>CM053501.1:49663973-50263973 GCA_028627145.1 Eidolon dupreanum | reverse complement strand
GTTATTCTAAAATCAGCTCAGTATATCATGTTACAGAAATCTAAAATATAAATAATTCAAATTGATAAGTCTTTTATATTTTACCACTATCATAATTATAAACCTTTATTAGATTCTCATTTCTCACTAGCACTTACCTACCTACTAATTTAATACTTCCTACAGTTCTATTATGGAAGAAATTAAACTAGTAATAGGGTAAACTACACTTATCTAAATAACAGAGAAAGGAAAGGCTTTATGTGTTTACTCAGTGTATTAAGTTGCAAAAACAAACACTGATAAGTTTTCCTTTAGATTGAGGCAATATACTGTACTTCATTTTAAATAATTTTTCATTTCCTTACAGGTGCAATTTTAGATCTCCATTCGGATAGCCCAACAATCAAAGTTCTTATGAATGTTTGGTAAGACTAAAAGCAAATTAAATATATGTATAAACACAAAGGAATAGAAAAGCAATTTTAAGAATGACAGAGACAAAAAGATTTCTGACTGGACATCCATGATAACTTTTAAATATTTTACCCTAAGCTAAGGATTATTTTCTATTTCCATAGGTGGGGGATTGACTGGTCTAACTCTCAGTTTCTGTATAAATCCCTGTGCAGAGAGATCAGTCCATACTTAGAAAATGCTACTTCAGATAAAGAATCTTAACAGTCCCACGTGTAAAAGACAGATTTCCCCTAAGTTCAAAAATAATAGGTGAAGATGTTAAAGGACAACTACTTTGAGGCAGAAGATACATTTTATACCAAACATTTGACATCACAGATGTAATACTGATAGTTAAAGATTTTCATACTTATATATAAATAATGACAATGAAAAAGTTATATCATAATGTACATTTTCCTAGTTGATTTTCATAATAAAGAATGTTGTAGTGCAGGATCAATCATTAAAATTCTCAGTCTCCAATTAAAAAAGATTCCATTTTTAAAGGAATCTTACTAATGTTTGCTTGCTTATTACACTTTTCTTCTTGAACATTTATGAAAAAACTATACTGGGTACTAATAACTGATTAATAGTATAACAACCAGAAGTCATATGTTACATTTTCTGAGAATCTGAGAAAAAATGTTAATCAAACAATATTCAACATTATAATAGTCCACTGAAATATGACCATATATTAAACAATAATTTAGGGATTCATGAGCTGTGAACATAAAAACCTGAAATGTTTTTATAGAAAACAACAAAACTAAAAATTCACATTTATTATTATGTTCATAAATTAAGATATACAATAACAATTTTAACAGGAGAAAGCAGAATTCAGAAAAGTTTTAGGAAGGTTCTATACTGACTTAGCAACTCTCTATAGAATATTAATTTCTGGCTTGTAACAATGTCAGGTATATTACTTATTCATATTCTATGTTCAATATAGAAGTGTTGCAAAATAAATCCATTCACTTTCAGAATAATTTTATTCTAAACTTTTCAATGATTTTTTACAATTATTTTCATTCTGTTCTTAGCATATTACTTATATTTTTAATTAGACAATTTATTTTTCCAAGCAAACAAAATATTTTAAAATCAGTATTTCAATATTCTTTTTTTGTTTCTCAGTTTTAAAAATGTTGAATAAGGTATGTAACTCTCAAATTGACCTATGACCCTTCATGAGTAACCAAACCAACAGTGAATTATTTTTATCTACCATCCTTAGTATTTGAATGTCATAATTAGAGGATGTAGCAAGTGAAATATTCTTTCTACCCTTAGGAAGAATACACAGGTGTTCCAAGGAGGGAAGAAGTTGATAATTGAGTATAATTTAGCATTTGCTAATTGTTGCTGTATGGAAGTAAAAAATTACTAAAATTAAATTGCATCCACTTTCTCACTTACGAAATACATTTTTTTTTGTTGCCCTACTGTCTTCAGAACAAAGATTCAGGGGCCTTATAACATTTAATGGTGAATAAATGGGTCAGAAAAATAGTGTCTATTCAGCAGAAAGCATGTTTTAGGTAAATAAAGATATCTGTGCATATGCATAATACTACCTATGGACTGAAACATATAACAAACACTCTCCTCTCATACACATACATACACATTGTCATTTTTCTCATAGTTTTTAATCAAATAAATAATTTTCACAGATGATACAATCTTTAGTAGGAAGAACTTAAAATAAAAACACCATCAATGTAATAGCTGTGTGTAGAGCCAGAGGGAAGATAAAGTAATCAGGGGGATCATTTCATAAACTATATAAATGTCTAACCAATACACTGTATATTCAAAACTAATAAAAAAGAGATTTATAGCAAAAACTATGCTCATAAAAAATAAAATAAAAAATAAAATAAAAACACCATCAATTCCTTAGGGAAAAAACATTCTAATGTCACATTATCTTCTTATGAGGTATTGAGGTACAGTGAGAAGATACTTATAATCTTAGTTCTGTCTCAAAATTGACTTATTAACCAGCCAAATGCTTTGGTTTTTTTCACCTATAAAACAAGAATTGGAACTGCTACTACCTAATTTCAGAGTGGTGATATAGCAAAGTCAAATGAAAAAATCCAAAATGCAGAAGCATCTTGCAAACATAATGGTGTTATTAACCATAAAAAGCATCTCAAACCTGGAAATAATTGCTTCGACTATTTCAGTAACTTAGTTACTTTTAGCTTAACTCTAACAAAAAGCTTAAATGTAAGCAGCTTACTTGCATCTCTAGGAATAAAAGTAAGAGTCTCCATCTAGATACTTTTTAAAATATTAAGTCAAAAATTAACATTATTATTTTTCTTTTTAAATATTAATATATAAAGCTTGTATTTTTTTCTTTCCAATCTTTTCCAAACAGAAAAATCCAGTGATGTAGCTTTGCACTCTGTTACTAGTATAGTTCCTTCCAAAATTCGAGTTTGTTTAATTTTATATACAGAGAAATGTGTGTGTGTGTGTGTGTGTGTGTGTGTGTGTGTGTGTGTGTGTTACAATTCCAGAAAATCCAAAACAAAAACCAGGATCTGGACTAATATGGGAATTACTCTTCAAATTATAAAAGGATTCTTTCTTCATAGTAAATTCAGTTTGCAAAAGGCAGAAAATCACAGTAGTTAAGAGAATAGACCTGGTCACAATTCAGAAATGGATGTGAATTCCAACAGAGGTACTTCTTAGCAGTACCTTAATTTGTCCAACCTCAGCTTCTGTATCTAGAAAATAGGGATAATATCCAACTTTTCAGAGACATTGTAAAATCAAATGGTATACCAGTACATAAAGTATTTATCATGGTGCATGGTGAATAAACAGCACCTAAAAACCAGTATCTATTATATAAATGACTTTACATATTTGTAAATAGATAATCAGGAAAAAGGAAGATGATCAATGGGAAAATATTAATGAAAATTAATGCTGAATTCATGATCTAAGTAGCATCCTTTGCAAAATAGATACTTTAAGTATTTCCTACAAAATAAACCTGAAGCTATTTGTGCCTTATCAAAACTCAAGAATCAAAATGGCTGAGAATGACCTTTAACACAGAAAACACTATCTTAAGTGGCATTAAGAATTGTCCTGTTATGCTTCCTATATAAAGGATGAAATAAAAATGAATAGTTCTAATTTTTACCCTTACCCTGATGGCTCACCCTGTTTTTTTCTACTATGAGGAGACTGGCAGTACAAAAAGGAATCAGATTGAATGGAGAAAATCCCCTTGCTCAGAAAAAAGAGAAGACAAGTCCCTTTCTCTCTGCTAATGGCATGGCCATCCTAGCATACTCTAAGAGAAGCCTCAAGAAGGCGCTTAATATGCCATGTACCAGAACTGGCAGGAGAAAGATTTCAGCATCAATTATGCCAAAACCCAAATCATCACTTTTGACTTTCTTAACATGCAGGAAAACAAAACTAAAATTATTTACAAACATTTAACATGTATAACTGTTTCATCATAATATGGCTTGTGAAATTCTTACCCACAGACTCTTAGGAAAAGATCAGTCTTCCTGCTTTATAGGCCTAATTCTCAGACTTTCATTTTGTACTTAAACAAGGATTTGTATGGACCCAGAGATGCTTTCTGAGAAAAAGTATTGTCCATGCCTACTGTCTACAGCCTTGCAGAAATGAGCTGGTTCTTCCCCAGGCCAAAACATAAGTCATTATTAAATCCCTGCCTGGTTTGTTTTAAATACATGCCAAAGAAAAGGCCTATGGATTTCTTGTCAGTCAACAATACAGAATAATAACTGCATTTTCAGTTCTTGCCTGTGATCTTAATTTTCAATTGTGATTAAAAATACTCCTATAAAAATTAAAAATAAACATTGAAACTAAAAATAAAATAAAACAAAAATACTTGGTTGTGGTATCAAAGGGGAAACCCAGAAAAGAATTACTAGGAATAGCTTCAGATGTAAGCTGAGAGACTCCACTTAATCACCCACCTTCCTCCTCACCCTACCACTCATAAAACATGAAACTATAGGAGGTGGGCAGTTTTGATACTGTTATTTTCAAGTTTCACTTGGGGAAGAAAAATCACACAGATGAAGAGCTAAAGGAAGCTTTAGTAACTGCTACTATAGTATTCAAAGCCACATGCTTAGCCAGTTAATACATCTGTACTGTCAGTAGAGAAAATAAAAGAGGCAGTTTCCAATGACAAATTATAGGCATCAAATCTGATTGTGGAATGATTTTAATGTCACTTACAGAGTCAGAAAAAGTTTAGAAGTTAAAAGGTCCTTATGTATTATCTACTATAACACATTCACCTTATTAGAAAAATTCAAAGAGGTTAAATGACTTATCTAAGATTACAAAACAAGAAAGTGAGAGATTTAGGACCAGAACTCTTGACTCTGAATTAAGTACACTTTTCACTTTCTGCAACTAATTATAAAAAATAAATGTACCAGCATTTCACTTAAAAATAACAATTAAGATAAAGCAGTGGGGAAGGGGTGGAGCTAATTAACAATTAGTATTTTCAACAATGGTACAGCAAAAAAACAATACTATTTCAGGGTTTTTTGCACATTGTTATTTAAAAATGTGATAACTGAATAAAGATATTACTTTCTCTCATGAATTTTTTCCACATTTACTGTTTTGTACTAATTGAAATTCTAGCTTCTCCTAGTAATGAGCATAATTTTCATCAGTGATCTAAGGGAGATCTTTACTTCTGTCTCAAGAGCACAACAGAGTGAAGATATGTGGTATCTTTCTAGAGTTTGGTCTCTTCCATAACAATACTCATACAAATGCTTCTTTTTGCATGCATCTTGCATGCTGGCCTCAATATATTTCACCTTT
Source organism: Eidolon dupreanum (assembly GCA_028627145.1). Lineage (NCBI taxonomy): Eukaryota > Metazoa > Chordata > Mammalia > Chiroptera > Pteropodidae > Eidolon > Eidolon dupreanum. Next base: position 50,258,657 of record CM053501.1, on the reverse strand, counting down.
CCTGGAGATCATCACTAAGGTAGTCAGAGCTACTCGAGGAATAGGAGAGAGACAGGGTGACTTCTGACAGGCTTACTTTCCAATTGTGATCTGTGCCTTCCTAGTCAAGTATTCTAACTTTATTTTGGCTTGAGAACTTTCTTTACCCTTAAAGATCTTTTCATTCCCAGAGGGATTCTGTTTCCTTTCACTCCAGTCTTCCTTAAACAAAATAGCAAGGGACTGTGAAAGGGAAGCTTTAGAGGCCACTTGGTTTCAACACCTCACCCACTGCAGATTTTTAGACCTTCCAAATATTCAAAGGCATGTATCATATTCTCTTAAGTCTTTATCTTTCAAGCTAACAATACCCTCAAAAAAAAAAAAAAAGTCAGGATAAGATCAAAAGGGGACCATTAAACTTATCCTATGACTGAAATCCCCTAATTGCATTATTTCACGTTAAAATAAAGAGGATTTATTTAACTAAAATGTCCTACACATAAACAATACTTTCTTTTTCAAGCATTGAGAAATTTAACAACTTTTTTAAATCTAAAGAAAATATAATTTTAAAAGTAAAAGTAATTTGATCACTTAACCACTCCAAATATAGACATAGAAAAATGTTCCACTGTAAGAATGGCACTATTTTCCTGAAACATAAATGACACCTGGACATGTGTAAATATGGATCTGACTTCCTAGATAATGAATGATCAGGTTATAATCAAAATGCTAAATGCAAATTTATAGCCTTTTGAAAGCTGTTTATTTTGACTTTAAAGCCTTATAAACTAAAAAATAAAATATTGCAGTATACATCTTTATAAAATAAAGGATAATTTTCCTCAAAGAATTATTAGAGAAACAAGAATAAAGATTAACAAAATCAGAGTTAGTGAGAAAGTTTTGGTTCTTAAATAATTCTTGAAATTGTAAAAGTAACTATAAAAATAACACTGTTCTTCTCTAGGATCGATCCAAATCACAGAGATTCTATAATATTTATATTAACATTATTTCATCATTCTCTTCGAACAATAAAATATACAAGCCCTTTAGTTCTAAAAGTCTTGTAATATTAAAATAGCACACACTCTCAAAGAAATAAAATATTTAAAATCATATGAATACAAAAGAGAAAAAAGGTTACCATATAATGCCAAGATGTATAACTTAAAGGATAAACTTATATATAAATAAAATTAAGTGTTTGGTTGGTATTTTACCACAGGAAAATGGTTAGAGAGATTGCCATCATTATTTTAAATACACGTACAGGAGAGCCTGAATCAACACCCAGCTATATGGCTGCAGGTGAAACTCAGTCCGCAGGTAAAAACCATCACCAGAAAGGCCAGCTGATATATAAAATAGCATAAAAACTACCTCTTGACAGTAAGTTAATAAGCACAAGCAAATCATGAGTCACTTATGAATCACTGTCAATAAAAAAGAAAGGCAAAAACATTGAATGGAGTAGAACACAGAAATGTTAATATCAAAAAGAAAACATGAAAGTGCTTAGAAAATAATTTTTCATGCTAATTATCATAGTGCCTTGCACAGTTTTTGCCATGGAGTTTAGCAGCATGTCAAGATAATTTATCAAACAACTGCAAACAGAGAAATCTCCTTTCATGGATTATCAGTTGTGTGCTAATATTTAGCTTTATTAGCCTCATTTTCCTCATATTTTAAAATTTAAATAATATGAAGAGTTGTTCAGAAAATTAAATGAACTCACATGTAAAGCCTTACAAAAAATAACAATTAGTAATTGTTATTTTTGATGTTCAAGTAATATTCTCTCCATATATATTATAAATATAAGCATAAATGTACATATGTATAGATAGATAATTTATAGATAATTCAGGGAAGAACAATAAATTCTCAATTTACTAGAAAAATCAGAGTCAATTAAAGAATCAGTAGGTCTGAATTACCTTAGCTCATTGAGAACATGGTAGATATATGCATAAACAGACAGGACATTAGGTCATTAAGACAAGTATACAAACCCTTTCAAAAACTCGAAGAGGAGGAAACATTCCCAAACTCATTTTAAGAGGCCGGCATTACCTTGATAACAGAGCCAGATATAGCTGTTACACGAAAAGGAAACTACAGAACAATATCCCTGATGAACACAGATGCGAAAATTCTCAAGAAAATATTATAGCAAACTGACTTCGACAACACATTAAAGGGAGTGTGCACCATGACCAAGCAGGATTTATCCCTGGGATGCAAAGATGATTCAACATATGCAAATCAATAAATGTGATATGCCACATTAATAGAATGAAAGATAAAAATCATATGATCATCTCTATAGATGAAGAAAAAGCATTTGACAAAATTCAACATTCTTTCATGATAAAAACTCTCAACAAAATGAAGATAGAAGAAATATATCTCAACATAATTAAGGCCATATATGCCAAAATATAGAAGCAAACTAAGTGTCCATCTGTAGATGCATGGATAAAAAAGATGTGTGAGACAGACACATACATACACAGGAATATTATTCAGTCATGAGAAGGAAACCCTGCCAATTGCAACAACATGGACAAAACTTGAAGGCATTGTGGTAAGTGAAATAAGTCAGATGGAAAGACTGTATAATATCATTTACATGTGAAATCTAAAAAAAAACTGAACTTGTAGTAGCAGAGTATTATGGTGATTAACAGGGTGGGGAATAGGGAAAAGGAAGAGATGTTGGGTAAGTGGTAGAAACTTCCAATTAAAAAAGGAATAAATTCTGGGAGTCAAATGTACAGCATTGTGATTATAGTGGGCAATAACATATACTTAAAAGTTGTTGAGAGAGTAAATCTTAAATGTTTTCACAACTAAAAAGTAATGCCAATTATGTGATGTGATGGAGATATTAGCTAATGCTAGAGTGGTAATCATTTCCCAATATATGTGTATCAAATCAACACACTATACATCTTAAACTTACACAACGTTAGATGTTAATTATATCTCAGTAACAAAAAGACAAGCTTACATATAAAGGCCTGGTTAAGATATATCAATAGATCACGAAAAAGGAATTATAAACAAAAACTTTTAAATTTCCATTGTGTAGGCTTCAAATGAGAACGCTGTAGCATAGTTTAGAGAAAAGGAAAACACTACACTAAAGTAGAATTATCATACAGAGGATTGAGAGCAATGTTTTGGAATGAGCTACTTCCATCATGTTCTTTTAGGCAGTAGAGCACTATCATAGAGTAAGGGCTCAGGAGTCAGACCCGAGTCTGAATCCTGGCTTTTACTCTGTAATCTTGAGTAATTTCTTAATATCTTTATGCCTTAGTTTCCTCAGTGTACAATACAGATAATAAATACTGGTAACTATCTTGTTGGGTGGACTAGATGAGATAATGAAGGATTAAATGAGATAATGCATATCAGTGTCTGACTCAATAAAGTTAGCTCTTGTTGCTTCAGGAATGTCTTTTCCATAGTTTTGGGCAAAATACAGAAGACTCGGTGAGCATAAAGATATAGACGTATACTAAAAGATAGTATAATATATAACCCATTCAAGCTAATCTATATTTTATTCAAATAGGATTCTAAATTATTAATAAGTAATTAATGATTATTAATTATATTAATAATACTTATTAATAATTTATTTGCATTTCATGAATATGAATTATTATTATTATTTTGCCCATCTTGAAATGTATTTCCTTAATAAATAAAATTTTGTCATTAGGTCAAATACGAGTAGAAAATAATGTTGATCAATTTGGAGTTATGTAGTAGTCCTCATATAGCATTAGCAGCAATTATTCAGTTTTCTTTCCCTTACCTTGAACATGGTCTGCTAAATGACTTGCTCCTGGTAGGTGCTCAATAAAGCTGAACTGAATCGATTTTCAGGTAGCCCACCCAAACAGTACTGTTTGAAATTACTTTTACAAGTGACAAGCATTTAATTCTACACTTTCAGAAAAGGTCCAACAGCATTAATAGTTGAGAACATGGGTTTTGAAGACTTAAAGACCTCCATATGAATCCTGAATCTGTACAACACAATCCAGGGCAAGTTAATCTAAGCTTCTTTCTTTGTTTATGAAATTAAGATAATAAGGAATGTGATGTACTTAGTATAGTGCTTGTCATATGGAAGGTATTCATTTAGCAAGAGATTTATATCGAAGTTCGGATAAAGGAGCTTGAGAAAGAACAGTGCACCTGGACTTGGGAAATGCTTCAAATTTTGGTGTTAAAGTCGACACGCATAGTTTTCTCTCACGAATGGGAAAACACCTCAATATCAGCCCTAAAGACTCCATAGCAACTTACACATATTTTCAACCATATGGATCCTTTCTTCTGTTATAAATTATATTTAGCACATATAAAACTTTCATATTGAAAACACTTTATAAATTAAGCAGGAGTTTTTTTAGAGGATATAAAAATTATAGAAAATAAGTACACTCATGTAATGCATTTAAAATTTATGTATTAACAATTAAAATGAAAATCTTTTTGCTTTGGGCAAAATTGTAATGTTCCTAAATTAACATACTTTGTGTTCTGCCACAACCTAAAACTGGCTGATGCAGCTCTGTTCTTTGATGTGATACAGCTTCTGGAGGAAAATAAAAATTTTAAGAGAAAACATTAAATTATTTGAAAATTCATATATCAGAGTAATTTGATATTCTGGTATTTTATTAAGGAAGGTAACTAAAAATATAGTGAGCTATGGAAACTTTTATAAAGTGATCATAAATTCGAAGATAGCAATTCACCAAATGATAATTTTCGAATACTTAAAAAATAATTTATAAATCTACTTAGAAATATACCTGCGTTTAATGTAAAAGCATGACTAATCATAAATTTCAAGATAATTATATTTTTTTACCTTGATTTTTCTCCACTGGTGGGAAATTAAAATGATGACAAGAAATAGTTTATTACATGACAAGTTGCTTTCCTTTTTCCTTTATCTTTTGAATAAAATTATGGATTTTTAAATCATCTTTTATTTGTATATATTCTTATAGAAATAATATTAGAGGAACTTTTAAATCAGCTATAGCTAAAATGCTATGATTCTAACTAATCATAATATAGAATTTTATAATTAATATTTCATAATAGCTCTTTGGAAGTGTCTGACTAAAATATTATATTTTTAAACTTCCAATTTTAGGTAAAAGAAATTTCAACAAATTTTCAACAATTCTTTTCACCTAATATTTCAGCTCTGAAAGATACAAAGTATTAAAAATTATAATTTTCAAATTTATATATATATAAATATAGCTGAATACATATGTGTGTTTATATGTGTATGTATATACACACATACAGTTTCACCAAATAATTTATGCAATAAAAAGCAAACTCCTATTGGCAATATTTTTGATTTACATTTCCATTATCTTTAATAATTTAAATAACTGGAAAGAAAACACTTCTATTACTAACAGAAAAAGGAATTCATAAAAGAAATCGTGTACTGTAAAATTTTACAACATTTATTTTTAAGTTTGTAATTAGGTTTAACCAAATAGAGAAATGTTAGAAAATTAAAGATCAAAAGGTTTAAAGTTAAACTGAACAAATTTTAAAAATCACTAACCCAAAGCATGCACTGCTCCTCTATGCCTGCTGGAGCTCTTGCTTGTTTTAATCACTCGGACAGCACTTTCTTTGAACAGCAGCTCACAAAAATTTGCAAGAAATTTTGCCATTTCTTCTGTAACAGTATCCAGGTAAGTTTCTTTAATGAATTTCACTGCTGAGGATGGAGGTAAAATTTCATGCAGTGTGTTAAAATCCTCTTTTATCATTGAGTCTAACTTAAGCATTGCACTTTGGTATTCATGAACTAGTATGTCTAAATTTGATTCTCTGCTGTAAGAAGGGAAGCAGTTCTGCAGAAGTTTAGCCAACAGTTTATTCTGTATATTTTGATACTTGATTATAACTTCTGATTCTGAATAAAGAAACAAGAGTTGTTGTATGCACTGATTTTTCAACAAAATTTTTTGCTGTGAATTGTTTATTTCATTATAGCTTTGTAATTTGCTCACTAAGAAGCGTCGAAGATGTAGTCTTATATCATCCCATATAGTCTTTACATCCATGGAAGAATGATCTTCGACAGAATGAAGAGAAGTCCTCGAGAGGAAATGGAAAGATGTTCCACTTAGAGTTGATGGAAATGAAATGCAGCTCTGGCAGGAGAGGTCCCAAAGTAAATCCAATATCATTTCTTCTTGATTTTGTTCATTCTTCAACAAATCTTGCTAATGAAAGTAAATTATAATGTTAGGAATGTGATTAACTATAAGAGAAACAGGAAAAAAAGATTTCTATAGTCATATACAACTTCATAATAATTCATTTCAAATTAGAATCAATACTCTGATGCTCTTCATGATTTATTTTGCATTTGAAATTTAATCAATTCAGACATTTTAGAATGTTAGCTTTATGATCTGTTAAATTTTGCAAAGCCCAGGTGATGAACTATATTTTCAATCAGAGTTCTAGACATAGTTTTTAGCCTTCATTCTTACCTACCTCGATTAACCTAGGCTGTATAAAAACTGCAGCTTAAAAATCTGTAGTAAAACATCAATTAAAATGCATTCCTAAGACAAGATAAATTCAAGATCATATCCTAATTCCTGGAAGATAATTTTTATGTTTGAATGAGTATACCTATTATTATAGAAGCCTAAATGAACATACAGAATGGAGACCTTTAAATACAGTACATGTGTAAGGGTTATTAATAGCTGCCATCCTAAGAAATAAAATTTAATACATTTAAAGACTTTAACTTTCATTTAAATTCCTTTTTGAGAGTCATGTTAAGAAAGATTTTACTTTGGAAATTAATCAGAATATTTCAGTTTTCTCCAAAGAAATAACTGATTCAAAATGGGGAAAAATACTCTCTGAATCATTTCCTAAATGATGATATGAAATTATTTCTTTATACTTTCCATGCTGACAGAAAACAATGAGAGGTATAATTATCAACAGTAAATAGACAAAAAATTACTTTCTTTTTGGACTTTGAATTTTACATGCACACCTTACATAGTGACTTTCCTAATTATGTCTATTTCAGCTAATACTAAAATTGGTTTATATTCTCTCAGTAGTAGCAAGCTGATTATAAGAAAAATAGAAGCAAGTTTCAAGTGGTATAAAATCAGGCTGAAATTTTTTACTGGTAGAGATATCACAAGTAGAGATTTTTTACTGGTAGAGATATGTGTGATTCAGAATTATGAACAACTAGACAAATTCCAAGAATCTTTCAGCCACTCTAAGCCTTGCAATGTCTGATTTAATGTTTTATCTGTAATAAATAACATTCAAAATCTACATAATATTTTATTATATAAAAACACTTTTTCATATAGTCTGGCTTATTTATAATGAAAACGCTGTGACATATTTAAAAACCCAATTTACAGATAAAGACGCTAAAGTACGGCATTTAAATTACTTTCCAAATGTCACATACAATAAGGCATAGAACACAGGATGGATCACTGGCTTCATTCTCCTGGTCTTTATTCAATTTACTACACTCTAGAAAGCCACAAAGTACATTGACTTTTCTGAAGCTTCTCTCTCTTCTCCCTGTATTTCTTTCTTTTGTTACGTCTGGAAAGAAAATGTCCTTAGAGTTTAGAACATAAGTATTATAGTAAATTCTATAAAGAAATTAGACATATTAGTGCCTCAACCTTCTTTTTTCTTTAAGTCAATGACTGTAAATATTTGATCAAGCAAAGTATAATAGTTTACAGAAGTATAAAATATGTGTCTAGTATGATTGTTTAAATTTTGAATATAACTTCAGGATAATTGCTGTAATGAGGACTTCATTTTCTTATTTAAACAGCTAGATAATAAATAGAAAATTTTCTATAGAAAAAAAGAGATGTATGAAAAATGCTGTCAGGGTTGACAATTTAAGCATGTGAAAACTTGATAATAAGGTCATTTTAATCTGGATCAGTTTTAATAATGTGGTTCTTTCTTCAAAATAACATGATCAATGATGTAAAAAAACCTAGGTCTCAAACAAGCCTATCAGTCTAATGAATCTGAGCAAAACTAAGGCGGCCTTTGCCCTGCAGTGAATAGAGAATGACTTATGTGTGACAGATTAAAAGATAATTAAAAGCTTTTGCTTTTAATTAAATGAGAGAGCATTATTACATCAATATTAATGAAATTCAATACACATGACTCTTAATAGAAATTAAAGGAATAACTATATCCATATTTATTCTTCAAGGCTCCACCTTCAAGAGATAATGGGTAAGAGGATTTTCTTGAAAGAATAAAGCTTTAGGGCATATAGTCTTCCTTTCTCTTCCTTTTATTACTTTGTAAACATTAAAAAGACATCTGCAATAATAATGGCCCAAAACTATTTTCATCTGATTCTGTCATCCTAAGCCATCTACAACCTCAAGATATTTTCCACATCTGCCTTAGTCAATGTTTGATGTTTAGACAAAAATGGTGCCCCTTTTTCTACTAAATTAAATCAAAACCATAGCTACAGAAATACTCCTTTCTAATACTTGTGCTCTTTCTCTAGAAATCTGTTTTTGCAAGCTAACCTCCTTTGTAGAAATAGAAGTAATAAAATAACTGTTCTTATTAAAATCTACAAAACCTTATTTAACATAGTGTGGTCAGTATCAAGGAATGACCAATGTAATAATTCTCCATCGGTTAACAGTGGTTTCCTGTAAATTGCTGCCTTGATTGAAAAGAACCGGACATGCCTGCAGGTTGGGGATGAAAGGAATGATAGACAAGGCTACTTAAATAGACATAATCGATGGTGATTTTATTGTGCTTAATAATGAGAACAGAGGAAATGAGTAGTTGTGAAGGGACACAAAATGTAATAAAAATAAACCTTTCTGGTAGACAGTTGTGGTACATATCAATACAATTTGTGGTGTACACCATATCACAAATCACCCAGGAATTATGTTTAATCTCCATTTATATAATACTTCATTTTATTGATAAACATCAGAGAAAAAAATAAAAACAAATAGCTCACTAGATTCCATTGGGGATATGGAAACAAAACACATACGACACTCCCTAGATATGGTAGGCTAACATGGTCACTAAAATAAATATTTACATATAGAAATTGAAAGATTTTTTTTTTACCAGTGTTTTGAGAAATTTTATCAAATCTCCATGGGGAATAGAAGGTGACTTGGATGAATTGTAATTATAGTTATTTAGCCATTCAAAACAGTCAGTGGTTGTTTGCAGCTGCACATCTGGACATTGCTTATTAGCTTCGGACTGTATTTCTTTAATGCAATGTTCTATGCTATATAAAAAAGAAAGAAAATTATTTTGGTAGGAAGTTGGTAATAGGTCTATCACATAATATCACAGGCCCTGCAATGTTTATATGTGGTACCTGGTTGCATACAATTTAGACAATTTTAAAACATTCATATGATATGAAAATGATAACAAAGAGATTAAATATTTTTATTTATAATTGAAACCAAAATCTCAAATTCTCTGGAAGTTTCATTTCAAATGAAATAGAGAAAATATAAGGTATCTAGCTGCTCAGATATAAATTAGTTATTTTATGTTAAAATAAAAATCAAGCAAAGATGCAATGAAATAATGTTCCTCTCGATAGGCAGTGGATGGAAGGCAAAGATAAAATAATACTCCTGATGACCAAAGACCAGAAACGTATATTATCTACTAATAGGTAAATAACTATATGCAATTATGGAAAACTTTAATCAAGGAATATTAAGAAGTCACAATGTAGATACAAAGAGCTTATAATTTTATAAGTTGTAAAAAATATGTGTTGTATATACACTGTTACTACAGCTAAGTACCTTTTTCTGCCATGAAACTCCACTCCAAAAACAAAAACATTAAAAATTGCATATAAAAAAAGACTGGAAGGAAATTTAAAAAATGTTAACAGCAATTATCTTTGAGTGATAAAATTTGGTGATTCATATTTTTCTGTATTTTCTAAATTTTGGAAGACATAAAACTTTATTTACAATAAACAAAGGAACAAAGAAGTGAGAAAACATGCCAAATTGAATATTCCAACATATACTTGTTTTTAAAATTCCATTTAAAATATCCTTAGCTCTGATATTAAAGATATACTATATCTGTGCATTCATAATTATAAATCTTTGTGGGGTAAACTGGTGACCTTAAGCAAAATGTTATCTGTGCAGCCACATGGATATGACATATTACTACCACCTGATGGCAGCATATCTAAACTGCAAGAAAGCTTATAAACAGGAAAATTCATTTAAAGTGAGTCCCCTCACCCAAAATTCACAATTTTGCATTTGCCTCTTAACAGTATTAAGAAAGATCTGTTATTAAAAATGTTACTGTTTTGAAAATATCATTGCTATTAATTATAGATTCTATGTGATAGAACCAGGTAGGCTTTGGAAACCAAGCTCTGGTTATTAAATTGATGTCAATATGAGAGCCTATTCAAAATTCATCAGGTATGTGTTGCCTATAAAAGATACACTGTAAAAATTTTAGGAAGGCTTTTCAGGAGACTTCTGAGTACAACTGAATTCAATCTGAATTATCTTGAAACAAAACATTCTGAGATCTAAAGAGCCTTTTCACGAAAACAAAGAATTTACAAGAAAAATAATACCTCCTTTGGCCACAGGCCATTCAATTTCCTGATGAGAGAGTTCTATTTAGGAATGTCAGTTCTAAAACTGGCATATATTTTCTTAAATTAAGTAAGCACTTCTATGGACTGAGAAATGTGATGCCCTAAGCATACACCTTGACTCTAGGGACCCTTTATCAAAGGTTTTTATTATAGCATCCTCATGTGTCTCATTCAGTGAAATCTAATAGATTACAGCAGTGTGAATTGGAAAGGCTCAGTGAGTAGTTAGTCTACCTAAATCTGTTTCAATCAGGACTCAGCTTTTAGTCTAATCTCTAACATCTGAATCTGGGTTGAGGCCAATAATTACAATTTATAAAGAGGGTAAAGCCTTCAGAGGGCTAGATATTTTAGTAATCTGTCTAAACACTGATAAAGGGATTGAGTAGTTATATTTCAGAGGACCTCCCTCATTGATAGAAACTTAAGACAGTTGAGCTGGCTTTTAAAATCATGTCACAAATTTTAAAATGTCAGAACTCATTATATGCACCTGATTTTGTTTTCAGTTGGCTAAATATCTTGTCATCCTGCCATTCACCACTGTCTATACATCTTGCTCTAAAGATGAAATTGAAGTCTAGAGATTTATTGCCTGATTATTATATAAAAGAAATACTTTCAAAATTTAAGATGAATGTCACTTTGGTATGTAATCTGACAATTTATCTTCCTTAATTGAGGGCAAAATTAAATTAAAAATTAATTTCAACATGTAAAAGGTAACATTCTTGTGTATGTTAATAATATTAAAGTTACTTATTGAATAAAGGCTTATTTAATAAATGTTAACTAAATGGTGAATATGTGTTAGATACTGTGAAGTAGAGATCCAAACATGAAAAAGACATGGTCCCATACCTAAAGGAATTCTGTTTAGTGAGAGAGATAGACATGTGAACAAATAACTATAGTACAGTAAGACTTGATCATAGGTGTGTATAATGTGCTAAGCGAGTGCATAGGAGGGAGCCACTAAATGTGTCTGTGGAAAGTGTAGAAAGGTTTTCCTTGGTAAAAGATTATATGCAAGGGTATTGATGCATTAAGAAAATTAATGGAATCATTGTACTTAGACCTGACACCTGGCTCCTGAGAATTCAGTGCTGATTGTGTCATGTGACTGCAAGGTCACTTTAGAACTATATTTCTTTGGGAAATAATAAAAACATGAATTTATTTTTATGGTCACAACTACATTTATGCTCATATGTATATGTGTATGTATATATGCACTATCATACTTCCAAAAGGATTGAGAGGTCCTACAATTAAACAGGCATCATTAAAAAAACAATAGCACAAGAGCCTATTAGGGACTGGTGCAGTTGAGCATAGGAAGAGCCACAAAATTGTTAAAGGGAAATAAGAGCTATGTTCCACTGGCTAAAATTATGAAAACTTTTTTGGTGTAAAGCTTGTAGAAAACATACATGTGTGCTTTCATAGGTGGTTAGAATTTTTGTTTTTATTTTTTAAATCAAGGTAGCAGTGTCATGGCAGAGATTAAAAACTATTTCTAAAGACTATTTTAAAGATTATGGTATGGAAAATTTAAATATTAAAAACATTTCTTAAAACTTTTACATTTTGATACTCTTGTTTATACTTCTTATCCACAACATAAATTCAGTCTAACCAAAGGTTTTTTCAATTCTATCTCATGTTAAAAAGCACAAAGAAATAGTTGTGAGGTAAATAGAGCTTTCTGGGTTTTAGTTAAGTCTAGCTTATCTAACTAGATCACTAAAATTCCTTGGAATCAACAAGTAATAGAGAAATCTGTGTATAAAAACAACTGTGTAATTAAACTATAAGTTGTGAAATAAAAATTCATTTTCCTGAGACTAAGATATTTCTGAATATTATTTTTTTAAAGATTGAGAAAAGGATTTATAAAACTTTCAATGGCTAAAAAGTACAGTAAGAAATTAAACATTTCTGCTGAACTGTTTTCAATTTGAGAGAGGTTTTAGCTATTACCAAATGTTTTAACTATACTTTCTTCGACACCAAATCCTGTTAACACCATCTCCTTAAATATTTTTCAAATATATCCTCTTCTTCCATTCCTATCCTGAAAACTGGGCTCAGATTCTAATCTCTTATCTGGACTATATTAAGAGCCTCCCAAGATTCTATTGTTAACCTTTCTTCCTTTTATTCAGAGTTATCCTATAACAAACATAGTATGAAAGAAACTTCAGAGTTAGGACCTTTTGTAATTTGCTGTTTTACACCACCAATCCTTACCACTCAAGTTTAGAGAGGCTCTTAAATAATCCAGATTGTTTTAAGAAGGTTCAGAACCAGTGTATGGCTATATCAACCTACAAAATCTAAAGCTCTTTCGAAAGAGTCAACCAGTTGCAAAATACACCCAAAATTTCCAGTCAGTGGCAGAGTAGTCCTGGCAGTATCAGGTGAGCTGGAACTGATCAGACTCAGCCTGGCATTATATCCCAAGACATAGTTAGATTTCTTCTTCTACATCTTCAATGTACATCTGGCTTGAGATTACTTTTCATAGACTGTACTTCCGGGAGCTAAATAGATGTGACACAGGGTTACGTTAACAATATAAATAGAAATTTCCAGAAGTGTTCTACAGAGATAGGAGAATAGTTACTGTTTCTTCTTTTTTACCAATGGAGACTTGTACAGGACTTTCAGCACAATTACAAAAGTCAGAATGTGGTCCCAATGGTACCCTAATGAAACCAGACAAGTTGATATGAGGAGGAGAAAAGTAGGTAATCTGCATTAACTAGCATTGACTCTTTATGAACAGTTCCCGTGATTCTCTTTCTGAAAAAAAAAAAAAGAAAAAAAAGAGAGGGAGAACATGTGTAATAAGGAGACTCAGAAGAGATCTGAAAACGCTTCTTGTCTACATTTGCATCTCCACTGCCCAGATAAATTCAATCATTAGGCTAGAAAACAGATTTGACTGGAAGTTGCAAACTGAGGGTTTTAATACTAGCTATGGTCACATTGTAAGGCAGTAGGACATACAGCATGCATTCTCACATACTGCCTATGAGAGAAAAGACACTGGTAGCACCGCTGCATAACAATTTAAAAGAGCTAATTGTACATCTTCTATGAGACTCCCATAGAGATCAGTGCTCATAAAGAGGGAAGTATACACATGTGTGTATAGTAATGGCAGAAAGACTGTAAATCATGTAACTGTTCAACAAGAGGGCATTAGTTTAATTAACTGCTGTGTGTGTATATGTGTGTGTGTGTGTGTGTGTGTGTGTGTGTGTGTGTGTGTGTGTGTGAAATTAAAAATAATAAAGTAGAATTATAGAAGAGAATTTTAAAATATTTTAAGTAAAGAAAATCTAACTATAGTACATACATATAATTCCCATTTGGGTAAAAATGTATTTTTGGGTGCATGTTTGTATACGTAGAGAGTATTTCTGGATAGTTATGCAATAATGTACCAACGTAGATTGCCTCTGAAGAACAAGACTAGCAGGGGCAGAAGAGTAGGGAATATTTCCCTCATCTCTGTCCTTATGCACTCAACTTTTCCTTATATCTACTTTTCTCTACAGTCTGAACTTTACCATGAGTATATAAAACACATGAGTATTTTACATTACTTTTATAATGTAAAAGAACACTAGCATTTGATGATAGATTTTTCTACCACATTCTAGTTATCTAACTTCACATTAGTTTAAGATAAAGCAAACAAAATAGATGCCTAATCACATTTATTGACCGTCTCCTAGCCTATTTTGTGCCAGGACTGTTTTAGGCAGTGGGACTATAGTGATGAACAGTGAAAGTCTTGAAAGTAGAAATGAAAGATGTAATAGTATCAGCTTCTAACGCCCTCACTCAGCTCCCTCACTATAGGATATGCTAGTCATGACGTTCTAGAATTAGGACTGTGATTAGAAATAGCAGTGGTGTCAGTGACCCTTTATAAAAAGGCTTGACTCTGCTGAATTCCTGACAAGGCCCTTTTCCAGGGCAAGTTGATGGGCTTGGACTAGATCATAAGGCATTGGTTATTTAACAGGAAGATAAACCAGCCAAAGCAATCACATCTTGTTACCAGGGCTCAGTACCCTTTTAGTATTCCCTTCTTTGTTTTTGCCCTCATTAGTTGAGCCAGCTCTTCGCCGGGCACCTCTAGTTGTTACATCAGAAGCAGGGCTTTCTTCCCACTGGCCTATCAAATATGATCTTCAATGGCAAAAAGAGGCCTAACTATTGTTGGTTCAATATTCTTAGCAGGTCTGGATTTTTAGTACAATAGTATTCATCCTTTTGTTATCATTACAGTTTATAAATAGGTAGACATGACTTGTTTGCTTCCTTCTATTTGCCCAATAGATTCATTTTTCAGCTGGAGGTCAATAACTAAAAGCTATGTATGACATTTGGTGGCAGTGCTACCTACTCTATTCTTAAAGTGAACACATATGTGTATTATATAAATAGGGTGGCATTATTGTCACTGAGGTATTTATACCAAAGCTGAGTTTTCTTCAGATGTATTAAATAAAATGTTCTTTAACTATATTAGTGGTTTAACAATGAATTTAACCTATAAGCAACCATATTCAGGCCTCACCTAGAAGAAAATGGGTAAAAGAACTAACATTTATTGAGCCTTAATTATGCTAGGAACTAATAGGCATTTGAAGTACACAAATTTCATTTAATCTGCATAACGTTTTGTGAGATAGGTATTATTATTCTGAGGGGTAGAGTAATTCAAGTAAGGACACGGAGTTTTGAATCTACTTACAACTAACTTCTCAAAACATCATTTTGTCTCCTTATTGCCTATCTGGTCTTATGCTTAGTTGGCCAAGAATACAGGAAGCAAACACACATAAAAATATGTTAAATTTTTCAAAATGTCAAACACTTAAAATTTGTGTATTACTTGAAAGAATCTCTTAATAATCATCTAATGAAGCTCCTGATCCCACATTTTACCCTACTCATCTCTCATCTTCCTAAAGCAGACAGAAGCCTAAGGGAAGCACTGAGGGCACATAGTGTAGGGATACTGAAGGCCAGGATTCTGTCTGCCTGGGAGGCATTTTTAATTCTGAGGAGGACAAGAGTACTGAAAAGGACCCAGACAGAAGTAACTAGAAAGTGGTTGTGTAGGTTTTACTCTGGGTTCAAGTGTAGTTGGGGAAACTTTTCAGGTTTCTTCCCATTTGGCTTGGTCTTGTTCAGTAGGAGAAGAGGAGAGGTAGGGATTCTGTCAGATGGAGTACAGAATAACAGAGAAATGCAAAAGAAGAGTACAAGCACAGGAAGTTAAGAAAGGAGCAAATATTCATTTATATCCTTTTATTATTAAATAAGTGCCAAAATACTGCCAAAAATAATAATACACAGTACAGTCTTTGAAATGACTAATTTTCATTTTATACAATTTGCTTTGGTCGTAAAATATAGTAGTGTGTGTGTGTGTGTGTGTGTGTGTGTGTGTGTGTCCACCGGCAGATTTGTGGTTCTGCTATTACAAACCCAAAGTTGCTAGCTTATGATTTCTTTTGGTTACTTCTTTTATAACTTTAGGGCATCATGTGGAAAACTCTAAAGAAAATATTTAAATATAAATTTAAAAAATTTAAGCAATATGTGAGAAATAAGTGTAATCCATGAAATATGTATCTACTATGAATAAGCATGGTTAAATTTAGAGAAATCATGTATTCAACATCTGTCATAACATAAAGATAATGCTACACACTACCCTGTCCCCACAACAAATCTCCTGCATTCAGACAGATGATATTATCCATGGTAGCACTTCTTGTTTATTCTTTATGTTAAATTATTTTTATAAAGTAGTAATCTTGCACCAGTACCAGCAAAACTGATGTCCTATGAGGTACACACATAGACTGTCTAAAATTAGAAATCAGAAAGGTAAAATAAACTCTTAATGATATAATTATATCCATCCAACTAAACATTAAGAGGAGAAAAATCATCCTATGTCACAGTATGAGTTCAAAGGAACTTCTATATCCCTATATCTTGTTAAATAATAGGTTCCAGTCCGTTTAAAAAATATTTCAGTGCTATGTGTAGTTTTCAGTTACTGAACTGAGTCTGTGGGTACATATTCATATATTCCTCTTTGGTAGGTTATTTACCCTCTTGTTACCAATTTTGATATGTGTTAAAAAGAAATGATTCACTCTCACTGATTTCCACTGTCAGACCTAAGAGACACCTAGCCCTGACTTGAAAGGAAGTGAGGATGTAAAAATGGAAATGGTCTAAGAGAAGGACAGCTCTTCTTGAAGGGCAGGTTAAGGTTCAGTGACCTCTGGGTACTCTGGTCCAATCAGGGGAATCATTGCTCCATTCTTGGAATCACTGCTTTGGGGAAGCAAAAGACCCTATGGCTCATAAAACCTGATGATATTAAGAAGAGGGGAGGAATTCACACTTAGAATTCAAGGTCACTGCTAGAAATACAACTTTAAAAATTTAAGGGTAAGGGAAAATACCATATTTAAAAATGAATTACTCATGTTTTTTTCTTTTAAAAGTATTGGGAAAACTCATATCATACAGATGTTCATTACTTATTCAATGTACATCATTGAGAGATAAACAGAACTGTTCGAATACAAAAATGCCAAAGGTAATTCAACTACTGCAGTGTAAGTGTGGCATAACTGATTTGTCATGACATACAATTTTCTAAAAGCCATTCTGTTAGAAGGCAATAAATGAGTGCATAAATGATTTACACTCTTCTGAACTATGGTTATTATTCAGTATTTTATTTTTAAAAATATATACTATTATGTTTATTCTCTAGAGTATAATAAAAACATAATTGAATTTGATGAAAAATAGACTTGATTCTAAATGTAGCATACAGCACATACTCCCTTACTTTATCCCTTGTAAAGATCAATGGTCACTTGAGATGGTTCTGCTCTAGGTTTGATTTAATATATAGACAATAAAATATTTTTAATTTAAAAATTATATCTTACATTCCATGTCATATTTTCTTTTTAATACTAACATCTGAGTTTTAACCTAAACAACAATTTATAAATGCAAAATACAATATTTTAATCATTGTTTTACTTCTAAATATGATTTCTTACCGACCAGGTAGCACAGGAAACTAACTATAGATGGTTTAGCAAATAAAAACAAAAGCATCAGAGTTTGGTGACTTGTTTTGTTTTGATGAAACCTAAATGCTATTATGAAGACAGTTTCCTTTAAAAAAATATTAAAAATTTATTTTAACATAACCTTGTCTGGAAATTACAAAAATGACTTAACCTAGTTAAGCTAACACTATTTTTGTTTATATTGCCTTTGGGTTAGAAACTTTGTTATGTAATAATATATAAATATTATAAATTATAATATAAATTACATAAATAACATAATTACATTGAAGTTTAATACAGTTACTATATATTCATATATAATATAAATTATAATGTATATTCTATAGTATGATTAAGTCATATATATGCTATTTAAAAATTACATATATAAAACATGACATGAAATATAAGGATATAATTTTTAAATTAAAAAATATAAATATATAGTAAGGGCAAATATGAATTAAAAATAAGAGGCTTAATTCTCCCTTTTAAATAAGGGAAAAGATTTCTGTCTGTTCTTTTTCTTAAAGCTTTTAACTTAGAAACTTGTAATTGTAAGTACACATATTTAAAATGTATCCCTTGGAAAACTAGATAGGCCTTTTTGTCTGCTTTCTCAACCAAAACTGTCTTTTTCAAGAATCTGGGAATCATCTATGCCAAATGCAAACACCAAGGGAGATAGCTCCCCCATCACTCAGTTCCTGAGGAAGACTAGGAGCCTAACTTCAGTGGGTGCCCCTTTCCAACTTGCAGAACTAGTTGTCAAAAAGATATGAGAAATTTGTTTCTCCTAGCTAACACAGCTGTTCTTTAAACCGTGACAAAGTTAGGATGAACTATGTGTAGAAAAAAAAAAGTGCTGTCCAATCCTCTATTCGAGGACTATTAATATTGTTTACCTTGAAAACATGTATGGAACGGGTTGTATCTACTATATAAAGGGGTGAGATTCCTTTCTGTTTGTGCGGTCTCTTTGCAGATTGCTTGTAATGGGCATGGCATTCTGGTTTTAATACTTGTTAAATAATAAATCCTTTATAGAGAGGATTTCTGGGATGGGAGAAGATTTTGTTTTTAATTATAATTCCCCATCAATATGCTATCTTCTAAATTTAAGTTTTCTATGCCCATTTTTATGATGATGAAAATTAATTGTATTTTCACATAAAACATGAGGGAAAAAACCATAGGAACATTTCACTTGCTTAGTTCAGTTCTTTGACAATTTAGTATAACTATCCCATAAATTTTTTAAAAAGGAAATACTATGTCATTCTATAATAGAAATTTTTACTGTTTTGCATATTTGTAACCCAAATGGAGTATGTTATAGAATCTTTCACCAAAAGGATTAAAATAAGTGAACTAACTCACAGGCCCACAGATACATATGAAGACAAAGTCTTTTCTATCAAAGAACATGTGTTAGTGGGAAACTAACTGTTCCTTTTCCCCAGTCTATGGTAATGCTCACTTTTGTAGTAAGTGATGAAGACTAATATAACAGCAATTCTCTATGAAGTCCCTAGCCTTTCAAATAAGAGGAGACTTAAAATGACAAACATTATACAAAAATAATCTATTTTTCATGTTCTGTTTTCAACAACTCAATCGTGACTTTATACTACCATTTTAATACCTATTTCAAAATTTTAATTTCTATGCTTATCCATCTAATGAGAATGCTTAATTCTAAACATATTAATAAAAACCCAGGCTATCAATATTGGCAAACTCTACGAAATCATTAATAGAAATTCAATAGACTTTATTTGAAGGTAATGCGTATATTTTCTAGTTTTATTTAAAGTACTAATCAGATAAGGAAAATCATGTTAAATTTTAGGGGAAGGGTCTAATCAATTTTTTTTCAGCAAAGTTAATTACAATTAAAAACAAAAATTATCTAAGAGTAAAGTTTGTATAAATAAAGCATGAAACCAATTTGTTTTAAATAGTTATAATATTTACCTTGTAGCATTTTGTTCTATCTTTTCATCAATGTCACTGAAGATCTGCTTAAACTCCAAGTCTCCAGGAAATGAATTTAACAAACAATGTAGGTCAAAAGAATTATGGGAATATTCATCTCCCCAATCCATTCTGAGGAATGAAAATAGAAAACATGTCAGTTACCCCAAAATGAAGAATAACACCCAGCTCAAATTGTGAGACTAAACCCAAAACAATAATTCCCATTTTTAGGCAAAAAGAAATACAGTAGGAAGAGAACAGGGTATTATTAATCTAGATAGAGTGTTTTTGTTATTTAAATTTCATGAGGTGTGACCTAATTTTCACACTGTTCTATGGTTTGAAAGCTGAACAAAGTAGCACCCCTCAGAGAGTACTTAAACATCCTGCTGCTTATCATTGTAACCAAGATCGCAAAAGAGATAGCAAAGCCTCACAGACCACTGTGAACAAAGGTGGCTGCAGAAAGAACTTAACACCTTCCTTCCAGTCTTGCCAACCTCGAGATTTTTAAAGTCTCATCCCCAGTCCCTATTTATATATGAAAAAGGCAAAAACTTCTCCTCTAGCACCCATTAACCTAAGTATTGATAAGTAAAACTTAAATATGCTATTTCTTACAGAGATATATGCATTTTCCCACTACCAAAGCTTCAATTATTCATTCATTACATATATATTTATCAATAACAGTTACTTCTATAGAAACAGGGAATATAGTTGCAACAAATCAAAGTTCCCGCTCTTATGGAGTTTTATTCTCTTGAGGAAGGTAGATTTTCAAAACAATTAAACAGATATATTTTATAGAAGATCACATGGTGAGAAGTGCTATGAGAACAAGTAAATCAAGGCAATGGGACAGATTAAGATTGATGGAGTTGGTGCGGAGTGTGAATTATTTTATTTAGAAATATGTTATTTTTGGACATGAAATAGTGTTTATAAAGTATTTTGATGACTGATGGTATAAATGAATGAGAAATTTAAACATTAAATTAAAACAAATATACATGAAATAAATATTAACAACAAAGTCTTAGGTAAACGAGGTTTTAGTTGGGTTAAATCTAAAACTTGAAAATTGTCTAAAAAGTGCGGCACAGGCTACAATACTAATAGACTTCCTCATCCTTAATTATTTAATTATTAATTCAGTTAATTTATTATCTTATAATTAAATAACTAAAAATTTCTCATAAGTCCTATCTGAAATTCAAAGAATTAGTCTTGGGATAAAGCTTTTACTTGTCTTCAGAGATACTATTTTAAAAGGAAAAGACCCAACTAAAATATTTTAATGTAAAAGTCTACAGTATCACAAAGTTTGTCATTTATAAACTCAATTAATTCCAAATACAGTATAAGAACTGTAGTTTAGAATGAGTCACCCCAAGATATGACTCTGTGATGTATAGATTGTTTTGAGCTAAAGGCAACCATAACCCTGTTGGCGCAAGAAAAACCTTTGCCTCCCCGCCCCACCCGCTTTAATTACCTAGAAGAATTTAACTGCCTAAAAGAATGTACAGATTGTTTTGAGCTAAAGGCAGCCATAACCCTGTTGAAAAACTTTTGCCCCCTCCTTTAACTACCTAGAAGAACAGATTACCTAGATTATCAGAGGTAATCTGTTTTGAACTATCTATATGGCAGGGCAAACTACTAATTACTGAACATCTGCTCTTCTTTCATCTTGCAGTGACCTTCTTCTGCTCTGAAGCCCTAAGGTGACCCTTAGCTCCGAATATCATATATACCTCATTTTCCCATTTTGTCTTTGAACCTCTCACATATGTGGGGTTCCCATGTGTACATAGGTATTAAGTTTGGTTATTTTCACTTGTTAATCTGTCTCATGTGGATTTAATTATTAGACTAGTTGAAAGGACCTTGAGGGTAGAGGAAAGTTAGGGTAGAGGAAAGTTTCTGCTCCCCCCACAACATGGATATAACATTTTAAAGTAACAGTATCCTAATACATTTGGATTCACCGCTTTCAAAATGTTTTGTAATAAAGTGTTAATTTCTCATTTGAAAACAAGTATTTGCCTATAATGTGCCATAACAAACAATAACCTGAAATCAGGCTAAAAAACAAAACAAAAAAATTATAAGCTAAATGGTAGAAAACTCCATGTCCTTCAAAGTTACACTTCTTTAGGACACTAAAACTTCAATATTTCCATGAAACTAATAAGTCTGATATCTTTATATCTCCTTAGCATCTAAAGTAGTTACAGCTCTTATCAGAAAAGCCACTCCCAAATCCAATGGCGTGTAATCATTATTATTACTAATAATGAACTTACGTATTTGCATACTTTTAAATCATTTTGAGTAGTTCATCTCTTCAGATGGGCTTATTAAAAAAAATTGTTGCAAAAAAATGAAATTTCAGTTTTGTAATGAAAAGATTTTACTGGCTGAGTGTTCTTGTAGAGAACTCAAACTTAATAAATATTTTGTAGCAAGTCTCTCTGTATAAAACAAATTATATATCAATACTCTGTATAGAGTTGTCCCAATCTGTCAATACTATAAAGCCTCATTAATTTAGATAACATATTCAAAATTTAAGAAAATATATATATTTTCTTAATATCAAATGTAATGTAATATCAAAATAGAAATGATTGGTTGTATATCTAGTATCACAAGGTACTTTATATATATCATCTTCCTTAATTGTCATAATAACTCTACAATATAGTTACTGTACTTATTTATAGGGGAGGAAACTTGAGTCCAGAGATTAACTAACATGTCCATGTGACATAGCTATCCAGTGCTATGGGAGGGTTTGAACCAAGATCTATTTGGTTATAAAACTTGAGGATGCTCATATCTTAAGAAATGAATCACTTACTGTGTATAGAACTGTTTTGTAGAAATGACATTAACCAAAATGTTAAAATGGTTATCCTAAGATATTTAGACTGTGGTTAATTATTATTGTCTTTTTTATAGTTAGCATTTTCCTGTTCTTGCAATAAGTATTATCATTTTGTATATAATTGGGAAAATATTTTTAAAAGACATTACCCTTGCTTGAAGGGGGCTTATCTTTTATTTTACATTTTCTATTTGTCATCATTTGAAATATCTCCCAACCTTAACACTTCTCTCTTGCCAGTCATATTTATCATTTCTTTCAAAATCTATTCAAAACTTACATAATTTCTAAATATCTCTTATATAACTATGACCATTTCACCAAACTTTTTGTATTATTTTGTGTTATTCATGCTTGAATGCTGTTAAAAGAAAATATGACTTTGTATTATTTTGATATTGAATTAATGTGTTATTGCTGTCATTGAAATAAATTCTGGAATACAACAATAATGGACTGTAATATGTTGAGCATTCACCTGGGGCTGGTGACCATGATTTTGAAGGCTTCTCAATTGACATGGTTGTGTGATTTTCTCTATCAAACTTCAGTAGAGAAGTTAATCAATAAATACAAAGAATGTTATTAAAGGAATGTCATTTAATAACAATGATAGGGTACCAGAAAGATGATGGTTCAGAGTTTTCATATGACTGGCATAAATCTGTGATGCTTCCATACTTATGGTAAGGTTCTAAGGTGATGAAAAGTAAGAGAAACAAGAGTCACATTTTAAGTAAAGAGGCAGCAAGTTTAAGATGCTGTGTAATAGAATAAAAAACAAACAAACAAACAAACAAAATCTGATGGGCAAAATAGAATAGGATGAGAAAATTAACCCAAGTGAATATTGATGCACAGGACCAGCACAAGAAATGAATAAAGGAGAGTAGACTGTGGTAAGTGATGCTAAAGTTTGGATTTAGAAGTTCTCTCATTAGACTGACAGTGATCCCTGTTGGACTGTGGTGAGAAAGACGCATGCACAGAATGGGCAAGAACATAGGCACCGATCCACTCATTTCCTTACATGCACTCCATGGGCCCACAATGACACTGCTGGTGGGCATCATGAAGGAGCAGAGAAAGAGACTGGATGGTCTCTCCTCACAAGAAGAAGAGTCGGTAAAAAGAATAAGGCCATGAAAAAGGGAGCCAGCAGAAAGATCACTACCATTCTCTAAGTAAAAGATAACTATGACCTCAACAACAGAAAAGTAAATTATTGAGGTATCAATGTAGTTTGGTAAATACTTCAATGGTATTTTAGAAAGGCAGAAGTAACTTTAAAATTTTATGAGGAAAAAGGGAGAGGCTGTGAAGTTGTGGGTCAGGATATATCTTTACAGTCTCTTTATGTTCCTGTACTTCCAACTATTAAATTGTCATCAGAAAGATAATAATAATTTGCTGTAATGAATGTTCTTACCCTAATCCATGAAAATTAAAAATGAGAGCTATAACTTTTTAAAGTATAGTAACTTTTTTTTGAAATTTCCATTTCACAATATTGTTTGTAAATGTTCTTTTCTCCTGTAATG
The DNA here is from genome assembly GCA_028627145.1 of Eidolon dupreanum. Classification (NCBI taxonomy): domain Eukaryota; kingdom Metazoa; phylum Chordata; class Mammalia; order Chiroptera; family Pteropodidae; genus Eidolon; species Eidolon dupreanum. The sequence goes on along the minus strand of CM053501.1, from coordinate 50,234,354 downwards.
TTTCTGATTACTTTTCTATATAAGATTAAAAACACAGTTTTTAATATTTTGAATACATATTAACAAGCAATCTAATATTAATTATTGCCTTTAAAAATGAGTTAAATTTGAAGAATTATATCTAAGCCAAATATCTGTCGATCATGTTTCAGCTATAGGCAAATTGTAACAGTTGAGTTATAAATTCCTAAGAACAGTAACTACAATGAAATATGAACATATTATAAGTACTGCCAGAAAACATTACAATAAAGCAATAAAAATATCATACTTTATGTGATCAAAAGAAAGTCTACAAAAATTTTGGAATTGCTCTTGTCCTTTAACATATTTTAAAAGGATACTTTTCTATCCTAGGATCTCTTCTTTTTAATTTAAACACATATAATGGTTAGAGTCCTCATTTTATCTTTTTTCTGTTTCTTCAATGATAAAAACCCAGAGGGCTGTTCTTCCTATAACCAACCAATATATGCTTAAAAAGGAGTGAAAAGAGATTGAAAAACTAACCATTGGGAAAATATACACACTGAGTGTGGGAAAGCCCAGTGAGGAGGCTCATATACTTTCTCAGATCTATGGACAGACTGTGGACTTAATGTATTTACCAGCTCTGGCTCATCTGAAGTCTAAATGTTCAATATCACTGTCTAAAATAAACACTGTTAATGAGTATGGTAAGGAAGTGGGGTGTTCTGATTAATTAAAAATAAATATAGTTCTATATATAACTGAAAAGGTTTCAAAATGTTGTATTATAATAAAACACATTTAACTCTAAACATCATTGAACCAAGAATCAATAGATTTGAGTCCTGATCCTGGTTCTACTAATGTCTGTGTAAACTGGGGTAAGTTACTCAATCTCTCAAGAGGGAGAGAGCTCAAGTTCCTCATTTATAAAATGAAGTGAATGGATTTATTAGGCTCTGAGGTTTATTCTAGCTATAAACTTGTATTCTATAAAGAACGATGGAGAAGTACATGTTTCTGAACCCTCACTCCCAACTCTTCCAATGGACTATTTTGTTTATCAATATCATCATTTTTTCTGTATCTTGGACTCTCAAAGCCATTTTAACTCTTCTCTTTTCCCTTCCCCAAGACCAATATAGGAAAAGCTAAAGTAGAATCTATAGCTTAGCAAGAAATAATATGTGAAAAGAAGAAATGTGAAAGATCAAGATATTCTTTTGTGGTAATAGGTAGATGCCCTGTACTGATGTTCTACCTTCTACCTCCCAGCTCCTGAAAATGTTCTAAGAAGCAACTAGCCCATGTTTCGGGCCTACTCTGTCTTGGCACACTCTTCACTCAACAAAAGATGTCTGAGACCAACTGACTTTGGACATTATTGCCTCCATAAGGAAAAAGGCAATGTTAGGGAATCATACCTTCACAGGCATCAAGTATCTTCACTTCTTATTCTTTGTATTCTTTATATTATTTGTATTATTCTTCGTAATGCTGGTTTGGTTTAAGTTGCTGGTCTGGTAAAAAAGCAAAATAAAAATAAACTTTGACCAGGTCATCATTCTTAAATCTGGCCTGGCTCATTTTTACTTTCCTTCCATATCTAGTTACAAAGTGTCTTCCTATGTGATTCGCAAAGTCCTGCCAACACTGTATAATTCAAAATTTAACTTTTATTAAACCTTGAAAATTTTATGTAGTTCAGTGAACTCATTCATTGAGACATAATTTAAAGGTATGATGACTAAATAATATTAATAATAACAGCCAACTCTTATGTAGCATTTATATGGGCCATACATTGTTCTAAGTTATATATATATATATATATATATATATATATATATATATATATGAATTCATTTAATTCTTAACCTAATGCTATGGGATAGGTACTATGATAATCTCCATATTAAAGATGTGGAGACTGAGGCACAGACAGGTTCATAATTTGCCCATAATTACTAACTTGGAAAGTGGCAAAGCTGGGATCCAGACTGCTTCAAAGGCTGTCCTTAATCACAGTGCTATATATAAACTGCCTCTCTGTATGGACACGTACTTAAAAATTATTTTACCTCTTATATGGATTAATTTGTTTATAGTCAAATATATTGGGCAGCTTTCCCTAGGACCATTATAAATCCTTCATTATGAAACCTATATATTTTCCAAATCTTTTTCCTTTTTTTTTAAGGCTAGGTCTTCCTCTGTGATATTTCAGAGTTGTCAGAAATTTACTTATTTTCAACAATTACTGGAAGATAAAATTTTAATGTTTTAGCCTTCCACAAAGACTGAGAAACAAGTGAAGTGGATCTCAATTTGTTGATAGTCATTTTAAAATCACTTATGCATTAAAGTCTTACATTAGGAAATAAAAAACTTGTTATCCTATTCAATTTATTTTCTCAGTTCTCATCTATATATTACATTTTCCCCACAGATTGCTGTACTTTCTACAAGTAATTGTGCAAGTTCTGATTATTATAATTATATGGGCTGGAATATTAATATACAGCCAGTAAGTACTTATATTAGCATACTATTGCTATTAAAATTTCCTTTAATAAAATATAAAATATTTCATTGTAACTCCTCTATTAATAATTTACATATGTGTATGTATGAGGTATAAATTGACAGGATCAGTCAGAATACTCTACTGTAGCTTGACAAGCAAACAGAATTGTCGTATGCTTTACTCACCAAATCTGACATTGCTTTATTTTTCAAAGCACTTTTCTTTCTAGAAAATATATTAATTTTAATAACTCTTTATAATCTTCAATATGCAATCTTAACAATATGCAATCTTAGTATAACAGTAAAACCAAGATAATGTGAAAACAAATTTTAATTTCAGCATTTTTTATAACTTAGCATGTACACATTTCACAGGATTTAAAAGTCATAAAATTATCATATATTCTGAGATTAGATCTAAATATTATCACAAATCATGAGGTTAATCATTAACTAATGAATTTTAAAGTATAGTAAAGCCTTATTAATTTGGGGAATAGTACATCAGCATAAGTAGAAAGTTTAAATTACGGAGCACTTTTAAAGACAGTTGTATTATGCATCAAGTGGGAATAATAACAAACATAGCCTATGAGATATCAATTACATTTTAAGGAACTCTCTTTTAATAATTAGATAAGAGTGTTTTTAACCTAGCATATACTTTGTATATAAATGGATGCTTCTAAAAGGGTTAGAGTTCTTAAAGTATGTTCTAAGGATTTAAGAATTTCTTCTAAAATGTTGTTACTAGTATTAATAGCTAATCATGTTAATGGGATACTGTCCTCTTAAACTGTGGTAATATTATTAACTTAAAATTAATCTGATGAAGAAAACTCTCCATTTAAATACCCTTTTATGTCTTCCAGGGCTTTGCTCCATCAATCATCACTAACTCATGCTACAGTATCAATATCCCTTTCAGCTGACTATAAACATGTTCAAGTTTCTTGCTTTTTAGAAACCAACGAACCTACCCTAGAGCCCTCTTTCTTTCATAGCCAAACATCTCAAAATAACAGTCCATATTTCCTAACCTTACATTCTCATCTTTTATTCACTTCTCAATCCAGAGAAATCTGGTTTCTGTCTCTAGCCTTATACTGAAACTGACAAAATATTTTTCAGTTCCTATCATACTTAATCTCCAGACTATTTGGTTCTGATAGCTACTCCTGTGAAGTTGATTCCTCTTTTTCCAATCTTCCTAAGTGTATGGCTTCCCAATTCTCTTCTTTTCTCTTACACGTTTATTCCCAGGTTCCAGGCATGAGTGCCCACTGTAGGTAGCTGGCCAGCTCACATTTCTTTTTATTTTTTATTTTTTTAAATCTGAGATATAATATATGGATATACAATGTGGTCTATTTCTGTGCTAGAGGACCCAGCTTTCTTGGTCATAACTAATAGATCCAGGGGTTAGACATTTGACAAAAGTTGAAACATCAGATGCATACTAAATGAACTCTGAAATTTAGAATGAAGGCAGGGAAGAAGACTCACTGGTGGTAAACCAGTCAAGTTAATTCCAGCCTCCCGAGAGAAAGTGCACAAATTTTTTTGGCTGAGACCTCTGTACTTGCCCAATTCCTGTCCTTCTTTGGCTGATTGCTCACAGAGTTCTCTTTTGGTTCTATGACATACACACAATGAATCCTCTCCCTGCTTTACAGCTCAACAGTCACTTTTTGGTATTATTTTGCTTAAATTAACCAGAGTAGTTTTTATTAAACTAATAAACATCTTGATTGCCTCCTCCCTCATTTCTGCTATTAAATAGTTGGTATTCACCACAGGATTCTCTCTAGACCTGCTTCTCATTTTAAATACTTTCCCTGAGCATTCTTCATTCAAAATTACTGATTGCTTTTATGTAATTTTACTATAGTGTATTTATTTTGTTTTTTTCTAAAGTGTTTTAATTTTAAATTTTTTAATTTTTGTTCATTGTATTTTTCTCCTCAGACCTCAAAAAAATCTCTTCCTCTTGGTTCTCATTTTATAGTCTTCCCAAATTTTCTTTCCCCTTGCCTGACTTAGAAAGGGAAATACAGATGTTTTTCTTTCCCTTCTCTCCCGATCCATTTCATGCTGGAATTTTTGGTCCTCTTCTTATTCTACATGCTTTTCATTGACTAACTTTCCCTAATATCACCTATTATCTTGATGCTAAAAATTCAAAGTCTATATCTCTAACCTTAGTTCTTCTTCCAAAGCTCCCATACATATTTCCAAGCATTTGTTAGACAATTCCCCTTTGCTAATTCAAAGGTCCTTTAAACTCAACATGTCCAAAATTTAATTCAAAATCTTTCCGTTAAACTGGCTTCTCTTCCTGTATTATAGAGTCATCACTTTAGCAATCTCTCTCTCCCTTTCCCTAGTATGTTGGTATCAGGTATCAGCAAACTATGGTCCAGTCTGTTTTTTCTATGGCTAAGAATGGTTTTTACATCTCTAAATAGTTGTAAAAATAAAACAAACAAAAAGGAATATGCTACAATGGCCACATGTGGTTCATAAATCCTGAGATATTTACTATCTGATCCTTAACAGAAAAAGTTTGCTGACCCCTGTTTTAAATGTTCAACAAATTTTTTGGCCCTTTCTTTCCCTAATATCTTAAAAATGGTCAACAAATGTTCTCATATTTGACTTCTTCCTCTATCACCAGTATCCCCAAACTGACGTTATTTCTTGCCAAAAAAAATGGACAGACCTCCTGTCTGGCCTCCAAGATTCACACCTTGTGGTATAATAGGAAATACATATTTGGCTTTTGACCCCAATCTTCCCCTTCCCATTATTTTGTCCTATTCATCTCTTCCATTTGGCCATTCTTGAGTTGTATCCTTTCTAATAAAACTGTAATCAGAAGTATAGTACCTTCCTGAGTCCTATGAGTCACTGTAATGAATTATTGAACCTGAGGTGGGGGTTGTCTGGACCCTCATATTTGTAGTCAGCCAAGCAGAAGGGGGCATCCCCAGAGATCCTACTTGTGCCTCATGTCTTAACTTGTGGGGTCTGTGCTAACTCCAAGTAGTTAGTGGTAAAACTGAGTGGAATTGAATTGTAGGATACCCAGTTGGTATCTACCTTGCATATTGTCATTAGACTTGTTGTTTTAAAAACCAAATCAGATTATTTCACTACCCTGCTTAAATACCACTGAAGGTTTTCCACAATGCACAGGACTACTCCAGGCTCTTTACCTTGTTATAAAATAAATTAATATTTAATTATGTTTTTCTACTATAACTATCTTTGACTGATATCTTGAAATAGCTTCCTAGCTATAACTCCCTCTACTGAGAATGTTTTTAGTAGAAAATCATATTTATGAAAGTCATTTACTTCATTAATGCATATAATACTATTTTTAGGCAACATATAACTATAATAACATAATCTGTATGCTTCATCAATGTATATAATACTATTTTTAGGCAGCATAACTATAATTTGTATATTATCTTTAAACAGAAAAAGGTTGCCTATAATTGCAGCTTAAACCATTTTTTAGTGTCTTTTAACAACTTAAACCATTTCTTAAAAATTGTGCAATGGTAAGAAAATATACTTGTGGTGAAATCAGGATTTAACATTTAAGCTATTTAAATGTGATGGCTAGTTTCCATCTACAAAAAAAAGAAAAGAAAAGAAAAGAAAATTAGGTAAAAATAATCTTTAAGAACTCCTCTAATTTAAAAATTCTATGATTTTAATTATATGATCTATTTCTTTAACATTTAATCTTCTGTTATATTGCCTTTGCAGTATACTTTTTAATTCTATAGTTCAATAGAAGGATAATTTGTTGTTGGTTAAAGCAAATTCATTAAATGACTTGGAAAATCTATTTAAAAAGCAATCAGTGAAAGTAAATATTGAATTTCTTCATGTTAAATCTAAAAATCCATCACTATACTTGCTTTTTACTTTATTTGCTGCTTAACATATCTCAACAGTGAATCTATCATATCAACATAGTCATCATGATCCAAGCTGCAAATAATAGAGAGTGTCAGTGTCAATTTTGCTTTCTCACACTTGCTTCCCTTCACTTCATCTGATTTTAATAATCCCTGTCAAACCACAAACAGTCCAAATTACCTTCATGACACAGAAGCTTTCAAGGAGCAGACAGAATCTCAACTTTCATTTAGCAACTACAAAAGAAAGCTGTCCAGCTGGACAAATATTATTTCCACACTTGACAATCTCTACAGTTGAGTATGCATTTTAATTTTAACTAAACCTGCCAGGAGTTTGATATGAGCTTCTTGTTTTGTGTAGATTGACTCACAGGATTATCAGACCAATGACTGTAATTGTGATGAAAGAACCTGACATTTTTATACTAAAGATAAATCATATGCCAAAGCTGAGGGATCAAAATTAATATATAAGAGATAAAGGGGAGGCAAAGATTGCAGGAGTAAAAACTACTTAAATTAGGTGCTTAATTACTAAATAATGTCTAAAGATACAAAATACATCTTGATGTAATTTTGAAAAGTAACAGTTAATAAGTAGGAATAAAATGTAAAAAAGTTAAAATTTTATCCAAAGATACCATTAAGAAATGGTTCTAAGAATGAAATCAAGAGATTTTTCAAGTGTTTTTGATTGATCTGACTTCATAGTCAAATTTCTAAAACAGTCCTATGTATTAAATTATAATAAAATTAATGTTCTTGACAAGATATTACAAAGCCCACTCTATACTAATTAATATGCCCTTGTATACACAATGTGAAACTCCAAAAAAGAGTAAAAAGAGCAATGATAACAAGTTTGTAGAGAAGTATTAGAAGTTACAGAGTAAAACTATATTAAAGACTATTATATTTTTGAAGTTTTATTTATTAAACTTAAGTCTAAAGTTTCAAATAGTAAAATATTTCTGGGAACATTTCCTGTCTAAGCTAGGCTGAATTCCTCCTACACTTATCAGAACCTCACAATGTCAAGTTAATTGCATTGTTATTAGAACCTCACAACTGCCAAATAAGTCTTCCCTTCAATTGGCTACACTTAATACTAGTCCTTGACTCTTCCTTCTCCAAAGACCAATCCATTCGCTATTCAAGCACAGTTTCTCCCCCAACTCTATTTTGGACACCACAGCTCAGTTTCATTTATTGGCTCCTTTTATTTCTCTTAACACTTGCTCTTCAGACTGCGCAATTCCATCCACATCCATGTCTTCCACTACAATCTGTGTGTTGGAGCTCCTGCTGGAACTATTCCAGACCATACTGGATAATCCCTAGGATGTCCCACAGGCACGTTAAACTCAGCATGCCCCTAAATAATCTTCTTCTCTCTGAAACTTCTTTCTTCTCTTGAGGTTCCTACTATAGTTAACAGCACCACTATTAACCTAGATACTCAAGTCAGAAATCTGGGAGTCATCCTCCATATTCCAACCTGACCTCATCAATTTTATAGCCAACTGATCAGTCTTACCTCATATCTCTCCTATCCAACCATCTCCTCCTAGTGCTCCCGTGCAGGTTCAAGCTCCATCACCTGGATTAGTGTGGCAGTTTCCTAAAGAGTCTCTCTATATTTTCATCATCTCCTTCTAACTCATTTTCTATTCTACCACCAGAATGATCTTTGTAAAACAGAGAGAGGAATCAGTGTTCATGAAAATATTTTAAGTCTAAGTGACCAGGAGAAAAGTCATCCTCTTAAAAGAGAGAAAAATCAAGTTTTTAGAAATAATAAATTTGAAGTATAATTATTAGTTACATGTAAATATAAAGCAATAATTTGGATAAAGAGAAATTGAATTTTGGAAGGAAAATGAATTTTATGTATGTATACACATATAAAAGGATCATATAATAGGATATTCTTTTAGAGTAAAAAAAGGTACTGAAAATAATTAAGATTACATAATTTTAAAAATATATATATACTAACCAATTAAGTGGCTTAATTATATCTGGGGACCTATGGAAAAATTATATTCAAACAATGTTTTAAAAAATAGTATTCCTTCAAACAAATTTTTATATCTGTGCTCATAAAAGTAAAAAAAAAAAATTATTATCTAAATATTAAAAAATATATAAACACAATTCCCGATATATTTTCATATACTTAAAGCAATTTCTTAGTTATATCTATCTCTCATGAATATTTTCCTGAAGTATTTTTTATATTATTGTATTATTTTTATATTTTCCAAGTTGCCATTTTAGAGTTAGTAAATTTTAAATTGTTGATACCTTCAACTGACTATTCTATATACTCTTCCTTAGGTACTAAGCTACCTGGTAAGTTTATTAAGTGCAGAAAAAATTTTCTAGTGGAGAATATACAATTTTAATTTTTAATAATGAAACATAAATATTTTAGCCTAAATATTTTTACACATAGTGTTTTTTTTTTTTTTTTGCCTCCCTGCAGAGTGCCTTTTTTGACCAATAATTAAAAAAAACTCATCAAATATTTATAATTATTTTCAATGTTTTGCTAAATTTGGATACTGCATATTGTAGGCTTTCCCAGTTTAACTTCATTCTGTACTTCAATAAAAATTTATTCAATTAAAAAGATGAGCTCCATGAAAAAATTTTCTCCATAAGTCTAGATATTTCAAAACACAATTATGGAATTTCACTATTAATCTTGCATGGCATTTGAGTTCTCATCATTTAATTTGTTCAGTTCCTCCTTCGATTTCAGGGGGATACATTTCAAGGTCTCCCTATTTTGAGTTTTGTTTTCAATAACTGCAATTTCTTAATAGCTTCACATAAACTGAATAATGTTGCCTTCTATTTGTTAAATGCTTTGATCAAAGATTTCTAATAGATTTTGAAAAAACTGCAATCAAAATTGAAAAGACATTTTTACAAGAGTATTTAATACCACGGTAGGACACTTAAATCAACTTACACAGTAATTCTTCAAAGTCTCAAACATTTCTAAAATCCAAAGAGATAAAATGTATACTGGCATGTTTAAATTATTTTTGTTTTCTTCAACATCAGTCTAATAAAAATCTACAGGCTGGTTGTCTTGTAAATGTATAAACACGTCTGTACTTTTTGACAACTGTATCTTCTATTAAACTGGTATATTTTGCAGATTTTTGAATGCAGTTAGGAAGTACCATGTGTATCACAATATATTCCAAGTATATCTCTCCATAGGTTCTACATTTATTTAAAAAAAATTTATGATTTTCTGTTCCACCACAACATATTTTTAATATCACCAAGACCAAATAATTTTATCATGTTGTAGTTTATGATTCAATTTATAATACTATTCACAAAAATGTCAAGTGTTTCACCTTTTACAGAATGAATTTCCAAATGTTTTACTTTGAGTCCATGAATTAGACATGGAACTTGAACCATTAGTGGAATTAACTGATTTTTTAAAATTAGAAATATCCAATGATACTGATGTAAAACTAGCATAATTTAACAATTGATAAAATTATTTTAATGGAGTCAATACATTAATAGCTATTGTTTCACCTTTCTTAAATGCACAAGAAAACTTGAAACTGTAAATGAGAGAGATTAATTGAGAGAGATCACTTTACTTAAATGAAAAATCATGTTTTGCAAAATGGTACATAAATGTACCTTCTGCAGCTAAGCATTAAAATATAGTATTTGCAGGCACGGTCTTAAAATAAAGCTATCAAACAGATGTTGATCTTCTTCAGTAGACTGATGTCTTCTTATTTTCATGTGATCAGTGATGTCATTACAGTCTCCATAGTGTGAGTGACACATTAATCCTTTTCAGTAAGTCATAGGATATTCAGTACTAACTTAAATGTGCACTGTTGTGTGTGTGTGTGTTTTTGTCACCAAAAAGGTTATTACAAAATAAAAATGTGTTACCCAACAATAAAATAAATAGGTATTTGTAGATTTATATGACATGCTACATGATAAAACCCTTGTAGCAATAGAATTCAGACCATATTCACTTTATGCATACAAGATTAAATAAAGGCTGGGAAACAGTGTGCAATCCGTGGGCCTGAGCATGTGTCCAGCATAACTGGCTTGGCACATCAAGTAGCCAGCAGAGGTGGCAGCATCAAATACTTCTGTCAGCACCATCACCCAAAAGATGAAAAAGTTAATTGTACTGCTCACGGTAGAGTGCATTTACTTTACCAGGAAGCACCCTTCATGCTGCCCTTGAAAAATATACGTTAACTTATATAGTATTATGTCTAGAAAGGCTCTGGACAAAAAATGGGCCATTGCCAATTTACCCATATGTTAAAGTGAGAATTCTGTTCACTACACTGGTATCTCACATATGAGATCGTGTCAGAATGTAGAAATGCAAAGTGTAGGTCTACCTAAACCTAACCTAGTTTATTTACATGCAACTATTAAATAATAATTCATTCAAAAATGAAAAATCTGAGACATGCTAAACCAGATGAAATGATAGAACAAAAGGCATTAAACAAGACTATCCTAGGCAAACTGTATAAGTGATATCAATATGATGTGCTATTTTAAATAACAATATAACATATAAAATAACATATAACTTAAGTACATATAAAAATGATAATCCTATATGGCATGGCATAAAAGATTTCCAGAAAACTGTATTATTTCATTTAAAAAAAGTTGTAGAACTATGTACACAGCATGATACAGTATAATGATACTTTCAAAACAAACAGAAAAAACTATCCCAAAAAAACAGGAAGGATACTCAGCAAACTATTAACGATGCTAATCTGTGGGTAACAGAACTAAAAACGGACAGGGGAAAGATAATTTTTATTCTTTATAATCTTCTATTTTTGTTTGAATTTATTAATGAGCATGTCTTACTTTTGACACATGAGAAGCAAAAACAAATAATACAAATATGTTACAAAACATTAGCTAATTTAGTATCAACTGAGTGGTGCAAGTAAAAAAGGATCTAGAATCTTGCAGTGGGAAGTTCCATATGGGCAAAGGGAGGTCAAGCTGCCAAGAAAAAGGAAATAAAGGCATTCCTAGAGGTGGGAGCCCAGTGATCTTCCAAAGCCTGTAGCCTCACAGGACTCACAGTTGGAGACATTTAATCGCTCACTATGTACAAGTTCAAACATTCTTCCATTCTGGGAGTGATCTAAACACTAGTGAAGGGAGGACATAAGCCTCAGCCAGACAGTAACTTGAGAAGTAAATAATGAGATCATATCCTATTTATTTCCCTCCTATTCCACAACCTGAGCTCCTACTAACTTGTGTATTACCAATGTATAATTAGGTCCCCATCTTGAGGTTTCTTTGTAAGTACTGTGATCCCTCTCTTAAACCCCAGCCACAGTTACCTACTCCAGATTCATGAACTACCACCAACAGGGGACGTTGGTAGTTAAAATAATGAGATCTCCCTAGAGCATATATAGGACTGTTTGGGGGAGCCAAAGCAGACAATTCATAAATGAAAACAGTGAAAGATAAAATGAAAGAGGTATGCTATAGCCATCTAGGTATGCTAAGGCTTCTTTTTTTTCTCCAGGAGGAAAATATCTGGACTTTATCCTGTACAAAACAGGGAGTCAGATTTTTAACCAAGGCAGTACATGACTACTATTTTATAAATATTCATCAAACAGGGTGTTACAATGGTTTGTTGTGGGGTGAGAAAATAGAGGTAAGAAGATCAATAAAGAGGATAGTGAATTAATCTAGTTGAAGGTGATGATGAATAGGAAGAGGATAGGACCATAACAAAAGGAAAGATAGCTTTTGAAATGACTTTCCAGGGTATGAATTGATAGCTTGGGGTTACTGAGTGAGGCAGGAAATTATAGTTGAAAGAAAATCAAGCAGGCGTCCTAGGCATCAACAGGCTTGGACTTAAGACCCAAGTCATCAGAGAAACCAAACAGGACAATGTAGAAATTATAAAGTCATGTTAGGTGGCAGAAAAACATGTGGATATGTCATAGAAATTAGTAAAGGGTAAAAGCCAGGGTGTGGCTCTTCCTGAACAACAAAAATCTGTGCAGGAAACACCAATTATGATAGCAGTGGCTAAGAAAAAGAGGTGGGCATCATACAAAGGAGGGCACGCTTGTTGTCAAAGGCTCATACAGTCTTGCTGAAGGCAGCCAAAGATACCATACAAGGCATGTCCTTGCTAGCCTCCAAGAAGCTAGCTAAGGAATGGGTAACTGCTATGGTTGCTCACAAGATTTTCTGCTGGTTAGGTCCCAAAGACAGGCAAGGGTAGCGAGATGAGGCTATAGGAAAGTTTATGTAGTAAGGGCTAAATTATTACAAAGGAAATTCTGAAATATGGTTGACAGACTGATAGCTTATGAATAGATTTTAAAAACTTAGGAGGAAAATAATGATAAGATGGCATAGCAAATTCAGTTCTAGACATGATGATTCTAAGTGAATTACATGAATGGAAATGTCCAGAATAGAGATGGAGGAAGTTATGTGAGGAAAATGCTTGAGAAAACGTAGTGCTCATAATGTCACACTAAAGTTCAGAAGACCAAGATTCAGTATCTTTCAAATTTTTTGTACTAGGACCCACAGGTTAAAAAAGTGCACTGTAATGTAATGTGTACATGTGCACACGCAAATCTTAAACAAAAGTGTCATGGAACATTACTTACCCTAATATCTGCTTGGATAGTTTCTGTTCAATTCTTTTCTACCTACCCTCTTTCCTTCTCCTACTCCTCCTCTTTTGTTTATTTATTTTTTTAAATGCACAGCCTCCAAAGTGATTTCAGCACCTATAGATTGGCTGAGTTTGATTACAAAAAACCCTTTGTGACCATTTTGTAGTATCATCTGCAAAGATATGACTGATAAATCCAGAGATGTTCTTTGAGAAAGGATAAAGAAAAAACAGAAAATTAAAGATTAGCATGAGGAACACTAACAAGAGGTAGAAGAAAGGCCAAAAGATAAATTGGAGTAAAATGATGGGAAAAAAACAAGTATCAAAGAAGATAATGCTACAAAAAGGAATGGGTAGCCAATAAAAGCTTCCCTTCAATTAATGTCTTTGCTTCCACTGCAGTGTTTCTTAAAGTGTAGCCCATGACTAATTTAAGCAGAATTACCTCAGCCACTTGTTAAAAATTCAAATACCTGGGCCTTACCCCAGGCCTAGTGAATTGAACTCTCTGGATGTAGGTCCTGAGATTGGCAATTTAAGAGTTTCCCAGGGCATTCTTTACACCAAGTATTTCTATGTCAGTGCCTTTCACAAATCAGTTTTCAAAAGGGTACTTTCCAGGAACACATCTCACTTCACACATTCGGTGAATTCTTGAAAAGTTGTTAAGTGAGTACCTGCACACCAAACTATTATTGTCCTAAAGACTACCATGATTAATTTCAGAATTCTGTTCACCCAGAAGGAAACAAGCAAGTTTCTTGAAATATTCGGGCTTTAAACATTCTTTATCTTCTCAGTTTTTTTGTATTGGTTATGCAAATGGTTGGTCAACCAAACTTACAATCATTATCTTTATTTGGTTTAAAAGCACATATATTTAAAAATTCAACATGCTGTTAACACATTTCAATTTGATTTTGAAATGATTTCATTGGACTTACCGCAATTAAGTAAGTTGCGTTTAACAGAACTCACAGGCACAAAGCACCACAGGAGACACTTTTAAGAAAATACAAAAACTGAAGGCTGTAATGTAGACTCTAACAGCAAAGATATGCTTTTATGTGGTGAGCTCTGCTAACAAATATATTTGTCAATTTATTATCAATTGATAACCAAGTATGAGATGTGAATCTATTGTTTTCTAAGATGGGAATTATAGCAAACAACAACAATAGTAGCTAACCTTTACTTACTTACCTTATAACGGGCCCTGTTCTAAATCCTTTACATGTATTAACTCATTCCATCTTCACAACAATCCTGTGAAGTAAGTATCATTTTAAATCTCAGTTCCCAGATGGTGAAGCTGAGGTATAGAAAGCTGTATAAGTTTCCTGAGGACCCACAGCTAGAAGGAGAAACTGAGATTCAAATCCAGGAAGCCTGTCTCTAAAGTCTGTGCTCAAAGGCAGTGTGCTGCCCTGGGATTGTAAGAGTCTCATGTCGAAGTAGTTAGCTGCCATTATAGAGAGAAAGACTGGCTGTTTATAATCTGGAACTTTTTTTCTGTTCTTTATACAATTGACTTCAGGATAACTTGGGTCTATTTTGGATCTCGGCTCATGTTTAGTTATTAGATCTCATTATAAGGTAGTTTATACAGGATAGAAATACTCAAAATAGCATAAAGATGGGATTTCAGTATCACATTACACATAAAAATAGAAATCTGTTTTATAAGATACTTAATTCTGTTTCAAAGGGCAGAATAGCATAGTGGTTTAGAGCTGTGCTTCTCAAACTTCAAGGAACCAATAATGTGGTAATCTTGTTATAAATGCAGATCTTCAGTAGATTTGGGGTGAGGCTTGAGAATCTGCATCTAATTTCCCAGGTAATAGCGATATTGCTGGTCTGGGGGTCACATTCAGAGTAGCAAAGGCTTAGAGTGCAAGCTCTGGAGTGTCATAACTTGCATTTGAATCCCAGCTCTATTATTTACTAGTTTTGTAACATTCTCTTCATGTGCCTTCTTCTGCAGCTATAAAATAGTGAGATCATCAAAGGGTTGTTATGAGTATTACATGAGATAATCCATGAATAGTACTTAGAACAATTGCTGGCATATAGAAAGCACTCAATACATATTATCTTTTAATATTACAGAAAACTATTAAAAGCATATATCGTATCCCATTAAAAAGCCATTTATAGAATTGACTGATGTAGCAGAAACACTAAATAAAATTTCATCATTATTTTCCAGTCACTAGAACATCACTGTACATTGAAGAACATTAAATACATAAGTTAGATCCACTTCTCAGCTTTATTAAATACATAAATCTGAAACTGCTCTAAACGAATTTGCATAAAGCTGCTTTCGCCTGTAATATTTTAAAGAGAATATTTTGTTGCTCTGCCAGAAAACTTTTTTATATTGCAAGTATATACTGAGTTCCAATTCGTTTATTTTAATAATTTCCTCTGAATTTGGAAACAGACATTTTTGTTAAAATTTCATTCTTATTGAACAGAAATCCGAACTAGTATTAGTACGAACAATAATGATTTAAAAAATTTATTCAAACAAGGGCATAAGTAGAGTTAAAATGAGTTTGTAGAATTTAGCCAAAACCTTAACAGACAACAGCATACATTTTCAAACCACTACACAATGCAGCATAGTTACCTCTTATTGTTAAAGCCTGTGGCTTAGAAAGAATATTATTTGTCAGAATTGTGATGATTTAATAATGTGATATGGGAGGGTCCAGTGGGTAGGAAAAGTTAAGATAGGGCAAAATGAAGATAAAATTTCATAGCATCATCCCAAATGAAAACTATTAGAAATTTCTCAAATTCAACACTGCTTGAAAAGGAAAGACATAGAAGGAATGGAAGAGAGTACACTGGACAAGATTAATGTTTACCCAGTCATTATGAAAAAACCAGGAAGAATAAAACCTGGTGCTTCAGTCTAGGAGGAGATGAAAGCTATAAAATGTTTTGGTCAGTATTCTTTATGAGTCAGCAAGAAAAGATCAATGAGCATTTTGCTTCTCTTTTCATCTTTTAATTCTCTAACATAGGTGCTGAAAAAGACAACTGTGGGATAGATGCTAATGTTTCTTTTTCTAAATCAAAACTAGATTCAGCATCGACAATGCAGACCTGCCTTGTGAGATCATGACAGATAAGAATCAAGGAAAAGGGAGGAATTTGTGTAAGTAGATTATTCTTTCTCTTCTCTCCCCCCTTTTTTTTCTTTCCCATGGAATGCTTCTGGCTGTTCCTTTAATGTCTGGTGTGGTACTAGAAATTTCTTAAACACAAGTAACAAGTGTTACTTTTAAAAGCAAGATTCTATTTTTAAAAATCTGCATAACAGTGCTTTATAAAAAAAGACTGCCATATGAAAGTTTTTAAGGCAGGGTTTACCTATACTCAAATACACCGAATAAGGATTCTTCAAATGAAATTATTATCAGGTTTAACTTGTACTTTTAGTAAAAAAAAATATCAATTGTGGGAATTATGGTTCTTAACATT
Source organism: Eidolon dupreanum (assembly GCA_028627145.1). Taxonomy (NCBI): domain Eukaryota; kingdom Metazoa; phylum Chordata; class Mammalia; order Chiroptera; family Pteropodidae; genus Eidolon; species Eidolon dupreanum. The sequence continues at coordinate 50,217,701 of CM053501.1, read as the reverse complement.
TGTAGAAGGTGATAACCAACATGATCAAATGGTTAGTATTAGTGGTACAGGAAGAATAGTGTGTGAACAGGATTATATCAATATCGTGTCTCGTTATTTGGGTTTATATTGGTCTGAATCAAGTTCCTGATAAACAAAAATTTACTGAAATGCCTGAGCTAACTTTCTCCACTTAACACAGCAGGTATTAGTTATCTCTCGAAATCAGAGAAGCAAGAAATTCCACTTCAGTGTGACCTATTTATGCCTCTTAGACTTATCATATGCATTATTTAATGACCCTGAACCAAAGGAAATGTAGAAACCTATTTGAAAAGCTGACATTAAGGTTGTGACACCAACCAAAACAACAAGAAAATTTAAAGTTAAACTGACACACAATCCCCAAATCAGCCTGTTATGCTCTTAATTTAAAAATCAGTTACTATGTGAAATAGTGATGGGATGTCAGCCTCTGCTTTGAAACTCTTGAATTTTGTCATTTGGTGTTTGTGTCACAACCCTGAAAATTATTTAAAGATACTTTTTAATATCTATTATTTAAAAAATATCTTTGAATTGAAGATATTCCTAAAGCTTTGAAGAAGCCAACCTCAAAGCACTTCATTCCTAGTGTGCCACTTTTATTAGAAGTGGTGCATAAAACATTTCCTGTTGACAAATCTAATTCATTAAAAGGTGAGATGGATGCATTTTAAAATAACTGGCTGGCATCATTATCTGCAATGCCTTTTAAAAATTATTCCTGTTTTCCCTTTTGACTGAACATGTCACAGTTCCCTTTCAGAGTCTGAGTGTTATACCTTCTAGTCAAGGCTTTCAACATGTTTAGACAAGTCATAAGTTAAACAAGCAGTATTTTATTTTCTAGAAATGAGAAAGGGTAGCAGAAATACTTACAGATTATTTCATTCAATTTGCTGATTTTTAACTAAAAACAAGCAAAGTCAGTTAGTGGTGGTTTCATCTCATACAAAGGATTTAAAAATAAAACTATACTGTTTTGGGAGGAAAAAAAAATTTCAAAGAAAGAAACATAAAGAGAGATGCTGGCAGCCCTGCTGCATTGTTGTGCAGACTTAGTTTAAAATTGAATTGTGCTTCCCCTGACATAGGAGATCAGGTATATCATAAGGCTGACAGCTGGCTGGCACACTAACTTCCTAAAGGAAAATGCGAACTGTATTTCTCTTAGAGGCCAAAGGAATAGAATTATAGAAGCCTTCAAGGAAACTGAGCAGGCAGAGTACAAATTATTTAAAATATGAAGAAAAACATTTCTTACCTTGTTTTGTTTAGGAAGAAGACTAGAAGACTGAGCTGGTCTTGTAATCCTAAGGAGGTGGAAAATTATTTCCTTCTGATTTGTCAGTAAAAGAGCTGCCCTTTCTTTAGTATCTTCAGCATTGTTTTCCAAAATACACAAACACACCTATAAAATAATTAGATAAAACTTTATCATTACCACAATGAAGGGGGCATAAGTCACAAAATTAGTTATCTACATTAGTAGTGACAGTACTATCATTAGGTTATGACATACAGGCTTGAGCCAAGAGATGCTGGAAATACATAAAGGCTGAAGATGGAGTACCTAAGAAATGCTTATTAACAAGATGATGCATGGCTTTCAAGTACATAGTTAACAGAGGCACCTAGGAAAATGCATACTCAAAATATTCCTTTTATTTTTATTGATTTTTCAAATGTTCCTAAAGAAGTGTAGATGATAGAGAGTAAGGGATGGCTGCACGTTATAAAACAAGCAATACCTTTCAATATAATTACCTTTCCTGTTCACTTACCAGTTGCCCCATAAGTTTATTAAAACCATATTTTCCCCATTCTTTTGAGTTATCTTGTTAAGATAGATTCTGACTCAATTGATCTGGGGTTGAGGCCAGAGATTCTGTATTTCTAACAAGTCCCAGGTAATGCCACCAATGTCGTCAGTCCATGGAATACATTTTCACTAGTAAGGTTCCACCAGTCTGTCTGTCTTTCCTTGTACCAAAATACACTGTTGTCATTCTTGGCTACTGGCCCTTTGTCTTTCCACATAATTTTTGAATTTTTGTCAAGGATTCTCCCCTCCCCACCAAAACAGACAGAAATTTGATTGAGATTACATTGATCAAATTGAGCATCTGCAAAACGTTAAGTTTTCCAAGCCATGTGTATTGTATATCATTCCACTTATTGTCTTACTGTCACACAGGAATGCTTTACTGTTGTCCACATGGGAGTTTTGCACATCTCTTGTTATGTTATATATATTCTTAGGCACTTCATATTTTGAATGTTTGTTTAAATACTATCTCTTTGTAAAATCTATCCTTTTCATTTTTGTTTATATAAGTATTTGTATAATTTTTTTAAAAATTATACATAGTTTTTATCCAGGATATTTGCTTAACTTTTCTTCTGTAGTTTTAAAGAAATAATAAATAAGCTATAAATAATGAGTTTTACTCCTTCATTGCAAAATTTAGTTGTTATTTTTTTTTTATCTTGCTCATTAAAAGAAAAAAAAATGTACTCTTTAATAGAAAAGACATTTTTGTTATCTATAATCAGCCAAACTGATCTCATGTTTAGGCCTAGGTTGACTGGAAAACTGAGATGAAGAAGGTTCAAAGTATCTCTTTTGGTATTTAAGATTATCCTCAAACTTATGGCCTTTCTCTGATGTCTGATACACAAGTGCTTAAATATTACTAACATCCATTATCCCAAGCTCACTTCCAGTTGATATTTCATCGGAAACAGACAAAAATCCTCATGAAAAACTTGGCCTCTCTGGGAACTGAATTTGAACAAAAGAGGGAACAGAGGAATTATGACCAGGGTAATGGTTCAGTTCCATCTAAGAACTAAGGTGGAAATGCCAACCCTAAGAAACCATTACAGAGATACAACTATCACCTACATTCCATAACTGAAATCACATGATTCCTTGGAAAACCCATAAATAACTGAAATTACTTTCATGATGACAATGTCAGCCTGTTCTAAGGCTAATTATCCTTCTTGATAGCTGCCACTCAATCAGCTTGATGAGGAAAAAATTAACATTTACTGTTCCACAAACTGTCAATGTTGTTAACATTGGTTACCCAAGGAAAGGTAAATATGCATGATGGTGGGATGGAGGAATGCGTAAAGAAAGAGAAGGAGGCAGTAACTAAAACAAGAACCATCATAATAATAAAAATGCAACAAATTGCTTCTCTAAAATGTGTTCATTATTCACTATAAACGATAGCTATGAAGAAGTATAGCAATATAGAAAATGCTTAAATGGAGAAATGAAAACAGGACCCATGACAGCATGTACACATCATGCCGCAACCGTTTAAAAATACATGCACAAAACTTTTGATTAGGAAGATCAGTGTGTATTTTTCCACATCTTCTTCCAGAGATCTCCTTAAAAAGATAAGAAAGGTGTATGTTGGAGGTGGGCAGAGAGGATGTAGAGCCCTCTCTAAAATTTGTACCAAATAAGACAGATAAACGAGTGTTCAAAGAAGAAATGGAGTGGGAAGCCAAATTCTAGAATGTGTGCAGAGAGCACTGTGACTAAAGGAATGACCTGATATCCCTGGCAGAAGTATGGATTAAGAAGTAAGCTAAAATATGTGATCAACTGAAGATTTGTCCAAGAAACACTGAATCTCACTCCCCTATCATTTTGTACAGGCAATTATTTTTTTTATTTTGTCCATAGTTAAATACGTGACCATGAGTAAGAAAAGAAAAAAAAAGTAGATGGGAGAAGTGTTGTGTTTGAGGAAATGAATTAACTGTCTAGAAATCTAGGAAACATAGTATGGATAAGGGTGCCCAAAAGAGAAGTCTGCCTCATTCTGGCCTTAAACTGTCTTCCAGCATATTCCTGTTTTCCACCTCTTCACTCTAAAGCCCATGCCAGTCAAATCAGTGCCATACAAATATATTTTCCAGGCAGCCTTTTTATTTTCTCTTTTCTAATATGCATGCATAGCCAAGGAAAAAATATGTATATTTTTTCACATTTGAGACTAATGTAAAACAAAAATTTGTCCCAAAGAAATCAGAGATAAATTAATTAATACAACATGTAAATTTTCCATCATCCTACGAGAGTAAAGAAAAAAAGTATACATAACACAAGACCAGAAGCGAGACTTCCAGTTATGGTTGAATGTGATCATCATATAGTCTTCCAAAAAACAAACTAAAAAGATAGACAAAAGGGAGAAATACAACTATTTCAGTACTCTAAAAACTGACCAAAGGAATATAACAATTCGAGAAACATTCACATTTGAAAAATTGCTAATATTTTGGTAAGAATTTAAGACCCTGTGGCATTCTAGCCTGGAGCTATTCCATTACAATCAACCACACTTCAGTCAGGACAGAGTTTCTTCCAGTGTGGGGACGAGCATAGGATCTTGAAATGTCTTTACTGTGGTCAAAGGGGCGTACTTGAGATTGAGTGGTAGGTGATTTTCAAGCCCAAGGGTTTCAGTGGAACTGATGATCTTAGAAGTGGGCAAGCAGGGAGAGCCAACAGCTGTATTAATTCAAAGTCATGGTCATGGCTGGGGCAAGCATATTCTTAGCTAAGACAGAGTATGCGCAACAGAGACTGGAGAGGAATAAACTAGCCACACATTCCTGAGGCTGAGTGATCACATGAACAGAGGAAATGTGAAAGAACCAAGCAGAAACCAAAAACTAGGACACAACTGAAAACTGTAAACTTTAAATGAATTCCTCTGTTGAGACAGAGATCCATCCATGAAGAGATCAGAGACAAGTTATTGACCTAAAGTGTTTCAGCACAACTACTGTACAACCATTGGCTTATCATTTAAGCTACACAAAGAGGCCAGCCCTAGGAAGCCAAATGTCAAACTCAAAACAAAAATCTTAAAACAAAACAAACAAACAAATAAAGATACATCAGTGGCCACACATCACAGGGGAGATTGATGTCACTGATTAAGTTTAGGCAAAGGTTTAAACAAAGAAACCAGCAAATAAGCAAAGCAACAACAACAATATTTAGGGATTAAATATCCAGAGCTGATCTAAATATATGATCTAAAATGTCCAGTTTTCAACAAGCAATTATGAAGTATGCAATGAAATAGGAAAAAAGCCATCAAGAGGAACCTTCTGGGTATCCCTAGATGTTGGACTTAAACATAGACTACAAAGCAGCTATTATGAATATGTTCAAAGAACTCAAAATGACCATATTTTAAAAATAAGAGGAAAGTAAGACAATGAATAAAAAAGACATTCTCAATAAGAAGACAAAATTTTTTTAAAAGAGCAAAATGGAAATTTTGGAGTTGAAAAGTATAATATAAGAAAAGACAAGTCACTAAAAAGACTTGACAGCAGATTCAAAATGACCTGAAAAGGAATTGGAGAATTAAAGATAGTTAATATAAATTACCCAATCTGAAAGAACAGAGAGAAAAAAGGATTTTTAAAAAATAAGCAAAGACTCAGAGACATTTGGGACAATCATAAGCATATCAAAAAACATGTAATAGCATCAGCAAAGGAGTAGAGACAAATAAAGGGAAAGGAAAAAATATACGAAAAAATGAGGGACAAAAACATACCAAATGAAATGAAAAACATTAATCTACTCATCAAAGAAATTTAATGGACAAATATAAAGAGATCAATATCTAGACATAACATAAGCAAACTATTAAAGGATAAAGACCAAGAATCTAAAACCATCAAGAGAAAGCTAACTCAAAACATAAAGGTAAGCATCAATGAAACTATGGAGGCCAGAAGTCAGTGGAATTAGAAATTTAAAGTGCTGAAAGAAAAAAACTGTCCACCAAATACTCTATATCAAGAATAGCTATCCTTTAAATTGAAGGCAAAATAAAGTCATCCTTTTAAAACAGAAGACAAAATAAAAATAGAGAATTTGTTGCTAACAGACCTGTCTTAAAAGAAATAGTAAAAGAAATCCTTCACGCTGAAAGAAAATGACACCAGATGGCATTAACACAGTAAATATTTGGGTTAATATGAAAGGCTGTAAAATATTATCTCATTTCTTTTCATTGCATTTTTTAAAAGACATAGATTATATAAAGCAACAACTATAACAATGTATTATTTAGTTTATAACATGTAGAGATTTAATACATATGGCAATATCACAGAAAGGGAGAAAGAAATAGAACATTAGAACAAAGTTTTTATATTTTATCAAAATTAAGTTGGTATTATCTGGATGGTATTAAATTAGTTGTGTTAAACTAAGATGTAGAATGTATTCCCTAGAGCAAACACTCAGAAAATAACTTTTAAAAAGTAAATTTACACTAGAAATTTAAATGTGCATACACTAAAAAGATTTATTTAATACAAAAGAAGGCAGCCAAGGCAGAAGAAAGGAAAAAAAGATAGGAGTCATATAAAAACAAAGCATAATGGAAAATGTAAACCAAATAGGATCTATAAGTACATTAAATGTAAATGGTCTAAACATCTCAATCAAAAAAGGAATTGTCAGACTAGATTTAAAAAAGCAAGATGTAACTATGTGTCATCTATAAGAGACATATTTTACATTCAAATACAAAAAATAAATTAAAAGTAAAGGATGGCAAAGGTAAGCCATGAAAACAATAACTACAATATAGCTGTAGTTACTGCACTGGTATTAGACAAAACAGGCTTTAAATAAAATTTCAAAATGATAAAAGGGAAAATACATCATAAAAATATAATACTTATAAATGTATATACATCTAAAACAAAGAACCCAAATCAGTGGGACAAAAAACGAAAGAATTGAAAGAAGAAATAGGCAATCTGTTATAGATATTTCAAAATTTTGTTGCCAATAATTGACAGAATTAAACAGAAAATCTATAAGAGAATAGAAGATTTGAATATTGTCAACCTAGTCAACCTAATTAACATATATATAGAATACTCTATTCAATGATGGCAGAATACACATTTTTTTCAAACGCCAAAAAAGTTTTCCAAAATAGAACATATGCCTTCATAAAACAAGCCTTAATAAACAAAAAATGAATGAGATCATAAAATGTTCTTCAAGTACAACAGACTTAACTTTGAAATTAATAGCAGAAAGAAATCTTGGAAAATCCCCAATATTGGGAGTTAAAGAACATACAGTAAGTCAAAAAATAAATCACAAGGGATATTAGAAAATATTTTTTACTGAATAATAGTAAAAACATAATACATCATATTTAATGGGATACACAAAAAGCAGTGGTTAGAAGGAAATCTATATTCCTACCTATATCAGAAAAGAAGAAAGTTCTCAAATAAAAACTTTTAAGACTTGATCTTAGGACACTAGAAAAAGAAGAGAAAACCACATCCAATGCAAGAAGAACAGCAACACAAAAGATCACAACAGAAATAAATGAAATGGAAAAGAAAAAAAATAGAAAAAATAAAAAGTTGGTTTTTCAAAAAAGTCAATAAAATTGAAAACCTTAAGCTAGACTGATCAAGAAAAAAAGAAAAATCACACAAATCACCAATACATGAAAAAGCTGTCAATATTGACCACACAAGTCAAAAAGATTATAAAACAACACAAAGAACAACTTTATGCCAACAAAGTAGACATATAAATGAAATGGGTACATTCTCTAGAAAGACTTTAATAAATGATGTAAGATGAAATGTAAAAAAGGAATAGATCCTAAAACAAGTAAAGAAATTATATTAGTAATTCAAAATCTTCCTATAAAGAAAAGTCCCAAGGGCTTCACTGGTCAATTCTATGAAATAAAAAAAAAAAACAAAATAATTTTAACATTTCACAGACTTTCAGAAAACAGAGGAAAGAAATCTTCTTAAGTCATTCTATGATGATGGTATTACCCTGATAACAAAGCCAAGCAAACATATCACAAGAACATAAAACTGCATGGCTAAATGCCTATATTTAAAAAGGTAGTTCTAAAATTAATTAGCCTAACCTCAACTTTAAGAAACTAAAAAAAGAAGAGCAAGCTAAACACATAGAAGCAAACAATAAAGATTAGATTGGGAATAAAAAGTTAACAGAAAAACAATAGATAAAATACTGAAACTAAAAGTGATTCTTTGAAACATGAACAAAATTGACAGACTTTTAGTTTGACTGACGAGAGAGAGAGAGAGAAGACAAATTACTAAAATTAGTAATGAAAGAGGGGACATTATTACTGATCTTATAGAAATTAAGAGATTATAAGTGGTCACTATAAACAATGATAAACATCAAATCATATAACCTAGATGAACAGACAAATTTCTAGAAAGACAAAGTACTGAAATGACTGAGATTTTAAAAAAGTATGAGTAGACCTATAACTAGTAGGCAGATTGAATTAATAAATCAAAATTTTCCCACAAAGAGAAGCCCATGGCCAGACGGCTTTGTTGGCGAATTCTCCAAATATTTAAAGAAGAATTAACACTAATCCTTCACAAATTCTTCCAAAAAAAAAACGGAAGACAAGGGAATACCTCCCAACTCACTCTCTGAGGTCAGTATTACTCTGATACCAAAAGGAGACAAAAACATTACAAGAAAACTATTAACCAATATCCCTTAAGAACACAGAGGCAAAAATACTTAGCAAAATATTAGCAAATTGAATCCAGCAACAAATAAAAAGAATTGCACACCATGACTAATTGGGATTTATCCCAGGAATGTAAGGTTGAATCAACACAGGAAAATTAATCAGTGTAATATACCTTATTAGTAGAATAAAGGACAAAAACTACATGATAGTCTAAGAGAAGAATGTGTCAAAATCCAACACCTTTCGTGATAAAAACACTCTACAAACTAGGAATAGAAGGGAACTTCATCAACCTGATAAAGGACATCTACAGAAAACCCATAGCTGACTTCATCCTTAATGGTGAAAGACTGCAAGATTTGCTGTTAAGATCAGGTACAAGACAAGAATGTCCATTTTTACCACTACTATTCAACATTGGACTGGAAATTTGAGCCAGGACAATTAGGCAAGAAAACTAAATAAAAGACATCCATATTGGAAAGGGAGAAGTAAAACTATCTATTTATAGATGACATGATCTTGTATGTAGAAAATTCTAAGGAATTCTAAAACGAACAAACAAAAAACCTCAAACTATTAAAGAAACTGAATTAGATCTAAATAAATAAGTTATTTGTGTTTATGGATTGAAAGATTTAATATTGTTAAAGTAGCAATACTTTCCAAATTATTCTATAGATACAAGGTAATCCCTATCAAAATCCCAGCTGCCTATTTTGCAGAAATTAACAAACCGATCTTAAAATTCATCTAGGAAGGCAGAGAACCCAGAAAAGTCAAAAAATCTTGAAAAAGAACAAAGTTGGAGAACTCACATTTCCCATTTTTCAATACTTACTACAGAACTATAGTAATGAGTATTGTATGAAAGGACAAGTATAAGAATAGAACATGAAATCAATGGAATAGAACTGAGAGTCTAGAAATAAATCCATATTATATCCAACTGATTTTTGATGAAGGTTTCAAGAAAATTCAATAGAGAAAGATTAGCCTTTTCAAGAAATACTGCTGAGACAACTAGATAGCAACATAAAAAAGAATGAAGTCAGACTCCTTCACCAAAAGATATTTAAAAATTAACTCAAAATTGATCGAAGATCTAAATATAAGTGTTAAAATATATAAAATTCTTAGAAGAAATCATAGGTGTAAATCTTCTCGACCTTAGATTAGGCAATGGTTTCTTAAGTAAAACACCAAAGGCAGAATCAACAAGAGAAAAAAATAGATAAATTGGACTTCATCAAAATTAAAATAAATTAGTGCTTAAAAGGACACCATCAATAACTTAAAAACAACAACAACAACAACAACAACAAAAACCACCTATAGAATAGGAGAAAATATTTGCAAATCAAATATCTGATAAGGGGATAGTATCCTAGAATCTTTTAAGAACAATTACAGCACAACAATAAAATGATATATAATTCAATTTAAAGATGGCAAATGATTTAAATAGATATTTCTCCAAAGATATAAAAATGGCCAAAAGTACATGAAATGATGTTGAGTATCAATGGTTAGTAGATAAATGCAAATTGAGACACAAGATAAAACTTCATAGCTCATCAGAATGGCTATAAACAAAATAAAAACAATAACAAATATTGGAGAGGATGTAGAGAAATTGAAACCTCATCCACTGCTAAGTGGGAATGTATAGGTCTCTCCCTCACCCTGTCAGTGGGGATATTTCCTTAAAAGCACTTTGCATTTTGTAGTTATTTTTGTGATCTCTCCCACTAAACTGAAAGCACATGAAGACAGGAATTAGGTCTCTTTTCCCTCCCCCAAACATATCAGGCAGGGCACTTGTCATTCTATGTTATCGGCAATCATTGATTTGCTTACCTCTCCCACCACTAGACTGTAATCTTAAAACAGGGACTGTGCCTTCTCTATTTCTGCATCTCAGTAGATAACCTACTGGATGACATAGAGGAAGTACAAAGGAAAAGTTAAATAAGAGAACCTAAAGTGTGGTACACAGATCCCTGATGAAGCCTCAAAATTCTTTCAGGGCATTCTCAAGGTCAGAATTATTTTTCTTAATAATATGCCATTTCACTAGGATGATGTTTGTACTAATAGTGCAAAAGCAATGATGCTGTAGCACAAAGTACAGTCTCCAACCTGTATTAGTTGTATTTGTTTTCTATTATTGCTGCAATAAATTGAGACAAATTTATTGTCATAAAACCACACAAATTTATTGACTTACAGTTTCTTAGGTTATAAGTCTGAAAAACGTATCTCACTAAGCTAAAAACAATGATTGGTAGGGCTGCCTTCCTTTCTGGAGGCTCTGAGGAAAATCCAGTTTCCTTGCATTTTCTAGCTTTTAGAGGCTGCTCTCATTCCTTGGCTTCTGGCCCACCTCCCCCATTTTCTAGCTAGCTATGTGGGTTGAGTCCTTTTCACACTGCATCACTCTGAATTCCTCTTCTGCCTCCTTCATGCACTTTTGAGAACCACTGTGATTACATTGGACCCATCTGGATAATCCAGGATAATCTCACTATTTTAAGGTAAATTGATTAGCAACTTCAATTACATTTGGCCATATAATGTAACATATTGACAGGTTCAGGGATTAGGATGTTAGCTTACTTGGGGGGACATTTTCCTGCTTACCACATATTTTTTTCTTTTACCACCACACAGTTGGAAGAAAAATAATGCCAGTTTCATTTAATAATGTCTTTGATGAAGCAGTAAAAATTAGAAATTGTATTAAATCAACTTTTGAGGAAAGTAAGTTTTCTTAAAAGCAAACAAATTAGACTGTCATTTCGCAGCAAACATTAGACATCATTTGTTGCCAATGATAAAATTAGAGATTTCAAAGCAAAATAAAAATTTTGGAAAATTTCATATGCTGTTAGATGTTTTAAGATTTTAAGATTTCCTGATGAAATCGCTGGTGATACTAACAAATGTGATTTTTTGACATTGTATAATGAAATGTATTAAGATTTGAAAGATCAGTATACCTCAGTGAATCGAATATTTTCCATATGGCCAATGCTTTATGTACAAAATCATGTGTTTGTAAAGATTCATTCAAAGTTCAAGATAGACCAAGGGACTTTAAAGTAATAGTACAAAAAGTTCGTTGATATGTTTTTAGAATCTACATTGCAATTAAACCTTAAGAAACTATAACTTGTTAAAATCTGGTGAAAAGGCTATTAAAATACTCCTTTCTTTTCTAACATGTTTGTATGAGCTTGGATTTTGTTCACTTACTTCAGCCAAAATAATAAACCATGACAGATTGAATGCAGAAACAGAGGTGAAAATTCAGCTCTCTTCTATTAAGCCAGACATTAAAGAAATTGCAAAAATCTAAAACAATGCCACTCTTCCATTCCAACTTATGTTTTGGAAAAATATATAGTTTTTAAAAAAATGCTATTTATGCTACCACATAATGGCTTTATTATTAAATTAAATATTTTTAGAGTCAATTTTTATTTATAATATAATAAATATAAACAGATATAATTACATACATAAAAACTCTTTGAGGTTATCAGTAATTTTTAACAGTGTAAGAGACTCCTGAAACCAAACATTTGAGACCTGCTGAATTAGATAAATAGGAAAGCCCAGAAAGATCACGATCAGGTAAAGTTAATCAAAAGAATGAGCACAGGTAGCCTCAATAATTCCAGGGTACAGAAAGCAACACAAAAACAGAGCATAGAAAAAGGGCATCATTTACAAACAGCCCACTCCCAAACTTTTCCTAATTAAATCTCTGAATAGCAGAGGACAGAGCTCACCATCGCTAAATTGCCCATAGGCATTTTTGAGGTCAGGTATAAACATATGCTAGAAAAGGAAAGAATGATATATTTTTAAAAATCAAAAAGGAGTAAATTATGTAATTATACACAAAACTTGCATTTTTTAAAACTATTTGGTGAGCTGAAATCTAAAAAAGCAAGAAAATGGGTAAAGAATGTCATGACAAAGCAGCACAAAATAACATTCACTGGTATTAGTAATGCACTTTAAAAAGAGCTCCCAGACTTAAATCAGGTAAACTCCAGACTTAAACTGTTTTATTAGCTGTGTTCCCCAAAGGAGAAATGGATGGTAAAATTCAGGAGATGTGGCATGGATGCTGACTGCTAGAAATCACCTTCCTAACAATGGCCAGAGTCAGGAAAGTGCTCTTTTCAGTAAATCTTAGCAATAAATAAATAAACAAATAAATAAATAACGAAAGTGACAGTAAAGGACTATCATATTACCAACTGAAAAACAGAGTAATTATGTGCTCTCAGTGGAGGAAACAAGAAGCCTTTTCCTGGAAGCATGATACAGAAGAGCTCTAAATATAGATTCTTAAGACCTAGCTTCTGGTTCAAGTCACATGTTTCCTGAGTTATCTGGGCAAGTTAAATCACCTTGTTAGTCCTCATTTCCTCACATGAGATAAACAAAGTTCGTCTAAATCTCTTGCTTTAAAAATTAACTATGATTCACAGTAACACATTTTCTTTCCTAGTCTTGAAGCCACACATATCTGAAACAAAATGCAAGCTATTAGTCACCAAATTGATGAGCTATGACCTGCCATTTGGAAAACTCACTGATTTCTTCAATTGCTTATTAAAAAGAATCAAAGGGAGACTGAGGCCCAGACCTACAAAACTATAACATCCTGATCTTTCTAACCACAGAGGTATCTTTGGTAAGAAGGTAAATGGAAATTCAAGTTCAGGCTAATATTTGAACTATTGATATTAACATTACTCAGCTGTTTAAGATTATTATATTTATTGGCTACTTGTGTTTACATAATATCAAACAGTTGCTTAGCTACTGCTTGCATTTTTCAATTGTTATTTGGAAGAGAACTTTTGATTCCTTAACAGTTCTCTGGCTAACAAAAAACTATTATAAAACATAAAAAGTTGTTAGTCTAAGAACATGGGCCTCAAATGATAAGATCAATTGGCAGCAGGGACTATACTTAAGGAAAGTGGGGACAGGCAGTAAAATTCAAGAGCTGAAATTTAAAATCGCTTATAAAAATTTAATTATTTTACTAATAGGTAACATTATATTGAATACTTGGGTGACATGGGATTTCTCTAACATGACTTTGCTTCAAGGATTCTCCATGGGCCTTGCTGAAGAAACAATTTGAGATTTTACTTACCCCCTCTCCTTCCATGTCTCCTTCAGACTGTTGAGACCTGCATTGAGGCCTAAAGGCACTTCCCTCCCAATCTTGTTCTCTCTCCTTTATCCTTCACAGGCAGTTTCCTCCAAAAATCTCTTCATATCTAACCCCCTCTTGGCATCTGCTTCTCTGGGAATTTGAGCCAATAAAGTACTTATAAGTCCAGCTACCATATTAAACTCTATATATCATTATTTCATTTAATTTTCATTTAATCTGTGCTGTGAAGACATTATTACTATTCCTATATTATGAATAAGGAAAGAATAGAAAAGTAACTTGCCCAGTGTTACACAGCTAGTGACAGAGCTGGAATTTGAACTCAAGTCTGCTTGACTTCACAGATGGAGCCGCAGGCCTGATTTTAAAGCAATTCGACATTATTAAACAATAACAACAGAGACTAGACAGATCTCTAATAAAAATTTTCTGATGCCTTTGTGTGCTTCCACATATTATCACATTAAATCCTAATAAATCCATAAAGTTGATATTACCATTTTACAGATGAAGGAATTGGAGCTCAAAGAATTTAAGTAACTTCTTCAAGATCATACAAGTTCATGAGTTTGAGCTCACGCTCAGCTGTTTTACATTATATACCTTTGCCTAATTAATCAAAATCACAATTCTTTTTTTCCTTAATTTTAGATAATTTTCATGAAAACTTTATTCAACAAAAAATTCTCCAAATGATTTAAACAGCTATACTTTTTTATCTTCTCTATGGGGGCATGCGTATACATATATATATTATATATATAATAATACATATATATATAGTATAATACATATAATATATATACATATACAATATATATATACATATATAATATATATACATATATAAATATATATATATATATTAGCCATTTATAATATTTCCTGAGCCACCTCTCTCCTTGTCTACTTGTATTTTAAACAAAATTAACAGGGAAATAGCAGGACCACTGTTTCAAAAACTTGTCTCCAATAACATTTCAGCAATTGAGGCTGGGAGGCAGTATTCTTTTCCTAGTTCCTGAGGCTTTTTAATATAATTGTGCTGATTTTTGCCTTTTGTTTTCTCATTCAACTATAATCTTTGAGTTCACCACTCAAAAACTTACCTTAACCAGAGTCACCTGGTAAAGTGAGTCAGAAATCTGCAGACTCATCACTTCTAATGACCAAAACCTGGTTGTTTCCTAGCCTCTAAAAGGACACAGCCTAGCAGTAGTCTCTATTATGACTGGTAGAGATGGATGTTGAGCAGCCTGAAGATAACTCGACAGCATTCAAACGCTGGAAAGGGTATGGTGTTTTGTTTTGTTTTCTGCAGAGAAGGCATCACAGAGGGTCATGGAAGGGGAGGCAGATCCAGGTCTGATTTCACCTTGACGGGGAGGGAGCGTCCTGGAGTTACTCCTGGCTGGGGAGAGCCCACAGGTCCTCTACCCAATCCACCTAGTGACTTCGGATAGGGAAACAGGCTCAAAGAGGACCAGGTGGTTGCTTAGAGTCACAGACATCAAGAAGGGGCAAGAGCCAGGGAGGATACTCCAAGGGGAGAGGGGAATGGAGGAGCGAGAAGATCTCACAACTTGAGAGACTCAGGAGTACCTGGCTGCCATCACAAGTGGGTCCCAGCACCCAGCTACCACCCACTCAATGTACTTTTGGACCAGTCCCAATGTGAGTCCATGTCTCCTCAGGGTGGAGGACAAACAGGATGGCTAGACAACTCCACAGAGCCTCCTTCTCTTTCAGGGCCAGACTGTGACATCACAACCATTCCAGCCATCTCTTTACAAGGAAGGAAAGGGGTGATCCCTAGCGAGGAGGGCACCCCGCTCGCGTGGCCAGTGATGAGCTGGGGCTGGAGTGAGATAATGGGCAATTTTTCATTTTCTTTTTGGCTTATTTATATATTCATATATTTCTGTAACAAACGAGTATTTTTGCAACAAAGAAATCAAATGCCAACCCCACCTTCCATCCCATCCTGGTTATCCATACAAGTCATTGCTTATTGTCTAACATCTATTACATAAGTACCATACTGTTATCTAGAGCTTGCCCTGAATTCAGCTTTTTTACCTTTTTTAGCCTTCACTCATCCTACATATCCAAAGTGAAGTAGTCCCTATGTTCTTTTCTGACACCTTTGCACCTTCTATGGAACATTCTTCCCTTTTGCCCGCTGCCAAAATCCTCACAATCCTTTAAGGCCCAAACTCAGCATTACCTTCTTCATGAATTCCTTCCTCATCTGTCATTTGGAAGCAAAATTTCTCTTTCCATTATGTTTTGTTTTCATATAAATTATCCTTCATATAAGAACTATTTGTGTATATAACTTCATCTTTCCTAGTAGACTGTAAGTGAAAACATTTGTCACCTTTGGCTAATTTATAAAGCATTTTTATATCTATCAATTTTCTTTTATCTCGATAAGATTAGGGAGAAAAGAACCAATATTTAGTGGCAACTGTGTGTCAGGCAGTGTGTTCGAGGCTTTATATATATATATATATCATTTCACTTAACCCTCACAGCAGTTTCATAGGTTCATTTTACATATGAAAACATAAGTTCAGAAGGTTCATTGACTTACTAGGGTTATAAACTGGCAAAAGGCATGGATGAGTTCTTTTTAAATTTTGGTCTTGTTATTTCCATTACAAAAACATGCACTTCAATAAATACATGTAAAACTCCACTCATGGTTTTCTAGCACACTAGAATTGCTATATTCAGATAATACTTAGGAATCAACTAAAGTCAGAATTATAGAGCTAAAATGGACCTTACAGATGATCTAATCCAATCCCTTTATGTTACAGATGAGAGAGAAATATGATCTTCATAGAAATCCAGCTCACCTAGTAGTAAATTAGAGCCAGAATGAAAACCCAGCCAGAGACAGTATAGCAAAGTGGTTAAGAATGTGGTCTTTGTAGTCAGCATTGGTTCAAATCACACCTCTGATACTTAATGACTATGTGTAACG
The DNA here is from genome assembly GCA_028627145.1 of Eidolon dupreanum. Lineage (NCBI taxonomy): Eukaryota > Metazoa > Chordata > Mammalia > Chiroptera > Pteropodidae > Eidolon > Eidolon dupreanum. Next base: position 50,200,906 of record CM053501.1, on the reverse strand, counting down.
TATGTTGATTAACAAATCTTATTTTTGCTTTTTTTTTTCATTTTTAAAAGAATAATTATACCCCATAGTGCTGTGAGGATTAAATGTAACATCGCATAGCAGAGATTAAGCAGCAGTAGATATCTGGTATTCTCTCATAGCCCATCTCATTGTCCAATCTTTACAGGATACCATATTGCCTTTTATGGATGACTGTGGAGTAGGCATTGTATGTCAAGGTCAAAATGAGTAATGATAAGTAGGAATGAATCTATGTGGGAAGTCCCTTTTAATTTTTTTATTTTTAACGGTAAGGCCTATATTGTTTACACTGTGTGTTCACCTCCGATAGTTAGATTTCTTTCTGTCATCACATATTTGACCTCCTTTACCCCATCAACTTCCCCCTACCCTCTGGAAACCACTAATTTATTGTCCATGTTCATCAGTAAGTCTTTTTAAAATCTACATGTACAAATACTTTTCTGTAGACAAAAAAAATCTTTAAAATAAATTGTTAATTTCATAGATGTTTACTGAGTTTCTACTTTTACGTCAGGAAAAGTGCTAGATGCTGGGTATAAGATTGTGAACAAAGCCGATATAATCTCAGCCTTCATAAGCACTGAAATTTGGTTGAAAAGAATTTCACTGAGATCTACCTATGGAGTATGCTAAGCAAGCATCTTTCATATAGTTAAGTCAGTACAATGTAATAAAGTACACGTTAGAATTTAAGACTAGTTAAAAAACCAAAAAAAAAAAAGAATTTGAGACTAGTTGTACATATATGCATGTATCTTTCAATAAAACAAGATATTCTTTAGGATTAGAATTAAGTTCTGTCATTTCCTGTATTGGACATTTCAACCAGATTTTAGTGAATTCCCTGACAATCAGAATATTTCTATTCCTCTACATTAGAATGTTGGAATGGGTAGGTTTAAGCATATTCACTTAAAATGTGTAATAATTACCATCTGTCTGAGGATCATATGAGTAGAAGATAACAGTTTTGCCAATAACCAGTAAATAATAATTCCTCGGGGGGCATTACAAAGTTCAATTTTATCAATATATGCTCATGTACTCTTTTCCTTTCTCTGTACATACACACATAAACATATATGTATATAAATGTGTGAAAAGCTGCTTAAAGAGATAGCTGATACTCTGGACTTAGAGTTACTAATATACTTATGATCTTTAGATTGCTTGTATTTGTTTGAGATAGGATGATAAAACGTTCCTTAATCCTTAACACATTAACATAAGAAATTAATCCCTTAATTCCTTAACACAAGAATGTGACAACTATCTATACAATTTTACCTGAGAGTGAAATGATTATTATGAGAGGAAGTGTAGACCACAGTTAAAAAAAGAAAGAAAGAAAAAAAAAGCCAAAGTGTGAAGTCAGGTAGACTGGGTTCAAATCTCAATTGCCATTTAATTGTATAATTTGTGGGAACGTCTTTGAATTGCAGTCACAATATCTTTGAGTCTCAATATAAAATGTTTGCAAAACAGGGATACTATGATATTTCTTGTAGAACTGTAATAAGTTTGAATAAAATAATAAATTTTAAGTGCCTGGCATACAATAGCTATTTGTGGTTAGTATTACTGATTGGCTATATTAATTCAAAAGGAGATATCACAAATCAAAATAAATGATTTTAAAAAAATCACTACTTGTCTAAAAACTAGTTGCTATAGAGAAACATGTAACCTCCCTTAAATTATTATAACCCTTTCAACTGGAGAAACAAAGGAAAAACACAAGATTCAATGAAAATGGTAAAAAGAGGACTCAATGAGATTTTAAAAGTTGGTTGAATTATTAATCAAAAAAACAAATTGTCTAGGCCATGCTACTTTGAACAAGCCCGATCCCGTCTGATCTAGGAAGCTAAGCAGGGTTGGGGCTGGTTAGTACTTGGTTGGGAGACCACCTAGGAAGACCAGGTGCTGTAGGCATAAAAAATAAGGGATTGTAAACTGGCAAGGCCCTTGCAATCTGTGAGGTCAACCAAGGTTTGCCTCGCCTAAAATAAATAAATTAATTAATTTAAAAAAAGATTATAAAATCAATGTGCTGTCCTAAACATGGTGCATCACTCTCAAAAAGTAACAAGGTACTTGCTGATGCATCAGGGGCCTTGAACATACTGCATTTTTCTTTATGGTACAGTTATCCCTAGAACTCTTTGGAACTGGCTGTTTTGAAGAAAAATCAGCTGCCTTTTCTGGTAAAGAGGGTGATTATTTAAATATTTGGTGGTGAGTGAAAACTACTTACCTGAATAAACTTTATTACTCAAGAAAGAAGTCGCCAAGGTTCACTACATCATGTTTTTTAAATCTTCGGCTAAATGAGCACCTTGCATCATATTATCCTTTCTTGGAAACAATTTCTCTTTAAAGCTTTTCTAGCTACTTCAGACCTCCAACCAAAATTCTCCTGAATCTTTCATTATCGAGGAAGCCTGCAAAAGTGAGCCAGCACTCCTTTCTAAAGGCACACCTACTTCTTGATGGCTGGTGTTTCCAAAGGTAAAATGTGTTTTAGATCTAAAGTCCACTCTTGTTCTCATATCCTTAGCACAAAGCCAGGAAAACAAAGACTGTCACCCAATTCAAACTGCTGCAGGAATGTTGAATTAATTCTAAATCGGGTAAGATCCTTTCACCCCATTTCCAAAATGTTTGCTTCCCAGGCGCTGCAACCTAGGGCAATGGTGACAGTACTCAAGAAGAGGATGGTTAAAACAGTTCTCGAAAATCAAGGATGACCAAAACCTGGCAACAGGAGAATAAGGACACTGATTATTGGTAGAGAGAGAGACTCACAACTAAACCGAGTCACGGTACCCGATGTCTTAGACCTTGCCCCAGGGGCACTTGGGGCCCAAGGTCAACTTCCAAGTTGGAGGTAGATACTGCGAGTGGAGAAGAAGGTAAGCCAGATTCCAGGCCTTCTCTAGCAGCACAGTGGTTCAAGCGCTACAAGGCTGGATGAGGACTCCTGGTTGGTTCGGCCCTCTCCCACTCACTTCTTGGTTCGGCCAAGATGAACAGTATCAGCCGGCTGGAAATACCAGGCCCAGGAGGCAACTCAGAAAAATCACTTACCAGTCTCCCACCTCCACCTTCCGGCGCTGATCTAATAGCAGCCTGGCCCTCCGGCCAGAATCCAGGCAGGAACCCTCTCAGAACACCCTGACGACGGCTAGAGAGCGTCAGTGACAACCACCCGGAAATGATAGAATAGCTTCCGGGGCCACAGAGCGCGCGGCGGGAAATTATTTCCCAGAGCCCGGATTAGTGAAGCAGCGAGTGCTGCAGCGGCAGTCGTCCACCTTGTCACCACCACCAACACCTGAAGGAAGCAGCCCAGACATTCCGGCCGGGAAGGTAAAGGGCCTCATCTCGGAAGACACAGTGTACCTTGACTGTGGGGATGTTTCCTCCATGCCTCCAAAGTTTCTTGCCGCTCCCGGCTGTGAGGCTAGGAAAGGGCTGGGGTGAGCGGCGGTGGGGGTGCCTGCCTCTCGCGCTTTCCGCAGCCTCTGTTCCCACTCACCCGACTCCTTGCGAAGTGCCTGCGCTGTTGGGCTGCAGTTGCAGACTCGGCTCCGCCTTGCCGCGGCAGGGCGAGCGCTGAGCCCCTCCCTGTAGTGCTGGGCTGAGCCTTTTCTCTGCTTCGCCTCCTGTTTGCGCAGCTCCGTAGCTCGGTCCCCTGCCAGGAATGTGCTAGGCCACCCGCGTCTCTCGTTTCCATAGAACCGACTGGGACGCTTCTCCCTGAGTCCCAGATTTCTTGGCTGCTTTCCATAACTTTGCGTCACCGCAGGTGCCTGGGATCTCCCAGGCCCACCTTGTGACAAGGAAAATGGTGTCATTCTTCCTACGAGAATATTTAAACATATCAGATAGTGATGATCACATCTATTCAGGCCTTTTAATGTAACACACACACACACAGACACACACACACCTTTTTCTTAAGGGTGGGGAGTTCTGTGTTTCTGGAGATTAAATTTTAGCTGCTTGAAGGCTGGGAAGAAGACTTAGTGGTTATCCTGAGATTTCTTATACCCCCAAAGCCTTTGATTAAATATTGACAAAAAGTCCAGTTTAAGGGACTCCATAGCAGGAATTTGACCCAGAAATTGGAGCTTGGTTTTAGAAGTGCCGTGGTGTTTTTTGTTTGTTTGTTTGTTTTTTGATAAGTGACTATCTTATACCAACAAAAGAAAAAAATTGTTTCTGTTGAGACATTAGGAATGAAAGTTTAAACAGTTTTTATAGTATACGTGTGCCAGACACTGGCTTCTGAACCTATTCGTTTATGTTATTACGTTATGCCTCAATTCCTAGAAGTATCTTTTGATGTACAAGATGTTCTTGTCTTAGGGACAGTTCGACCAACCTGTATTGCAGGTGTTCAGTACACAAGTTGATAGTTTGGGGTGGATTTTTGTAAGGGAGTTAATTCGATTCTAAGTTAACTCAGTATTAATTTAAAAACTAGGAAGTTCAGATACTTGAACGTGTAAATGTTTATTGTGGTCTTCAATAATGCAAATAAGCCTCTATTAGACCTGTTTTCTAAATCCAGATTTTTTTTTGCTATCTACTTAAGTTTAGTTATATGACTGTATGTTTTCCTGCTTCTCTAAATCACGTGAGTCTGAAAAGGTGGTCAAATATGGTTAATTTTCATAATTAAAATTCAAAACTTTAATATTTCCCAATAGGTATCCACAGTTTCCACCAATATCTAAAGACATTGATTTTTAGTAAACCTATATAGTAAAGCTTTATTAATTCAACAGTATTTTCTTGATTATTTCAAGGTAGTCTTTTCACTATTTAAAGGAAACATTCTTAAAAACAATTCCATATAGGCTATGAATCATAAAACCTAAAGATAATGAAGAACTTCTTTCTCAAAAATATAACTAAAATGGGATATTAACTGTTTTTATAATTGACTCTCCTTAAATATGCTTATGGGAAATACATGCTATAAATGTACTATATACTGTTTCTTACCTTCTAAGGACGTCTTACTGCTTAAAAGTAAAATGTCCCTAAAACTATTAGGTTCATGTAGTGTTTATATTAAAATTATTTGAAATAAAATACAATGTTATTTTTGATGAAAAGCCCGTATAAATTATTCTAGTGGTTAATACCAAACCCATTTTGAGAAGAAAATAATACTTGTTCGTAAGAAAAAAATGACACTATTTTTAGAAATGCTTTGAAATTTTAGTGTTATTCTGATATTGTAATGTTTAAGTCAGTAATATTGCTGATCTAAAGTGTTTCTACCTTCTAGTAGATCCTGTTTCATGCATTATATTTTTCTCTTACACAGACTGAAAGTAGATTGCTTTGTAAAATTGTGGTTAACAGTATTAGACTAAATTCTGATAAGTCAAAATGGTATTGTAGAAAGGTGTTTTTTTTTTTGTTTTTTTTTTTGTTTTTTTTGTTTTGTTTTTGCAGAAACAGACTTAGATCTTAGAATCTTGGTTTCACATTTGCTAGCTGTATACCTTTGAGCTAGTTTGTTATCAGATTCTCTAGTATCTTCATCTGTATATGAAGGTAAACAGCACTTGCATTGTTAAGAAGGAAATACATGAAGTGTATAGACCACAGTAGGTACTCAGTTAAAATGAAATCGAGCTTGTTCAACTTTAGACCTTATGCTTCTATTAAGTAATACAAACTTCCTAGGATACTAAAGCAGTTTTGACTTTTTATCCCCCATGGCTAACGAGTACAAACTATTTTTTTTTCCCTGAACATCATACCTCTTCTCTTGTCCATATTCCCTAAGGGTCCCTTTATCCCTAAAACTAGCATCTCCAGTTCAGCTTGTTTCTTGGACAGTACTGGATAGATGGGACATTTCTATAAATCCTCTTAGCCTCTCATTTCTTCCTTACCACAGTCATTTTGCTGTTACTTTCCAGTTTGTCCCTCTAATGCCAGATTTACTATCTAAGAGACATCATGACTGCTTCTTTTCCCGAATAATGCCATTGAAGTAAGAACATCCCTTAAGCCTTGTCACTGAAGACTGCTCAGTCAAATATTAATTTATGCATATGTACACACACACGTATCTCATATCTTTGAGGGATGAGGCAAGAAACAGACTCTACATCTTAAAAAAAAAAAAAAATTCCAAAGGCTAACAATGAAATTAAGCCAAAGGCCACCTAATTTGGCTCCTAAGCCCAGAGGGTACAGAATTCCTAAATTCTACTTGATTTTATAGTATACAGAGCCAAATAGTATTTTACACAGATGGTATAAGTACTGTGATTTGTGTCCACCTTTTGATTAAAACAGGGATCCAGCACTTTGACTCTTTAGATTTAGCACTTATTTAATCAGTTAAATTCTTTAGATAATATAAATCATGAAAATCTTTCAAACTTGAATTCAGATCAGCAATGTTGGTTGTATTCAAGGCTTGGTATATTTTTTATAGAAGGAAATTTAAAAGTGATTTGCCCTATATTAAAAGTTTAAAATCTAAATATTTCACATGAATAACGAACATCAAGAAACCACTAGTTTGCCTTAAAACCTCAGGTCCTTAAAATCACAGAGAATATTCAGTGGCATGGAAGAATTATTACAATATAATTTTATATAAAAACTAATACACAGAACTACATAATATCAAATTTTGTGATATATTTTCATACGTATGTAAAAAACCTTCAAGTCAAACCCTTTCCCCGTCCCTAAAAGTTAACAGTGTTATGACATGGTGAAGGAATTAGAGATGATTTTAATTTTTCTATATATTTTGTAGCATTTTTAAAATTTTCTATAATGTGTTAATTAAAAGGCAAATCAGTAAAAGTTATTTTGGGGGAAGCTTTTAGTTCTTAAATGCCAATAGATAAATTGAACTTTTTAAGAGATCCCTTAGTTAAAGCATGTAACTTACAAGACGCATTATATGCTAAAGTTCTAAAATATCATATGGCTGGTCATAAAAGAAATTGTAATATAGAATAGGAAAGGTTTCTCCTTATTTTCCCACACAGTCCTCTTTAAAACATCCCGTTAAGCCCCTCTCGGTTCCCGCATTTTCCTTTTTAACCCAGCTGTTATAACCCTGCTCTTTCACCCCACACTCCTGAACCATACCTTTGTATTTCCTGCCTCTACTTTTTTCTGAGTTCTCTTTTCAACATATTCTGGTTATATGTCACTTTCCTTAAGGATGTTATAGCTAAGTGTCATTATTAAAGAATTCATAGGACTTAAAAAGCTAGTGCATAATGTTCTTAATTATGATGAGTGCTATAGGTTTATTTGCATTTCAAACTGGCACCAACTGCAAAGGAATTTCAGGCATCAGGGAATGGCCCATGTGGGAGATATTTTGGGAAAGTCCACACCACAGAACCAGTTGCTTGCTCTGCATAAATGCCAGCTTTCTTCACAATCATTATCTCCTTAATTGTATTATATGGTTCAAGGTAAGTAACTAGATTTTTAAAAAATTAATACAGAAATTTTAAAAATTACCGCAAAAGCATTTTCTTGTAACTAAGAATCTAGTATATAATTTTAAATTTTTTGACAGTAAATAAAAACATTTAACTGTTAAATAAATGTCCTTTTTGTTTTTTTCCTCTTTTTGTTGTGTAAGGTAGTGTCTTCTGTATGAATGTTTGAAGGACCACCACCTAAAAGTTCTAGAAAAATCTATAATTTCACTAGAAATACCATTGATATAATTACATTGCAGTATATTTACTTGTGTTGGAAGACTTCTAGCAGTTAGCTTTTGATCATTTATACCCCAGGACCTATCACCTACACAAAACTTGACCCTGCTTTTAAGGACTTTGAATTGTTTGGGTCATCAATAGGTATTACACCAGTTTTGTATAGTGCTTCTTTGAGTTCACTGACATATCAGATTATTGTTTTATTTCCTTAATCCTACAGGGTCATACGAAGAACCATTAAACCACTAATTTTATCAATATGAATAAACCTCTCCATATATCTGTATGTCTATGTCTATTTCCATGTATATAGATATCAGTTTTCCCATGGAACTTTAGTGATTAATATTTGCAATCTAGGCTATTTGTGATATGAAATATTAAAAGGTATTGCTAAATTTATACGCTGTGGCTTCAAGATCATTTTATTATAGGAAGCCATTAGATTAGGGTAATGGAATTTGTTCTTTAAAAATCTGTGCTGCTTATTGTGTGTCATCACTGGGATTCAAAATTCTGTGAAAGTTTATAAAATAGTCCAGTTTTTCTGGTAGATTGAGTAAATATTGTGTATTCTGATTTGTTTTTAATATTCATATTTGCATATTGTTTGAATCAGGATGTCCTGTTTTTTCACCTTTATTTCTTACTTCCCTTTCCTCTTTGCTTAATTTCAGTTTTATGTTTCATTGTTATTCAAAGGAAAGTGCTTTATAAAGTCTTTGTTGATTTCTACTTTTAAGCACAGTTCTCTTTTTATTTTACTGTGGACTCTGACAGAAAATGCTGTTAAATATACAAAGTGGGTATTTTTATTCCATTATAAAAACAATATGATTTAAGGTGAAAACTTTGTATTATATACTGACTCTAAAGTCCAAATCACTTAATTTATGCATTGAACCAAAATATGTTAAAATGTCACACTTTAAGGATAAACATTCAAATTGTAAAATAGCTATTATTGACCTAAAAAAGGAACATAGTATGATAGATTTTTTCTTACAGTTCTGTATAAGCATATTTAATTTTCAGTAAGCAGAAGAGTAGAATTTAAAGGACGGTCTTTAAAATTTTTTGAGTGGTATCATTGCAGTGATTTTTGTCATTGCTTTCTGTATATTCTGATTATTTAACACTAGTTTCTCTGTATCAGTAATTTAGAGTAGCTGGATAGGCAAGATTTTAGGTTTTTAAAGCTAGAGCCCTTTATTGGCAACATTTCTTGAAATAGACTACTAAATAGCTTTTGAAACTCTTAAATACATAAATAAAATGCAAATAGTAGGTAAAAGTGACTTTCAAGAATACTTGAATGTTGAAAATATTAAAATATTCATTTCTGCTAGAATACCAAGATGATTTTCACAGATATGTTGAATTTCACTTGCCTAGTATTTCTGAAAGGACCTATCATTTTCTGAAGGAGATTTGCATAAATGATCTATTGAAGTCCCTAGCATTAATGAAAGCAGCATTTCTCCATAGTTGTGGTCATACCTTATAACCTACATGTGGCTTTATTATATGTGTTAATATGTGTTCTGCACCAGACTAAGATCATTATTATCTCTAGAAACAGCATAATCTTCGTAAAGTTTTTATATACTACCGGTCTATATTAATGGGTATTATCACTCAAGGGCTATGTTATGGTTAAAAAAATTAGAAGATTAATATAATGAAGAGTCCCTTACACAAGAACCTACTTGTATTTTATTTACTGATGAAAGTATTTTAGACACCAAGCTCTACTATGTACACTTTTATAATTTTGTACCAACCAGATACTTGTAACTTTAAAAATTTTTTTGTTTTGTTAAGAAGCCTTATCCTTAAAGACACTTTTATATTCTGTATGTTGAATTTTAGGATATTGGAGGATTAATACATTACATCCCTTTTCCTCCTTTGGAACCAGTAGAGATAAATAAAAGTCAAACACATTGAGGTCAAAATATCAGCTTTTTTACTGAATAAAAATTATTTCGGAAGAGGTGGCTATGATGTGCAAAGTGTGCTTCTTAGTATGTAACCTCTTGAGTGTTTTACCCACCCAGGCAGTCAGTGCAGGCAGCTCCTTAGGCCATGTCAGAAAGCAAATATGCAGATATGCTGAGCAAAGCATATCCAGTTAATTCTCTCAAGTAGCTTCTCCTCCCAAAGCCAGGGAGTGATGAAGGTTAGAGAAAAACCTGAAGTATTATTACCCTAACTGAAGGTTTTCCTCTTAGAAACTTTAAGCAAGGGAAATGAAGGTTCACTTTAACCCTTAGTAATATTTTAATTGTTTATAGTTAGAAATTCTTTCAAGTTTTACTCTAAAAGCACTCACCACCTTTATATAAATAATACATAGATGTGGTTCATATATAGTTAAGATAAATATATATTTAGTCTGAAAATAGAATCTCTATTAAGAACATTTTTTACTTCACCACTTGTCTGTTTCTAGTCCTGGGTTCAGTTATAATTTTTGAGGTTTACTTTTAATTATCTTGAAAGAAACCTAATGCTATTGCTCTGCCTATGACATTAGTTAAATACAATCCAGAGCTGCAGTGGTAAAATTGTTGGAGAAATAGAAAATTACCCTGATTTTCTAGTCCCTACTTTCCTCACCCATAATGAGGAACTACATTTCCTCCAAGATACTATCTAGTTCTAAAGTTTTAACTTCATGTAAACAAAAAAATTGTGTTCTAATTGGAAATGCTGTGAGATTTTCCTTTCTTGCTTAATAAATAAATGTGCCACCTCAATTACCACTTGTTTTGTGAACTACATTTAAATATGGATTAAGGTCCCTATCAAAATAAATTTGAAAACCATAATTTTTTTCAGTCTACTTTAGGTGATGAAATTAACATACGTGTGTGTGTGTGTGTGTGTGTGTGTGTGTGTGTGTGTGTGTGTAGCAGAGTTAAGGAATGTAGATTGGGAATAGCATCCAGGTTCATTATATGTATCTACTAACTTATTTGGTATAAATGCTTTGGGAGCATGAGTTTCTCTAGTGACATACATAGTCTTCAATATCTGTCATAGACTTTAAAAATCAATATAAAATCTGAATTTTGTTGTCCACAAGTGTATTTATTTCACAAGATCTTAGCAAAAGTAGTACTTGTAAGATGAAGCTAATATTATTACTCTAACATTTATGTGTCTGTCCTTTTCCGAAGAATTATATTCATTCATCAGTGTATTTTAGTGGAAAGTAATACAAACTTTATGTGTTCAAACCAGGAAAAAAAGACTTTATTTAAGGTCAAATTTTGAGAAGATAACTTTTAAAACTAATTTCTATTATACATAAGTGATTTTAATATTGGCATTTATAATTAATCTTATATGTTTAATTCAATGTATGTTTAATGGTTTTAGTTTTTATTTTTAGCACTCATAAATAAGAAAAATAATAGTCAACCCTGTGAATAATCTAATGTTATCTTCTTTATGTCTATGTATGTTAGATGGAAGATGGTGCCCCAAAGCATATCATTCAGATGACAGGATTTAAGATGGAAGAAAAGGAAGCTCTAGGCAAATTGCTTTTAAAACTAGATTGCACTTTTATTAAGAGTGAGGTGAGTACAGAAACTTAATTATTAAAATGTCAAAGATACAGAAAAATAACTAGAATTATATATGAAATACTGTCCTAAAAATGATAACATGCTCTTGCCATTATAAAGATAAAAAGAATGTGTTATAAAAGCTGTCTTATCTTATAACATTTTTATGTGGATTTTTCCTTCTAGAAATACAAAAATTGTACACATCTTATAGCTGAACGCCTATGTAAGAGTGAAAAATTTTTAGCAGCTTGTGCAGCAGGTAAGGTAACTGTCTCCCTTCCACCTTTGAAAAAAATACCTTCATGTTAAAGATAAAGTACCTTAGTCTCCGGTAAGATAGTATGTTTATATATGTGTCAAACATAAATGTTTTTTTTTTCCTGATGTTTTTCTGAAAGTACTTATATTCGATATAATACTTGTCTTATTTTTCCAAGTAAAACTTTGTAACACATGAGAAATGTATTAAATAGGCAGAGATATTTACTTCAAATATTTTTGTGTAAGTGTTTCATATAAGAAAATATTTTAATGAAAAGATTTGGAAGAAAATGCCAAAAAGAAGCTACTGAAGCCTCAGCTGTTGTCAGTCAAGTTTCTTTCCTTTGATCTGTCATTGGAAATAGTTAACATTTTTATCCTCTTTCTGCTCCTTCCCCTTCCCTCCATGCTGTCAGTTAATGATCATCCTATTTTTTTCCCGCTAAGATTTTAAACTTCATAAACCCAAATTAGTACTTTATATCCTCCTGTCTCCCTTTGTCACAATTGGTCTTTTATGGTTTTCTGTACTATGATTGATCTGGTATATCATTAGTCCTCTAGTTCAAAAACAAATTGTATTTAACTCAGATGAACTTACCATTTTTTAGAGTAATTTACAAGAAAAACACCTGGATTCATTATTACCTACATGATTGAAAACATACATCGTCCTTGCTGTTCAAAAAGATCATTGATAATGAGACTACAGAAAGTTTTTAAATACCATGAAAAATTCTCTAATTCAATAAATTTTTTTTTACAAAGTATAACAATGATGTAGCATTATTGAAAAAGTTTTTAGCATGAGTAAGAATATAAATCTAACCCAAAATAGTGACTAGCAATAGTAATTATAATTTAAGTAATACTACGTTTTACTAAGCCTTACATCAATATTTTATTTACTAATGATTAGAATTTGAATTATCATGGGAAAGATTATATACAATGTTTAGTAATATATGCCTCTCACTATCAAAAGATTGGGGAAAACACAGCATAGTTCAAAGATAATGTTCATAATGTAGTTCAAGTTTCATGTTGAGAAAGGTTAATTTTTCAATTATAGTTAATATACAATAATTATTTTCAGGTGTACAACATAGCGATTAGGCATTTATACATCTGATGAAGTGGTCACCCCAATAAATCTAGTACCTATCAGGCACCATACATAGTTATTACAATATTATTTACTGTATTCCCTATTCTGCATTTGTTACATCTCCGGGTTGTTTTATAACTGTCAATTTGTACTTCTCAGTCCCTTTCACCCTTTTTGTCCATCCCTCCAACCCCCCTTCCCTCTGGTGACTGTTAGTTTTCAGTTATTTTATTTGTTAGATTCCATATATAAGTGAACTCATATGGTAATTGTCTTTCTCTGACTTATTTCACTTAGCATAATACCCTCTAGGTACACCGACAGTGTTGCAAATGGCAAGATTCATTCCCTTTTATGGCTGTGTAATATTCCATTGTCTATATGTATCAAATTTTCTTTATTCATTTGTCTGTCGATAGGTTGCTTTCATGGCTTCTTGGCTATCGTTAGTAACTTTGGATTGAACATAGGGATGCATATGTCTTTTTGAATTAGTATTTTGGATTTTTTTGGATAAATACCCAGAATTAGAATTGCTGGGTCTTATGGTAGTTCTATTTTTAATTTTTTGAGGAACCTCCACATTGTTTTCTATTGTGGCTACACCAGCTTACAGTCCCACCAGCAGTGCATGAGGGTTGCCTTTTCTCCATGTCCTCAACACTTGTTTTTTTGTTTATTGATGATAGCCATTCTGACAGGTGTGATGATAGTCTCATTGTAGCTTTCATTTGCGTTTCTCTGATGATTAGTGATGTTGAGCATCTTTAATGGGTCTGTTATCTATCTGTATATCTTCTTTGGAGAAATGTCTGTTCAGGTTCTCTGCCTATTTATTAGCTGGATTGTTTGATGTTGTATGAATGCTTTATGTTTTTTGGATATTAACTCCTTATTAGATATGTTGTTTGCAAATATCTTCTCCCATTTAGTAGGTTGTTTTCGTTTTGTTGATAGTTTCCTTTACAGTGCAAAAACTTTTTAGTTTGATATAGTCCCATTTGTTTATTTTTGCTTTTGCTTAAAACATTTTTAAGACCAATATCAGACTTTTTTGTCTATCTTCTAGGTGTTATGGTTTCAGGTCTTACATTTAATTCTTAATCCATTTTGAGTATGTTTTTATATATAGTGTAAGAAAATGGCCTAATTTCATTTTTTTGCATGTATCTCTCCAGTTTTCCCAATGCCATCTATTGAAGAGATTTTTTATTTCAGTGTATATTCTTGCCCCCTTTGTCATGGATTAATTGACCATTTAGGCATAGGTTTCTTTCTGGGCTCTCTATTCTGTTCCATTGATCTATGTGTCTGTTTTTATGCCAGTACCATGCTGTTTTGATTACTCTAAGCTTGTAGTATAGTTTGATATCAGGTAGTGTGATACCTCAGTTTTGTTCTCCTTAAAATTTTTTGGCTATTCAGGGTCTTTTGTGATTCCATATAAATTTCAGGATGATTTGATCTAGTTCTGTGAAAAATGTCATTGGTGTTTTGATGAGGATTGTATTGAATCTACAGATTGCTTTGGGTACTATGAACATTTTAACAATGTTAATTCTTGCTATGCATGAGTATGGTATATCCTTTCATTTATTTGTCTTCTTCAATTTTGAGAAAGGTGAAATTTTATTTGATATTTGGTCTTTACTGTTTACCACTTTTTAGAACCAAATTTTTTTTGTGTGACTGATAGTTTATTTGCTTTTTAGGAAAGTGGGTACTAACTAAAGACTACATAATTCATAGTGCCAAAAGTGGCAGATGGCTTGATGAAACAACTTATGAATGGGGATATAAAATTGAAAAAGATTCCCAATATTCACCTCAAATGCAATCTGCACCTAAAAGATGGCGTGAAGAACTGAAACGCACTGGTGCTCCAGGAGCCTTCCACAGATGGAAAGTTGTCCTCCTTGTTAGAGCTGATAAACGAAGTGATTCTCTTGTAAGGTAAGATAGGTCTTATAAAAGTGAAAGTAGTTAATGAGAGAACAATTTTGTTTTGCTTGAGTACCTTCTTGTATTTCTTTGCAATTATTAGTTTAGTTCAAATGATCCATGGTGGTTTACTCTTAACTCCTAATTAAGCTAATCACACATTTAATTGCATGTGTCTAATGGAACAAAATATATTTTATATTGTTGATTTAAATTATTCTTGTAGTCTTTATTTTGCTTTCCTTGATATTTCTTTTGGCCAAGTTGAGCAAAACAATATATATATATATATATATATATATATATATATATATATATTTTAGTTTTAAAGCACTTTTAGATTCTTGCAAGTGCAATATTACGTTATCACAAAGGTTTTTTTTTTCTGGGTTTATATACTACTGTCTTCATGGTTTACAAGTTACTGTCATGATTTCATTTTTTATCTTTCATATTTTTAAAAGGCTTCTTATTGAGTAAACTTATTCTAAGATTGCCATTAATTTTTTGGGGGGAGAGGTGCAGGGTTTTTTAGTCACCTTTATTGAATTGTAATTTATAAACAGTAAAATGCATGCGTTTTAAGTATACATTTTGATGAGTTTGGACAAATTTATACACTCATGTTATCCCCACTACAATCAAGATCTGTAAGATTTACATTATTTTACAATGTTCCCCTATGTCTTTGTACATTTACTATTGTACTAGACAACCACTGATTGTCACTGTAGCTTAGATTTGTTATTTTGCCTTAGAGGTTCATATAAATGGGATTATACTGTATATAGTCCTTTGATTTTTGAGATTCAGCTACCTCGTGTGTATCAGCAGTTTATTTCTTTTTTGTTACTTAGTAGTATTCCAGTGTATAGATATATCACAATGTTATTTATTTACTCATTGATATGCATTTTTTCTGTTTTTTTTTCCTAATACCAATAAATCTGCTATTGTACCTTTTTACATACGCACTAACAATATATGAGGGTTTCAATTGCTTTGTAGTTACTTGGCAGTATTTTTGAAAATCAGTTGACCATATTTGTGTGGTCTGTTCGTGGACTTCTTATTTTGTTTTACTGATATCTACCGAGACTAACAACACAGTTCTAATTATTGTAGCTTTATAGTGAATCTTGAAGTCAGGTAGTATGAATCCTTCAGCTTTGTCTTTTTCAAATTGTTTTGGTGATTCTGGATCCTTTATATTTCCACGTACATTTTAGAATCAGCTGGTCAATTTCTACAGAAAAGCATATGGGGATTTTAACTGGGACTGTATTAAAGCTATAGGTCAAGTTGGAGAGAACTGCCATCTTAACAGTATTGCGTCATCCTATCAACAGACTGACTATCCCTCTAAATCTTCTTTAATTTGTCCTTAATGTTTTATAGTTTTATTATATAAATCTTGCACATATTTTGTTAAATTTAATCTTAAGTACTTAATGTTTTGGGATGCTATTATAAATGGATTGCTCTGAAAGTTTTATCTACATCTGTTGAAATAATTTGCTTTTCTCTATTACTCTGTTAATATGGTAAATTATTCTGATCAATTCTTATATGTTAAACTAACTTGTAGTCTTGAGATAAACTACTTCATCATACTGTATTATCCATTTTTAATAATTGTTGATTCATTTGGCAAAAATTGTTAAGAACCTTTGTGACCTCAACCTGATAAATGACTGTGACAAAATGTAAAGTTAATATCATGTTTTTTCCTCCCTCCATAATTGGGAACAAGGCAAGGATGATTACTCTGTCCATTTCTATTCAGCATTTTACCAGAGAAATTAGCCAGTGCAATAAGGCAAAAAAAATAAATAAATAAATAAATAAATAAATAAATAAGAGGCATAGAATTGGAAAGAAAAAATTTAATGATTGTTTTTATTTCTGAAAGCCCTGGTCATACACTAAATAATTTATGAAAAAAAAGCTATTGAACTAATTAGTGAATTGAATAAGATCACAGGATAACGACTGTGTTTTTATATGCTAGTGATGAATAATTGGAAATTGGAATTTAAAAAGCAATATAACCTTTTGTTTTTTTAGCAGTTTGTGTCTAGATGTGTATTTTTTTATTTATTTTTATTTTTCAATTATAGTTGACATTTAATAATTTATATAGTTTCAGGTGTACAACATAGTGTTTAGACATTTATATAATTTATGAAATGATCCCACTGATAAGTCTAGTACCCACCTGACACTATATGTGGTTATTACCATATTATTGACTATATTCTCTATGCTGTACTTTATAACTCTGTAACTATTTTGTAACCACCAATTTGTACTTCTTAATTCTTTCATCTTTTCACCTACTCCCCATACCCCCCTCCCATCTGGTGATTATCAGTTCTCTGTATCAATGAGTCTGTTTTTAATTTATTTTGTTTTTTAGATTCGACATATAAGTGAGGTCATATGGTATTTGTCTTTGACTTATTTCAGTTAGCATAATACCCTTAGGCCCATCAGTGTTGTCACAAATGGTAAGATTTAATTTTGTATGGCCGAGTAATAGTCCATTGTATATATGTTCCACATCTTCTTTATCCATTTGTCTATTGATGAGCACTAAGGTTGCTTTCAAAGCTTGGCTATAGTAAATAGTGCTGCAGCAAAATAGGGGTGCATATATTTTTTCAAATTAGTGTTTCAGATTTCTTCAAATAGGTACCCAGAAGTGGAATTTCTAGGTCATAAGGTCTATTTTTAATATCTTGAACCTCCAATCTTTTCTATAGTTGCTGCACCAATTTGCTGTCCCACCAGTAGTGCACAAGGGTTCCCTTTTCTCTACATCTTTGCTAACACTCGTTTTTGATTTATTGATGATAGCCATTCTAATGAGTATGAGGTGATAGCTCATTCAGTTAAAAAAATTTTTTTAAATCTTTTTATAGTTTTATTATTTCAATTATAATTGACATACGATATTATATTAGTTTCAGGCATACAACACTGTTTAGACACTTCTATAACTTATGATGCAATCACCCCAATAAATCCAGTACCCATCTGACACCATACACAGTTATTACAATACTATTAACTGTATATATTCCCCATGCTATACTCTACATACCCTTAACTATTCTGTAACTACAGATTTGTACCTCTTAATCCCCTTCCTTCTTTACCTATTTCCCATCCCCTAATCTGACAACCATCAAAATGCTCTTTGTATCTGTGAGCTTGTTTCTGTTTTTTTGTTTATCCTGTTTCTCTAGATTCTATATATGACATTTGTCTTTCTCCATCTGACTTACTTCAAGCAGCACAGTACTTTCTAGGCCCATACATGTTGCAGCTGACAAGATTTCATTCCCTTTTATGGCTGAGTAATAGTCCATTGTATATATACCACCTCTTCTTTATCTGTCCACCCATTGATGGACACACAGGTTGCCTCCATATCTTGGCTCTTGTAAATAATGCTGCATTGAATGTATGGGTGCACATGTCCCTTTTAACTCGTGTTTTGGGTTTCTTCATATAAATACCGATTGTAGGATTACTGGGTCTTTTTTTGTCTCTTGTGATAGATAGCCTTCGTTTTAAAGTCTGTTTTGTCTAATATGAGTAGTACTACCTCAGCTTTTTTCTGGTTGTTTCCATTTTCTTGCAACATCTTTTTTTCATCCCTTTACTTTCAGTCTCTGTGTGTCTTTCAATCCGAAATGAATCTCTTGTAGGCAACATATGTTAGGGTATTATTTTCTTATCCATTCAGCCACCCTATGTCTTTTGATTGGAGCATTTAATCTGTTTACATTTAAAGTAATTGTTGATAGATATGTAGATTTTTCCATTTTATTATTCATATTTTTCATTTTTATTTTTTCTTCTTAAGTCCCTTTAACATTTCTTGTAATAGTGGCTTGATGGTGATGAACTCCTTTAGCTTTTTCTTGTCTGGGAAGCTCCTTATCTGTCCTTTGATTCTACATGATAGCTTTGCTGAGTGGAATAATCTTGGTTGTAGGTCCTTGCTTTTCATCACTTTGAATATTTAGTGCCAATCCCTTCTGGCCTGCAAAGTTTCTGTTGAGAAATCAGCTGACAGTCTTCTGGTATCCTATGATGTGAATGTTAGTATGCTTGATGTCACAGAGGCCCCTTAAACTGTCCTCATTTTGGGATTCATTTTTTTCTTGCTGCTGTTATGATTTGGTGTTTTCGGCTATATTATCTTCTAAATCACTAATTTGATCCTCTGCTTCATCTAATCTGCTGAATCCCTCTAATGTAGTCTTCATTTCAGACTGGTTCTTTTTTGTTTTCTATTTTTATTTTCATGCTTTTTATCTCTTTAAGTTCTCACTGAGTTCATCCACTCTTCCCTTAATTCAGTGAACATCCTTATAACCAGTGTTTTGAACTCCACATCTGGTAGATTGCTTGTTTCCATTTCATTTGGTTCTTTTTCTGTAGCTTTGTTCTTTTCTTTCATTTGAGACATGGTTCTTTGTCTTCCCATTTTGGCTGCTTCCCTGTTTGTTTCTATGTGTTAAATAAGGCTGCTATGTCTTCTAGTGTTAGCAGAATGGCCTTATATAATTGGTGTCCTGAGGGGCCTAGTGGCACAATCTTCCTGGTCACCTGAGCCAGGTGCTCCAGGTGTGTCCCTTGTATGGGTTGTGTATGCCTTCCTATGTAGTTGAGACTTGGTTGCCATTTGCACATCAGTGGGAGAGATTGACCCACAGGATGATTAGTTGTGAGGACTGGCCAGTGAGTACAGTGGAGGAGCTGTTGTACAGGGGCTGACCCTACAATGCAGGATTCACTTTAGCAGGGCTCTGGTGCCTGTCCTGTCTGCCTCTTGGATGTGTCATCCTCAGGTGCAGCCCCAGGTGGTGCTCTGGCTCAGTCAGAAGTTGGCCACCAGGCTTCGCTGCCCTGAGGACACCTGGGAGAGGCCCAGCCACAGACCAACAGACTTTGCCCAGTCTGGGGCCACCTGGTATGAACCACCAAGAAACCTGCAGATGGCCACCACCCGCACTGGGCTTGGAGGTGCCTTGAGAGGCCAAGCCACAAACCAAGGCCAGCACTGCTAGTGCTGGGCCTTGGGGCTGTTCAGCAAGAAGTATGGGGCACACCAAGGCCAGATGCTGCTTGTTTGGGTTTTGTCAACCTTTGAGAGATTTTAGGAAGTCCACAGCATGAGCCAAGACAGGTCATTTGTATAGAAAAGCCCCTGGATGCAGCTGGTGGACCTGTAAGTCGGGTGAGATCTCAGGGAATCACCAGGGTAGGGTGACCAGTGTTAGCCAAGCTGATGGAGACTCAGATATAGTGGCTGCCTTCGTGTGTACTCCTGGAAGGGGGAGGGCTCAACAAAGAAATAATGGATTCCACCAGTACTTCTGTATGGGAGAAAGCTGCCCCTCCAGCCCTCACCCTGAAACTGGACAATTTATTTCCTCCTCATATGTCCCTGGCACCCTTGAAGCTGCTGCCTCAACTCTGGAGCTCGGAGCAAGTGAGTCCCTTAGTGCTTAAGTTTGTGTGTGGGCTCTCTACGAGGAATGTCTGGGACTCCAGCCACTGCCTGTCTCACTTAGCCATAATCTCTGCTGGTTTTCACAGCCATTAGTTGTATGGACTTCTGGCACTGGAACACTGGGCTGGAGAGCCCACTCTTGAGCCGTGACCCCTCGCTTTTCCTCGGGAGCCTCTGCAGTCAAGATATTTCTCCCAATTCTCAACTGCCAAACACAGGTGTAGGAGCAGCCTGTTTTGTGTCTCCACCCCTCCTTCTTACTAGTCTCATAGTGGCCTCTCTTGTGTGTCCCCTGTTGTAGGACTTCTGTTCAGCTGGACATCAGTGATTCCCAATGATGGTTATTCTATAGTTGTAGTTTTGATGTGATTTTGAGAGGAGTCGAGTACAGCATTTACCTACTCTACCATCTTGACTGGACGCCCCATTATTTGTTTATAATCTGTGTTTATGTTATTTGATTGGGGTTCTCTGAGCTTCTTGAACATGTGGGGATTTTTGGTCTTAATATAATTATGAAAAATTCTTAATTATCTATTTTTTTTATTCAAGTATAGTTGGTATACAATACTGTTTCAAATGTACAATATAGTGATTCAGCAACTTTATGCCTTACAATGTGATCACCCCATTAATTATAGTAATTGCCTATCATTTAGTAAACTTTTCACAATATTATTGACTATATTCTCCTGCCCCTTTTCACTCATTTCTGTACCACCTGCCTTCTGGTAACCAACCCTTTTCTCTGTTTTTGAGTCAGATTTTGTTGTTTTTTGTTTTTTTAGATTCCACATATAAGTGAACCATATATTTTCTTTCTCTGCCAGACTTATTTCACTTATCAAAATACCCTCTAGATCCATCCATGCTGTTGCAAATGGCAAGATTTCATTCTTTTCTATTGCTATGTAATATTCCATTGGGGTGTGTTTGTGTGTGTGTGCACACATGCATGTAACCATTCATCTGTTGATGAGCACCTAAGTTTCTTCTCTTTCAGCTGTTATCTTTTAAATATTTATTCTATTCTTTTTCTTTTGGAGCTCTATCCCCATACATTAGATCATGTGATTCTGTCTATAGTTTTTGCATGCTTCATTCAATTTTTCTTTTTTCACCTTTTTTTTCATTTTTTTCATTTCAATTGGATAATATCATTTGCCCAATCATCAAGTATAATGATTCATTCCTCAGTTGTGCACAGTATGTTGATAAGCCTGTCAAAGAACTTCTTTGATATAATATCTTTTATTTCTACATTTCCACTGTACTGTGCTGAATTCTCCATCTCTTAAAGCAGATTGTTCACTTTTTCTTTATATCTTTTAACATGTCAGTCACAGTTATTTTAAAGCCCCTTTCTGATCATTTCAACATCTGGATCATCAATCTGTGCTATTTATTTCGTTATCTCTTGGCAAAGGTTTGTGTAGTTTTCTTCTTGTATATGCCTGTATTTTTTTATTATATACATCGACGATCAATGTAGAAGAACAGTAGAGGCTGAGGTGAATATCATTTATATCCAAAAATGGGCCTACCTCTTTTGTAAGTCAGCTAGTATGGGTTGCCAAGTTAATCTCGTCAGTTGTTGAGCTTGGTTTGGGTTTTCTTTTTCTTTTTTTCTTTTTTATTTTTAAACTTATTTTTATTATGGTGACATTAATGAAATCCAGTAAGTTTCAGGTATACAACTCAACAGCAAGGCATATATATATATTGTATTGTATGTTCACCGCCCATAGTTAGATTTCTTTCTATCACCACATACTTGACCCCATTTACCCCATCTACCTCTCCCTCCACCCTCTGGTAACCACTAGTCTATTGTCCATGGCCATGAGTCTCTGTTTGTCCTGTTTGTTGCTTTATATCCCTCATATAAGTGATATCATGTGATTTTCAACTTTCTGTCTGGCTTATTTAGCTTAACATGTTTATCTCAAGGTTCATCCATGTTGTCACAATGACAATGTTTCATCTCTTTTTATGGCTGAATAATATTCTATTGTGTATATATATATACCACAGCTTCTTTATCCAGTCATCTGTTGTAGGACACTTCAGTTGCTTCCACATCCTGGCCACCGTGAATACTGCTATGAACATTGATGTGCAAATATCTTTTTGGATATGGGTTTTCAAGTCTTTGGAGTAAATACCCAGTAGAGGGATTACTGGATCATATGGTAGATCAATTCCTAGTTTTTTGAGGATCCTCCATACTGTTTTCTGTAGTGGCTGTACCAATTTGCAGTCCCATCAGCAGTGTATGAGGGTTCCTTTTTCTCTGCGTTCTCTCCAGCACTTGCTATTACTTATCCTGTTGATATCAGCTAGTTTAACAGGTGTGAGGTGGTATCTCATTGTGGTTTTGATTTACATTTCCCCAATAGCTAGCGACGATGATCATCTTTTCATACGTTGTTGGCCATTTGTATGCCACTGTGGGAGAAGTGTCTGTTCAGGTCCTCTATCCATTTTTTGATTGGATTGTTTGTATTTTTGTTATTGAATTGTATGAGTTCTTTGTATATTTTTAGATATTAGGCCCTTATCAGAGGCGTTGCTTGCAAATATATTTTGCCATTCAGATGGTTTTCTCTTTACCTTATTTCTTTTGCAAAGGCTTTGTAGTTTGATGTAGTCTCGTTCATTTATTTTAGCTTTTAGTTCCCCTGCCTTTGAGGTCAAATTCATAAAATCCTCTTTAAGTCCAAGGTCCATGGGTTCAGTTCCTATATTCTCTTCTATGCAATTTATTGTTTCTGGTCTTATATTCAGGTCCTTAATCCATTTTGAGTTAATTTTGGTGCATGGCGATAGACAACAATCTAGTTTTATTCTTTTGCAGATGGCTTTCCAGTTTTCCCAGCACCATTTATTGAAGAGGCTTTTCTTGCTCCATGTATGTTTTTGGCTCTTTTGCCAAAAATTTATTTGCCCGTGTCAACATGGATTTACTTCTGGACTCTTGATTCTGTTCCACTGGGTGGGTGTGCATGTATGTTTCTGCTAATACTATGCCATTTTGATTACTGTCCCTTTGTAGTATAATTTGAAGTTGGGCAGAGTGATACCTCAGCCTTGTTCTTTATTCTCTGGATGGCTTTGGTGATTTGAGGTCTTTTGTGCTTTCATATGAATCTGATGAATTTTTGTTCTATTTCTTTAAAAAAATGCCAATAGGATTTTGATGGGGATTGTATTAAATCTGTGTAATGCTTTAGGGTAATAAGATCATTTTAACTATGTTGATTCTTCTAAACAAGAACATGGGATATCTTTCCATTTCTTTATATCTTCTTCAATTTCTTTTAAAAGGGTCTTATAGTTTTCATTATATAGATCCTTCACGTTTTATTAGAATTATTCCTAAGTATTTTATTCTTTTTGTTGCAATTGCAAAAGGAATTATTTTTCCACTTTTTCCGACTTCATTATTAGACTATAGGAATGCTATGGATTTTGGAACTTTGTGTTTGTATCCCAAAACTTTACTGTATTTTTTTTTTTTTTTTGTATCTTGTAGTGTTTTGTGGAGTCTTTAGGGTTTTCTGTATATAGAATCATATCATCCCCAAAATGACTTCTTCATTTCCTACTTGGATGCCTTTTATATATCTCTTGCCTGATTGCACTTGCTAAGACCTCTAGTTTTATATTGAATAACAGTGGTGATAGTGGACAGCCTTGACTTTTTCCTGATCTTAAAGGAAAGATTTTTAGTTTTTTACCATTAAGTATAATGTTAGCTGAGGGTTTGTTGTATATGGCCTTAATTATGTTAAAGTACTTTCCTTCTATACCAATTTTGTTAAGTGTTTTGATCATAAATGATGCCATATCTTGTC
Source organism: Eidolon dupreanum (assembly GCA_028627145.1). NCBI lineage: Eukaryota > Metazoa > Chordata > Mammalia > Chiroptera > Pteropodidae > Eidolon > Eidolon dupreanum. The sequence goes on along the minus strand of CM053501.1, from coordinate 50,176,871 downwards.
AAAGGCTTATATGGTGATATCATATTAATTGATTTGTATGTTGAAACATCCCTGTGCCCCTGGGATGAAGCCCACTTGATCATAGTGTATAATCTTTTTAATGTGTTGCTGTATTCGGTTCGCTGGTATCTTATTTAGGATTTTTGCTTCTGTGTTCATGAGAGAGATTGGTCTGTAGTTTTTTTGTGTGTGATCTTTACCAGGTTTTGGTATCAGGGTAATATTGGCCTCATAAACCGAGTTGGAAAGTATTGACTCCTCTTCGATTTCTTTGGAAGAGTTTGAGGAGAAGGGGTATTAAATCTTTGAATGTTCGGTAGAATTCACCAGTGAAGCCATCTGGTCCTGGACTTTTACTTTTTGTTAGGTTTTTGATGATTGTTTCAATTTCCATACTACTGATTGGTCTATTTAGATTTTCCAGTTCTTCTTAATTCAGTCTAGGAAGGTTGTACCTTTCTAAGTACCTATTCATTTCTTCTGGGTTATTTCAATTTGTTGTTATATACTTTTTCATAGTATTATTGTATGATCCTTCATATTTCTGGTTTCTGTCATAATTTTGCCTCTTTCATCCTTGATTTTTGTTTATTTGTGTCTTTTCTCTCTTTTTTTTTTTTTAGTGAGTCTCACCAGGGGTTTGTCAATTTTCTTAATCTTCTCAAAGAACCAGCTCTTTGTTGTATTTATTTTTTTCTATTTTTTTTTTTTTGTTTTCAATTTCATTTATTTCTGTTCTAATTTTGATGATTTCTTTCCTTCTGCTGATTTTAGGTTTCATTTGTTTTTCCTTTTCTAGTTTTTTAGGATGAAGTGTTAGGTTGTTTATTTGGTCTCATTCTTGCTTTTGGAGATAGGCCTGCAAGGATATGAACTTTCCTCTTATGACCGCTTTTGCTGTGTCCCAAAAGTTTTGATAAATTGTACTATCATTATCATTCATTCCTATGTATCTCTTGATCTCTCTTTTTATTTATTCTCTGACCCAGTCATTCTTCAGTAGCATGTTGTTTCATCTCCACATATTTGTGGTTCTTTCCACTTTCTTTTTACAGTTGATCTCCAACTTCAAAGCATTATGATCAGAGAATATGGTTGGTATGATTTCAACCCTCTTATATTTGTTGAGGCTATCTCTGTGTCCCAGTATGTGGTTAATCCTTGAGAATATTCCATATGCACTAGAGAAGAATGTATAAGCAGCTGTTTTGGGGTGAAAGACTGTAAATGTCGATTATATCCAGTTGGTCTAAAGTGTCATTTAAGGATGTTAATCCCTTATTGACTTTCTGTTTGAATGATCTGTCCATATCTGACAGTAGGGTATTTAGGTCCCCTACTATGATAGTGTTTTGGTCTGTTTCTCCCATTAGGTCTCTTAGTAAGTGCTTTACATATTTCGGGGCTTCCTGATTGGGAGCATAGATATTGATAAGTTTTATGCCTTCTTGGTGTATGGTTCCCTTTATCATTATGAAGTATCCCTTGGTATCTTTCTTTACCTTTTATTTTGAAGTCCATTTTGTCCGATATTAGTACTGCTACTCCTGCTTTTCTCTGAATTGGTTTGGGTTTTATTAATGCTATAGTCACCTTCAGTGCATCATTTTAATTTGCTCCAGCAAGGGGCTATTGTTTCTTTTCACTTACTGTTGAGCCTGAGGTATTGGCATGTTTTTAATTAGTTTTCTTGCTTCACCCTCAACTTTTGGTAGTTTCTTCATACTCTCTTCCTCTCTTGTTTGTTACTCATTTCTAGGGTGAGAGTAAGTGTTTACTCAGTTTGGCTGGATAAGCTTCTGTCTTAAGTGTTCTTGTTTTCTTGGACTTTGGGGTTGGGATTTTCTCAATGTTTATGTCTCAGTCCTCCATGGCATCCAAATTCTGCCAGCTGTCTGTGGGCAGGTTCTTGGGTAAGAAAGTATCTCCATCCACTCCCCAATGCTTTTTATTGGTGCAAGATTCTAAGTCCAAGTGGCATTCTTGCTGCTGAGCTCTGCCCCCTAGTCAAATGGCTTTTGCTTCAATTGCTCAACCAGAAACAGTGGATTTCTGGGGGGAGGGCTGCACAACAGGTTTTTTTACCCCTCCCCAGAAGTAGATGGGTTTTACTTCTACTCCTCCAACAGAAGCAGTGCACCTTTCCTTTCCAGGGTTATGAAGGTAGAAGACTTACCTTACACAAATGACTCAAGGCTTTTGCTTCTAATGAGAAGGATCCAGGGAAGTGGACCTGGATTTATATCTTTTACTTGGTGGCAGCCAATTCCCACTGGCCCACTGTGCTCCTTTTATTACCTTCTTCTACTCTTTTTCATGCATACGCTATAGAGGTCTGTGGCAAAGAGGCCATAAGTGAGAATGTGTTTTCTTTGTGTCAGGAACTTTCAGTTATACTTTCAGTTAAAGCGTCATGGTATCTACACTCAGCCTTAAATTTATTAAAATTTTACCTGATTCTTACCTACTTTTATGATAGCTACTTCTCTCTGGTGCCTTGGCAATATCTCTTCACAAAGGGGCTTATCACTCTTCGGAAATTCAATTTCTTTGTTGGCTTCTTACCTTAGTTCTCTAATGGGTTCGTGAAAAATTATAATTTTTGTAGATTTGGTTTTTTCTTATTGTTAGGTGGTAACTGTTCTTTTGTAGCTTTCTAAATCCTAAGTGAAAGCAGAGCTTTCATGCAACTTTTGTATGTGTGTATCTGTTTGTGTGTCTTCTGAGCTAAATGTAAACTGTATTTCTTAATATCAGAATTAAACTTTTTCAAAAACTAAGTTTTTAGAGGTAGGTTGAAAACTACCTTTTTTCTTTTTTTTTTTTATGGTCCAGAATGATTTCCTTGGAGGTATGTTGCCTTCTGAAGTAGCTATTTCCTTAGACTTCTTTCATTGGTTTTTTTTTTTTTTTTTTTTTGCCCCCTCCTTTTGGCTTATCGGGCCTACTTTTTCTTAGGTAATAAATTTAATGTTTTTTTATTCTTAAAAGCCTTTCGCATACCAAATGCACAAGTAAAAGGAATAGTCTGATTTCTTAAATGTCTGCTTTGAACAACTTATAATTTAAGAAATGACTACAATAGTTATTCTTCATGACACTCAAGTAACCCAAAAGAATTAACTTCTTTCAGAAAGTTCTACTCCTACTCCTAGGAGGTAACTGATATAGATAATTTGACTGAATATATTTATTTTTTAAAAAATACTTTCTATACTATTTGCATTTTTTTTTTAGAGTTTTAGAGGCTGGAAAAGCAAATGTTATTTTACCAAAAAGTTCACCAAGCGGAATAACTCATGTGATTGCCAGTAATGCAAGAATCAAGGCTGAGCAAGAAAAAGATAACTTTAAGGCTCCATTTTATCCAATTCAGTATCTAGGAGATTTTCTTTTAGAGGTAAGTAAAATAAATAGTACACATTTAAAATTGTTTATTTTATAAAATATCAATATAGTGAAATATAGTTAAATTAGTTTCTGAATTTTGAAACTCTAATGACTGGAAATAATTTAAATGACATTTTTAAGGCTGTTGCTCTCAATTTAAGGATTTGAGTATACTTTTGATAAATCTGAAAGAAGCTTATTAAATTTAAAATTTGTCTTATTTTGAGTTCTCTTGTTTTCAGTGCTTCAGTAATGTTTACTACAAAATAATTTTAAGCATTTTAATGTCAGTATAAATAAAATAACAGTGGACTATAGTATCATGAGAATTTTGGGTTTATTTTACCATTTGGAAAAGAGGGAGCTATTTCTAAGGATTAGAAATATATTCCTCTTCTTTTGCCTCTCTCTTCTCACTTGGTCCAGTACTACAAATCTTTAAGTTGTTTAAATGGAACAACCCTAGAAGAAACCCTCAGGAATTAAGCAAAGAAGAATTTTTCAGAAGGGTCACTCAAGGTAGAAAAGAAACCTCACTATGTCTAAAAGCTGAACCTTTATCTTCTAGGAAAAACTAGCTCTTCAATATTTCCCATCTCAATAGATATCATAACCTTTTATCTAATAATTTATGTTAGAGATGAATCACCCTTGAAACCTTTGTTTCTGGTATTCCCCACATCTTGTCAATTACCAAGTCCTATTGATTTTATTTCAGATACCTCTTGAATCAAACTGCTTTTCTCCGTATACTAGCATATTGAATTCATCCTCTTTCTTCTGTGTTCCTGGAATAGTCTCCTAATTAGTCTTCCTGTTACTTTACCTTTTTACTCTTGCTAATTTCCTAATTACTCTTTTTCTTTCTCTATTCCATGCTACTTCATTTAGAAGGAGTGGCCAAAGTGTTCTTTCTAAAACAATTCTGATCCTGCCACTCTCCTACTTGGCTTCTCATTGCCCTCAGGATAAAGTTCTAAACCTCTAATAATTCTTTAAGTTCCCACAGGATTCCTGTCACTCCTACCTTTTCAATTGTATCTTTTTTCTATGCCCACTATACTCTAACAAAACTGTCTCCCCCCCAGTTTCTTAAATAGGCTAAGCTACTTCCCACCTCAGTGTTTTCTCAAAAGTTATATTCTCTGCCTTCCAAGGTTCTTCCTACTACTCTCACTCCCTTGCTTGCCTGCCTTCTTCTTATCATTCGGTTTCTGGTGATACTGTTACCTCTTCAAGGAAGCCTCTTGATCTCATTAAGTTTACCTAATGTGTTCTTATAGCTTTATTTTGCTTTATAGTACTTGCCATAATTCTAATTAATTAATTAGCTGATTACTTGGTTAATATCTATTTCCCTATCTCAGCCAAAAGTATTGTATCATCAAGGATGAAGTCTGTCTTTTCCATAGCTATATCTGAATCATCTTGCATAAAGCCTGGCACATGTGTTCTCATTTTGTGTTTATTAAATTAATGGAAGACTCCAAGGTCTTTCATAATTTCCCTAAGAATAGATGCAATAGATTATTCTATAATTACTGAGTATGAGAACTATAGATTGGAAATTTGACTTTAGTTCAAGGAATGGATCTGCTTGAACTGTAGATAATCTCATTACCCTTGACAGTGATTGGGGTAGGCATGGGCACCAATTCTGATCCATGGGACATGAAAAGAGGTATATAAGAGTTTCTGGAAAGTTTATTCTTCATTCTGAAAAGAGAGCTACTGGGCAGCCTGGCTCTTGTTAGATATGAAAATGGAAGAATGTAACCTAAATTCCCACTAACAACCATTCTTTGACTATGAAAAGTATAGCCTTAGGATGAAACCAACTTTATAGACAGAAGAGTATAGAGACACAATCTGAACCCTTGTTGAGATACTTGAGTTGTTGGACTAACCAACACTAAAACCTGTTTTAGTGCTAGACCACATTGCCATTCCGTGTTGTTTAAGATAGAGTTGGTTTTTTATTATTGCAGCCAGAAGCACTCTGATTTACCTATATGAACAGTTTATAGGCAGAATTAACTGTCAACACAAGAAAGGCCATTTTTAACTACACAGATTAAAGTACTTGAATTTTCTTTTTCCATGGAAAGAAATAAAGTGTAATATAAAGTATGCTTTATCTGCAGTCTTTTTTGCAGTAATCTGACAACATTCAGATTCAGCTGCTGAAATACTGGAGGGTAGCAATAGTATATCAACTAAAAATAGCAGATAATCTTTATATTTGTTTTTAGAGTACATTGTTTTATACATTCTGGCTTAGACAGCTAGATGTTTATAAACATTCAGTACAAATAAGAAAGGCATTTTGTGATGACTTCTAAAGAGAAATCAGACAGTTAACTTCACTTTAATGTTTTGCTCTTTTGCTGTACCAAGCAGTATGCTATGTACTAGGGAAAATGAGTAAGACCACATGTCAAATTTCGAATTGCTTACTATTTAATGGTTGAAACAATGTGGAAACTATTAATTACAGCTTAGTGTGTATTGTGCATTGGTAAAATTATGTGCAAGGAATAGGAATGCAAAGGAACAAATGATTAACATGTCTCATTTGTTTTACCCAAGGAAGGCTTCACAAAAAGGAGAGGATACTTAGTAATACTTAGGTTTTTTTCAACTATCTGCTTAAGAAGGAAAATAAAATGAACCACAGAAAAGTCTTATGAACATGCAGTGAGAATAACAAAAAATATACACTTTGAGCCAGATCAGTAAATTTGTGACCCATATTTATATTTTGCTAGCTTTGTGACCATAGGGAAGTTATTTATTCTGTGACTAGATTTATTCCTTTGTATTTAGAAGCTAGTATTTACCTTACTTTGGTTTTTGTGAGAATTATTATAACTATAACTTTGAACTAATATTTGCTGAGTGATTACTGTGTGCCAGGCACTATGCTAAGTATTTTCAATGCTTAATCTTATTTTAAATATCACGTTTCAGTGCGGTAAGTATAATGGTCCCCTTTTCCGGCAAAATTAGTACAATCACATTAAATAATTTGCCCATGATTCCACAGCTGTGTCAGATCAAAAATTTCAGGCCATGCTCTCAGTAAATTTTAAGGCTTCTCTCCTCAGATCTCGCTTTCCTGCTCTCATTTTGGGTATTACTAGGTTTCCTTGATTTTCACCTCGTCACTTTCTGGGTAAAAATACTTGATGCTGTAAGAACAGTACTATAGTAGTCAATCATAGGATATGAGGTATCATTTAAGAATTATGGCATAAATATTAGTTAAGAACTTGTGGGACACTCAAAATAATCTTGTTTTTTGACTTCTCTGGCTTTCCATCCAGCTTCATGAATTCATTCAAGTTGTGTGACAACGCCATGGTAAATCAAGGAATAAGACCTAGGTATACATAGTCTAAGACAGGAACCAGGTTAAACATCTGAATTAGAAGCCAGGCTAACAGTCATTGCCACACTGTGCTGCCCGACTCCTAGATAACAGAATAATTTACTGAATAAGTAGGCTTTTGGACATCTGTTTGGAATTAGCATTATTCTATATAAAATAGACTAGACATGGCTCTCCTTTCCTAGATCACATAGGAGACAAACCCCTGACACAGTATACCAAAAGTACCTTGTTGACATTAAAGAAATATCAAGTAAGGAATAAGAAATGAATATAGATAAATAAAATAATTCCTATATATTTCATAAGAATAACTAATTGGAGAGAGTATTGGTGGCTTGGAGAAAATTATATGTTCATTTGTTTAACTGTATAGAATATAGGTTATTTTATTTTAAAAATCTTCCAAATGCCATAGTCCATTTATCAGGTTATGACTTTTAACTGGTTAACTTATATGAAGTACTCATACCATGTATTCTAATTCACTGATCATTTTATAGTATCAGAAATAGATGCGTGAGTAAACATATTCAGGATTAGAAAACATGTTCTCCTGTATTCGCTAATGATAATAGTATGTTCTTTTGCATATTCTGCGTAGCTGGAATTTATATGAGGTTGACCCATCTTATATTTTAGACATTTCTCAATGATTTGGAGCTGAGAATTTAGCCCCCTCTTATCAACTCATGAAATTTAAAGCCAGAAACTCATTTTATCCCCCTTCAAGTTGTCCTTAACAGAAACTGTTGTTTGTACATTTAGAGTAATTCTTTCTTTGGTGCCACGAAAAAGAAGGAAGAAATGTCTTCATATTTCTTAGTTTTCAATTTTAATTTTCTGAGTAACTGAAGAAATTCAACAAGCTACTTTCAGAAATTATTCTCTGGCTGCAGGAGTGCAGCCTGCTGAAAGGCTCTCATATTCACTTGTGAAGCTTAGTACAAGAGAAAGAGAACCAAAGAACACACCATAGGCCTTACCACATTTTCACTTTTATCATAATTTTTCCATAGGACAACAGTCCTTCAGTCTCTTTGTATAATGGTAGTGAATCTCCGAATACCCTTTCATAAGTATGTTTTGGGAAATGTCAGGTACTCTTCTTTACTCCCAACTCTTTATTCTACTTAACTTCTAGAATTACACACATACACACACACACTTTTTTAAATTATTGGTGGGTGGTTTATGAATCATCTTGGATTTCTTGGCAAAAGAAGTATGTGTTTGAGATAGAGTTAGGGGAAGCTAATTTTATTGCTATTCAAGTAAAATAAGAGCTGTGAATTCAGCTATTACTCAGCCTCTTTTCCTAAGGTAGCGTACTTGAAATGAGAAGTTTTATCAGTAAAAGACTGAAAAATAACCTGAGAAGTAATCTACCTATAAACTGAAAATTTTTTATCTAGATTATAACTTTAACTTGGACAGGGGCTGGATTAAATAATGTTGTTCATAATTATTCATAAAAAGGAATAATCCTAGACCACCAAGATATTAACTTTTCTTGAAACACCACAGAAATCACTATTATTCAGGACCTTTGTTATAATGATTTTTCCCTTGAAAGAATATGACAGCATATAACAACCTTTGATTTGGGAAAGTGTACTTTACCTATTTGTATGACTACCAAAGTTTTGCAATTATAGATAAAGTTGAATACCATAATAAGTACATTATATTAAAATTATACTTAATTGATTGCCCAAACCATTTTTACACACATACAGAAAGAAATTCAGAATGACAACTCCCAAACCAATTCTGTTTGGACAAAGTATAGCAATCAAGAAAAGAACAGAGATTTCAGGAAAAATATGGCATTTCTTGAAATGAAAGATGCCTTCAGAGAGACCACAAGTAGAACCCAGGTAAGGCTTTATAGGCTAAAAAAATGCACGTTTCTATTTCATACAGAATTATTTGAGAGGTAATGTATGGTGATGATAACATGGATTTTGGAATTTCGAGAACTAGTGTTCAAACCCAGCTCTCTGTTTTAGGGTCAATGATTTGAGCATAGTAGGATATTGCCCTGTGTCTCTGTTTTGAGACTCTTATTGAAATAATGTATATATGAATATAGAAACACACAGTTCCAAATATATACTATATCCTCAACACATGGTAATTAAAATTCTTCGGTATGTTTAATGTAATGTGTGTTTTACAAGGAGTTCTTATCTGTCAGCAATATGTATATTCATAATTCATGGTCAAAATTCAAGTATTTTACTGCATAGAACAAAATTTTTAAAATGACACAGATGATTTGTTTTGACTAAATACGGAAAACAAAAAACAGGAAGGATGTTGAGCAATGAAAAGTACCTTAAGAAAGCATATGTGGTGGCTCTCAAGTAAAATTTTTCAAATAGCAGCAGTGACCAAAAGAAAGCATTGTTCTACCCTGGAAAAGCTAATGCTCAATTATGTTCAGTTTCATATTGTGTTTTATAAGGCAGACTCTTTAGTTGATTTACCAAATCATTAGTCTAGTAATTATTAATTGATCTAAACTAAAATGTTTTTAAATGCAACTAGAAATTAAAAATTGTTTTTACTGCACCTGTCAACAATCTTACAAAGAATTTGAAGAACAATTTGGAACTTCTTAACTGAACAGTATCTTAAGAAATTATATATGGAGAGGTTAGATAAAACTTTTCAAGAGCTTAAAGTATTTTTGCAGTTTTTTTCCTGGCTTTTCAAAAGTACAATTGATTTTTATGTGACTTATAAGACTACTTTCTATAATTAACTACATGTATATGGTCTTAATAATAGGCTTTTTAAATTGATGTATCTGCTGAAATAGTCATTGTAGACTGTAGTAATTTTTTTTATTCAGTAAAGAATAATAGTTATTATATGTAGTTTTATTTAACATAGAAAAAATAAAAGATTTCATGAAAGATATAGAAATAAAAATACATTTATATACATCTTGAGTTCTTTTTAGAAATTCAGAAATTTAGAAATTGAGCTAGAAATTTCTATTTTTAAAAATAAGTTTCTTAGTATAATGAATAAATAATATGGCTTGTGATACTTTTTTCTGTTTAATATTAGACCTATTTCCTATAAAAAGATTTTATGTAATATGACTATAAGGCTCTTTACTATATTTAATCTCATTATATATGTTTTATAAAACCTGCCTTCCTGAGTGGGTTTTTCCCTTGTGACTTGAATTGGTTGTGTTGAAGTTATGGTTAATCTACAGACTAATTAAAATGTTTACAAACATGCAGAAAAAAATGCAAAATTTTGATGAAGATGTTAATGTTACTCCTATTTTCACTGAACACCACAAAAAAGAAAAATTCAGAGATTCCAGTAAAGATTTGAAATTTATTAAAATGCGAAATGCCTTAGGAAGGCACACATATGGAAATGAGGTAAGATTTTCCAAATTAAAAATAATTTATATTTTATAGCTCTTCTAAATTTACCAAGTATGTCATTTATGAAATGGTTATTTAATTATGTGTTTGAAAGTGTTATAAAGCATTTGTGTGCAATTTTTTTAAAGAATTAAAAAATAAGTGTTATATACTCACCACTTAAGGTTAAGAAATAGAGCATTCTATTTTTTTAACACCCCATGAGTATTATTTCCAAACTGCATTCCATTTTCTTCTTCCTCTAAGGTAACCTCTGTCTTAATATTTACTTTAATTATTTTCTTGTTTTTTTTTGTTATAATTTTACCAACAATGTATGTATCTCTTATAATATGTATCCTTAACAGCAATGATCGCCAGCCTTTTTGGCACCAGGGACCGGTGCTCCTATGAGAATCTAATGCTTGGTTATCTAAGGTAGAGCTGAGGCAGTAATGTTAGACTAGCGCTGGGGAGCAGCTGCAAATACATATGAAGCTTTGCTCACCTCCTGCTGTGTAGCCTGGTTCCTAACAGGCTATGGACTGGGACTGAGACTGGTCCACGGCCTGGGGGACCTCTGCTTAATAGTGTATCCTTGTAGTTTTACCTATTAATGAACCTTTGTAATTCATGATATTATAGTCTTCTGTGACTTGCTTTTTTTTCTGGTGTATATAATGTTCCATTGTTTCATGATTATATATTTCTTTACGTTGGTTCATGTTTTATTGATTGGTTGATTTTTGCAGTTATGAACATTTCTGCCATGAACAGTGTGAACATGTTCATACATTACTCTTGGTGCGCATGTTTAGGAGTTTCTCTGGCTCAGGTTATATTCCTAGGAGTGGAAATACTGACATAAGGACGGTGCATGTTCAGTTGTACTAAGTAATACCAAACTGATTTCCAAAATATTTTACTAATGTATGTATACCCCCTCCAACAGTGAATGTGACTTCCTATTATATATAAGTATTTTTTTTGTTTTTATTATTAAATACAGTTGACATTTAATATATTAGTTTCATGTATACAGCTAGTGATTAGACATTTATATAACTTAGGAAGCGATCACCCCCCTTAGTCTAGTACTCTATTTTTAGATTCTGTTTTGTTCTGATCTTTATTTCCTTCCTTCTGCTCACTTTGGACTTTGTTCTTTTTCTAGCTACTTTAGGTATAAGGATTGATTGAAATTTTTCTTGTTTCTTGAGGTAGGCCTGTATTGCCGTGAATTTCTCTCTTAGAACTACCTTGGCTGTGTCCCATAGATTTTGGGTCATTTTGTTTTCATTTTCATTTGTTTCAAAGTATCTTTGGATTTCTTCTTTGATCTTGTCCTTACACTGTGCATCATTTAGTAGCATGTTATTTAACCTCCATATGTTTGTGTATTTTTCAGTTTTCTTCTTGTAATTGATATCTAGTTATGACCATTGTGATCAAAGAAGATGCTTGATGTGATTTTAATCTTCCTAAATTTATTGAGACTTGTTTAATGGCCTAACATGTCGTCTCTCCTGGAAAATGTTCCATGTGTGCTTGAAAAGAATGTATATTCTGCTGCTTTGAGAGGTGAAATGTTTTAACAATTTTAATTAAAGCCATATGATCTAATGTGTCATTTAAGCCTCCTGTTTCCTTGTTCATTTATGTCTGAATGATCTATTCATTGGTATCAGTGGAATATTTAAATCCTCTATTATTACTGTATTACTGTCGATCTGTCCCTTTATATTCATCAATATTTGCTTTATATATTTAGGTGCTCCTACATTGGGTGTGTAAATGTTTACAAGGGTTTTATCCTCTTCTTGGATTGATTCCTTTATCATTATGAAATGTCCTTTTTTGTCTCTTGTTATAGTCTTTTTTTTTTTAAGTTTATTTTGTCTAAGTATTTGTACCCCAGTTTTTCTTTTCGTTTCCATTTGCATGAAATATCTTTTTCATCCCTTTAATTTCAGTCATTGTGTGTCTTTTGATCTAAAGTGGGTTTCTTGTAGGCAGCATATATAAAGGTCTTGCTTTTTTATCCATTCAGCCACCCTATAATACTGGTTTGGTGTTGATGAACCAAACCAGTATTATAGGAAATGTTAGGAAGCTCTTTATCTGCCCTTTGATTCTAAATGATAGCTTTGTTGGATAGAGTAATCTTGGCTGGTTCTTGCTTTTTATCACTTTGAATATTTTGTCAATCTTTCCTGACTTGCAAAGTTTCTGTTGAGAAATCAGCTGACAGTCTTATAGAAGCTCCCTTGTGGGTAACTAACTTCTTTTCTCTTGCTGATTTTAAGATTCTCTCTTTGTTTTTGACTTTAGACATTTTATTTGTGATGTGTATTGATGTGGGCTTCTTTGGTTTCATCTTGGTTAGAACTCTGTGCTTTCTGGGCTTGTATGTCTATTTCCTTTGCCAGGTTAGAGAAGTTTTTTATCATTTTTTCAAAAAGCTTTTCAATTTATTATGCTCTCTCTTCTCCTTCCAGTACTCCAGAGGTCCCTTAAACTATCCTCATTTTTGTAAATTCTTTCTTTGTCTTTGCTATTTCGATTGGCTGTTTTTCATTACATTTGTCTTCCAAATCTCTGATTCAGTCCTCCACTTCATTTACTGTGCTGCTGATAGCATCTAATCTGCTATTCATTTCTGACTTTCTTTTTTATGGTTTCTGTCTCCTTGTGTAAGTTCTGAGTTCATCGATTCTTCCCCTAAATTCATTGAACATCCTTAAAACCAGTGTTTTGAAGTCTGTGGTATATTGCTTGTGTCTGTTTCATTTAGTTCTTATTCTGGATTTTTATCCTGTTCTTTCATTTGGGACATGTTTTTTTTTTTGTTTTGTTTTTCCTGTTTCCTCATTTTGGCTGCCCCCAGTGTTTATTTCATTGTATTAGGTAGATCTCTATGTCTCCCAGTCTTGACAGGGTAGCCTTACATAGTAGATGTCCTACGGGGCCCAGTAGCACAGTCTCTCTGGTTACTTGAGCCAGAGAGACACTATGGGTGGCTCTTATATGGGTTGTGTGCATTCTCTTATTGCAGTTGAGCTTTGATTGTTGTTGGCACGTGAGTGAGTGGGATTGACCCTCAGGCTAACTGGCCGTGAAGACTGGTTGTGACTACAGCAGATGAGTTGTTGTGTCGGGCTTATCCTATAGAATGGGATTTGCTTTAGTGGAATTCTGGTGCCCACTGAGTCCAGCCTTTGGATATGTCACTTGTGGTACTAATTGAGTGGTATTCTGATGTAGTCTGAGGCCAGCCACCAGGTGTTTTGGTTCTGGGGCCTCTTTAGAGGGACTCTGATGTAGGCCACGATTAGCTGCTACCTGTGCCCAGCCTGGGGCCACCTGGTAGGAGCTACAAAGTGACCTGCAGTTTGTTGCCACCCAGGGCTTGGAAGGGCCGGGGAGAGGCTATGCTTTGAACCAAGGTCACCTGCCACTAGTGCTTATCTTGGGGCCACATAGCAAGAGGTACAGGGTATGCCAAGGCCAGCTGATGCTTATTTGGGGTTTGTGGACCTTTGGGAGATTTTCGTAAAGGCTGCAGCATGGACCAAGTTTGGCTGTTGTGTGATGAACAGCTCCTGAATGAGGTTCAGCCTGGGTTGTGTCTACAGGAATCAACAGAGTGGAGTGAGTGGTGGTAGCCAGGTTGATACTCAGCTTTGGTGCCCACCTGTGCCTGCATACTGGGTAGGGGGAGAGTTCAACAAAACAACAAAAGTGCCTGCTACCACTTCTATTCTGGAGAGAGCTGCTGCTCCCTCCCTTGCCCTAAAGCCAGATAGTGGAGTTCCTCCCTGTATGTCCATGGTGCTTTTTGAGCTGCTGTCCCTTCCCTGGAGCTTAGGGTGAGTGTAAGCAAAAGAGTCTATACTTGGCCCCTTTAAGAGGACACCTGGGTCTCCAGTAGCCTTCTATTTCACTTGGATGGAATCTCTTCTGATTTTCTCAGCCAGATGTTGCACTGGTGCTCTTGGCTGAGGAGCCCCATGTGGGACTGAGCCCCTCACTTCTTAGGGAGGACTTGTGCAGCTGAGATATCCTTCCCATTTCTTAACCACAACACGTGGATGTGGGACCAGTTTCTGCCCCTCCTACCAGTCTTGTCATTGCTTCTTCTTTGTATCCTTAGTTCTAGAGAGTTCTGTTCAGCTAGTCCTGAGATGGTTCTCAGGGGTGGTTATTCTATAATTTAGTAGTAATATTTTATGTGGTCATGGGAGGAGGTGAGCATAGCATTTTTCCTACATTGCCATCTTGACAGGAAGTCTGTTCTTTTTTTAATTGTTATAAGACAGACTTTTTCTGAATTTATCTTGATTTTATAACATATAATTCATGTTGAGATTTGTTTGTGTTCTAAATTCATGTAGAAGGAAATTAAGAAAAAGGATGACGAGATTCAAAGGAGTTATACTTTGAGGAAAAAATGCAAAAAAGAAAGAGAATCCAGGAAGGATGGCGGACATGACAGAATTAAAAGTACTTTAAGAGAGTACATATATAGAGATCAGGTAAAGCTAAGATAAACAGTTTTCATTTTTCCTGATTCTTCCCTAATATAATCTAGACAGATATAATCTGATTTTTATGATTGCTTGCTGTGTTAAATATAACCTGCACAACTTCTGAAAAACACCTTCTTCAATTGATGTGGTGTGATAGTCATAATTAATGTTATGATTGACTTTCATTCACAATGAAAATATTTTTACATGTGTAGACAAAGAAATTTGAGTTAATAACCAGGATATTCAACTAATATTTTGTTTTGCCTGAATGTAACAAAAAAGAAAAAGGAAGAAAAGGTTTTGAAAAGAGGCTAAAATTCTCAGAGTGAAAACCATCTTAAGACTATATGTGATGTAATTGAGTAACACATTCTAATCTGAATTTTAGTTTTTATCTTTCTTGGTACAATACAGACCATTTGTATAAAGTAGTTTGTCTTTTAAATGGAGTCTTTCTTGAATTAACTTTTCCAAAATATAACCTTATCTTACAATTTAAATCACAGCATCTTTATATACATATATTCAGGAGAATCTTTCAAAAAGTGATTAGGGTAAATAAATAGTGGGTCATGTTTTGTGTGAACATGACAACAAAGAAAAATAGTGATTCTAGGAAAGATTTGGTATGGGCTAAAATGAAAAGTACCCTAAGATAATATGTATGTAAATATCAGGTAAAACTTTCCAAATTTATGTGGTTTTTTTATTATATAATCTTTATATGATTGTAAGGATTGTTGCTATGCTTAACACTGTACTAATGTGTTCTTGCATTATATTGTCCACTGTGCTATTTATCATTTTTGTTGATACTATCTCTAGTACACTATCTAAAGTACTTTTATGTGTATACAGAAAGAAATGAAGAATTCTGTTTTTGCCGATCATGCCAAAGAATTAAAAACCAAGGATATCAGGACAGACGTGGATATTTTTGAAATAAAAAATGCCTTAAGGAAGCACATATATAGAGCTCAGGTAGAGCTTGACATACTAAAGATCTTATTTCCAATTCTTGAGTATAGCCAAAACATAATAATAGTAATAATAATGACTCATGTTTAATATTTCTTAAAATAATTAGTTCATTAATTTGTTATGAGCAGTAAAGTATTTGAGCATTTAAAAAATATCTTGAATTCTCTATTTATACCTCCACGATGTTACAGATAAATTATGTGTTTACAGACTGCTATAACTTGTTTCTAGATGCTTGCTAGCTTGATAATGGAAAATGAGGGCTGGAGGATCCCTTTTTCTGATGTCTTGGCTCAGCCTCAGGCTTAGGCAGACCTTGAGGCCCTGGGCTTTAGAGAAGGGCTCTTTCTAGCTTTCTACATCCTAAGTGGAAGCCAGAGCTGTATCATTGTTTGTTTTAATTTGTATTTGTTCAGTTAGCAAGTTCGAGAATATTTTATATCTTCACTTGCTGTTTGTGTATTTCTTCTTCTGCCAATTGATTATTTATATTCTTTTTCTGCTTTTCTGTTAGGTTGTTTTATATCATTGTTTCTAAATCTTTTTATATAATCAGAATATTATCTCTATTTGTTGCAAATATTTTTCTACAGCATTTTAAACAAATACACAATTATATGTATTTTAAAACAATACATGTTAGAAAACATGACTGCATATTTTTTTCCTATGGACTCTTGTACAAAGTGTTCTCTCGTTTATATTTCTGTATTAAAATACTAAGGACAGTGGACCTTTTTGGTCTTCAAAATGAATATGACTTTAAGTTATTTTAATTTAGAAGGAAAAAATAGAGAATGTTCATACTCGTGAGATTGCCATTACCTTAAAATGTTCAAACTCTGTAGTCTGAGCAAGTATGAGTATCAGATCAGTTATAGCTATTAATGTCTTCCTGAATCTGTTTTGTAAGTTTGGCCAGGATTTTATGCTTTGTAAACTGAAATGTATTTTTTTAACCTAGAAATGTTTAATTTTAATTATATGTTTGCTGTTTTGTAGGCTATCAGATATAGCTGCATTAGAATAGATAAACAACCAGTATACAGTGTTGAGGTAAGGAGCTTGGAGTAGGGTGGTGACAGGGCTAAAAAAGAGGCTTTGAGTTTTATTTTTAGTTGTTTTGATTAAAAGGAATATGTTGTTTACACAACAGAGTTTTCTATCAGATTTTAAATGTAGTTTCTCTAATTATAAAAAAGAAAAATAATATCCTGTTGGAGCTGTCCCCCGCCCAAAAAAAAAATTCTATACTGTAGTAAAGACAAATAAGAATTTAAAACTTACCTTGTGCTCATCACAGGAAAGTTTTGTATTCCTGTTCTCACATTTTATAGCTTTTATAAGTATTACTTCTAATGAACTTTTCAATATAATATTTACAAAAGGACATTATTTCCTTTATATGATTATTTATTCTTTTAAAATTTATTGTTTTATTCCATATAGTCTTTTAGAGTATTTTTGATCCTTGACTAGTCAAAGTTGTTACTTTTATTGTTAAAAACATTTTGAACAAGGGAAATGTATTTCACGAAACTCTTGAGAGTTATATTAACATGTATCCTCAGAGTGATTTTATGATATTATAGCAATTGTCACTTTTTGCAGATATTGATGGTACTTGATGACATCTTGCAGTATAAATAGACATAGTTTGCTTATAAGTTTTAAAGAAAAATAAGTAATTTTGCATCTAAAGAATTCTGTGTAGTTGTAGCTCTGACTGAGGTTTTTTTCATTATCAGCCAGACTTTGCAAATGCCTCTTAGAGGTAGTATTTCCCCTCAATATTTACGGCAAGAGAGAATAATAGATAAAACAATAGTGTATTTTTTGCAGTGCCTTGTAGTTGTTAAACATTTATGTAAATTAATCTTCTTGAACCACATACCAATCCTATAAAGTTTTGAGGTCAGGAATTCTTCATTTTATGGATGAGGAAATTAAGCCTCCTTGGTAATTCAAGATTTGATCCCAGAATTTTATCCATATCTTCTTTGAGTCATCGAATCTTTCCTTTCTTAGGTTAAAAGTGCTGAATTTCCCAGAAGTGTATTAAATTTAATTGAAAGCCTCATAGAAGGACAGTTTTTTAAAGAAGCAATTGAAGAACTTTCCTCTTTGCAAGCACATTATATCCCTCCTGTATGCCTTCTTCATGCTCTTCTAGAGAACATTCTACAGGTGAGAGCAGTCTTTCAAAGAACGTTAAAATATGAACTTATTACATTTTTTGTATGTTTACAGTTTATTTTCTCTTTTTAGTACTTTTCCCCTCATTTCAATAGGAAATGCATACCTATTTATTACCATTTCTTTTCTGTCTTATTTACTAGGTACTACTCTAAATGCTTTTAACTTATTATTTTCTCAGAATTTCCATGATACTCTTCTCTTGGGAAAAATTTTTCTTTTTTCTTTTTTCCCATGGCAGTGAAGTATACAACATGAAAATTAGACTACAATGATCTAGAATGATATTTGGTAAATTAGTCCTTTAGAACATTGATAATAATCATTTTTATTTATAGTGTAGATAGATAACATATTCTTTAAACTGTGAAAAGCAGTTGGAAGAGTTAGCTTTTCAAAAGTAGTTTGCTAATCATATTCTTTATCAAGGTGCCAATTTGAAGAAATAACAGGTTTAAATTATGTCAGACTAATGTTGGTAATAAAAATGTAGCATGAAAAGTTTCTTACCTTTAGTTCTTTCAGGTATCATTTGGGAACTTAATCTCACTATAATGAAAAGTAAAATGGACATTTCATATAAGTTAGTCCCAAAAGTTAGAAGTATCTAATGTATGAATAAGTGCTTTTAGTGTGCCTCTTTCCGTTGTTATTTTTAATTAGCTAAATATGATACTTCTATCTTATCTCTTTTGTCACAACACATATATTTGACAAGAAAGTTAAGCCAGAGTTGTTATAATTTTAGACTGAATTTGCTGGTAAAACTACTTTTAGCTATAATGTTTTATTTTTTTTGTTTATTTTTAAATAATAGGATAACATAGATACATTTTCTGGTCGATACTTTCATATATTGTCAGCTCTTCTTCACCTCCATCCTCCTTGGAAGTCCCCAGCCATGTCAAGATATTACTTAGAGTTGTTTCAGTGTCCAACTTGTATGAAAGGAACATGGTCTCTAATAGAAGTGCTCATCAGGTAAGGGATGTCACACATGAGTATGCTGAATTTAATCTAGTAGTTGTGCTAGATGTTTTTTAGATACTGATGAAAGAAGTCCACGTTGTTTTATAAAAGGCCAAGTCTAATTGGTAATTTCTGTCAATCAGATTATTTAAAAAATAAATGTTTAATAAATACATAAAATTGGATTCACAGTAAAGACAAATTGCTATTTGTTTCCATTTTTGAACAAAGCATTGAGTTTGCATATTGTGGATATCATCAAACTTTGATCATCAAAGTATAAAAATTTGTAACTGTATATAATATCTATTTTAGTGTGTCTGTTACATTTTTCAGCTAGAAATTTGAATTTTGAAACCGAACTTCATGTCTTCTAAATATGTCATCTGTTTCATGCCTCTGCATATGTTGTCATCTGCCGAGATGCTTCCTTTGTTTTCCAAATGTTACTTTCTCTGGAAATTCTTCCTATTTCTTCTTTCTCCTCAACAGAACTGATCATTTCCCCCTTTCTTCTCTAATAGCTCTGTGTACCTGATAGCCCTCCCTTGTCTGGAAAGTACTTTCTTTTTATCCAGCTATTCAGTTTTAAGCAGTCTGTAGTAGGGAGAGAGAGAATACTTGACTAGCCAGGCAAAGGCTAAACCTTTGGTTATAAATTTGAGATCATAAAGATTCACCTACCATCTTAGTTGTGATATATTTGAAGAGAACTAATCAGCTAGTTAGCATGCATTTATTTATTCTTGCAACAAATGTTTGAGCACTTACTGGGAGTCAGGCGCTATGCTGCATTTCAGAGGTAAGATAAAAAAAAGTTCCTGCACTTTTGAATGTGACTGAAATGTAAACACAATTCTAACGCAACAGTTCTAGCCCAGCATAGGTATAGGATATGGATATATAGTTTATGTAGTGGATGTCCTAATTTCCACATCTGTTTCTTCCTTCACTGTCATTGATCTTTATTTAAAAGCATTCATTGTTTGTTATGTAAACTATTGCAGTACCTGCTTTATTGATCTTGATCTTACTTTTTTTCCTTTATCTTCCAAAGTACCTTAGTATGCTCTTTCCAAAATGATCTTGTCATTTTCTAAAGGTCCTTCATTAACTCACACTTCACCTATAGAAGACAGTTTAAATTCCTTAGCAAAACATGTAAGACCATTTATGATTTAGGCTCTCTACGTCTCCATTCTCATCTTCATCATTTTCCCACATGTACCCAATGACTGAACTGTTTTCTGTTTCCTATGCCTTTGCTCTTACATTGCTCTTATGTCTCTGCCTAAATATACCTTCCTTCCGGCAACCCTAAAAATCTCTCTCCAACTCCTACTATTGCTTTAAATGCAATTTAGATACCACTTCCTAATTCTTGCCTTTAAGCTACTCACATCAACCTTTGACTTTCTTAAGAGTAGATAGTTTAAAACATAACTATCTTTGTGCTTAATATAATCCCTGGGGCATAGTAAGTGCTTAACAGATGTTTGGATGAATTAATTGAAGCTCTAGGAAATGGAATTTGGATGTCTAAAAAGTGGATTTTTTTAAATATCTAGATTTCATTTCAAAATAATTGGATTTATTGGTGATTAAAGGGGAAGCACTAGGAAAGTGATAGGAATATAGATGAGCTGGGTGATATTAGTTTACTTTTGAATATATTTGAAATTTTTTATAATACACATTTTTTAAAAAAGGAAAAAGTTATGGTATCCATCTCTGGCAGTTTTCAGATAAACTGAATAACTATTGGCATGGAAGATCTTCTGGAACATATTTGAGGGTTAATTGTTTAATAGTTAATTAAACATTCTCCTAACCTGAGAATGTGGTATTCAGAAAGAAGATGGGAAAGGTAGAGACTTAGAGAAAGTAACAAGTATATTGTAAATGTAATTCATAATAAAGTTGGGAGAAAATTGTAAGAGATCTTACTGCCTAGACTCTCTCTCAGCTCTAGAATTCTGAGTTAATCTTATGTTCTCTTTTATAAAAAATGCTGTAGAACCGTGTTGTCCAACCCAGTACCCACTAGTCTGTGTGACTATTTAAATTTCATTACAATTAAATAAAAATTCAAGTCCTCAGTTTGCACAAGCCACATTTCAATAGAACATACCAGTCATCACAGAAAGTTTTGTTGGACAGGACTACCGTAAAGATGCAAACAAAATAAATACCGAACTTTTAAAACTCTAAAAAATAGCCCTAATGGAACTTCATTTCTCTAAACAATGAAAAAATTATCCTGAATAAGAGAATGGTTATGGAGAGCATTATAAATTGAGGACATAGCTGGTCATCTGAGTCAAAAGGTTTAATGATACTCGTTGTTTTTTTATTCTTTACCAGTAATATAAAGAGTACAAAGAAAGAATACCAGATGGTTGTGAAACATTATAATCACTGAAAAATAGAGAAATTAGGTCTGTATTATTAAAAGTTAAAGATGAGATATTTGACATGGTTTAATTTTTAAAGGAAGAAAATAATAAAATTATATTTCGTTGAAGCAAATTTCATTAAAATTCCAGTAATACTCTAAAAACATACTTTGTCCACAAATTACTCAATACATTGTTTGTATTTTTGTTGGGTTCATGTTTTTCAGGTCTTGCCTTTTCAATGAAAGTTTTTGTCACCAAATTTCGGAAAATATCACTGGCTCAAAGATGCTCCACCTGACACTGCTCAAATTTTTCTTTAATTTAATTGAAAGTGAAGTGCGACATCTGAGTCAAAAGTAAGTTTTAATTGCAAAAAAGTACCACCATTTTTTATATTTATATTGTTTTATGTACCATTTTTCTAATCGTTTATATACATATATTTTTTTAATTACCTAGTGTTCTGGTTTAAAATAGATTTATTTTAAAAACATTTCTGGACATAGATCTTCAGTCCTTAGTAAATGTTTATATACTTTCTATGTTTCTTAGTTCACATTTTTTATTTTTCACTAACTTATGCATTCGGATCGGTTATTTTATCTTTCAAGATTTATATATTTTTAAATTCTTTAATCATTGAGTGCTTAAGTAAAAAGCTACACTAGATTTTAACACTGAATCTAATATTCATGATAAGTTTATATACTCCAACTTGAAGTTAGTGTACCGTCTTGTTGGTGATTATATTGAACTCAGGACATTTTTAATACTTTGTCCTTTATGTATTCTGACCTTTCTATATTCAGAAATTGTTAGAATTTGTTTTATGACAAGATATGTCTAACAACTATAGTGGTCAGTTAGACATAAAGATATGTTTTTGTTCATATTTCCATTAGGTTGTATGACTGGTCAGATTCTCAAAGTCTGAAAATAACAGGCAAGGCAATTCTGCTTGAAATCTTCTGGTCAGGAAATGAAACCTCTGGGCTTTTGACCAAACCAGTAAATATGCTTTTGGAGTGGACTGTATATTCTCACAAGGAAAAATGCAAGTCTGATGATGTAAGTAGGATTAATCTACAAATGAATAATAATTGCCTGTGAAAAAAGTACATTTTTGAATTATGCATCTTTTTTCTTTATTCTTTGAATACTTAAGAAAAATTCAAATGAACCCAAATATATCATTGTTTTCTATTTAGTTTATCTGGTTTTAAGGTTTTCTTCGCCATTTCACATTTGGATATGGTAGCTAAGGACAGTTATTTGATCTTTACTGGTAGGAAATTTATAGTTGCTTATTCTAGATTTTCTACTTTTGTACATTTCTATTCTTAAGGAACCTGTGATTTCATACAATTATTTTGTATACTAATAAAAAGTCCTACTTGTTTTTAAAACCACTTTTCTGAATGTTGGGAGTTAATTTCCTGAACTATTTCTTTGTAAGTAGATTTTGCCTGTCATTAGAAAGTTAACATAGAGTGATTTTAGTGTATTATCTATCTGAAGGGTTGTTGGGAAGTTTGAATCAGTAAAATATGTAAAGTGAATAGCAACATAGTGTGCCTCAATTTGGGTACAAATAAGTATTAGTTACCTTTCTGTTTTTCAAAATAATCTGCCTTTGAGTCTTTATTGTCTAATTTTTTTTGCATTACATCATTAATTTCAGCTCATATTTTTAAATTCTTTTACTTTTTCTTCTACCCAGGTGTTAAAATATTTTTCTTTTTAAACTTTATTTCTAATACATACACTTAATATAAATGCCTTTTGAGTACAACTTGAGATCCATTCCACAGGTTTTGATACTTTAACCTAGGCTACTTTTATTATCTTACTTAAAGTGGGTTTTTTTCCAATAAGAAATTCCCCTTTGATCCAAGAAGTATTTTAAAAATGTGTTTTAAAACTGCTAAATAGATGGGTTTTATTATTATTAATGAATTTTGTTTGTGCTTTTGTTGTTAATTTCTAATAGTGAATTTTGGTTAAAGAGTGAGCCCTGTGTGATTTCTGAAATCAACCAATCTTTTCTTTTTGACTCCTTATAAGATTAGGAGCCAAAATGTGTTTTCTTTGTTGTGTGTTTTTGCTGTTGTTGTTGTTTGTTTGTTTACAGTGTTCTCTTTCACTTATTAGCTCAAACTTAATAACTGTTTTAATCAACACTTCTGAGTCTACTTTGTGGATTTGTTCATTTATTTTTATTTAGTTTTTATAACAGTTTCTGCTTTGCATGTAATGATTCCATCTTATTATTTATGACTAATAAACCATCATAATTGTCAGTTAGGTAATATTTTCTTCAGAAACAGTAAACATAGTAGTTAAGGTGGAACCCACTGGTGTCAAACACCATAAAGTCTATTGTATTTTAGATTAAGGAAAATGCTTACGTAATTTCTCTTCTGATATTTCCTCTGATCTATTCTCTTCTTTACTTTTTAAGTATCAATTAAATTTATATTACACCTCTTCTTTGTATCTTCTGTGTTTTTTACCCACTCATCTATATTTTTAATTTTTTTCTACACTTGGAATATTCTGCATAATGTCTTTTTATCCAGTTTTTAGTTCACTAGTCACTTTTCAGATGTATTTAATATGTTGTTAAACATGACAATTGTACTTTGAATTTTTGTATTTTTCTGGTTTTAGACTTTACTTCCAAATGACTATGCCATGTTTTTATGGCTTCTAGTCCCCTACAAAATTTTCAAGCTTTTATTTTGCCTTTGAACATGGAAATAATCATTATTTTATAGTCTTTGTCTGATTATTCCATATTTGAAATCTTTGTGGATTGTTTCTAATTGTTGTGTTTCCGCTGTTTGCTCCTCTTATATCTTTTATAGTGTCTTGCAAGCCAATTATTGTTGACTGTGCCATAAATTACATTTGAACTATTATTTGTAGAAATAACTTGTGGCAAAGACAGAATATCTTCTTCCAGAGAGAATTTGTTTACTTCTGCCAGGTTTCTGGGTATAACTGCCAGTGTCTAGGTTTGAGGGTTCCTAAATGGTACAAATGATATACAGGGCTACAAATACATGTCATTTGCTTTTAATTCACTCTTACTCTAAGGGCAAAACCCTTCGGGGTCTAAGCGTATTAGTTATGACTTTTATATTCCTTTTTCCCTTAGGCTCCAAAAACCACACTTTTTTTATCCCAGGTCTCTCTGAGGTCAGCAAAGGGTCCTTAGAGCAAAGTCAGCTTACCTTGAGTTGCCTCACTTGGCTTTTATCTTCTCTTAGATCTTGGCTTAGAAAGTCCTCATAACTTTCTAGGAGATGTTTTACATATTGTATTCAACATTTTTAGTTTTTTGTTTTGTTTTGTTTTGTTTCCTATAATAGCATTAATCTGAATTACCTAGGCCTCCATTATCAGAAACAGGGACCCTTATTGGTTTTTAAAATTTCTATTTAGGGGGACATCTGAGCCATGCTTAAAAAAATTCTTTTGATTCCTTAATTTTTTTAAATTGACATTTAAAAAGGAAGATTGTTTCTGGGTGTAACTAGACTTCTTTGTGATCAGGTAATCCTATTATGTGGCAATAACCAGTAAAGTAGCCATTTTCTTGTACATGTATCTGAGTTAAAAAGAAATAAGATTAAACAAATGTGTGTAAATCTAAAATATTCAACAAGAATAGAACTAGCTACACTTCATTGCCAGTTAGTATAATACTTCTTGCTAAAACTGATAACATCCTTATTAATTACCCATCTGCCTTTTTACGTGCTTTTTAGACAATAGAATCATTAAGGATAGAACATATTTCCTCATTTTTGAGCACTTATTTTTTATCTATTTTATTATATAAATGAAATGGCTCATTTAAGCTGAAAACAGTAATAACTTATGTTTTCACAATTTTACTGTCACCAAAGGACTATCACAGATAAGAATTTACTCAGGAAATACTGATGTAAATAGTAACAGATTTATACATATTTAACTTGAAGATTTTTGTTCAAATTCGTACGTTCCATATATTTATGAAGCAATCTGCAATAAATTATAGCATCAGTTGTAACATGAAAACTGGTTTTAAACTTTGCAAATTAATATTTTAATGTTCGAATTGCTTAAATTCATATAAACTGTTTTTTTGTTGTTACCTTTTAGAATTCATTTTTGTACTTAATTAAATCTTTTTGGCACTTTCCAATTTCAAGAATTCCATGCATGTTCACAGACATCATTTTCTGTACTGTAAAGCATTTGTTTCTTGATTTGCTGAGTTGAAGCATTCAATTTAAGTCATTAGCTAAACAGAAGTCCTCAGTTTATGCTAATATTGTTTTGTCATAGTGTCAATCAGCAAGTATTGCAGAGTGACACAATGGCAGTGAATTTCATTGTCATTAATCTGAGAAAGCTTTGGGCTTTCCTTGGCAAAGAGCAGAGGTGGGCTGTGTCAAGGTTATGGAGGAGGTACAAATTTTACTAAGCTTGGTGATTAGTCCTACTTCTCTTTGTGATGTCTTTAAGTGCTATTTAAGGATAACCCTACAATTATAGGTAGAAACAGAACCTAGTTTGTATTTAAAGATAAGAAAATTGAAGCTAAAGAATTTAAGTAACTTATTCAAGGTTTCACAGCTCGTTAGGGCAAAGCCTTGACTAGAGCACAAGTGCCCACTACAACATACTTTCTCTGGTTTCAAATGCTAGTGTTTAAAACAGGAAGAGGCACAGTATGCGCATTATATTTGCATCTTTCTGACAGAGATACTGGAGGAAGAGTTTGTCATCTATTGCAATGGGTTATTATAGAAAGCCCTGTTTGGTATTACCAGAGCAAAAAAGGGGATCTGTCTGCCTGTATGCATCTAAACCAAAGTAGAGGTGTGTGCAGGCTTTACAGGAAACAGAGTAAGGCTTATTTACAGAGTTGCGAGTCCTGGAAACACAGATGAACTATTTCTCTCAACAACTTGGCTCCTGGGTGGCTCAGGAGTATAGATTATATAGGGAAAAGTCAGTCATGGAAACTAAGAGAGTGGGGTCGTGGGTGCTACTGATTAGACAGTTAGAGGAGTATGAGGTAACTGAGCATTGTGTCTGGTTCTAGAATCAGCCATAGTGCCATCCCGTCTTGTCCCGTGGCCTGGTAGAGTTGTTCTGCCTCCATGGGCCTAGAGCTGTAACACATCTAAAGCCAAGATGTTATCTTGGTCTAAAATTTAAGGGAAACTTATCCTCATGGTTATAGACCTGAGGCTTAGTTTATCTTATGTCCTAACGCTTAATGATTAAAGGAGCAGGCATACAGAGGTGGAAGGATAAGAGTGGAAAAAAGCAAATGAGTCACAATGTCAATACCTGCGCAGAATCAGCTTGAATCGGAGAGGAAAAAAAAAGCTATATTAAAGAAATGAAGTGTCTATGCGGTTAACCTGGGAGTCAGAAAGTCACAATTCTAGTTTGTTTTACATTACGTACTAGTCAATTTGTGGAAGATTGCCAAATTTATAAACTGGAGATTACTTTTACTAACAGATAATAGGGAGCTATATTGACTAAGCACTTGACACCATTAGATAAAGTTATCTCATAAAATTGTTATAAGCTATCCATGTATGTCCTGGAAACTTTGTTTTACTGTTTTATCATATAGAGATAAATGTAAATATAGATGGTGGGAGGAAGGAAGAGGGAAAGAAGTAAAAGAAGAGATTTGAGAGAGGGAGTTAGTTTGCCAGCGTTCTTAAAAATACTTTTTAGCATTAGCATACTCCATATTTATTTAAAGAGCTGTTTCGCTTCAACAAGTATTCAAAATAAATACTGATAGAAATCATATATTTTAATATTTTTCCATCTAATGTTAGGTTTTCAAACATGAACTAGCTTACTTATTGACTGGAATTCTTGGAGCAGCAATAGATTATTGGATCTTCCTTGGTCTTAAGATGGGTAGAAATGTGATGCGACACTTGTCTGATGACTTAGGAAATTATGTTTCCCTGTCATGTGATGGTAAGTGTGTCTATGTTATGTTTTTCTTAGACCCATTGTGGAAATTAATTTTGAGTTACTTTTAGACACAGTCTGTAAACTTTAACATATGTTCATATGAAGCTTTCCTTAAAAGTTTATATACACACACACATGTGGGCACACATACACACACACAAATATATAGACAATATGAAGATGAATGTAAAAATTACCCATAATGAATGTTCCCACACAGATAACCACTTTTTAATATATTTCTTTCTAGTATTTCTAAGCATTTTTACATATTTGAGCTCATACTATATATGTAATATTGTATTCTTATTTTTCTCTGAATGTTACATGAGTCTACACACACACATCATTTATTCAGAAATATTTTGATGATTTTATGAAAATTGAAATTATATTGTACTATAGAAAATAGTACCTGGAAATAAATTATTATATATTTTTAAATTAATGTTTACCTGAATCCTGCAACTAAAACAAAATTAAACTATCTTAAACATTTAACTAGACAAATTTAAAATCAGTTTCTTCTCTTTTATTGGAGAGAGAGATTTGCTCTCTTATGTATGGTTTTTTTGAATCTCACATGGTGAAAATTATTTTCAGTATCATTAATGCTTCTAATTATTCAAGTTGAGTAGAAAACATTCGTATGTCTCTAATCATATCTATGAACAGTTCCTAGGTTTCTTCCTGCATGAATACTTAAGTTTTAATAAATGAAATTCATTGAATCAAAATACTTATTATGTTATAAAGTCACTTGCATTAATTTGGGTTATATCATTGGTTAAAACATTTTCCTTTTGTACCTGTTGCATTATAATTTTTCTTTGTACAACATGAAAAGCTGCTATTATTTAGTTTCCATTGAGTCTGATGATCTAACAGATGAGCACAAGTGAAGCAAGTAGAAGTAATTTATATGTATAAATTTCTCACTCTTCCCCTTTCCCCATTAAATCTGCTTTCAATTTAAAGTTTCAAATAAGTTAGGGAAGGAATATTATTTAAGCAATGTGATGACAAAACTCATTTTTACATGCTCTTCTGATGAAAGAGGTTCTACCTAACTTTTTTGAGTCTCCAAAGTGAGGGAGGCTTCCATAAGACCTTTTTTCATTCCTAAATTTCAAAGCCAGTTTAGGGAACTGTGAATCTTTTTCTCTCTTTCTCCCTCCCTCCTTCCCGTTTTTCATTCTTTCTTATAATCCCAAATTCCTAAAATTCCTAAAACCGAGTGAGTTTTTCGTGGCCCTCAAATATAAAAGATGATTTTTATAAATCTAAAAATATTTTACACTGCCAAATAGGTATTCCGTTTTGTTACACATGTGTTTCAGTGCATCTTCCTTTTATATAAAAGAAAAAGTTCATGAATATGCTGTCAATCACTTTAATACTTTGAAAAGAGAATCTAGAATAGGAATCCAGGTTATAACTGGGTTCAGGATTTATTCGATGATACCCTCTACAAAGAGAGGTCTCTTTTTATACTACAGAAGTTAGATTTTTATCTAAAGCATTTTATCTCCTTCCTTTTTTTCTCTTTCTTTTTCATTGAACTGAGGGGTGATTACTGTTCTTTTTGTGGAATAGCTGTCCTTTGTTGCATGACTTTTTAACATTTCTTAGCTCAAATTCAATCTTCTTTCAGAACCTTTATCATTTCTTTCCCACCATTCCTACTAGGTAGTGGTTTCTCTTTTTTCTTTTTTTTTTTCTTTTTTTTTCATTTTAGAAACAGCAGAATTCTGGTGTTATTTGCTAGCATGAGAACTAAACATCCAGCTAAAAAGATTCCTGTTTTCATTCTATAATGGAAATCTCTTTGAGTTTGGGGACTCAGGACAGAATTAGGAGTGGCTTTTGAGACTATTGATATAGTTATATGTATTTCTAGTGTGTATTGGATTCCTTTAGGAGAATTTATCTTACAGTTTAGCCAAAAGCATGAAATAACAAGCCTTGTATTACAGACCTCACTATATGTTGTCCATCAGCTTTAGTGCTTTCTTTACTCAGATTCTGAATTTCCCTTCACTTTAAAGCAAGGAATTGTTATCTACTGTTTTCCCCAGTTTTCACATGACAATTTTAAACTCAACAAGTCTGAGCCTGTGACTGACTTAAGCTAAAATTAGACTTGAACATTACTATGATAATCCTGTCAACAAACTGATTATTTTGCTCTCTAGGATCTGTTTGGTCATTAAAAACTCTAGGTGAGATTTGAACTGTATCCCTGTTTGAAAGTGTTTAAGCCTTTCCTTACCCTTCTGAAAACACACACACAATTGGTTCTGTAGACTTCCATTTAGGCTATAATAAGCAGTTTTAAAATTTCACCATAAATCTCTAAAAATAGTTCAAATTAGTATCTTACCAAATTTTGGTTGTTAATTTTGATTTTTAACCTTTGATAAGAGAGAAATCAAATTAACAGTTTACTCTTAAGAGAGCAGTAGCTTTTCTACAGTTAACATGCAAAATTAAAGCATTTAATATGGAGTTGGTAGAATACTACACTTACCCCTACAAGTGAACCAAATATTCTAACATCCTTTTTGTCAGTGTTTTGATATTTTGGTGAAGAACTATTTCTTTTTTCCCCTGAATATATTCCCTCCTTTAAATATAAAATTTCTTTTATTATTCTTCAGCTCAGTTACTATTTTTTGCTTTTCCTAAGTCATTAGTAAAGATGTTATAATTTGACTATTACATAACTTAACAGCTGAAAATATTGGTCTATCTTTCTTATTTATGGCAAACTGGATGTTTTTGGTTTTTCCTAGTTCAAAAGTATAAAATTCATAATATGAAGCTACTCATATTCAGATCTATTGCATTAGTTTTAGTAAAATTGTTCATTGTTTTGTAGAAAATTAAGGTAGAAGATATTTCAGTAGATAAGTAAAATGCTTTCTTCTTTCCATTAGATCTCATATCCATCAGTCCCACATCAAGCATTTGTTATTTGTAAACACTTTGAACAGAAAGTTTTCTGTATCTTTTTCTAAACTTTAAGATCAAATGATCTGAATTGTCTTTTATATGCCTAGTTGAAATTCCTGATAAGATTAGCTTAAACTAAGGACTGGCATTTTTTTTTTTTTTTTTTTTGTTAAGTACCAGAAATATTTTTGCCTTTACAGGCTCTATAGTCTCTGTCCCAGCTACTGAACTCTGCAGTTGTGAGAAAGCAGCGATATACACAATACATAAATGAACATAGTATCTGTGTTCCGGTAAAACTCTGTTCATAAAAATAGGCAGCAAGACATAGTTTGCCAATCTAACTTATTTCATTGGGAGGAAAACATGTCATCAGAATCTACTATAATATTTTTCACATCTTTAGATAACTTTAGTAAAGCTTCTTTGCCATTGTCAGGCTACATTGTTATCTTTTCTTGATAGTTTTTCCAAACCTTTTTTTTTTTTTTTTCCCATTTCTGTTCTAATCCCTCTCCATGCTTAGGACCTCTTCCATAAATTAAATTTTTATGATTATCTCAGTGAAAATGTTTCCATTGCCTTCATTATTCAACAAATTTTTATTGGTCTTCTACCAGTCATTGAGCTGAACACTTCATATGCAGTAGAAGAGGGAAACAAAACATGGTCCATGCCTTTTTGAAGCTTTTAGTGAGAGAGCAGACTGTAATTAAGATGTAAATACGTTATTTAAAAATGCTAAGTGCTCCAAACAAGAAAAACTAAGTGTGTGAACTTACTTTATTTGGGTGGTCGTGGAAAGTAGAACCTGAAGGATAAATAGGAGTTTGGCAGAGTCAGAGAATCAATGTTTCAGTCAGAAGAACCATTTACAAAACTCTGAAATAGGAAAGACCCAGGCCTGTTTGAAATCTTCTGGTGGCCTGGCTGATGGCAAGCATCGAGGACAAGAGTGGCTAGAATAAAGCCAAAGAAGGGGAAGCAGAGTTTGCTTAGAAACTTCTAAGCCTTGTTCAGGAATTAGAAGCCATTTTTACAAGGGAGTGGCATGATCTGACTAATTTTTTAAAAAGATCATCCTGGCTTGGCTCTTTAGTTATTGCTACCTGCTAGTCTTTCGTTCTTTCATTTATCAAATACTAATGTTTATTTTGTGCAAGTTAGTTACCTACAAGCTATGAAGGCTACAAAAATGACTCTGCCCTTAAAGATCTTACAACCCAAGCACGGGCTCAGTTTCTCATGTTCTCTTGTTCATCTGTTATCATTTCCTTTGCATGTATTACCTGCTAATATATGGATCCATTATACCTTTTATGTCCTATTTCTTTAAACCTAGCAAATGCTTTTTCTAATCGAATAATTCCATTTGGAAGTTCCAATGTGAGATAATCTCTTTTGAACCGTATAGTCTTAAGTTATTTCCACTTTCTTTTTGTATCTGCTTAGAGTTGATATGTTAAGAGATTTATTAGTTATAGTAAACTCTGTGATGATGTGCTTTTTAAAATGTATATGACTAGAGATTTAATGTTCAAAATCTTTTGTTGACCATCCTTCAGTTTACTGCTTGTACAGTTTCAGATAATACTAACAAACAGCCTAGGAGGGTGTAAGTAGTCAGTTAAAATGAAAGGTTATTAGTAACTTCATCCTCATTTTCAGTTCTTAAAAATTGTACCTCTGTTGAGGCCATTTTGGAAGGAGTTATTTGAATTCAACAGTCATTTGTTCTTATGGGGCTAGGTGGGATCTACTTGACCTCTGACTGGAGCCATTTGCCCATAAAGGCAGTCTAGTCTGCCACAAGGCACTAACCTCAGGTCTCTTTAATCAAGGCAGAGTTTCTTTCTTAGCCTGGGCACTGTGTATGTTTTAGGTCTGATAATTCTTTGTTGTGGGGGTCTGTCCTATGAACTGTGAAGTAGTATCTCTGGCCTTTGCCCACTAGATGTCAATAGCACTTCCCTCCAAAGTTGTGACAACCAAAAATTACCAGATGCTCCCTGGATAAACCCCTGCCTCCCTTAGTCCATTGTTCCTCCACACACCCCCGACCCCCAGTTAAAAATCAAAACAGTCAAATCAAACAGTCAAGGATTGCAAGGACACCAGAGCTCCAGCTTTTTGGGAAGGCATATGAGTAAGACAAGACTTTCATTGGGTGTCTACAGTCTCTCTACAGCCTAAAGGAACTTAGCCCCTGATTGGAGAGGTAAGAGTTTTATACTTTATATTGCTATTAAGTTTATCATTCTGTCCAGTTTTTTAAATTACAGTATGGCTTGCATCATATTTCTATTGGGCAACACCATTTTATTTTATTTAAAAATTTTTTTAGAGTTAACATTTAATAGCATATTAGTTTCAGGTATACAGCATAATTGTTAGACATGTACATAACTTATGAAGTGATCCCTCCCCCCATTTAATCTCATATCCACCTGACACCATGCATAGTTATAATACTATTGGCTATATTCCCTATGCTGTACTTACATCCTTGTGACTGTTTTGTCACTGCCAATTTGTACTTTTTAATCCTTCACCTTTTTCACCCAACTGGCAACCATCAGTTTGATCTCTATATCTACGAGTTTCTTTCTGTTTTGTTTGTTCACTTATTTTGCTTTTTTGGATTCCACATGTAAGTGAAATCCTATAGTATTTGTCTTTCTTGGTATGTCTTACTTCACTTAGCATAATATCCTTTGGGTTCATCCATGTTGTCACAAATGGTAAGATTTCGCTCTTTTTTTAACGGCTAATATTCCATTATATGTATATGTGTATATACATACCACATCTTCTTTATCCAGTTGTCTATCTATGGATACTTAGGTTGCTTTCATATGTTGGTTTGTAAATAATGCTGCAATGAACACAGGGTGTGTATATCTTTTTGAATTAGTGTTTTGGATTTCCTCAGATAAACACCCAGAAGTGAGATTTCTGGGTCATACAGAAGTTCTACGTTTAATTTTTTGAGGAACCGCTATACTGTTTTCCATAGTGGCTGCACCAGTTTGCATAATAGTGCATAACGGTTGTCTTTTCCCTACATTCTTGCCAACACTTATTACTTTTTAATTTATTGATGATAGCCAATTTGACAGTTGTGAGGTGATATTTCACTGTGATTTTAATTTACATTTCTCTGATGATTATTGATATTGAGTATTTTTTTATATGTCTTTTGGCCTTCTGTATATCCTTTTTGGAGAAATGTCTATTCAGGTCCTCTGCCCTTTTTTAAAA
Organism: Eidolon dupreanum; assembly: GCA_028627145.1. Classification (NCBI taxonomy): domain Eukaryota; kingdom Metazoa; phylum Chordata; class Mammalia; order Chiroptera; family Pteropodidae; genus Eidolon; species Eidolon dupreanum. The sequence continues at coordinate 50,143,396 of CM053501.1, read as the reverse complement.
CAGATGGTTTGTTGTTTTTTTTTTGTCTTTTTGTGTGTGTGTGGGTGTGGGTGTGTGTGTGTGTGTGTGTGTGTGTGTGTGTGTGTGTGTGTGTGTGTGTGTTAAGTTATATGAATTCTTTATACATTTTGAATATTAACCCCTTAATGGTTATATCATTGGCAAATATCTCCTCCCATTTGGTAAGTTGTCTTTCTGTTTTGTTGGTTACTTAGATGTAGTCGCATTTGGTTTTTTTGTTTGTTTTATTTTTTCATTTGTTTCCCTTGTCCAAGAAGACATCCAAAAAAATATTATCGAGAGTAGTGTCAAAGAGTTTTACAGCCTTTATTTTCTTTTAGGAGTTTTATGGTTCGGGGTCTTACATTTAAGACTTTAATCTTTTTTGAGTTTATTCTTCTATATAGTACAAGAAAGTAGTCTAGTTTTATTGTCTTTTTTTTTTTTTTACATGCATTTGTCCATTTTTCCCAGCACCATTTTTAAAGAGACTGTCTTTACCCCCATTATATTATTGGCTCCTTTGTCATAGATTAATTGATCATATAGACGTGAGCTGATTTCTGAGTTCTCTATTCTGTTCCATTGATCTATATGTCTGTTTTTATGTCAGTTTTGATACTATATCCTTATAGTATAGTTTAATATCTGGTAGCATAATACCTCCAAGTTTGTACTTCTTTCTCAAGATTGCCTTGGCTTTTGGGGTCCTTTGTGGTTCCATATATATTTTAGGATTATTTGTTTTCTGTGAGAAACATCATTGGTATATTGATGGAGATTGCATTGAATCTGTTGCTTTGAATAGTATGGATATTTAAATGACGTTAATTTTTCCTATCCATGCTTGAGGATAGGAAAGCATGGTATAGCCATCCATTTATTTGTATCTTCAGTTTTTTTCCCCAGTGTCTTATAGTTTTATAAATACAGGTTTTTTACTGCCTTGATTAAATTTATTCCTAGGTATTTTTTTGCTTTTTCACACGACAGTAAATGGAAGTGTTTTCTTAATTTCTCTGTTATTGGTGTATGAAAATGCGACTGATTTCTGATTATTAATTTTGTGTCCTGCTTTACTGAATTCATTTATTAGTTTTAATATTTTTTAGTGGAATCTTTGGGATTCTCTATAGTATGTCAACCACAAATAAGGACAGTTTTACCTCTACCTTTCCAATTTGGATGCCTTTTTTTTGTCTGATTACTGTAGCTGGGACTAATATTGTGTTGAACAGAAGTGGTGATAGTGGGCATCCTTGTCTTGTTCCATGTGCAGGCCCTTTAAGAGGATGCCTGGGTCTACAGCAGCTCTCCGTCTTACCTTGGCTGGAATCTCTCAATCCTTAGCGGGGAGCTCTGCAGCTAAAATAGCCCTCCTGATTATTTTCCACACATGAGTGTGGGACCAGCCTGGTTTATGACTCCATCTTTCCTAGTAGTCTCCACATGGCTGCTTCTTTCTATCCTAGGAGTTATCTTCAGCTAGTCTTCAGGTGGTTCTCAAGGGTAGTTCTATAATTTACTTGTATTTTTGACGTTGTAGGAAGAAGCAAGCACAGTGTTTACCTAACCCTCCATCTTGACCAGCACCTCAAGTCTGTTTGGCCATTATATCCAATTTTTAAAATAAATTTTAACATTATGTTTTATTATTGACTTTTTCTAATTCTTTATTTTTCCAATATTTGTCATTAATCTACCTTATTGTATAATATCATAACATTTATCTTTTTGTTTTGCTTAATTCTAGCTCTTTTAGTATCCTATTGGTTTCTCTTTCTTATTCTTTATCATTCCACTGTATTATTCATTCTCTTACGCAGAGTATTATTAGAGAATTCATAACTTTAGATAGATTAAATGGGAAATAGTCACTCCAGTCCTTCATCATTTTCAATTCATTTTATGTTTATGCATTTCCATGTTATTGCAGAAATTGAGGATTTGGGAAAGAAGAGATTTGAGGTTCTTGGTGTTTTTTGTTGTTTTGTCATTTAAAAGTATATATCCTTCCCCCACTTGCTATAGTAGAGTGAGTGTAAACTTCTAAAGAAATCGTTATACATTCTCTTGTCTTACATTTTTCCTTTACTTTTACTCATCTGCAGTGTTAGTATTCTTGAGTATTGTCAGGGAAAGGAATCTTGTTTATTTCTTCCTATCAGCTTAAGACTAATCACTGCAAACTTAATACACATGTGCCCATTTAAAAAACGAGTACTGGTTTTTCAAAGATGCAACTCTATTATGGGAAGAGATCTTTAACAGTAAGTGGAAAGTGTAGTGATAAAATCCCATGTCTGCCTACATATTCATATACCATCAATCTATTCATATGTATATATAATTTCAATACTTTTTTTTTAAATAATAATAAAAAGTAGTGATTGTTTCAAATGTGAGAACACTGCCCTAAAACAATTTCTTTTCAAAGGCAAGGAAAAGAATGTTATCTGTTTTTTTGTGATTTAAAATTTTGTGGGTGAATTTTATTGGTGTAGGAATCATTTTCATGAATAAAATCTATAGAGGAAAAGTTTCTAAAGAAAGAAATTTTATAAGGTGTAGCAGTAACTATATTTATTTCTCTCATTTTCTACAGATTTTTCTTTACAGGAATTAGAGATTTTCATTTGTTCCTTTTCCTCCTCCTGGCTTCAAATGTTTGTTGCAGAGGCAGTCTTTAAAAAGTTGTGTTTACAGAGTTCTATTAGTATTTCTTCTGAACCACTCTCTCTTCAGAAAATGGTAAGCACCACTCTATTCTAGTTCTTTTAATTTCCAAGAAGTGAGTTCATAAATTCAGTTTTAAAGTATTCTTTGTTACTTCTAATAGAGCACATTAATCACAAATCTTTCAAATTTATATAAAAGCATGTATATTTCTACCTCAAAAAATGGAGTAATTAGTGAATAGAAATTTTGATTACTTAAGAATAATTAAGGATTGATAACAGAAAAATAATACAAGAATCTTTGTTTCCTAACCACTTGCCACAGTACATAACATTATTATTTTGAAAAGACCTAGATCCAAAAAAATTTTACATAGTATTTAATGGTATTTAAAAAGCAAAATTGCAAATGATGTTAAATGTTATTCCCTTTTATTCTATATGTGCACACATATAAGCTGCATTTGATCCAGAGTTTTCCAGTTATATCTTGGCTATCTTTATCATTAATATCTACTCTCTCCAGCAGTTTCTTCAATAGCTGAGAGATATGCTTGTTAATTGGTCAAATTGAACAAATACTGTTTTTGCAACAATCCTTTAATGACTTTTCCACTTCTTATTCTGTTTATTCTAGATTTGTTTCTGTTTGAGGCAGGCATTACTGAAGTAGAAGTGACAAAATACCAGTTGTACATAAACCATAAGTATTTAAAATATGCAAATGACATAAAAAGCTGGGCATAAGACTAATCAAAAGAACCTTCCCAAATGAGCATCACAATTGAATTTTAAAAAATTACTTCAAGAAGGCATTTTTCTTCTCATGTACATCATATTGACTTAATGACATGGAACTAGCAGCTTTCTTAATATTTAAGCATGTTTAAATTAGAGTGGCCACCAAAGTGATAAAACCAAGAAAATATAACCAAATTTAATGGTGAAATGAATTAACTTTTTATATAGCTTTCCAAGTCTTTGTAGTTGAGAAAGCATAATAATTTTTTCCAACAGGTATATTCCTATTTGCCAGCTTTGGGTAAAACTGGTGTGCATGGGACTGGAAAGATGCAGATACCAAAGAAAATAGGACAACGGCCTTGCCTTGAATCTCAGAGGGCTTTACTAATGCTGAATGGTGCTAAACAGAAGCAAGTTGAGGGGCTGCAAGAGTTACCGTAAGTGATACTTATATAACAACTCTGCTTTGTTTCAGAGTACAGCTTTTTTCTGACACATTTTTCGAACTTTATGGTTATCTGTGATGTTTTCAGAATTATACTAATTAGCAGAAAACTCAGTTTTACAACTCTAAGTACACATAATCAACATTTTCACTTTCTTTGATTCAAGGTACATTGCTTTCTTTCTATTAAGATGAAGTGCTTTCCAAAAAAAAAAAATTGTTCATCAAATTCTTGTTCCACACACTTTTTGCCCTGTGATTTAAATTACTACTTGCATATAATAAAGATAGATTTTTACAATGCATGGTCATGTGAAATATTCTGAATTCCTATAATAGCTTCCCCAAAATGAGAAACCTCCCTCTAAAAGTATGTTGTATAAAATTCAGAAAACCTAAAATGTTTTTAGGAAGAAGACAATAGGATAAGATATAAAAATAAAAATGAGGAGCCAGGGGCCTCTATTTTGACATTAGCATTTTGCTTTATTCGCTCTGTCAAATATAGTTTACTTGATCTTTTTCTCTACCTGACATTCCAAATTCATAAACTTTTCAGTGGACATTTTGGGGTGCAAAGTTAACAAAATGAAATTTAATGAACTGCAATTTGTTTCTGTATTGTTAAAGTAAATACAAAAATAAAAAGCAGTAAAGATTTGAATGAATAAGGCGGTGTGAATTAAAAGGGGTCCCGATTTGTCTAAAATACTCATTTAATGTATAATGTCATGTCCTCATAAAAAACAAACTTCCATTATTTCTTATTTTTCAGAGAACTTAACCTTGCTAAACGTTCCTCATCATTAAAAAGACTGAAAAAGAAGTCTGAAGGAGAATTGTCATGTTCCAAAGAGAATTGCCCCTCTTTAGTTACAAAGATGAATTTCCACAAGACTAATTTAAAAGGTATTCCAAGTATCTAAATTAATTTATGCTAGGAACTTTTTCATGATTCTACCCAGTATTCGCAGGTTTTATACATTGGCTTTGAAGAATACTTGAACTTAAATATTGGACTAGGTCCAGGAAGTACCTTCCTGGATAGCATGTTATTTTTCGAACTGTCATTTACACAAAGAAAGTGACTGTGCTTCCCAGTATAATAGGGCATTCCTTGCCTTCTTTTCTCCCCCTTCCTCTCCAGATACTAAACACAGTACGTAACTCCCATCAAGCTCTTTCCAGATTTACCCGCCTTACTTTTCTATTCCACCTAAACCTGTGCCGCTTAGGATTAGTGTGTCTTTGGATTTAAAAGTATAATTCAGTCTTCATCTCTTTCAGTCCTAGACATTTTGTGAACAAAGAATGAGTAGTAGGCTATGTTACATAGCTGTGTTAAGCATATGGACTCTTTTCTTCCAGGCATTGAGCCCAGACTATGAAATGTATTTGGCTTTTGGTTCTAACTATACTGGAACCTAAGTACCTAAAAGATGGAGTAACAAGAATAATGTTGTAATAATTCACTCCATTACCCCTTTTACTTAGGCTCCTCTTAACTCACAAATATAAGTTACCTTTTGAGGGTCTATACTTGGCCAATGTAAATTGCTGAGTCTCTTATTTATGAGCTATAGCGTGTTTTTAATACAAAATTATCATTATGATACCAGTGGAAACAGTAACAGTGAAGCTCTTATAACCTTTCTACTTGATTTAAGTTCATAATTGCATATCACAAATTCAAAATAACTGCCCATTTGCCTCAAAATGTGTAAAATGTATTAAATGAGAGCTCAGATATTAAATTTACAAAACAATGTCTTTTTTTCTTTGTTTATTGTATCAGAAAGTAAAATGAATATGAATGACTTCAGTCTGAACAGCAGAAGGAACTGGGAGGGAGGAAGAGAATTGAAAAATAGTAGAGGAAAAAACTTCAAAAGGTTTTCAATGCATGTAAAAGAAATGTTTTGGTAGAAATTACAGAGATAATCTGTAAAACAACGCTGTAAAAATGTGCTTAGTATTTTATAGCAAGAAAGAATTTGATTCTGTGTTTGATTTGTTTTCTAAACACTTTTAAGTTTTTTTAAAAATTCACCTTACATCAAATTATTACATCTTATTAACTTTGATTATAACAGAGATAGATATAGACAATTTTAGCCAGCAGGCACTAATTGCATCCCTCTTAGAAAAAACTTTGCCATTCTATTTGTCACCCTTGTTCAGCTTTAAATGGTACTAGGATTTGTGTGTGTGTGTGTGTGTGTGTGTGTGTGTGTGTGTGTGTGTTTATATTAAGATTCCCCCATTTCTCCTTCTCTGTGCTTCTGTAGCCAAGCCAGACAGCTTATTGAGAAGCAGCAAACCATCTGTTAATGGATTTGAAGTTCTGAATTATACTTGAGTGTGTAGAGGCACTCGTGCTTAGCCAGAAACATTCATTTGAATTAAGCTATAAATGCTGTGTAAAAAAGAGCCATACATTTAACGTAGGTTCATGAATAAATTTAAGAGAGTGCAGTTGCACTCTAAACTTTTATTGCTGCAAAACCCAGTATTTTTGGTGTTCTCTGATCATTTGGGGGTTTTATAGCAGGTTTAAAGCTTTAAACCTTGAACTAGGGGGAGACAATGCCTGTGTTAAACCTTTTGCAGTAGAATTTCATTGCTGAATTGCTGATAGAATAGAAGCTCTATGGATTGGTGGGGTTCCCTCCTCCTCTTTTTTTTTTTTTTTTTTTTTTTAACACAGATGTTTAAACCAGTCAAAAGGAAAACTCAATAAATAATTTTCTGGCATGGGGCCAGATCTCCTAGTTCATGCCCTTTGATTATTTTCTTAGTTGATATCTTGTCTTCTCTGGAATAATCTATTAATATTTTATGGCAGGAGAAACAGCCCTTCATAGAGCTTGCATAAATAACCAAGTGGAGAAATTGATTCTTCTTCTCTCTTTGCCAGGAATAGACATCAATGTTAAAGGTAAGTTCTAAATATTTGTGGTCTAATCCAATGTGTTAATATTTGTATTAATAAATAGTTAAATGTTTACATTAAGAAAAACCACTTAATTATATTTACCTAATGTATCTTTAGAATATTACCAGTAGCAAAACCAAGAAATTTATCATATATTGATTTATAGCTAATAGTGCAGAAACATATTTTAGTGTTCATATTTTGATCAGATCCCAACATCAGTTTAAAATTGTTTTATTTTTCTTATAAATATGATTATGTCCTAGGCATTTTTATCAAAGCATTCTATTTGAATATGAAGCACCTAGAAAGTCACACTGATAAAGGAAGTAGAATATCAATACTTCACTACCAAAAGTCCTACTTTTGCTGATTTAAAACTTGTCTTGATTTCTAATTTAGACAATGCTGGCTGGACGCCTTTGCATGAAGCCTGTAACTATGGCAACACAGTGTGTGTCCAGGAAATTTTGCAACGTTGTCCAGAGGTAGATCTGCTCACTCAAGTGGACGGGGTGACTCCTTTGCATGATGCACTGTCAAACGGACATGTAGAAATTGGCAAGCTGCTACTCCAGCATGGGGGTGAGTACGTTTATGCTAAACGGGTTTTGATAAATTATCCAGTTTTTTGATGAATCCTTAAGAGGTAGATAGCATTTTATATATTCAAGATCTATAAGGAGAGATGCCTTTATTTTATATTAATGAAGAAGTAAAGATAAAAAGTCTTTTAGAATATAAACACCTTTCATTTAGAAGACAGAAATCCTTTTCATAATTTGTATATATTTAGTTTTGTATCATTAAGCCTGTTTAGGTTTGTGTTTATGAGAACATATTTGGAATTGAGTGTGTTCGTTTTAAATATTAATCCTTTTATTTAAAGTGTGTAATGTCTTTGTAGAAAAGCCATTTTTGAAAGCTTATTAATAAATGGATATAAATGTTCAGTTGTGATTACTTGAATTTTTCATTCTTATTTCATTTCCTGTATATAATAATGCTAACTCGATTAATATTTTTTATGAGTCATTTCTTTATAAAAAATAAGGGGGGTATTTAGACTGTCTTTTCTTCATTACATTTTGTAGTCAATTGAGTTAAAGTAGGAGGATTTTCAAATGATAACTGTTGTGCAGGGGTTTTGTGATAGGGAGGTAACTTGAGCTTAATATTTACCTACTGCTTTTTCTGCTGATTTTTTAATCTACTTTTAGAACTCCCTCCTTTTCATTGACATTCTTCTTATTTTTGAACTGAATAATAATTTTTACATCAAAATATTAAAAACTGATTTGTGTTTTAAAAGAAAAAAAGGAAAACTGATGAGTAGCTGATAATGCAGAAGTAAAGATTTATTTAAATTTTGTTTTTTGTACCAATTTTAACTTGAAATATAAAATGATTTTCTCCCATAATTAAAGCTGTTTGATTCTGCATGAAAATAAAAGGCATATTTTCTTTACATGTCTTTTTACTATGTACATATATATTATCTCTCTAAGAAAGAAAGGCTGTATAGCATGGTAGTTTAAGATGTTTAGTTATTTATAGTCTTCTCCTGCCCCCTAAAGGCCTTAGTGTGTCTGATACCATTTCACGATCAATATATTTTTCAGTTTTCTATTTTTTTGTATTACATGTTTGCTGAAACATAATGTTCTAAATGTTTTATTTTTCTATTTAACCGTGTAGCTAACATTCCAAGCCAATATTTGGCTTTGCTTCAAATGGTGTAAGGGATATAAAAGCCAATATTATACTAAGTCCAACTCTTCAGAAGAGACTGGCATACCAACCAATGTGAATTTTCTAGGGTCCTTGGTGAAGATGAGTCTCTTGACCTAAGAGAGGAAATCTACTTGTACTTGTATGTATAAGGGTCCTTTAGCAATCATACAGGCTTAACTTTGCCTTAGTTGTATTCTGGGTTTAGACCTATCAAATGGTTTGATACCATCATTATAGTAACTATATTAGCTCTTCATTGTGAGTCACTGAATCTTGAGAGCAATAATTTTAAGAATTTATTTGTTTCTAAAACCTTTCTTTACTTTTGGTAACTTGTATCTGTAATTTTGTTGTATTTTTTAGCAGGAGTAATTTAGAGCATTTTTTTTTTAAATATCAACAAATGAAAAGAAACAATGTTGATTCAGAATTCTTTTTTTCATAAATCACGCATGAATCAGTGGTTGATCTTTTATATTAAATACATTTTATATCTAGATCACTATATAAGTCTAATTAGATTCATCATTAAGAGTTTTAGCAGCTGTAGTCTGACAATATGATATATGTTGTATGGTAGTACCTTCTGATTATGTCTGCTAGTACTAAAACCTTTATATTTTTCATAACATTTTTATGACAAAGTGCATAAATAACTATAGGACTTGACTGACATAGTTAGTACTTCGCTATGTGACCATATCATGAATTATTGTTTTGCTCCTCCATCATCCTTTACTACCTAGAGGATAAACTCTTATCTTCATAGTTTCTAAGTAGATGGTTAGATGGTTTAACTACAATAGATGGATAAAATCTTGAGTTTGACTCAGAAAAGTTAACATTTTATTTTTTTCATAAATCAGTTACTTGTACTAAAACTTGAACGCAGGCAAGGGTAAGTGAAAAATGTGTTCTACGTTTGTGCAAGTTTTTGGAGTCTTTGCACAGCTACAATCGCCTGTCATCAATGGAAAGGGACACTACTTTTTCTTCTTGGTGATATAGAATACCTTTAAGACTCTTATACAGAATTTAAGATGAATATATTTCATTTTTCTGGGAACACTAATTCTTATTTCAAGGTGACAATTTATGAAGTTTCATAAAAGTTTTTTCATCTATAATGTTGAACTCTAAGGCGTATGCTTTTATGCAACTCATTATTAGGCAGTTGACTAGGATTTAAGTTTTTTTAAATGCACCTTTATTAGGCAGTCAGTATGTATAACCAATTAATTATGTCAACATTGAATTAGTACAAAATATTATTGTAAACAGAGCCCTGGATGTTTTAGAAAAAAAAAAAGAGAGACAAAACAGCTGTTAAGCTGCCAAAGTAAAAATGTTTTACTCTTAACATTTTTCATTCTCTTTTTCACAGGCCCAGTGCTTTTACAGCAGAGGAACTCTAAAGGGGAATTGCCCTTAGATTATGTGTTATCATCTCAAATCAAGGAAGAACTATTTGCTATTACAAAAATAGAAGATACAGTGGAGAACTTTCATGCACAAGCAGAGAAACAGTTTTACCACCAGCAGCTTGAATTCGGCTCATTTTTACTTAGTAGGATGTTGCTGAATTTTTGTTCAATTTTTGATTTATCTTCAGAGTTCCTCTTAGCTTTCAAAGGGTTAACTCATCTAAATGAACTGCTTATGGCTTGTAAGAATTATAAGGAAACCACCAGTGCTCATAGTGACTGGTTATTGGATCTTTATGCTAGAAATATTAAGACATTGCTGAAGCTTCCAAATATTCTTAAGGAACTGCCTGAGAATGTAAAGGTGTCTCCTGGAGTACACACTGAGGCCTTATTGGTGACATTGGAAATGATGTGTCGGTCAGTTGCCGAGTTTTCATGATGATGCCAAAAAATATGAGCCAGCCCTCTAAACCTGCTCAACTTGCTTTGTCATTTATAAGAGTTTTATAGCTTATTAACAAGTATTGATTTGGTTTATTGACAGAATTTGCAGCCTTGCTAAAAGCACTTAAGTTCTGCAAAACTATAATACTGGTTCTTCTTTTTCCAGTATAAAATTTGACTCAAAAGTAAAAATATAGTTTTGTTTGGTATACACGGCTTTCTTTAATCTTTATGATTACTTTTTGTTCTGAAAGTGATTATTATTTATTTATATCGTATATGTAAAAAGTTTTAATTTAAATATTTTTTTCAAATTGAAATGTAATGTCCTCTATTTGAGGTGTTCTAGGTCTTAGAATCATGACAAGGATATTCATGCAAATGTGCACCTATACACATGAAGCTCCCTGTCTCTTTGTAGGCTGTTGGACTAAACTACTCATTTCAGTTTTGTGTGTTTCTAAAAATAAACATTTTTAAAATTTACCATAATAATATTCTTTTGGTTTTTAAATCCATCAAATGCAGTTTGACGGTATGATCTCTTGATTTATTTTATTTTAGCAGTCCATGTACAAAGTGTGTTTCTACTCTATGTAACCAATATTCTGTAAGTGAAAACATTCCACATAATAAGTGGTATTAAATACTAAGATTACAAGTAACAACTAAGTAATAGATTTGAAGTTATCTAAAATCTTAATGTACAGTGTGAATTTACAGGGTAGTAATGTTTCAGTTTGCAGTTTTTTTCCTAATAGCAATTTATAGTAAAACTGAAAAGGTGTGGATAATAACCACTTTTGAAATTGGAGTTGCTTCACTAGTGGGAATAAGTTACATTGTGATAAAGCTGGAAAAGAAACAATAAAACTTCCATTTAGCCTTTTGTAACTAAAGTGATGATCCCACAGCAATTAATCTGCTAAAGAAGCACACTTTAGTTTTATCTTGTAAATAATCTTTTAACAAGATACAGATGCTGAGTGTTTTATTACTAAGTTTATAATCTAAACTGAAAACTGCCTTATTAGTATATCAACTCTAAATAAAAATTAAGGTTTTTATTCTGTATTTTTATATCGGTCATTTTTTACACACACTGCAAAAAATGAATATTAGTTGTTTCTAGTTAGCCTTCAAATACGACATCATACAAATCATTTTTAATCTTAATCTGATGAAAGGAGACTATCTAAAGAAAATTAAAATTCTCAGAGTAAAGTGTTTCCCCAGGTGATGAATAGAACATTTTTATTCCAAAGAGTAGCCACTTTACTTCATTGTGAAGGCATCTGGAATAATGTTTGCTTAGTAAACTAATATAAATTTGAAAACACAGACTTTGACATCAGACAGGCATAGTTTCAAATCCTTGTCTAATTTTTATTAACAAAATTGCAATGCAGATTTCTTTCTGCGCTATGGTTTTCTTACCTGTCAGATGGAAAAAGCGCCGGATATCTGTTGTAATAGAATTAGCCTATTGTCCTATATGGCACTAATAAATGTTATTTCCTTTTTTAGTTATTAACTCCTCTTTTTAGTTATAATGAATTATTTAACTAAAAAGCAAAGTAGTAATTCTTAAATTGATAATAATTATAAGTTAATGAAATAATGAACATAACAAATTAGGGTTTTGCATTGCTAAGAAAAAATTTTTAAATTCGAACTTGCATAAGAAATAGTCATTTAGTTGCAATCAATATATTTTAAAACTGTTCTATCTGCCAGCTTCTACAAGCCGTGATAAATGAGGTATTAAACACTCAAATGCCACTGAGATCTGTACCTTTCGAAGGTATCATTGCTATTTTGCCCTTCAGTACAACTTGGCAAACATAAGTTACTGTATTCTGTGGCCTAGTTAACAATACCAGTAAATATATGAATTTCAACTGCAATGAGAAACTTTATTTCCAATATAATTTCTATTATTTTAGAAAACATTGCCTCAAATCTACCTTAGAGGAAAAGGAACTAGAAACTTTAATAAAATACAATTCGTAGTCTTTTTGAATCCTTTCCTTTTAGTTGTAGATGTCTCAAAGTTGCAGCAGCTGAGTAATTCTATTTATTGTACTCTGCCAGATTTCATACTATAGTTCAATGGAATTGTTTTTTTTTAAATGCCCATAAAAGCCCTTATTTCAGTGTAAATAAAACTTGGAAGGAGATTTCTGTGCTGTTAAGATTCTGCATAAACCCCACAAATATCGGGAATATAAAAGATTTAGAATGTTTACTGGCAGCTCCTTAGGAAGAGTTTCCATGAGTTTTCTACCTTGTTCTTAATTTCCCTACAGAGAATAAAGTGGTTGAAGTATATGCATTTTCTGTCATTTCATTAACTCCAAGATGACCAGAAAAACAGTTATCCTCATAAAAATCAAATATGAGGTTACTCAATGTTTTGAATTTATCATTTCTTGAACACTTATGTACTAGGTGGTATGCTGGATGGGCTGACTACAATAAAAGGAGAAGAGCTTACACTCTAGGAAGGTAAACCAGCCTTAAATATTGTTGGCTTTATTGTTTTCTGTATAGGCTATTGAAAAATTAATTTGTTTTGTGTTGCTAAAATTTACAGTAATAATTGATGCTCTGTTTTAGTTTTTAAATGTGAATATTACAAAGTTATGTAAGTTTAATCCTCTGATCAGTATGATTTTAGCAATTTCATTTTAGAGCAAATAGAATATGAGGTGTGCTTTTGCATGTTAGTGAACTAATACTCATTCCTAGGTAAACACAAATGCATTGATGCTAGGATACTTTATATAAACGCCAGGAAATGTTTGCCTTCTGTTTGTGCTGTTATGAAAAGTTAAATTAAATGAATGCCTCCACGTTAAAAAAACTTATTGGTGTAATGTAAAATCCATATGCCTTTACATACCTTTCTAGTTAAAGGGTGAACTTGATGAGAGCTTGTCACTGTTGGTCCTTAATCAGTAGGCAGAAAATTATCTTTGAATGACATAAGGCATTCTTTCCCTCAGTCATTTATCATGTATCTTCCATGCCAGTCTCCCCTCCTCTGGTGTAGAGCTTGCAGAATTCAGAATAATTGTTTTTATAACAAATGTGATTTGAGTTAGAAAGGTCAGTGATGGCATTATTAAAATTAGGCTCTGCCTGTTGATGTCAAAGCTGGATACATGCAATGGTTAACTTTCTTATAAATCAAATCTTGTTTTCAAAAAATTTACCTTGTAGGTTAAGAATATTGGTGGGAGGATATACTTTGGTGGTTATTTAATCTAATATAGAATTAAAGATTATTAGACTATAAATTAGAAAAGGCTGAGTTATTGTTTCATTTGGTTCCATACAAACGTTGTTCAAGGTACTACAAAAGTAGTTTCCTACTAAAAGAAGACCTTTTCAGAGGAAACAAATATATATAAGGTTTTTTTTTTTACATCATTGATCATTAGATATTTAAAAAAGTTTTCCCTCTTAATGCTAATCTTCAAGAGCATTCAAAATATATTTAATCATGCTTCCCAGTTTATGAAAGCACCAAGCAACAAAGACCCATAAACATCTTTGTTTCTTGAGACATGTGAATTTGAGAATTGTTAAAGGGTAGAAAACATTCTGTTAAATTATTGGAAAAAGAAGCTTGTTAACATTTACAGATTATAAATCCAAATGCTTAGCTTTTTATCACAGAGGAATCTGCTGTTGAGTACTTTTGTGTTATGAGCAAAATTATATTTTGTATATTTGAATTTAGTAGGGTTTTTTTTTATATAGGTATGTAGTTTTGGTTATAAATACACTTACACTATTTTAAAGAAAAATCTTTAAATATAACCCTTAGTGCTAGATACTTGTGATTTTCTTATAATACTGTCTTTGTACTATTGAATATATATATGCATTTTCATTTTTAAAACAAATATAGTGAATTTTTTTCTGGGTTTTTAAACTACTTGCTGAATTAGAATCAAAGTATTATGTCAGCAAGTAATCAGTGGTTAGTTATTAACAATATTCCTAATAAATATATAATATTTATGTGTGTAACATATAATATTGTCCTTAACAAACATAGATCAAAAAAATAAATAAAATTTCCTTATTTAAACACATCTATAAATAGCTGTCTCCTATTAGAATTGAGAATTTTTCTCTTTTTTTTTTATCGTGGCCCCCCCAAATTTTTTAGGATGTTGAATCCATACTTGGTAAATGTAATTCCCTTCCTTCAAAAGTATCTAAATTGCATTAAGTGAACTTTAATGCATAATGGGTATTAAACGTTCATGGAGAATGTCTAACTTCTTTGGAGGCTAAGATTTAGTTCTACCAAAGAATGGGAATTTTTTGGTTTTTTTTGTTTGTTTGTTTTTTAATGTGCTTAGTACTTCTGGTAGGTAAATTGCACTGCTGAACTGAAGATCTGGAATCTGGCTTTGAATTCACACCTATTATACTATCATTTATCTCAATAGTAGCTGAACTAAAATTTCCAATGATTCTCCATTCTTCTGTCCTCAAATGAAATAGTCATGTTGAAAAAAAATCATTAATCTTAAAGTGGTGACGGATAAAAAGAACTTAGTTTGTTTTCAGTACTTCTCAACTTAAAGGTTAGGTCAGCAATGATTTATGTCATGACACTGATAAATTTTTCTAGTGACCAGAATTGTTTGATTTATAATAGTTTTTTTGTTTTTGTTTTAAGACTTATATATCTTGGGTATCTGACTTCACCCTAAAGAGGTATTTTTCTATTTTGCATTGTTTCTCTTTAGCAATATAGAGACAAAACTACAGAGCAATAAGTAAATTTTGGGAAAACTGAAATATGCATTTTTAAGAGCTTTCCATGAAAACTTAAAAGCAGAATTGTAAAGATGAAAATTGGGCAGAGATGAGGGGGAAAATAGGTAGAAATTATTCTGGCTTAAAGGAATTAAAAGGATAAATATTTCTAGATGCTGTTTAATATATTAATTGAGAAGTTAGGGAAGGTATAAAATCAGACAAAAGGCATATAGACAGATCTCCTAATCTCAGGAATAAACTGTTTTTGAAAATTTTGAATAATGTCCAATAAACCAAGGATCAAGATAATTGTCTTGCTGGAAGGTCTTTTAGTTGAAACTCAATAAAAAAGAATAATAGAAATATCAGTTTTAATGTTATCAGAAATAGGCTATTTTGATTAGTAATCAGCCTTTTCCTCAAAGTTAGGATAATCTTTGTTTTTGTTGTTTTAATTTCATCTCCCGTAGTTAGATTTCTTTCTGTTACCACATTTGTTCCCTTTTACCCCATCTACCTCCTCCCTCCCCCTACCCTCTGGTAACTATTAGTCTTTTGTCCATGTCCATGAGTCTCTGTTTGTCCTGTTCATTTGTTGCTTTTAGGTTTATGTCTCACATATAAATGGTGTCATGTGGTTTTCAACTTTTTCTGTCTGGCTTATTTTGCTTGGCATGATTATCTCGAGGTCCATCCATGTTGTTGCAAATGGCAATATTTCATCTCTTCTTACGGCTGAGTAATAGTCCATTGTATATATGTACCACAGCTTCTTTAGTCAGTTATCTATCGTAGGACACTTTAGTTGGTTCCATGTCTTGGCCACTGTGAATAATGCTGCTATGAACATTGATGTGCAAATATCTTTTCAGATATGGGTTTTAAAGTCTTTTGGGTAAATACCCAGTAGAGGGATTACTGGATCATATGGTAGATCAATTCTTAGTTTTTTGAGGAACCTATATACTGTTTTCCAGAGTGGCTGTACCAATTTGCAGTCCCTCCAGCATGTGTGAGGGTTCCTTTTTCTCCTCATCCTCTCCAACATTTGTTGTTACTTGTCCTGTTGATAACAGCTATTCTAATAGGTGTGAGATGGTATCTCATTGTGGTTTTGATTTGCATTTCATCTCTTCAAATGTTTGTTGGCCATTTGTATGTCTTCTTGGGAGAAGTGTCTGTTCAGTTCCTCTACCCGTTTTTTGATTGGATTGTTTGTTTTTTTTTGTTAGGGAGTTGTTTGAGTTCTTTGTATAATTTGGATATTAGGCCTTAATTGGAAGCATTGCTTGCAAATATATTTTTCCATTCAGATGGTTGTCTCTTTACCTTGTTAACGGTTTCTTTTGCAATGCAGAAGCTTTTTAGTTTGTTGTAGTCTCATTCATTTATTTTTGCTTTTAATTCCCTTGCCTTTGAGGTCAAATTTATAAAATCCTCTAAGTCCAAGGTTCTTGAGTTTAGTTCTTATGTTTTCTTCTATGCAGTTTATTGTTTCGAGTCTTATATTCAGATCCTTAGTCCATTTTGAGTTACTTTTTGTGTGTTATGATAGACAACAGTCTGGTTTCATTCTTTTGCAGGTGGCTTTCCAGTTTTCCCAGCATCATTTATTGAAGAGACTTTCCTTTCTCCATTGTATGTTTTTGGCTTTTTTGTCAAAAATTATTTGCCCATGTAAACATGGGTTTACTTCTGGACTCTTGATTCTGTTCCACTGGTCTGTGTGTGTTTTTCTGTCCATACCATGCTGTTTTGATTATTGTTGCTTTGTAGTATAACTTGAAGTTGGGCACAGTGATGTCTCCAGCCTTATTCTTTTTTCTCAGGATGGCTTTGGCAATTCAGGGTCTTTTGAAGGTTAAGCAAATCTAGATTTCTCATTTTCCCATGATTTCAGTTCTTTCACTCTTCTTTTCAAAATACTTTTAGGTTATACTCAATTATGATCATGGATAAGGGCAGTTTGAAAGCCATTTATAAAGAGTGGCTGAACTGGTTCTCTCAATGCCATTTTTATTGACTTAATTGTAGTTCTTTAGAAAAATAATTATTTAAATTAAAATTTTCTCTAAAATTACATAGGAGAAAGAATTGTAAGCAAATACATTGCTAATAGTGGTTGCGTTTGTGATATAATTTTGAATATTTTCACTTCTCCAAGTTTATTTGTAATGTGATTTATATTTGTTTATAATACCAGTAGCCAAAATATTTTTTAAAAGTAATACTCCTGATAAGCATTTGTCTTGAAATTTTCTAAAGTTGTCTTATTTAAACTGGTATCTCCTGGATTTTTTAAATAGAAATTTAAATATTTTTTATATTAAATATTTTTAAAATATAAAATATTAAAAATGTTTTAAAATATGCCTTTTTTCAAGGTGGGATTAAAGTGAACATAGTGTCAACTAATGCAGATCTCAAATAATACACTTACACTATATACCCATCCTTTTGAGAGTGAATCTGGCTTACCATGTCACTGATATCCTTCAGTCAATTAAGCCCCTTCTAAGTACTGCCTCTCGGTGTTGGGTGGGGTCATTACTTTAGTGGATTCTTAAATTGCTAAAGGTTAAACTTCATGCAGATACCTTGTGTAGAAGTATTCACAGATCCTGAAAATTACTTGTTCTCTGGTGTTTTGTTTTTTTTTCATATTCAACACCAAAGAACTGAGAAACTAAAATGTTCCTTAAATGCTTTTGGAGTGATTTTTCTTCCATCATCATAGATATGAAAAAAGTTCACTTTTTAATGTAGATCTTATTATTTACAATATTAATGCAAATACAAGCAGTCAGCCATCTATTGAGAGAAGTCCGAGTCAAGGTCTATTAACACTGTTCTCCAGATCATGTTATTTTGCACCTCTTCTGTGAAGTCCGGGAAAATGGCTTCTTATAATGTCCTGTTTTAAGTAGCATGATTCAAAACACAATGTTTTAACAACTGTTTTATGTAAATACATTGCATACCTACATCACAACTATAGTATGCTGGAGAATATCAGTTCAATGTGTTTTTGGGAGGAGATTTCTCACCTGCCTGTCAGGGTTGTGTCACAGTCATGGGAGGACGTGGGAGATCAAGTAAGTACATGTGTGTTCTTTGTGTTTTCCTCATAGTGCCACCTGAATGGATGTTGTGTACCTGGTACCCCAACCCACAAGAGTTAGGGTACCTAACTGATTTTGGTTTTCAAGTGCTGGACGTTTTGTGATACCCCATCCAAAAAAAAATTTTTATATCTAAAAATGCATTTTATTTCATACAGGGAAATTCAAACAATAATGTTCAGCAGCTTTACGTAAATGGAACACCGCATTAATCTGTTTTAAAACTATTCCAAATATTCATATTATGTTGGCTTTCCCAGGTGGGTTCCCACGTGCTTCAAAAAAATCTGCTATGGTTTGCTAGGTCTCTGTGTTAATGGAATCTGAAGTTTGTAAGTGTTTCAGGAAAAGAAAAGTAGTAGGTATGCCATTGTGTAAGGTTTAATCAGAACTTAGGTTAGCTACCTCCTTTATACAACAAAGATGACAAATCACAAACATCATCCCTCTCTGTATAATCGAAAATAAACACTTAAATCTTAGTCAGATTTTTCTAAAAGTTTATTAGTTCTTGACACCAATAAATTATTTTCAAGTTATAATTGCTGCTGTATAAAGGAAGAATATTTTGTGGAAATGATGGCGTTTCCAGTTCTCTGAATAGCTTTATTAAAAGATCTCTGAAGTCGAGACAAATATTGGCATTTCCTTCCCTTCACCTTTATTCTGTGGTCCAGCAATTTCTCTTGACTATTATTGCAGGTGTGTCTCCAGTAATCCAGAGACAATTAAGTGGTTGGGGCCAGGTATGAACTTTATGCAGTTAATATTTCCCTTAAACTTGTTACCATTTGAACTCTGGCAAAATTAAATGCCTCAAGTTGACTCATGTCCTTTTGAAGCTTGTCTTTGACCAGAAAATGGAACTGAGCCTCTGTTATCATTCTTGCCTCACTAGCAGCAGCAACACCACCACCCAGCCAGGTCTCAAGATCTCCTCAGATGTATTCCTCCCGAGAAAATAAGAGAGGGTCTGCAGGTTTGCTCATTAACTCAGGTTGGTCACTCCTTTTCTCTTTGGAAGGAATATTGAAAAATCTACAACGGGAGAAATATGTTGTGATTTTATTTTGCTACAAACTGAAAAAATTTTGGCAAGCTACTTTCATAACTATTTCTGTCTTAATACAAAGCTTTCAAATTAATAGAGTAACACTGTTAATTGACTAGAGCAGTGCCATTTGGTTACCTTTTTAAAAATGGAGTCTCATAATTTTTCAGTGACATTTGGAGACACAACCATAATGTAAATTAAAAAACCTATCTACAAAACTATTGCTTGTGCATAGAACACATTTTTGTTGTTAGTTTAGAATGTGAAGGAAGATCCGAATAAATTAAAACTCATTTGAGACCAGTTACATATTTGATGATGATTTTTTATTTTTATTTTGTTTGCACTTAACCCAAGTTCCCTTGGAAAAGCACAGATATAATTAAATTTTAGCAAACCTTTCACAGTGTTGTTCTTATAACATGTAACCACTTTGGGCATTTAATGGTTAATTGCATGATATGCTTATATAATGGGAGACTTTCCTTGATATTTCTAAAATCTCAGAGATTCAGCTGTAGTAATAAGTCTTATGATGTGAATGCCACTGTACAAATGTAGAAACTGAGGTGTAAGAGGTAACCAAAAAGTTTTTTTTTTTTCTTTCAGTGAGTTAAACCAGTTATCCTGGAAAGAGAATTATAATCGAAAGGAACAACACTATTGTAAGTATTCATTACATTATTTTTTATGTGGTTTTAATTCATACTTGACTGAGCAATTAGAAAGGCTGATTCTAGATACTCTAATCAAACAAATTAATAGGCATCTGTACACACACACACACAAATGCTTACACTTGTCATTTAAAGTCTCAGAATTTAAATATGCATTAATTTAATACCTGAGGCTTTTGCAAGAAGTATAATGGTGCTTTATGTCTTTACTTGTATTTCTGGAGTATCAACTGCCTTATATACATATATATATATTGGTTTCTTTGTAATGCTAAGTACAAAACTCAAAAATAAACATTTGGGTACATTTAACAAATGTATAAACTGAAATTAAAGCCTCTGAATATGACTTGATAATACAAGAGTCTTAGGGTCATTTGGATATTGAGATCAAAATGAGGGAGTGGGGGAGTTAATATAGTCCCTGGATAAGAGTTTAGTATTGAATATTCGCTTTTAAATATAGGATAAAATTCTTTAAAAGATACTTTCAGAAATATGTCAATTAAATTTTGTTCTCCCTATACTTTGGTTCCAGATTTTATTTTAATATACTATCATTGGTTTGACTGTTGCCTATGACAGGATAAGTCATATAGTTGTTACTCAAAAACTATACTACAACACAAAGGCATTTAAAGAATCATTTCAGATTTTCCTTGTGCATGGAATGCTTCAAAAATAATTTGGAATCCCTACAGAATCTATCAGTTTGAGTGTGTGGAACAGTACCAAAATGAACAAGAAGTACTAAGTTCTTTTTATAGATGAAAAAATTTTAAAATATGCATTTCTTATGAATTATCATAGTTTAGAATATGAATGACCTTCAATGAATTTACTAAGATACTGAGGAATATATTTAGCAGTTCATATGACTACTGTATTTAGCAGTCCAAATAGGTATTAGACTTCCAGCCTTTTAAGTATCTTGAAATACTTACATGGCAAATCTCTCAAAACTAAAGTTAAATAGATTTGTAAACCCCTCACATAGGAGAAAGAAATAGTTAAAATTCCATTAGCCTCTTGTTTTAAGTTGTTTCTTAAAAGCAATGAAGAGTCCTCTGAATATCACTTTCATGTCTCAGGGTAGTTGTTACTCCTCTATCATCCTCATTAGATGGTCACCCCTCTTAAAGTATTAAGTTTTCTACAACAGTCAAAAGGTTTCAGGGAAAGCCTTGTTTGTCCAAACCAAACATGAATTTCTTTAAGAGAAGTGTCGTTAATAAGATTATACACACAGTCATCCATTACTCCTCTTTCAACCACTAAAAAAAAGAAAGAGTACTGATTATTCTTAGAAAAGAGTTTTTTTTTTTTTTGTATTTAATGCAGTGAATGTATAGTCAACATTACCATCGAACTAAACATCTGAAATTTCATAGAACGAAACAGAAATAAGTCATTTTTTAATGGTTACTATCTATTAGGTACATGAGGTTGTAGAATATCAGGCTTGTAGACATTTGAGTAGACACTGGCAGCGTGGAACATAAATGTCACACAAGATGTAATCAGAAGTTATTTCAAACAAATTATCCTATCAGACTTTCTGTAGTTACATCAACTTCATGGAATATTACATCTTAGCAAGAAACAGTGATGGTATGTGGATATAAGCATGTCATTACAAACATGATGCACTAAACAGAGCATACTGAGGTCAAAGCCTTTCTGTAGAAAGGGAATTTAATTGGCATTCTTTCAACCATAGTGTATAAACAGATCAAAATAGTTCTATCATAAGAAATAGTATTTAACAACATAGCTTTAAAATAAAAATACTTTAAAAATCAGCTTTGATGAGATTAAATTTATTTTAAAGAGTCTAGAGTGAAATATATATTTCTTGCTTCTGGTTTTTCTACATTTTCCAGCATAACCCCCACCTTCACTCTATCCCAGTATATTATTAATAAAATAGTGCAAAACATTGTAGCAATTTCCACCAAGCTTAATCCCCTACCAAGTCTGGGGAAGTGTTAAGACAGTCTCACCAAATTATTTCTCTTTCCAGAGGTATGCTCCCTTGATATAACAGGGAGTTAGGTACAAAAACTACCTTAAATCTTGAGAATGTGATTTTTAAGTATAGATTCTATAGTAAGTAGTGAAACATTTTTAAAGGCAAACTCCCCTTCCCCATAAGCAGTTTATTTTACAAAATAAGTTTTCATGCATTCATATTAATTATCAAGAATGATTTTTTCTATAAATGAATGTAATGAAACACTGGCATATCACTTAGCACATTGCATTCTCCTCTACATTAAAATTCACATTAATGACAAAAATCATAGTAGGCATTAAAGCATTTCAGTAACCTAATGAGAAAGCAGATACTTTTCTCTGTGAGAACACTTGAGTATTAAATATTTTTAGATTCACAGAGGTGTAATCTGACACCAAAAGCAACGTAGATTTAGTTTGCTAGTATGTTTGACTACTGAAATTTTGCTAATTTGCTCAGTTGGTACAAATTAAAATAGTGGTAGGTATAAAAATTCAGATAGGCAATCATGTATAAACCTGGCAGTATATATGTATAATCCTGTAGAGATTTTAAGGTTTTAGATGGAATGATAGAAGGTCTGGAAGTTTTCTTTGTAGGTTTTTAGAGTGTAGAAGATTGTTTTTGAGGGGTAGATGTACTTTTACTCATTAGCTGAAGATCAGCCTAGTCATACCTAAATTATTTGCTCAGGAATAAACGTTGGGATCTGAAGTCAGAATTTATGTTAAATTGAAATGCACCTGTTCCATTATTCACGTTTTAGGACTCCCCCTCCCTTTTGAAATGTATAAAACATAGAAAATTATAATGGATTACTTTCAGATAAAAAAAAGTCACATTTAAAAAAAAAACTAAAATCAAATGGGCATTTACATTTTACGTAGATTTAATCAGAGCACAGCTAAGCACTTAACCTGATCTGCCCCTTCCACTTGTAATTAGAGAAGTTTGTATCTCCCAGTGTTAACCATTCTTATATATGTTGTTCCAAAGTGTTATATTATTAGCCACAGCTAACAAGGCTTCCACACAGCAATAACTAAACCTTTATCAAATTGATTCTGTAAATGGAAGTATATTTTCAAAGACAAATGTTCTTGTACACTATTTACAAATTCTCTCCATCATGATAAAAAGGCAAAATAAATAAAAAGCAGAAAGAAAGGAAACACTGCTGAGGCTTGAAGGCTTTTTCTTTTATCTTCTCAAACAGATGCTGGTCTTCTCAGTGCTGGGAGCTAGCTAGCCAAGATTGTTTTTCTTCCTTTTACATGGGCTATGAGAGGGATCTGGTTTCAGTTCTTGGTATTGCACCTGTTTAAACAGAGTTCAGAGAAAGACTGGTCAGGTGGCTACTTTCTGGCAAAGGAAGGAAAAGCAAAGGAATGAAAGACTGCTTAAGGGGGAAAAGCTCACTTTAGAAGCTGGATGAGATCTGCATCCTAGCTGCAGAGAACAATAGAATCATACAGCAAGAGTCTGAAGGGAAATCCTGCCAGAAACTACATGAGAGCTCTGATGTGAACTCTGGTAACAGACTGGGGTCTTCACTGTCTGTAAGACATTACACTGAAAACAAAACCATCTCCATTTATTCTGAAGGGACAGATAACGGTTCTTTGCAATTTATTGTTTGTATAATATAGGCTTAATCTCCATCCACCCCTCTCATGTCTGATACCAAATCAAAAACTCAACTGAAACAAAGGAAAAAGGTATCACTATAACCCACCTTCAAGATTTTGATAAAAACATTTCTCATTTTACAATGAAAATAGTTGATTAATGGCATTAATTAACATCAAAGGATTTCAAAAGATTGAGATGCACCCCAGTCTTCATTCCCCCCACCACTGATCTCCAAAATATACAACTTTAAAATTCAATTTGTGCAAATTATGCAAAGAAGTTTTTCTCAAATGTGCACTGGCACACTTTGCTTTCATCATTTAATATTTCCTATATCCTCCCTTTAGGTAATGATGACTCTTCCCTTCACAGACTCCAGTGGAACCTTCCTGGGAGGAGGATTGTCCCTGACAGTTCTGGCGGGTTCTTTTTGAAACACCCCCCTCATGCTCCATTCTTATCTGTAAGTTCTTCTTGGTTAGCACCCTAAGTGGGCTAAATTTCTGAGTGGCAAAATCTGCTACAGGCTTTATTAACTTTACCTGTCTCTTCTAAAACCTTTGAAATTAAAAGAATATAAAAGTTAAAAACCAGTGCTTTACTAAAATGGTAGTAATAATAATGAAATCTACATACCACTTGTATATCTGAAGGGACTCTGGAAAGGAAGTCAAGTAGTTCATTGTTATCGATTGCATAGGGACACCGTAGCTTTTTTGTAAATTTATTGATGCCTGAAAAATAGATCAAACATTATTGTAATCCCCAAAGTTTGGAATTATAGAAACACATTTCCGGCAAAAGTATTGAAGTAATTTGAAAATCTAGCTTGAGCCCCTTTAGCCTTGACTGAATGAATCAGTAAACCCAGTTTCTTCCCCCGCCTTACTTCCTGTCCTCTTTCCTTCTTTAGTCCCCTAACTCCCTCCTTCCCAACTCATTGGCTGGTTTCTTTTTCTCTATTACTTGAGTGGCTTCCTTCACAGAAAAAAAACTTTGAGAAACGAAAAGCACATAGCAAGAATGAGCAAATGACCCTATCTTGCTTTCTCCTTCAGTATTACAGTAGTTAGAAGCTTTGCTTTAGTGTTCCATCTATGTTGAAACTTGTCTCCCTACATTTTGGATTCGGTTTGTCTTTAAGGCAAGAAGTCTGATTTACTGGTTTTCTCTTTTTCAAAAGATACTTTTTTTTTTTTTTAGTTGTGTGTGGTATGTGGGGGTATTGCTATTTTGCAAGCTAAATGTTTAAAAGAAACACGACCTTGATTTTATTTTTTAAAGACCTAAAATAAGGATTTACCGCCAGCTTAAAAAAAAAAAAAAAACTTTGACGATAGCAATATAAAAGGATACTAAAACTATCTCCTCCCTTGAACAGACCATATCTACAGCTGTTTATGGAACCATTTTCTCTGAAAACACCATAGAACCTGGCTGAGTGATGACTGCACATCAGGCAAGTAAGAGAAGACCCACACTGAAGCAGGTAGGAGAGACCAGGACCCAGTCTCGCAACAAAGCCCAGCCCCAGTGCGGCAACCAGTCTGGAGGGAACTCCAAATCCAGAGCTCCTTGAGGAGAAAAGGATTTGAACCCCACATCAGGTGCCCTCACCTTTTAAGACTTGCACTTAAAAGACATGAGCCCCCAAAATATCTTTTTTGTTTTATTGAGAAATAATTGGCATACTTCACTATATAAGTTTAAAGTGTATACCATGGTTTGATTTACATACATTGTGAAATGATTACCACTATAGTTAACATCTGTCATCTCACATAGAGGCAAAAAGGAAAGAAAAAAATTTCTTTGTGATGAGAACACTTAGGATCTGTTCTCTTAACTTTCCTATGTGACAAACAGCAGTGTTAACTAGTCATCATGTTGTAAATCACATCCCTGGTACTTACTTTGTAACTGATGTTTGTGTGTACCACTACCTTCCTCTGGTAGCCACAAATATCTATTTTTTGTTTGGTGTGTTTTTTTTTTTTTTTTTTTTTAATACAGTTGACATACATTATATTAGTTTAAGGTGTACAACATAGTGATTAGACATTTTTGTAACTTCAGAAGTGAGCACCCCGATGAGTATTGGATCCATCTGACACCATACGTAGTTATTACAATATTATTGACTTTATTCCTTAAGCTATAGTTTACAGCCCCGTGACTTTATAACTGCCAATTTGTGCTTTGTCCCTTTACCTTTCACCCATCTGCCTAAACCCCTTCCCATCTGGCAATATTCAGTTTGTTCTCTATCTTATGAGTTTGTTGCTTATTTTGGTTTTTAGATTGCACATATAAGTTACTTACTTCACTTAGTATAATAACCCTCCATGTTGTCACAAATGGCAAGATTTTATTCTGTTTCATAGCTGAGTAATGTTCTGTTGTATATATGTACCACAGCTTCTCTCTTGTCTACTGACACTCAGGTGGCTACCATATCTTGGCTATTGTACATAACACTGCAGTGAACATTTCTTTCTGAATTAGTATTTTGGATTTCTTCGGATAAATACCCAGAAGTGGAATTGTTGGGTCATATGGTAGTTCTATTTTTAATTTTTTGAGGAACCTCCATACTGTTTTCCATAGTGGCTGCACCAATTTACAATCCCACTAACTGTGCATGAGGGTTGCCTTTTCTCCACATCCTCACCAACACTTGTGGATTTATTGATAGCTATTCTGACAGGGATGATTTGATATCTCCTTGTGGTTTTCATTTGCATTTCTCTGATGAATAGTGACCTTGAATGTCTTCATATCTTTATTGGCTGTATGTCCTCTTTGGAGAAATGTCTACTCAGGTGCTTTGCCCATTTTTTATTTAGATTTTTCTTTTTTTGGTGTTAAGTTGTAATAGTTCCTTATGTATTTTGAATATAACCCCTTGAGTATGTTGTTTTTGTTTTGTTGATGGTTTCCTTTTCAGTGCAAAAACTCATATGATGTAGTCCCATTTATTTTTTTGTTTACCTTGTCTGAGGAGACATATCCATAAAAGTAAGAGCGATGACAGTTTTTTGCCTACATCTCCAGCAACCATCCATCTCATCTAGATGCAGTCTCTGCTGGTTTCCACAGCCAGATGTTATGAGCACTCCTTCCAGGCACTAGTGCCCCAGGCTGGGGAGCCAGATGTGGGGCTTGGACCCCGACCTCCTCAGAGAAGACCTCCTAAGCTGAGATATACCTCCTGATTCTTAATCACTATACTGTGAGTGTGGGACCTGCCCATTCTGCATGTCCACCCATCCTACCAGTCTCATTGTGGCTTCTTTATATCCTTATAGTCTATTGTTCTGCCAATCTTTGGGTGGTTCTCAGTGATGGTTGTTCTGTAATTTATTTGTAACTTGGATGTAGTCATAGGAGGAGGAGTACAGGTTTACTAACTCTGACATCTTAACCAGAAGTCCTTTTTGTTCTTTTTTAGATATAAGTGAGCTCATACAAGTATGTCTTTGACTTATTTCACTTAGCAAAATGCCTTCAAGGTCCATCCATATTGTCACAGATGGGAGGACTTCCTCATTTTGTATGGCTGAAGAATATTCCAGTGTGTGTGTATGCATACACATACATATATATATGTACTACTTTATCCATTAATAGGTTGTTTCCATTTTTTGGCCATTGTAAATGACGCTATGAACATGGAGGTAGGCAGATATTTTTTCAGGTTAGTGTATTCATGATAGTTCCCTTTTTAATTTTTGAAGAACTTCATACTGTTTTCCATAGTGACTGTACCCATTTACAGTCGTTGAACACCTTTTCATGTACCTGTGGCCATTTGCATATCTCTTTCAGAAAAATGTCTATACATTTTGGATACTAACCCCTTATCAGATTTACGGTTTGCAAATATTTCTTCCTATTCCACAGGTCGTCTTTTCACTCTTGATGGTTTCTTTTGCTGTGCAAAAGCTTTTGAGTTTGATATAGTCTTACCTGTTTATCATTGCTTTTGCTGTAGGTGTGATTCCAAATCAGTACCAGGACCCATGTCAATGAATTTTTTTCCTGTTCTCTTCTAGAAGTTTCATGGTTTCCAGTCTTATATTTAAATCTAATTCATTTTGAGTTATTTTTTTGCGAGTAGCATAATATAGCAATCAAGTTTCATTCTCCTACCTATGACCATCCAATTTTCCCAGCACCATTTCCTGAAGAGACTGTCTTTTTGGCTCCCTTGTCAAATATTAGTTCACCATCTATGTTTGGGTTTATTTCTGGGCTCTCAAAATTGGTCTATTTTTCTGAAAATACTTACCTTTGAAAACCAATAGGACACACATTCATGAGATCCACGAGACCCACAAGACTAGCAATCTGAGAAATAGTTCTTAAAGGGCTCATGCACTTGTACTCGTCTGCCCCAGGGCCCAGCACAGAAGCAGCCTATCGAGGGACACCCAGACTTTGTGTGGAAGAGGCTCATTTGCTTGTCTTGGAACATAGTCCTAAGGGACAGGCATTGATTTGACACACAGTCAGGAACCTGCTGGGTGCTCTCCAGGGATGGGCTTTGACCTATCTGCCTGGTTCCAGCTGGTAGCACCTTTTTTTTCTTTCCCAGCAGTCACCATCTCTGTGCTGTCCATGTGCCTTGCTCCAGCCAGTTGGCACCATCATCACGCTGTCCCTCTGCCATACTCCAGAGCACCATATCTTCCCAAAGGGAGCTTTTACACAAATCTGGTGCCCTGGTTTTATGTCTGGATTTACTTCTTTAAGGTAGTTCAAGACAGTGATGTAGGAAGAGGCTGAATTTACCTCCTATAGCTACACATGGAACAATTTCTGCTAAAAAAAGACCTGAAAACTAGCTGAGCAATTCCTTCACATCAGGCAAATGCGTAAAAAGTCATAGCGAAGTAGGTAGGAGAGGCTGAGATGTGTTCTAGCCATAAACCCTACTCCTGGCATGGTGGCCCACAACTGGGAGGAAACAAACCGAGAGCTTCTTCCTGAAGAGCCAAGAGTTCATACCACATATTAAACACCCCAACTTTTAAGACTTGCACCTGAGAGACAAACCCCAAAATATCTGGCTTTGAAAACTAACTGGGCTTGGGTCGAAAAGACCCAAGGGCCGTAAGTACTGAGGGAGGGCTCCTAAAGGATTCAGGCAGACTCACCCATCCCCAGGTGCTGCACAGAAACAATTGTTTGAAAAGCACCGAGACTTTATGTGAAAGATTCATTTGCTAATCCCAAAGCCATGAATAAACACTGGGGAAAGGACAATCTCTTCAGTAAATGGTGGAAAACTGGACAGCCACATGCAAAAGAATGAAACTGGATCACTATCCTACACCAAATGTGTAAAGCAATTGCAAATGGATTATAGACTTGACTTTAAGATCTGAAACCATAAAACTCTTAGAAAATATAGGTGGTAAGTTCCTTGACACCAAAAGCAAAAATAAACTGGTTGGGCTACATCAAATTAAAATGCGTCTGCACAACAAAGGAAACCATAAACAAAATGAAAAAGCAACCTACTGAATGGGAGAAAATTCTTACAAACCATGTATCTTATTAGGGGCTAATATCCAAAATATATAAAGAACTCAAACAACTCAATAGCAGTAAAACAGATAATCCCATTAAAAATGGACAGAAGATCTGAACAGACATTTTTACAAAAAAGAGATACAGATGGCTAACAGGTACATAAAAATATGCTCATTACTAATCAGGGAAATGTAGATCAAAACTATAATGACATATCACCTCACAACTGTTAGAATGGCTGTTCTAAAAAAGAACTGTTGGGGGGAATGTAAATTTGTACAGCCACTATGAAAAATAGCATAGTGGGTCCTCAAAAAATTAAAAATGGAACTACCATATCAAGCAATTTCACTTCTGGGTATTTATCTGAAGAAAACACTAACTCAAAAAGATATGTGCATCCTGTGTTCCTTCAGCATTATTTATAATAGCCAAGACTTGTAAACCGAAGTGTCCACCACTGGATGGATAAAGAAAATGTGATATGTATTCCATACATATATATATATATGTAGGCTTGCGTCTACATGGATGAACCTTGACAGTATTGTCTTAAGTGACTTAAGTCAAAGAACCAAATATGGTATGATCTTATTTATACATTGAATTTAAAAAACAAACAAACAAAAAGATATAGAGAACAGATTGGTGGTTACCAGAGGAGGGAGTTAAGTGGTAGGTGAAGGAGGTCAAAAGGTACAAATTTCTAGTTATGGGGATATAATGAACAGCATGGTGACTACTGTTAATAGTACTGTATTACATATTTGAAAGTTGCTAAAAGAGTAAATCTTAAAAGTTCTATCATAAAATAAAATTGTTTCCATTTCTACATCTCTGGCATTGAGATTTTTAGAAACCAATTTTCCTTTTAAATTACAAGAAATTTACATTTAATGCTTGCAAAAGATGCTGCCGTGATTGACTTACTTGGATCACTTCTTAGATTAGAACAGCCAAGAACTGTTAGAGATGAGCAATATCTACCCATACTACATTATTCAACAGTTAATCCTCTGTACTACCTGAAGAGCAAATATGAATAAGGGGCAAATGCAGGTGAAATTGGAGCCATTATGCAAACAATTTAATGAGGCAGAAATGTCAAAATATTGTATAAAACTAGAAGTATCTATTGTACATATTCTGTTGTATAATGTAGAATTATAATGAGATAAGTCCATTCTCTTAAATGTATATTGCACTTAAATGACCAAGCAGATACATATAAAAATATATAACAGCTTTATATGAAATCGACAGACTGGTAAAAACTGGGTCATAAGCTAGAGTATCTTGGCTCTTCTTCAGATAGTTCAGCAGAAAATTTTCTTCTGCAATCATTTTGGTTTCTGTATTCTTGTGTGAAACCCATCTTGTAATTCTGGTTAATATTTCATCAGTCACCTACCACTAAAGGAACACTGTTCTTGTTTTGTTTTATTGGATGAAACAAGAGGCCTAAACACATTCTCTAAAAATTATGTTTAAGACAGCTAGCCAGTAAGGCTACCCCAGGTGACATAGCCAGATGTCCACCATGGGATCCAGTTTCTAAGAACCTGGGGAAATGAAATCAGGTTTACCTCCTATCATAACTGAGATGGCAGGTCTGAGCCTAGGTAGGTTAGAGATAATAAACGCAGCACAAGTGCATTAAATATTAAGACTCCAAAATATCACCTTTAAAGAGAGTTTTGGCAGGAACATTCTTATTTCATACACATAAAGCAGGTTTCTTATTCCTAAGTGGCCTGTCAATGCCAAGGATTCTTTTCCTGCATCCTAAAGGTGACCTCTTAAACAGGCAGCCATATATAGTACCTGTTTACAGACACTTCCACAAGATAAAGCACCACAGCACAAAAGCATATTGTCTTAAATGCACCATATGGATTGAAATGCCTCTGTTTACATATAAGTAGTGAAAATAAATCAGAGTGATATCTAGGCGAAGCTACACTTTGATATATGAAGAATCTGTACAACTATGTTTATAGTATGATGGAGGCTATGGGTGCCAGATAAGAAAAATGCATTTTGCAGGTAGACCTAAATCTTTATACTGTTGCGATTTTTAACCGACCTGTCTCTTTTCATCATGGAGTAGCTTCATGACCATAAATATAGGGAACTACTGACAGTATAACTCATCCCTTAAAAATAGTTTGTTTTTAGCAGCTAAGACAGTTTAAAAAAAGGCTTTACTTACCCCAGACAAGGACAATGTATCTCAATGGAATGAAGTACAGGATGACTGTGAACATACAGAGGGCTACAATAGCCAGCCAGCTTAAGAATGGGACGGTCCAGTTGAAAGTACTGAATGAGAAATGAACACATCAGCAATCGGCATTTCTTATAAGTTAGAAAGGCCCCAAGACACTTCAGGAAAATATGAAATTGTACATGATGTAGATAAATGTTAGTATTTTTTATTTTAACTTCCTGGTAATGAACATTATGTTCACTTGGGGTACCATTTGTCCAGGGCAGTTTTTCCTCCACTAAAGGATGATTATTAAGATGTTTTCTTCCCTATACTGTGCCTCAGCATAACAGAAATTATTCCTTAGCTTTGTGGCATATGGCTTGCTTTTTATGTCTCTCTAGGTCAAATATTCCTTAAAAATGTTTTTTGGGTTTTTTTTGTTTGTTTTAGTAAAAGAGCCAAAGTTGGATCTGTCTGGTTGTCTTGTTTTCAGTAATTCTTAGGGTCTGGCTTTTCTGTCTTCGTCTTTATCCTCCCATAGCCAGAGTGAGCATTCCTATAGCTGTTGCCAGGTAAAGGATCATGAATTCCCTCCCTTGCTGACACCTGTGCTTCCCTTGCTTCTGCCCACTTATGGAGAGAACAGAAGGCTGAGGGTCTGCTTGCTTTCCTGTGGCTTAGCTCAGAGCCATCCATCACACCATTCCATGTACGAGGGCACTGGCTCTTAGAAAACCCTTCTGGGCAGCCTCACTGAAGGGTTGCCTGTGTTCTTTCTCCTCTTGGAAGGATAAATGTCAAAGAATCCTTACCAGTGTAGCTAATGTCAGGGGGGAAAGATCGCCCTTTTCTATTTCCACAATGCATTATAGAACTAAATCTAGAGTATGATCTCCCCCTCCCCCCACAAAGAGACGCAATTCAAGAAAGTTCTGGAATGATTATTTAGCAACGAGATGTAATTATAGAGGGTTTTCACTTTTAAAGGTTCCTTCTGAATCTGCTTTCTGGATAAATTTTATCCCACGTGACCCCAGGGGAATTTCTCTTTTTCAGTATTCAAAAAATTGTTGTGCAGAAAAGATGGCTCCTACAAGTCTAAATCCTATGCCATGTTCCTATACCTCAGCCTGTACTTAAATTTATATCTCTGTCTTTACCTATGGAAAGCTCTATAAAATGCAGTTTTCCCCAACGCTGGTCCACAACCAGGATCTGGTCATATCCTTCAAACGGACATGATGTTTTCCAGCTAAGC
Source organism: Eidolon dupreanum (assembly GCA_028627145.1). Classification (NCBI taxonomy): domain Eukaryota; kingdom Metazoa; phylum Chordata; class Mammalia; order Chiroptera; family Pteropodidae; genus Eidolon; species Eidolon dupreanum. Next base: position 50,110,694 of record CM053501.1, on the reverse strand, counting down.
ACATGTTCTGAGGTCTCCTACCATCCAGAGTTACAAAGAGGCCTCTTCCCCTCAGGCGTCACTAGCCCGACCTCAGAGCTGACCCAGGATCTTCTGGTATAAATCGGCTGCTTCTGTCAGGTAGCAATACCCAGTGTACTTCAGAAAAAAGACAACACTCAGTAGGGAAATGCCCCATTTAGGACTTTACCCTGTGCTTCAGTGAATAGGGAGGGTGTGGAGAAGAGGGGAACATTCTTAGAGATGGAAAAAATATGGAGAAGAAGAAAAAGTGGCAGTCAATTTTCAGAAGTCTGAGACTGAATGTTGCTCACTTGGGAGAAAGTGGTTCTATCTAGTATGAGAAATTGGAAACTCAGCATCTGTGTATATGTGGAAATGTATTAAACAAAAATTATACAAAATAAAGTTCATAACCCCTTGAAACATGAAAAGCACTGGATGAATGACTCACACCTTTAGTTTAAATAATTTACCCCTTTCAAATTCTATGCCCAAGGATCTATATCTACAGAACACTTAGTTTATGAAAAATAAACAATAGATATATGAAACTAGGAAAATGTAGGCTTATCTGGATGTACAACGCTGCCTCTTGAATAGACCATTTAGCAGTCATTAGGTAGGCCAATTTTTTCATAGTGTATTTTGTTTACTGATAATCAATTATAAATCACCTTACTGTTTTTATAATTAAACAGTTGTTTAAAAAAGTGTATTAGTGAATAAAATTATCTGCAGTAAAATACAAGTAATAAAATTAAGAATGTAAGTTTCTTAATTTTACATTAGATCTCAATGAAGCTATATTTCCTTATTTTAGAAAATAAAGGAAAGGGAATTCTTTTTTAAAAAATTATAAAAGTTCTGTGCATTTTTAAATGATAGCATTAGTTTATTTCATCTATAATTATGATTCAGCTATTTAAATACACAAATTTGAAAGAATATTTTTACAGGGTGCTATATATGATTTTTTAAAATTTTAGAGTATTGATGAAACTATAACTTAACCAATAATAAAATGTAGGGTGTCTTGATTACCTGAAATTCTAATTTTGCTTGGTTTATATCTTTCTATCACAATTTCATGTTCTGTTAAAGAACAAAGTCTTTCACTGTGAAATGTGCTAAAATTTAGGACGGTGTTATTTCTTCAAAGCTACAAGTATGACTTCTTTCCAACCAATATGTTCTAAATTTCAGGAAGGAAATTGACAGAAATTTCGTAAAACCAAAGTCTGGCAGAAACAAAGTAAACTATGATGAAACCAAGCAATAGATCACCCAGAAGGAGTGTCCCCTGCCAAAAGAATGTGACATTTCACCCTCTGAGAAACAAATGGACACTGTCCCACAGATGGCCAGAACTCACACATCAGCATCACTTACTTCTTTATCCTTTCGCCAAAGGAAGCCACTTCATCTAGGATGTTCTGGACACTGATGCATACCTCCTGGATGGCATAGATTTTATTTATAAATCCCTTTTTTTCACTGTCCTAAAATATAATAAAAAGAGGTTCTGTATGAATAATGGTATTTTTCAGTGCTTGAATTCTTTGAATTGTCCTTATACTTTTAAACTTAAATAAACCTCATGTCTGCATATATATATTTATATAAACAAACATAAATATAAATGGATACACAGAGCACATGAGAACTTCAAGATATGAAGGGAGGTGGAGGAGGAAGAATAGCCAGCATCATGGTCCTGTGCTAGTACAAAGGTGGCTGCAAAGCATGAGACTCAAATTCTGTTGCTCATGCCCTTGTGAACAAACATTTCAGGCAAGGGAAGGGAGCTGTAAAGGTCACATCTCAGAAAGACCAAATCCAGAATCTGCACTGCCCCTGGAGTCACCATGAGTTGCTACTAAGCAGACCCAGTTTTTTGACAATACCACCCACACATGTTTGGTCTTGGCTCCAGATATTTCTACAGCACAGAATGCTGGGCACATGAGAAGACCTGTGAGCAATGAAAACTGCAAAAAAAAAAAAAAAAGACAAGGTCAACTGAAATCCATTAAGTAGATGCTCCCTGGATATTACCTTAGATAGATGAGAAACACATTAAGCCTGGTCCCCCTCTTTAGAATAATAGTCACAGACTTCATAATATAGTCGCATATGCTATATTAGGGTTGAAACTAAACATTTTCCCCCTCTTTGTACTTAATTCTTCATTTAAAACTTGTCCTGGATTTAAACAAAGCTGGTGTGCTCCAGGAATAGGTGGATAGCGATTGAGCATAAAGCACCCAGAGAGTGGTGTGAGCCTGGGGAAGTGTGCACATTTTGTAATTTTAGACCCAGAGGAAGAAATGGTGGTGGCCTTTCACGATTGAAAATTCTGCTTAGTAGCCTGGCATCACAGGCACTTGCCTAGGCTGTTTGGTGGAGACCATCCAATCCTGATTCCATGACTCCATTCCTCCATGCCAGCTTGAATGTCTATGGAAATGTAGATCCAATTTCATTACTTTAACTTCTTTTGAACACTTGTGTACTGTGCCAGAACGCTTGAGACCTCATGTGGCAGTCAGTGCTTGCTGAAAGCAGCCAGGAAGCTAGAATAATAATGTCGTCATGTTGCACATTTACATACTGACTTCCATTTCAGAAGAGTCTAAAGCACTCTGCACTGTGAACACTTGGCTAGGGCTGGCATTCTGCCACCTTAGAAACCAAGGGCAAGTGAATGACAGGTGTGTGTGCAGCCTCCAAAGACAAAAGAGTACAAATGGCACTGAGGACCAGTTTTATGATATGATTTTCAGATACCAGTTACTTAGAGCCTTCATTTTAAATTTAATTCCCATGGGAGGTACCTTGCTCATGCCGAAATGGACTGCAGACAATGAGGTAGATGAGATGCATAAGGCTCAAAGGAAAATTGCATACTCTTGGAGTCCCCACCATCTTCAAAACTTGTCCTCACTTATTACAGATATGGATGCAAATTTTTGTCTCTTCCCTCCCCAGTAATTAAACAAAATGGATTCATTTCATCTAAGTACTTTTACAGTTCAGAATAAAATGGATTACCAGTCGCTCCTTTTAGTTCCTCTTATAATTACAAAGTTGGTCATCTAATCATCACCATGGCCTTCAGTTTTCTCTCTTAAGCACCAGCTAAGTTCTTTTATATCTATTAGGTCAAGTGTCCTTATAAATATTTTTCGACATACAGAATAAATCAAACTGGAGTTGAAGCATGCTGGTTGCTTGTACAATGAAAGCTCATTGAAAATAATGTCTTACTAGTTTGAAATTATGTGAAAAATATTTTCTTCATAACAGTGAAATATGTAACATACTTAGGCATAACCTTAACAAGAAATGTACAGAATCTAAACAAAGAAAATACATATGTTGTGTTTCTTTATTGGGGCACTGAATAATAAAAGAATTTTTTTTTTTTTTTTAGTTAAACGTATAGGTTTAATACGATTCAACCAAATTTTAATGTGTCTGGAATTGAGTGAAATGGGGAGAATTTGTTAAAAGTGATTTTAAAATTTGTTTGGAAGAATAAATGAGTATAACCAAGAAATGTTTGTAAAAGAGAAATAACGAGAAGGCATTTATTGTCCCAGACATTTAAGTAATTAAAATAGGAAAGATGAGCATTTAAAGAGAGACTGGTGTATGATAAACTGCCATCATAAATAAGGAAGTATTTATTATGTTACTGGTTAATTGTGTTAACTATTTGGGGAAAATTATGTTAAATTCTGCCTTCATATAATCTCAAATCTATTTGAGATAGCCCAAATTATCTCAGCATCTACCTCAAAGAGATAGCCCCAAGTACATTCTAGATTAAAAAGCAAAAAACTAAAAGTGAATTATAAAAACAAGAAAATATAGCATTGTCATTTACTGACCTTGGAATAGGAAAGAACTTTCTAAACATACAAGCAGTAAAGGAAATCACAAAAGAAAATAACTAATAGCAAAAGTTAGATAAAATTAAAAACATGTTAAAAGTCCTAAATTGAAAAGGGTAAGTGGGAAACAATTAGTAATAAATATGACAAGTCAAGAGATGGGATTTCCAATATATTCAATAAGCATTTGAAAAAATACATATTGCAGTTTGATTTATAATAAAAAGAAAAATATCACTAACATGGTACAACTTTTAGACTTATGAAATCACAAAATATTAAAGAGAACATTAAAGAAAACAAAAATGCTTATGATGTAATAGAAATTTAGAAAGTAAAAAGTATATGTGATAGAGTATAAGCTTAATTTGAAATTAGGTTGGAAAAAAGGTGAAAGGAATGTGTCAAAATATTAAAGGTAATGGAAGTTTATCTTCATACTTGTAATATTCAAATTCTTTGCAATTAATGTTTTAATTTACTTTTATAATCAGATTCTCCAATATTAAAGGGACATGGGTAGAAGAAATGAGTTAGTACTCATTGAGCATGTTTTTTTGTTAATGCATTTTTTATATTATTATACCTAGCTTAAACTCTTTTTAGAAGAAAGTAGAATATAGACACTTATTGAGCATTACAAAGTACTTTTCACGTAGCACGTTTAATCCACACAACCGTCATATATTTTTCTTCACTTTACAGCAGAGGAAACTGAGGCTCACATAAAAGTGACAGAGCTTAAGTTAGGATTATAACTGGCCAATGTGTTCCCTCCATAATATACCATGTGACTTTTCCATTCTACTTCGAAGGCTCAGAATCCCTGAGTTAAGCAGGACTGAAAAACATATAGAAACATATTGTAGACATCGTGATCAGCAAGAAAATGAAATCCGAAAATTTCATTCAAAAGTAGGAAGTAAAAGATGTGTTAGAAACCACCAGATTTAATTTCAATAATGCAGTATGCAAATATTAAATAAAGGACCTTCATAAATAAGATTTGTTTCTTAAGGCATCTACAAAGACTGTTTTTAGTAGATACGTTAAAATCTAAGTGCTGATGTATGATTATTGGCTACAAGAGTTTTAAAAATATACTCAGTCTTAATTTCTTTGTTTTTTTCTGCACTCCCACCCCACCTCTCACCCCTGACACCTGTCCACCAAAAAACAAAATAAGATGGTCTGTAATGTTGGGAAACTTTTGAAAAGCAAATGCTTTGGGATAAAATTTTTATTTTAAAATCTCTTTCATCAAGTTCTATATGCCTCCACTGTGGTCTCCAACCAATGAAGTAATTACTCTCTATATATAGTATATGACCCAAAACTGCAATGGGTAATGGAATTGCTCTGTGTTGCATTCATATATTTCATACTTTTTTCACTAATGTTCAATACTTTATTAGTAGAGAATAAATTGGTACATTTCTTTTATTGTCGTTTTTGCTTTCCTTTATAAACCAGCAAGGATGAAAGAAATATCAATCATCCAAAGGCTTGGTAGCGACACTGATTTTTTTTTTTTTTAATGCATTATTAAGGGGTTTTTTTGAAGATGTAAAAAAAAAAAATTAGCCATAAAAGAGCTATAACTATAAATCTGAGAACATGTGAGATTTATATTGTACAACTTTTTCTAATGATTCTATATAATTTTTAAAAATCTTGTTATATTTTAAATAGTCCGTAAAACATCAATAACTGCAAACATGAAGTAAAGTGATAATTTTATATTCACCTATTTTACTATCATGTATCATAGCAGATAGTTAACTAGATTTTTTCCAAAGAAGTATCTACTTCCTCGCTTTGAGACAGATATTTAGGAAAATCTAAAGCCCTAACTATCAATAGGAGAACCTTACATATTTAGAGTCCTATTTATTGACTTGCACACCAAAATGACAAATGCCCCCATTACTTGATTCAGTTTGAATGGAAACAAGAAGCCAATGTGATAGGTGTCAGAATGTGTATTATGGGATCGGGCTCCTCATGCATCCAGTGCATCCTGCCATGGTCTCGAATACTATTAGGGGCCCTGCCAAAGTGGTCATTGTCAGCCCTGTTGACACAGAAAATGAATATGTTGAACACCTGTGCTGTATCAAGCACAGCAGATATGTAGAATATGTTTGCTTGAAATACTAATACAGAGTTTCATGTTATTTCACTTTCTTTCTAGGGTGAGATTGTCTTAAGAGTACAAGGAGGTGGGAGGTGGGGGTTAAATCTTACATTAAGTGAACATAAAATGGAACTGACCTGGCAAACCAAGGCATATGTCCACCTTACATTATTTCCTGGAGGAAGCATTCAGATTTGCCACCCCAAAGAGCTGATCTTGATCTAATTTTGCTTTTCCTTTAAAGTCTTACTATGCTGGCAAAAGGTGAGTGATAAGATTGGTATTTGCTATGAGATACAATTGTATAGTTTACTGTTGACTGTAGCTCTTCTGTGAGTAAATATAGCCTCGCATAGCACAAAGTGTACAGTCGTGTTTGGAATATGTTTATATTTCAAGTGATTTATTTTTTGTGCTAAAGATAGTTTTGGTGCACAACTTAGTTAACTCGGTAAAATGCCCTGCAAAACAGACTTCCTCTCAGATCTATACTTCTAACCTATGGAAAATATAATCACTAAAAGGTATAAATTGAATAATGTCTCATAAAGTGATAAAATGTTTTCTCAATGCCAATATGTCTTCTTTTTCAGATATAGAAAACTGTATTTCAGCCTGAAATCTAGAATATTGAAATTTTCACAGAGAGCAGCTTACCAATTCACAGAAACCCTTGGCTACTGAGTCTTATCTCAGTGTTTTACTCAGTTCTTAATATAAAATCTTACCCAGGTTACTTGGTGCCTTGGCTCTTTTCCTGATATCAGCCTTAAAAACAGGAACTCTCCATTGAGACATTAAAGGATTCTGAGATATATTTCAGGTTAGAGGACAGATGGACACCATTCAAAACAATATATTTTTCTCTTAAAAAATGAAACAGTTCTCAACATCTACATTTCAGAGTTATAAAGAGAACTAAAATAAGACATGTAAAGCTCTTAGTACAAATGCCTGGTATAAATAAACTGTATAATTATCATTATTAGGAGTAGCAATAAAACTGGAAAATTAATAAAACTGGATAATAATTAAAATGACTAATTTTCTTTATATTAAAAACAAAATTTTGAAATATTAGAATTCCCAAATATATGAAACTTTTCATGCATGTTTAGTTTTGCTCCAGATGACATAGGGTTAACTTGTCAGATTCCATTTTAGAAAATGATGGCCGATTCTTTATAATGTTAAATGAAAAAGATCTTTACCCCCTTCTGCTGATTCTGCACGAATGAGCATTTACTTGGTCTTAATTTTTTGTTTCCTCCATTGCAAGGTAGCCCTATGCTTTTTATTTTCATTTTCTTCAATGCAATTTTTAATCACATTTAGTTGTGCCTTGCCTTTGTTAGTTGAATGTTCTACATTTTGCATGTAATTTTAAAGGTGATTGTAAAGTAACAAAAATTTCAAGAGAGAAATGTCCCCTGGGCTAGGCAATGTAAGCAATAGGGAGTTTTAAAATGGTAGCCAGCACTAGAAAGGGTTACGCTGAAAGCCAGGAAAGAATAGAAGAAAGGGAGGGAAGAGTTAGATAATAGAAAAGGAGAAAAAGAGGGGGGGCCTGAGAGAATGGGAAGAGAGAAGGGAGAGGGAACAGGGGAGAAGAAACCTTGCAGAAGAGACACTCTCAGGGATTAAAGGAGGTTGAAGAGACAGAATTTGGGAAAAGGAAGGAAAATATCTTTGGATCGGAAACAAAAATGACAAAACTGAGGCAAAAATAAAACTTGTTAACTAACCTTGTTAACATCTAATTAAGCAAAAATATTATTTATAAAAGGCTGTACATGAAATATTTCATTTTTGTTAAATATAAATGTAAATAAACCTTATGGAAAGCATCCTTGGATGAGGATATATACCTGTTGCCGTGGTGGGGAGTTCCCTGGAACCAAATTTCTTGCTACTCAAGTCCCCTTGTCAGGTAGGCCCAAAGTGACTTGCAAGTCTCCCTCTTCCTAATGATTTAAGAAAACTCCTTTTAACTGTCCTGCTAGTACTTGAAAGCTCTTAAAAGATTAGGACTATATATCAATATTGAAACTTTTGACTTAATCTTGCCAGCAGGCAGGAAGTGCATTTTCCAGAGAGTGGCTTTATAGATTATCCCATCTCAGCTTTGGTCCCAGGAGATTTGCTTGCAGAAGGACTCTCAAGTGAAAGGGCCAGGCTCCAGGCTAACCTTGATAGAAGCCACAACAGAAGCTTTGAGGCTGTTCTTTCCAAATAACCAGAGAGGAAAATAAGTGAGAAAGCATACTTTCATCCAGGACAATACAAAGGTTGAGATTTGTATGCCTTAAGGGGTTTTCTGGTGACATCAAAATGAACAGATTGTGGAAAGATTCTGAAAATGTGAATGCACACTCAGGATTAAGATGGTCTAGATAAGTCCACCTTATCCTATCCACACTTCCTGTCCTTAGACCACATTTTAAAATAAAGAAAAAGGTTAACTAAGGTGTGTCCTAAAATCCCTCCTGGTTACAGGTTAGCCATTTTTCAGATAAGATAACAAGGGATGTGGAATAGTTTCTGTCCCTCAGAGCCATCTGAAAGCTGGGGGGTGGGGCATGAGATTTCTCCTGCTCTTTCTATGGGTTCCATAGTTGAAGCTTGAGTGATAATAGAGAACACAAGCACCCAGGTTGTTTCTGAATCCCAATAGCAGGTGATAGGCTAGCTTTCCTTTATCCCGACTTCTAATAAACAAGTTGTGTGTATGTGTTTTTAAAAACTTCTTCTGAAAAATCATGAATTTCATTTGCAGATGTGTTTTTTAATATAGTTAGAGTTGAAATGCAGTTCTGAGAGGGCAGCTGAAAGTTTAGAGAAAGCTATGAGCATTGTATTATTCTAGATAACCCCAATATTATTTATAAAGATGACTAAATTTTTTACTAACTGGCTCTATTACTAAGTGTGGTTCCAATCCCACCTCCATTATTTCCTTACTTCCCATTAGAACCAGCTATGTGATTTTGAGCAATTTACTTATCTTCATCTGTGAAATGGGAATGATAATGGAACCTACATTTCTAAGGTTATAAAATTAAATGAGTTTAATTCATTTAAAGCATTTATCACAAATGTCTGGAATACAGGAAGTGCTATTAGTCATTAACAATCTGAAGAGAGGGAAAAAGGAAATACTATAAAACTTTTAAATGCTAAATTTTATTAAAGATGACAATTTCCCCTTATTTATGGCATACTCAGGAATATTATTTTATGTTTGCATAACTTCTTTGTCATCTAATACCATCTTAGATTATCTGATGTGTCATTTTACATGATCAGTACAATAGTCACACAAGAGGGGCAGGTATCATTATTATTCTCATTCCCTACATGAGGAAACCGAATACCAGTTGCCTAATATCCCAGTTCAAACTTCTACCCCAGTCTAGGCTCTGTCTTTGTAGGGGCCTCCAAACACATCTGTTCTTATCTGAGATATGGGATTTGAAAAATGAGCAGAAAGTTCCTGTTGATAGTATTCCCCACTGGAAGTTACACATTTTCTGTAGGCCAATGCTAGTCACACTCATGTAAGGCACATACCTTTTTATTCTGTGGTTTTAAAACAGCAGTGCCTAGGCAGGTAAAACTTCCCATTAGAACCAGCGATTTGTTCTTCAACAAGTCTCGTGGCTGAGACAGGGCCAGAATTTATTGTTTAGTCTTAAACAGCACAAGCTTTGTTACTAATCTCACTAGTACAGTTTTAACTCAAAAAAAAAAAAAAAGATTCCTTTTATTATAAATACATAAAGGCATATACATGAAGGCGTGGAAGCCATAAAGATTATTTTTTCTGAAGAGATTTGTTATTAAAATAATCATTTACCCATTTACCTTTGTATAGGACTTTATGGTTTATACAGCATTTTCCACTTATCTTCCCACTTGGATTGTAAGGGCAGGTGGCTCCCCCATTTTACAGATAAGGACACTAAGATTTGGAGAAGTTAAGATCTCATTAAGAGTTAAGAGTTCCCAGGACTTTAACCAACATCTCATGACTGAAACTGGGCTCCTTTCAGGTCACTGTCAAAAGCCATCAAGTCACATATGGTATCTCTTCACTACATTGTTTTAGATATTTAAACTTGGCTCTTCCCAAAAAACTAATCTTGAGTTATAATCAAATTGTGTGAGAAAAGAATCACATTAGTATTACAAAAACAATGCTCTTTGTGACATTTCCAAAACCAAGTAAGGATTACTTTGTGAAATCCGGAGGCTATTTTTCTTTACAAATATTTTACAAGACAAACTTGTACCTTTCTAAAAAAGCACATCTGTTGTAAATTACTCCCTTACAGAGAGAGAATCACCATCCTTTCTTCCCATCTGAGCTTAAAAGAGATTTGTTGACATATTCTAAGGCCAGGATAGACAAAACAGCACAGGAAAGAGGAGGCGGTCAGCAGGACCAGGGCTCTGCTCTGCTTAAACTAATTCCACATGCCCCATGAACCATTAGCTGTTTTTTATTTCCTGCTCTAAAGATCTGTAGTGAAAATAATCTGGGGTAGGGAAAAGCTGCACTTATTATTTCTTTTTCTCCAACAAGATGCTGTGTTAGCAAACAGAACATATGAGCCACCTTCAGCAAACCAGGGTCTTTAATAATCCATTTTTCAAACACTACTGGTATTTCCTTTGCAAACAAAGATGGACTGTGACTGGAATCAATTTCATCATTTGTATGGTTACAATTGCCAAGTTTCTGGAAATAATCGCCATTTAAATACTGGATAATATTTTTTACACGAAGCCAACAACAGTTTTATTGCTATTTAATATCCATGATTTGTTTGTTTGCTGTAAGTTTTCAATGTTCTGAGAGCAAGATGTTTGGGAATAGAGAAAATTCTGAAGAACAGATCAGGGAAAAAGCAATGTCAAAGTTGTGCTAATGGCCTGAACTGAATCAACCAAATAAGAGAAATTAGCATTAGGAAAAAAACAATTTGCTCTATCATTTTGGGCTTTCCTCCTTCAGTTTCCCTATAGACTGCCTAAGATAACATCATCTACCATTTTCAGACCTTGGCATAATGTAGAAAATCAAGGGCAAAACTGAGAACTCAAGTGTCTACGTTAAGATAATAGGGCTCACCAATGAAATTAACAAAACAAGGGTGATGTTGTAACAAATGAAGAGCCCAGCACATTTGAAGATAACTACACCATCTTTCTCTATTGATGCCACATGGAGCGCATACCTGGATAACAACTTCATGCTCTGTGGAATGCTGCTGATATATGGGGTGGGCCTATTCCCTAACTGCCTTCCTTACTTCAGACTAAATCGTGCTAAAACAGGCTTAGTCTGATGTCACCCTGGAAGAAAACACAAAGGCCCACCTAACGGAGCTGACAGCAATATTGTTATTTACTTAGCCATGTGAATCACAGTCTGTCTCTCAGTTTGAGGAGTGGAAGAAGGGAGTGGGAAAGGGCGATAAAAACTTGGGAATCAATTTGAAAATATATCTCAAATTGGAGATGGCCATTGGTTTAATGGGATAAAATAAGTGCTTCAGAAATAGCTGGTTTATGTATCTGCATTTAAATTTCTGCATTTAAAATAAAGTAGGATGGGCATAAATTGAGACTATGATGTACTTTGTGGGCTGGCCCTAAATCAAGCAGATGGATGTTGTGGGCTTGAATCCTGCTGTATGTTTTACAACTGCGTGATGTTGTATGAGTTACTTAACCTCTCAGGTATTCAGTTTCCCCATCAAGAAGATGGAGATAATGTCTACCTGATAGTGTTGATGTGGGAACAGAATGAAGTATGTATATAAAGCAACTGGCACATTAGTAGACATTAAATAAATGTTTCCTTATCCCACTGTTTTTTTCCTTAAAGGGTAACATTTTCCTTTGATGCCTAATTTTTCTTATTTTTCTTTCTTTTTCCTAGAGTTTGTATTGAGAGGCCTGATTATCATTCGCTTCATTCACATCACCTCCCCATTTGAGCAGTATTCTGTTTAGCCCAATCTCAGTCCATTCTTTTTATTAACTTATTCAATAAATATTTATTGAATGCCAACTACATATCAAACTATTCTAGGCTCTGGGAATAAAGTGATGAACAAGACAGCACCAAGCAAACATAAGTAAACAAAGAAGAAAAACAGCAGAAAGTAAAAAAGCACAATGAAGAGACTCAAAACTGGTGCATATGCTGGAGAGTGACCCAGTGGTCGGAAAGGGCAGCTCTGAGGATGAACTTCATCTTTGGAAGCAGTTTTAGTCAGAAAAGTAGAAACTACTCTATGTATTTCAAATAAACGAATTTAACGCAGGGAAGTGGCAACACTGGTGATGGAAGAACTGAGAATCAAATGGAGTGAGAAACGTTAGCAGCGCAGGAAGTCTCTACCAGAGGAGAGGGTGTTTTGGGGGCCCAGATGCTAGGCACAAACCGACTGTGGCAGAGCCACGGACAGGGCTGCTTAGCAGTATTTGCAATTATGGAGGAGGGGCTATCTGTCTGGTGGGGAGCTGAACCACAGAGGAGACCCAGCACCTAGTCACTGTTGGAGAATATCCCCAGAAAGGTGAGAGGTGCATGAGGAAAGGGAAGAAGAAAGAGGAGGGCAAAGAGGGTGAGGGAAGGAGGGAGAGGGAGAGGGAGAGAGAGAGATTAATTGATTGAGATTCTCCTATTTTATCCCTTCTTCCCTCCTTCCAGCATCTTCCATTGGCTAAATCCCCTGGAGCTGGGAAATGTGTTTTGCAGAAAGGTGGTAGTGGAGGTGGAGGTGGTGTGTGTGTAGAGCAACTTGTAAGCAAAAGGCAATAACCAAACAAAACAAGATCCAAATGACCAGAATGAGTGAATGGGAAAAGATCAGGGGAACCAGTACAGGTGGTACAAATACACTGAGAGAAACCAACTTAACTTTCTTGAGGAAGCAAAGGATACCTTGGACACTGTAGCCAGGTGAAGGGGAGCGTGGCATAGGAAGATGTCAGAAGTAGTGCCACAGAGGGCCTTATAAACCAGAATAAGGTAGGGAGGTTTTATTATAAATTTGATGGGGATCCATTGGAGTATTTCGACCAGGGGAATAACACTATCTAATTTACATTTTTAAAAGACAGTTTAGGCAACATGTATTGCAGAGGAAAAACAAGATAGGAAATTATTGTTGTAATTTACAGAAGGATGATATCTGAGCCCAGGGTGGACATATTCAGAATGTTTTGGAAGTCAAGTTGCCAAAGACATGGGAATAGATTGGACCGAAGAGAGAAAATGAGATATCAAGGAACTGCCAACATTTTTGGCTTGAGGAACTGGGTAAATGAGGCTGGCTTTACTGAGCTAGAGAAGACTAGAGTAAGAGCTGTATTTGGGCTGTGAAAGTGTATGAGATGCCTGGTGATATCCTAGAAATGATATCAATAGGTGGATGAATATATGAGTCAGGGCTGAAGATACAGATGTGCAAGTTCTTGGCATTTAGAAGGTCCTTAAAATTACATAAATGGGAGTCACTCGGGGAAATAATAGAGACAGAAGGGGCCCAGAACAAAGTCCGAAGGCACAGCAAAACTTAGCTGTTGAACAGATGAGGAACCAGCAAAAGAGATCGAAAAAGCCTGAAGTATAAGAAAAATTAGAAAGAGGCATCACAGAAGTCAAAAAAAAAAAAAAAAAGAACTTCAAGAAGGAGGGAGGGGTCAGCTCTCTCTGAAACTCTGCTGTCAAGTCAGGAAGTGCCAATAGATCTGGCAAATGGAATTTCCTGATGAGCAATTTTGATTCAGTTGCAGGGATAGAAGCTTTGGATAGATTAAGTAGAGAATGTGAGTGAAACATGGACAGACACACTGTAGACATCTCTCTCAGAAAGTTTTGCTGTAAAGGGTTGCTGAAAAATTGGGAGAGTGCCGAAGAGTTAATGTGTGGGTCAAAAGAGGGATCAGTTTTTTTTAAAAGGTGGAAAATACAGCCTGACTACTCAAATTACGATCTGCATTTTAACAAGCTCCCCTGGTGATTCGTATGCATGGTAATGTTTGAGAAGGCTATACTAGGGTGCAGTTACTTGCACTTGGAATGATCTAGTATAGAGGAGGGGATACTGCAGAAAAGGGGCACTAACTGCAGGAGCAATGTGTCTGGGAGGGGATAGAACAGAGCCCACATGGAGAGGAAAAGCAGGGACTCCTCTTCCCCTGTGACCAGATGGAAGGTAAGAGAGTGTGGTACAAATGAAGTCGGTCTTTGATTTGGCAGAAGAAAGATGCGAGGTTGTGAGAGTTCCTAATTGCTTCTGTTTTCTCAGTGATGAAGGAGGCAAAATCATTAGCTGAGAGTGAGCTGGAGCAGCACTGGGTGGAGGAGGTTGGTGAAGACAGCGGCAGGTGTGAAACTATCTTTTCACTGACTAATACATTGTCCTTCTTAGGTCTGTGTCACAGGGCCTGTGGAGTGATTCATATCAGCTCTGCACTGTCCTTCTTGCTATTGATTTTGCCTTTCAGTTTCTTTCACGCCTTAATAAAATTAAGAATTTTATCCATCTTGCCTAGCTAGTCATTTATTTAAACCCCTTTTATAAAGCTTAAAAGGATGCTATATCCTTTACAGTTAAAATGTCCAAGCCATTGTTCTGTTCAAAAGTCATGATTTGTTCCCGTAAGGGAAACAGACAAACACAACAAAAAATCCTTCTTTTGGATTAAAACCCTCTCCAGGCCCTACCCAGCAGAACCAAAGCCATCCAGCCTGCACTGGAGACAAAAATCAGGCACCTGAGAACAGAACATATGGCTCTATTATTGTTTCTCACTAATTCCTGCTTTTTATACTTGGCTCTTCTGATTTCTAAGGAGACCAAAGACAGTTCTTGGCTAAGTAATTGGAAAACAATCTAGAATGTGGCCAGGTAACAGGTAATTTAGGTTTGTTTCATTCTGCTGGCACGGTGGCAGAAAAAATCAGTCTCTAAAATATGTGAACAGCCCCATCAGATTGACACTGTCTATGAGAGAATTATTTGCTGCTGCTGCTGCTTCAAGGGAGCTTTGTTGTCTTGTGGATCCATGTGCATCCGACTGCTCATACTGAACGAAAACAAAAGTTACCACTGTCCCATCACTGCTCTAGTTTTAGTAGTGTTATTCTAGTCTAGGCTCTCTAAGTAAATCATCCTCAAGTCTATATTCTGAGTGAACTTTTTACCCTAGTCCTATTTGTGCTGGAGATTCCAGTATCAAATAAGAATGAGGAATTATTTTTGTGTAGCTGGAAAGAACTGGTGACAGAGAAAGCCTTACACACTGGTGGTGACCCAGAGGCAAATTTAAAAGCCATCTCTTGTAGGAGGAGCTCACTGGGCATCTTACAAAAGTGACCCTGTCAGCTGTCCATAAGTTGCACTACTCTCATCCTGTGACACCCATTCTTCCCTGCTAACCCCTCCCCCCTCTTTCCAAATGTTTCAGAAGGGAATTAGAAATAAAATAGATACTCATCACCATTAGGGACTCTCTGTAATAAAATCATAAACACTTTGAGTTTTCGATCACGATTAATGTTAGTAACTCTAGCCAAAGGAACAAGCACACACACACACACACACACACACACACACACACACTCACTCACTCACTCTCTTCTCTCTCTCTCTCTCTCTCTCTCTCTCCCTCCCTCCCTCCCTCCCCTCCCTCTCTTTCTCTCTCTCTGGAGAACTTGACAAACATAAAATCAAGTACTAATATTTAAAACATTAACAAGAAAACGTCCAATAAGAAGGAACTGTGAACAATAAGAAGGAACTACAAGAGGGAGTGATCTTACTTCTAATTCTTTTCTTTGAGTATACATTCCAGAAAGACAAAGAAAATCATTTAAAAATATTATTTAAAATAAAAATATTTTCTTTTAGAGCTTAATAAATCATTACATATTTAGATGAATTTAAGATCATTCTGAGTCTAATGTGATAAATTAATACTGAATTTGTAAAGCATTTCGCCTACTGCTTGGTATATAGTAAGTTCTCAAAAATGTTAGCATTTTAACATTATTACTGTTATTTTTGTTACTACCATTGAGTGTTGGAAGATAGATTATAATAAATATTGACTTTTCCTACCTGATTTTTTTATGTTTCTATGCTATCAGATATACAAACATTTAAATGCCTCTGTTGATGAATGCACCCTGGTTGTAAGCATGAAAATTACAACAATCTGCTCTTCCTCAAACACACTGTGCAGAGTTGATAGAAATTATTTTTAACCTTCTGGTTTGTGTGACTTTTTGGCACGTCTACCGGTATTATGAATTAGATATTTTATCTGAGCCAAACTGCTGCTATGCAGAAATACAAACAGAAGTATCATTCCCCAGACAGACGGATAGCTGGAAGGAACAAAGACAGCATTATAAATTGACATTTACAGAAAAGAATTATTATTATTTACTTTATTAGTGTAAATGCTAATATTTCCCTTATACTTTCTGTATTCTTGTTTTTCTAATTCTGAGAATCACCTAAATACTTTAGTAAATGGGCATTTATTTATTCCTATTAACCTAGCAGAGATGGTGGGCAATATCAATTAAAAAAGTAAAATGAGTGATGCCAGGTAAGAATGCAAGGTCATTTTATGGAAGAGCCACCTGATGACCAATATCCTGGGAGTTTCATCAGCCCCAGGGACTAAACCATCCTCTGTGACTGCAATAAAAAACATGGTTTAAAAAATATTAAGAGGCACTATTATCACATTACACAAATGATTCACTGATGGGCAATGTTTAACACTGCTGATTGCTATGATTTTTTTTTCTGCCAGTGTATAATGTTCATCCATCTAAAGGTTTATATAGTTCTCCTTAGTACCTTATTAGCTTGTGTAAGAAATATAATCAACATTTTAATTGCTTAAAGGAATCAGTCAAATCATCCAAGTATGGTTTATAGAACTGTTTTTATATATTAAAATTTTATACTTCTAACATTTAAATTTAAAGTTGAATATTGCATAATTACTTGTAGAGTAATTTTATCTATTCCAAAAATGATAAATTTGATCATTCTCATCTACTTTATTATTTTAAGCTTGCTGTGTTAGAAAGTGAAAAATTATTTGGGACACACATTAGAAAATAATTTTGTGAAATGAGTATTTAAAAAAATATTTTAATACAATTGAAGTCAGAGAGCAAGGAGGGGCAGAGAATTTTTCTGTTAAAAGTCCTGCTTTATCTTATTTGTGGGAATTATATGAGTGATGAGGAATTTCTCAGGGCTAGAAGGTGGACATCAAAAGGTTTGCGGCTTTAGGCAAACATCCAAAACCCATACTAATGTAATAAGTTCTCCCATGTCCTCAGGCACAGCAATACAATCGATAGAAGATTTCCATCTTCTTTCCTCAGAACAAAATTCTAGAGGTCACAGAGAGGCTCTGTGTGCATTTTGTACCAGTGCTCCTAGGTGCTAACCCTGTGGTCTTAGGATGGTCACAGCTCCTTGGCAATCCTCCCTCCCCACATTAATGAAATGGGATGATCCGTATCTTAAAGGAACATTAGTAGGATTAAATAAAATGTTTGATTAAAAAAAAAACAACAACTAGTCCCTTCCCTATGTCTAAACCAACTTTTAGTTCTTCATTCACACCCAAGACAGTGACGGATGTGTCTTCTATATGCCTGGTACTGGGCTAAACTCTTTGCTTGCATTTGAAATGCACTCTGTGAGCAAGACCATCCTATTAGCCTCATTTTATAGATGGAGAATATAATTTTAGAAAGATCACAGAGTATATAAGTGGCTGTGTGGGGAACAGAACCTAGACCTGTAATCAAAAAGAGGGGAAAAAACAGAGATCAGCTCTCACGTTACAGAAAAGATCTCAATGTATATATAATTCTATTCAATCAAATATCTCCATTTCTAGTTCTGTGATCCCTCCTAAGTGCAGAGTGATATTGTAATTAACATTCAAATTATCCCCTCATGTACCTCCAATACTCACTAAATGTACCAGCTGCCACTTACATACCACCACTATCCTTTCCAGAATTTCTGTAAGTGCTGCTGATCAAATGCAAACACTAGGACTCATTAAAATAGCTGTTCATTCCTCTATGGACAGACATGGCAAGAAAAATATGAATTCTTTTAGGACACAGTCTCATAACACTTATGAGACTTTCTAATCATAAAAACAGCACATGTTGGTTGTGGAAAATTTGGAAAATAAAAACAATCATAAAAGAAAGTAAAAATGTCTGGTAAACATTGTTAACATTTTAGAGTAGATCCTTCCAGTCTCTTCTCCATTTTTAAATTTTTCTATAATTATTAATAATGTGATTGTCATGGGTCAAGCATTGTGCCAGATGCTGTAGGTTCAATGAGCAAGACAGACTTGATCTGAATCCCTGGCAATGAACATATAAATTTGTTGCCCTTTTCAAAAATGTGTAGTATAAACACATATGTACATATTTCTTGCTTTTAACTTGCAAATGCTGAACATTTTATTGATTCACCTATCATTGTAAATAATACTGCAAAGAACATCTTTGTACATAAGTCTTTGGTATATCTTTTATACTATTCTCAAGCTAAAGTCCTAGAATTTGAAATGCTGGATTGAAAGATATACATGTTTTTAAAAGTTTATAAAATTTAAAAAAATAAGGTGTTTAAAAGTAGATAATCCGTATTTCAACTAGTATGGAGAAAACTTCCTTTTACTCCCTGGCCCCCAGCCAATTTGTTCCCTTCCCTGGAAGCAACAATGTCACCAATTTCTTATAAATCCTTCCAGAGATTATTCTATGCATAGTAAAGTAAATATATATAGTAGTCATGAGTATGTGTATTTTTTTCTTTTCTTAAGGCATAAATAGTAGCATATTATAAACATTTCCATGCCTTTTTTTCCTACTTAATTAGATAAGATAGATAGTTCCATATCAATGCTTAAAAAGCTTCCTCATTCTTACAGCTGCATAATAGTCCATTGTATTGATCTACTGTAATTTATTTAATCAGTTTTCCCTTAATGAGCATTTAGGTTCTTTACCAACATTTTGCTATTACAAAAATGTAGATGCAAAGAATATCTTGTGTAAATGATCATTTCATGCATGTGTTACTGTATCTGTAGGATAAACTTCTGGAAGTGGAATGGTTTGGCCATAGGATTTGTGTTTTGTAATTTTGATACCTACTGCCGAATTGCCTTCCAAAAGAGATTGTATAATTTCCACTCCCACTGGGTAGACATGGATGTGCCCAGTTCCTTGCCAGGAAGTGTCAGTGACATACCTCTTCTCTTCCACGTGTTTTCAAGAATAGCTAGAGATCCAGACTAGTTGTCGTGGTGGCTTTATAATGTCAGTTTTTATACTTTTAACCAAGTATTTGTCTATATTATGTTTTGAATTAAATGATATCCATATTGATTTTCATGATTATAGAGTACATAATATGTTTTAGACAAGGGGATCATTTTGCTCTGTCTATGGAAATGGTCAAATTGAAGATTTTACAGTATAGGAATGTCAAGAAAAATTTCCAAATTACTTAAAGATTAAGTAGGATTGTTCTTGTTAAATGGCAATTTGCACCAAAATTGCTATGCTGAGATTTTAAATTATGTATACCTAACTTATCCCACCTGACCTTCAGCTTCTTTATCTATAAATTATGATTGATAATATAATTATTAGAAATATTAAACGACATATACTAAGTACTCCACAGATAGCTATCACTACCACTTGTAATACTGCTGTGGAAGCACAGTCCCAAATCCAAGTGTTCCATGCCACTGTGAGATGTGTTCCTCCCATATTTATACAAATAAAAGCAATATAAACATAGGGTAACCCTGGCAATTTAGCATAACCAAATCTTGTTGAGTTAGTATAGAAAGATTAATACCAAAGTGCAAGGCCTCTTAGATACACACATGCACACACAAGAATTTTTTTAATGAGAGACTGCAAGAAACAATACCTGGAAATCTTTACATAAACTTCTTTTGAGTCATTTTCAGAAGATAATAGAGGTAAGTTCTGACTGCCTGATTGACAAAAATACACTATGTACCTGATTTACTGAGATCGGGTAGAAATAACACTGCGTTATTTTTTAACTTGAAGAAAAAGTTCATTAATTCATCGAAGGTCTACTCTGTGCTCTGCATCATACCGGACCCTGGGATAGAACACCAAGCACAACAAACACGGACTCTGCCTTCCTGATACTTATATGCAGATAAAATATCATGAGGGAGACAGTGTAAGTAAGATACACTTTTACTGAGCTTTCTGGTAGCAGCAGAAGCACTGCCAGATAAGGGTATTATCTCACATATTATGTCAACAGCTAAGTAGAAAAAATAGGCTCTAACCTAGAATAGTCAGTTCAGATATTAGACTGTAGCATGATTTCCAAATCTCTACACATCCAAAGAGTTTGATGTTATCTATTACCAAAAATATTTGTCACTATCTGAATACTAAGTATGAAAGTTTCCTGAATGAACACTGAATAAGAAAAATTAAAATGAGGAATCCTGTAGGCATGTCACTTAGACAGGTCCCATTTTGTACACAGGTTCTCATATGTTCAAAATAACTACCACTGAGTAATATTTCAGTTTCCTTAATAATTAGTTACATAAGTTATAAAGTTATATTTCACTAACAGAAAATCTAACTTGATTTAATTAGAACTTGAGTCCTCAAAATGAGATAAACGCCTTGCGCCAGAAGAGAAGCAGAGGGCTAATCTAAAGCCACGAATAATGCACGTTCACCACCTAGTGGCACTTTTAGCAAACTGCAGGTACATTGCACTTAAAACAGTACAGTATTAGGCTTTTTATAATTAAAACGATCTCATAGAAACAGAGACCAAAGGGATGGTTACCAGAAGGAGTGGGGTGGAGGATGGCTGAAAAAGGCAGGGGAATATAAGCCAAAAATATTGTGATAAGTTTGCACAGTTGACAGATGATTACTAGAACTAGTGGGGTGATCACATTGTAAGGCATAAAAATGTAGAATCATGATATTGTACACCTGAAACTAATACAACCAATGTTTTATACCAACTATACTTAAAGAAAAAAATAAATAAAAAACAGTGCTATATTCTGTTGATTTAACTCATATATCACATCAGAAACTACGAATAACTCCAATTTTCTAGATAACTTATGATGTTTTAGCCCTTAGCAATCTAGCAGAATAACCACTTTTTTTAGTCCTTCTTAATTTCCACTATGCTGTAGACCAGACCACCCTCAGCTTGTCCTGGCATTATGGTCCTAGCCTCCTGACTGGATTCTCTGACTTCTCTTAAACACTGCCATTCATATCATTACTCTGTTTCAGAAATATGAAATAAATTCCTTTGCAGTATATCTAACAGAAGCACAGAAGCACTTGGGCCCCATGCAAAGTGCCTGATGCTGAACTTGCTCAGCAAGCTGAATTTTAGCAAGAGGTTCAAGTGTGACCACTCTGTGGGCATACATCACACCTCCTAGCCTGTCCTGTACTAAACTCCGACCTGAAGCCTCCTCATCCCTCTCTCCACCTGGGGAATTCCTACTCATTCTTCAAGACTTAGCTCAAAGCCCATTGCCTTCAAGAAACCTTTCTTGACGATTTTAGCCCATTCATCTCTCTCCGTGATGAATTCGAAGAATGATGGTTGTCTGCAGCCTGAGATTTCCCCTTGATTTGTTTTTGCTGTCCTCTTATTAATGTCCATTATGTCTGCAGACAGTTTCTCTGCTGATGCAGGACATACCTTGGCAGTGGTTTTTCTTGTTTTTAAATACCTGCTTCTCCACTGCGCCCAGGTCAGTGAGGAATATGAAGCTTAATAAATACTGGAGAGTTGCGTATACCAGTCCTTAACAGCATTTCATTATTCTGATCATCAGTCTACAGATGACTCCCAGGTGTAGCTTCTGATCACTCTGTCATCTTTTGCTAGTTAAAAACATGTGTCTTATCAACAGCAGCAGTAGCTTCATGTCAATATATCTGCATATTCAGTGAGGATGAGAACTGGCATGATGTCTCCTAGTAATTTAGGCTAAGAGAACAGTTCTTTGATTACCTGGGTATTTAATGTGAAAGTTAGGGTTAATATTGGCAGGAACGTCTCATTTATTCATTTCACTTTGTATTTGTGGGTCAGTTGTAAGTGATTTATGAATTCCTTTCAAAGGTCACTATCCATCTTTAAAATACATCAATCTTAGGTAGCAACCTTCCACTTTGAAGAAAAACTTACTGTTTCACAAACATGTTAGACAAGAATATGGTTTGATCAGTAGGACATAGGATTCGTGAAATCTACATTTATTCACATGACATCACCTAAGGCAGCCAGCACATTTCTGGTTCTGATTAAAACTACTGCAACAACAACTAATGGATCTAGGAGAACACTTTGTTCTTAAATTAATTTCACTATATCCTGGAATAACAAAAAGTATTAAACTTCACCACATGTGCCCTCAGTGGCATGGCATTCTAATAGGAAAACTTGTTGGTGTTGGTCTTAATGTATGGATAATCTGGGGAGTATACAGCCAGCCTACTGCCATCTCTAACCTCCATTTTAACCCTCTAGTTATAAGCATCCAACAGGATCTTAACATTCTTTAATTTGAAATAAGGCTTAAGACAGTTTTAGATACATTTTTATAAGGCTCAAATCTCTTCATCACATGAAGTGCTAGAGCAATTGCTTGCCAGACACAATATTTTCTTGAATCATACACATATTGAAAATATATGTACATATACATTACAAAAATAAAATTCATGTTGACTTATCATTCCTAAAATAACTTTCTCTACTCATATCCATTTATCTCTAGACAAATAGTCATTGAAAATATGATTTACCAAGGATCTGAATTTGTGTATCTACAGGCTGCATATTCTTACAATAAAAGTAGAAAAATCTACTTACATGCCTTCCGTTATCTTTGTTGAATTTGATTTTTTGGAGATAAATAACCGAACTCTCAATGTAAGCCTGACACTTGTAATGAATATGTTTCAGATGGCAACATGAAAACATACTACTGCTGCAATTAAATGCAAATGTTTTGAGTGCATGCAGTATTAAAGTCGAGTTTAAGCCACTGAATGAAGAAATTCAGAAGTTAAGGGGTTCAAAAGGAATAATTTAAACCTGCTGAGTCAAGTTTTCCTAGTGAACAAGCTGTCCCTTGGGAGTAAATCTGGTGTGAATGTTAGTGATAGAAAATGTATGGATTTTATAATTTTAATATGGATGAAGTCATTATTCCTGATACTATAGCAATTTTTATGCAAAGTACATAGGATAGGGCTTCATTCTGAGAAAGGCCCTACCTCTATTTAGTCAGTCAGGCCATATTTCCCGAGTACCCACTGTGTGCAGAGTAAGCTGGGTATTTGAAGGTATACTGGACTTTTATGCCTTTGAGGAGCTGAACAATCTTTATATGAAAATGCCTTTAAATACTTGAGAAGCCAAAATCCATTAACTCTGGGGAGAGTGATTATCAGGTAGGTGGGATTAATCAAGGAAGACTTCCTGGAGAACATGAGGACATAGGATGCAGAAACACATGAATTATTATATGAGGGTGAGAAATCAATATGCTGAATTGAAGCCAATAATCCACATCCAGGAGGACTGAGGTTAGAGGATGCTGATGGGGAAGCTGCCAAGAGCCTCAGTGACCAAGGGCATCTGCTCAGCCACCTTGGTCCCACCTCCTTCCTCCCTGAAGTGTGAAATGTTCACTATTCATCTTCAGTCTATGCATAATATGAGAGAATCCTGATAAGTAAATTAGTCTAATGTACAATTCTGTTGTCAATACTTATAATTTCAGGTATTTCACAGAAAATACTTGGTTTCTAGAGATACTCCCATATAGTGATGCTTGTAAATCAAAATCTTAAAAGAGGGAGTAATAATGATTTGTCACAACAGAAGTATAAAAATGTAACCCCAGATTATGCATTTCTAATTGTGCTTTCCTTTCTAAACCAAAGTATGAGAGAAAATATTAAGAGACATTGCTTTTCAACATTCAAATATTTATATCTGCTTTTAGTAGATTAAGTGGCTTGACTTTTCTTGTATTAATAATTATGAACGCAGCTCTGCTCACCACTATACCACCAACACTGTACTAATAATTACGGTGTTAAATTCAAGATGGAGTCCAATACGAAAGCAATCTTGGATGATAAAAGGGAAACAATGCAAGCTCAGAACTCAGACCTGACAGCTGCTTTGGGAAGCTGCTAATGGTACTATATGCATCATTTAAAAGTGACTTGAACTTGTGTCTAGCTTCCTCTCAGATGCTTCAGTAATAGTTGAATAATAGCAGCCCATGTCACCAAGTTAGGAACTTCCTCTGGTGAGTCACTAGCACCTTCTGGATGGGGAATAACTGCAAAGAGGCCTATGAGAGTAGAATGTTGAAACAGCAAAGGAGAAAATGCTTGCAGAATTTGAACTGAACTTTCTCTCTGTGACTTTGCATGAGGTTCTTAACCTCTCTAAACACATTTCCTCATATGTAAGATCTGGATTAATAGTAATACCTATTTCTTAGGATTGTTATAGGATTGAATGTAATGACCTAATTAAAATGTGTATTCCAGTGTTTGGCCCACAGCAATAGTCGATAAATGTTAGCACTTACTTTCAGAATGTTTAAATGACATAACGTAAGCTGCATAGTTTAAGGTAAAACCTTGAGTGTTATTAAGGCAATAAAATATTAGGGTGAAACTTCTGGAAAGTGAAAAACTACAAGAAGAAATTACTTTAACACTTCTGCTATAGCCTAAGAGGAGAAAATAAAAGAAAGTGCACCTTCTTTTTATTAGTTTTAAGTATTTCTACTGGTTTTTAATTTCTTGGGCTTGGTGATACTAAGAAAATGGAGTACCATGGCTGTCATTTGTTTTGGTCAATGAAGTTAGAGGAGAGCCAGGAACGGTGGCTGCTGACAGTCAAATCAACCACACAAGCCCTCCATGGGGTCTTCTGGCATACCTCCAAAGAGTGGTAAAGAGAAGCACTGGCTAATGAACCTAATTACTGCCTGTTAAAATCGCTTCAAAAGAAGAAAGACTTAGAAACTTCTGAAGCCTCTTGGTTGTGCCAAGAACTGGACAAAATATCTCTTTGGTGTTTAAGAATTTAATGTTAAATTTTTAACTGGAGGAAATATAAAGAAAAATACAATATTAAACTACTAATATCATTGATTAATCTGAAGTAGTGCCTATTTCCTTCATGCTAGACCAGGCATCCCCAACCCCCAGGCTGTAGACCAGTATCAGTCCGTGTCCTGTTAGGAATTAGATTGCACAGCAGGAGGAGAGTGGCGGGCAAGTGAGTGAAGCTTCATCTGTATTTGCAAACTTCCCCCGCCCACCAAGCGCTAGCATCTCTGACTCGCCTCCACCTCAGATGATCAAGCATTAGATTCTCACAGAGGCATCGGTCCTTAGTGCCAAAAAAATTGGGGACTGTTGTGTTAGACTAAGAAAATATCAATTTAGATAATCTTTTTACCTATTGTGCATGTACTTCAGGTAATAAATAATTCAGCCATCGAAACCATATTGAACACCTATTATCTAACAGGCTGAATGCCGAGTGTGAGTGATACAAAGATGATAACAGTTGTAAGAGAACAGGCTAGTAAACAAATCCTTAAGATTCCACCTGATCGAGTCTATATTAGAGGCAGAGAAAGGTGGGGAGATGGCTAACTGGTGGAAGCAAGGAAGACCTCACAAGGAAAGCAAAATGACTTTATCATCTACCAGTGAGGATAATCAGGAACAAACATATAATAAAAGTCTAATGAAAACATTGATGTAATCCAATGTAAAAAAAAAAATCTGGGGAATTATTCACTAGGTTGTCACTCCTACAATTTTTCTGCAAATGGTTATAACTCAGAATTGACTATACTAAAACTAGCCACAAGCTGTATTTGGAGAAATATTAAATGTTGGGCTGATGAGCAATCCTGCAAACTTACTTCTATTCAGTTCCATAAAAGGATAATTGATAGTCTATGATATGCCAAGCATTGATTTCATGCAAACAGCAGAGAAGACAGATACAAAGGAGTAAGTCTGCAACCTCAGAAAAGTGAAATGAGATAAGGAAGAATTGGAAAAATGCTTTATGACAGGTGTCAACAAGTTGCTATTGGGGACACAAACTAAAATGTCTGCATAGGCCTGGCTGAGGGAGAGTACAAGCACCATGGAGAGGGGCACACATCCATGAGACAGCTCCCCTGGATCATGGCCATGTAGGAACGAAGACCCACTGTTGCCAGAATGCCCCCTTTTTCAAGAGAAGCTCAAACTCAAAATTTTCCTGTGAGATCTCCTGGTTTGTGAAGATTGTTTCAGCCTTTGTGCTTCCAAAACGCACAGAAACAATTATGGTGGATGATGAGATAATGGAGGGAAGGGGCTTTTTAGCAATGGATTTAAATCCTGCCCTGTGCTGTTCAAACTTGGCCAACTCCTTAAAATGGCTCTGATTTCAGCTTTACAATCTTTAAATTGGGGATAAACAAATCTTCCCCATAGGATTTTTGTGAGAAGAAAATGTGAGATAGCATATAGTAAGCTCCTCACAAATGACAGGTTTTTTATATTTTCAGAAATCCTTCATAAAGGAAAGGGGACGAGAGCTGATTCTCAAGAGACAGGTGGGATATGGCCTAGCAGAGATGGCCTAGAGGGCTTTTCAGGTATTCTGGGGAGAAGGAGCAAAGACTTGGAGACTGGAAATAGGCAAAAGATCCTGTCTTGGAAAAGGAATGTTACCTGGTTTGGTTGGAACAAAGAGTACATGACGGAGTACAGAAAGAATGAATATCAGAATGTTGCACTGTGACCCAAGCTCTGGTGCTTCTCGAATGCCAACCAAGGGAGGACTGGACTTTATGTCATGGAAAATGAGAAAACAATAAATTTTTTGAGCAAGGAGTTAAAATCAGACCAGAGCTCTTCTTTATGATGCATCATCCCACAAATATTTACTGAGGGCACTATATTTGGTCCTGGGGATGCCATGGTGACCAAGGCAAACAAACAAGGTCCCTGCTTCATGGAATTTATGTGCTAGAAGTTAGAGGAAGTAGATGTGTGTTGGACTGCAACAGCTTAGGAGACTAGTTGGTAGGTCATTGCTAGTTCCAGCAAGAGGTAACGAGGGCCTCTTTTAAGGCAGTGATAGTGAAATGATCAAGGAGAGGAGTCACGAGATGGTAGGGAGAGAGAAGCAACATAAGTTGTTGGCAAAACTCAGGTTACTGAGCTGGGGTGACAGAGCAATTATGATGCATTAACAGAAACCAGGAAGGCAGGAATGATGAGTTGACTTTATTCTCGCAGAGTTTAGATAAACTCTGTTAATGGCCCCACTATTGCAGCATCTTAGCCACGAGATTATTGCTGAAGCAGTTGGATTTTCTTAACAAACAGTAATTCTTAATTGGATTACATCCAGAGATTTGATACCAAGACTAAACCTATGTTTGGCTCATTTTCCAAAATACAGTATCAAAGGCAGAGCCTGAACACAAAGCATTTCCTGTCAGATAATCATTTGCTTTTAAGATAGTGAAAAACAAGAAAAACTCCAGAGCATTCCTATGATATACTTCCAACTGCAAAGGATAAAAATGTTCTCCAGCTGTGCCTTATAATTGTGGATTTCTTTCTGCATAAACCCAAGTGTAGATTTGAGGATTTGTTTAATGATCACCTTTCTGTTTGGGAGCAGTATATCCAGCTGAACTAAACTTTCCCCCAGATGGTTCTGTTATAATGTTCTAGATGGGGATTTCATAGCTTTGCCAGAGCTGAGAACGTGCTCTTTGGTATAAGATACAAAGTAGGGTAAAGATGTTGACCTGGCTTTCTTGACCTTTTCTTACAGAGTGGTCATTTCCTTCCATTTCTTTTCTGAGGGAATGGGGAGGAAGCATGCATAATATATGTAAAAATAAATTGGATCTTCCTGAAGTCATTTTCACTTTGTCTCATTTTTTTTTCTTTTTTCTTTTCAGAGGTTAGGGATAGAGGGCAGTTAGATTTTCAGAGGTTAGGGATAGAGGGCAGTTAGAGTAATACGAAAGATAGAGGCAGAGCAAAAAGAGACATTCTATTCTTCATCTGAGTATCTTCAACAAAATCATCAGGTATTCTTAAGAGTGAAATTAGGGCAAAATCATTATATTCTAATATCTAGCACAGTGACTGACACATAGTAGGCACTTAAAATGCTTTAAGTAAATGTGTTGAAATATTTATAGAAGAAAAATATTTATAGAAATGAATAAATAGCGGAGTCAACTTTACACAATGAATCTTCTACTGAACAGCTGCAACAGAATATTCAACCAATAGTAGTTTAGGTAATAGAGTTAATTTTCCTCATACAATAGGAAGTACAGAAGTTTGTGGTCACTGTTGTTTTAGATGTTCAAAGACATCATTAAAGCCCCAAGAACTTTCTATCTTTCCATTTCCTCATGCTTTTGTTTACTGTCTCATGGTGGTAGGATGGTTGCCACAGCCCTAGGCATTACATCTACATTCAAGACTAAATAAAAATAGGAAGGATGAAGCCAGCAATATCTGGCTTTTCAAGAAAGTAAAAAGCTTTTCTAGAAACTCCCAGAAAACATCCTTTTCCAGCTTGCTAGTCAGAACTATATGAGATGGTTATTCGTTGCTTATGAAACCTTAGAAAATGAGTATTTAGTCAGGTTCTTTGCCATCATGTATAAAATAAGTCTTCTATAAGCAAGGAAAAGGGGGAAAATCGAAGTTGGGTAGACGATAGTGCCTGTCACACTTTTAGAGTCCTTCTTGCTTCCTACCCTTTCTAATACTCAAATTACTTACAGCCCTGTATTAACTTGTCACTTATTTCCCTAATTGAAAGTAGAACTCACGTTTTACACATTTTTCCCCTATCTTTTACACAGTAGGCCCTCAATAAATGTCGTTGAATAAACTGAAAACATTGTTTTTTGAAGTAAAATGATGCTTTTTAAGTAGCTATAAAAAGAAAAAAACCCTCACAAGTCCATTTTTACATTTGTACATTAGTCACTAATATTCCATATTAAACACACTAGGTAAAGTAGGCTTAAGCGAAGTTCCAGGAGATATAAGAATATAAACAACAAATATAAAACATTCTTATAATCATAACAATTATGCAGACAAAACTGAAATTCATCTCTATAAAGTGAATTTAATTTCCTATTTCTTTTTCCTATAATGCATTCTATACCATATAGATATATAAATTATTCTAGAAATACTAATTCTTTCAGGTTCAGAAATCTTCAGTGGATCTCAAAGCACTTAAAAAAAACTTTCCACATTCCTTGCTCCAGTGCTCAAAACTCTACAATCTGACTCCAACCAATCTTCATAGCTCTGTCACTCATAAATCAGAATATTTTCCTCCAGCCAAATTCTTCTACTTGTAGCCCCTCAATGCCTCTTGGGTATCCTACTTCTCTTGACCTCGAATACCCAGGACTCCTCTCTCGACTTGTTTGAATCTGACTTAGCCTTCAAAGGTTGGCTCAAGTATCAAGTTGATAATTAGATAATGTGAGTTTCCAGCATTCTTTAGTCCGGAAATACAGTTTACCTAAGGAATAGGCAAATCTTCCTACATTGGGTTTTGTAAGAGTCACACGTGTAATCCTTGTTTTTCCGTGCAACATCTTACGCAGCAGAGCACTGCAGCAGCAACTGTTTCTTCTATAATGGGATTGCTAGAATTCTGATAGTGGTTATACTCACCATTTAATTAATAGTGATATAATTTTACATTAGCTAACATTTACTGTATGTGAACTGTATAAAGAACTATCGTTTGATCCTTATAATCTCATGAGGAACAATTTTTATTCCCATTTTGCAGATGAGGAAACAGGAAATATATCTTAAATAGTTCTAATCCAGGGGTCAGTAAATTTTTTCTGTAAAGGGCCAGATAGTAAATAGTTTTGGCTTTAAAGGACATACAGTCTCTGCTGCAACTAACTACTCAACTCTGCCATTATAGTAGGAAAACAGTCATGGACACTAACAAATGGATATAGTCTTCCAATAAAACTTGATTTACAGAAACAGGCAGTGGGCTGGATTTGGCCCATGGACTGTAATTTGCCGACCTCTGCTCTTGTCCAAATAATCCATTTTACATATTAGGCCAAGAAAGGAAAAGCTACTTGCTCCAGAATACACTAGAGACAGATCTAGAATCCGGGTCTTCTGATCGGTTATTTAGTGGCCTTTGATACTAACCAAATATGGATAATTACTCCAGAATAAGCTTTTGAAGCTCTAAGACAGATCTGATATTATTGACAAATTAGATAATTTTGATCCAGATAATTAGATACACAGATGTGGATTTTATTCTATCTTCTGGATCTTCCAAAGGTAAATAGACTTTGAAATTCAGTTTCGTTGTTTATCTTGTATGGGAAAACAGTTCCCAGACCAGACAAACTGCATGTATAGTTAGGACTTAGTGCTTTTTAAAAAAACAGGCTTTGGTGGTTTGGGAATTACTGAAACATTGTTAGGAAAGTAGTCCCTTGACAACATTCCTTGGAGTGGTGCTGAATACACCTGGCTCCATGCCAACTTTCTAACTTAGCCTCCTGTTTTACCAGAGACATTCTGACTTGGTTAGAGGGGTAGGTATATCCTTTCTGGTAACAGCACAAAACCCGTGACTGCTTGTCCTCCTTGGCCTCATGCTCTAAAAAATTTAGTTCTGCATTATTGATTCAAATCTTTGACAGAAAGTAAAATTTCTGTGGGGCAAGCTGTTATTCTGTGACCTCTGTTCCTTCTATTAGTAGCTTTGGAATGTCATGGAAAACGGTTAACATTCTCTTGCATAGCTACTTCTTGAGCACTGTTATTAGCACCGAGTTTCTCAATCATTGTCTTAGGACTCTGCAATGATAAAAGTCTTCGAGCAGAATTTTTTGGAGCCAGAAGTACTGTCACACCATATTTCAAGCTTTCTGTTGGGCCCTAAAACTAAGCAGAAAGTGAGAGAGGTAGATTGTACCTAATATACTTTATTTTTCTGGGTAAAGACAAAACACTGTTACCTTGACTGTTCACAGTGAGCTAACCATTCGTAGACAAGCCTGCACGTTTGGAAGCACTTACAATCAGAAGTCTGGGAGATGAGCTGACTCTAGAAGGTCAAGAAATAGTTATCCTTCATGCTTCTGCTGTAATTGTGGCACCACAGCATTCTTGTCCTTGATTTATGTCATGACTTGGGGTCATGTTTTGATTCTGAACGTCCATAGCTTATTAGGTTGTGCACATTATATTTAAATACTTCGACCAACCTTGAAAGAAGTTCAGAATCCTCACCAGCCGATACAATTTTTGCTAGTCCAATCAATCTATCATTAAGAAGACTAAAGAAAAAATTTTTTTCTTTGAGTAGACAGAAGTATTTGCTGTGGATGACTAGGCAAAAGACACCTGCAATGGTGTCTTAATAGTTGACACCTCCTAGCACTTAAGATATATGTAGCCCTGTATGCTGAAATCTACTTTTGAAGACTGGAAAATATAATATTTTATCAAAGCAGTGGGGAAAAATCTAGTTCCTCCCAATTTCAGAATCTATAATAGTGTTTTAAAGTAAATAAGAAGATTTTAAGTGATCTCCTGCTAGGGATACCATTTGTGAAGCCTTAAGCCAAGAGCTGTAAATATATTTTATTGATGCTATGAAGTAAGTATTATTACTACATCCATTAGACACATGAGGAAACTGAGACTATAGAGAGGTTAGACAATTTACTCAAGCTAGTAAATGATGGAGCTGGAACCTAAATTGAGGAAGTCTGACTCCAGAGCCTGAACAAACCATTACTCTAACCTGTAAAATCACCTGGTAAAATCTATATCCTTCAGTGGAAACTTGATAAATGAGAGACAGAGAGAGGAAATAGCATATTCCAGTTTCTTTGTTCCCTAGATCACTGCTGACATAGTAGAGAGTATATCTTACCTTGTGCTATTGTCCATGTCTGGGCGGTCACAGAGAGAGGTACCAACCACAGGAACCTGTGATCAGTTCCTAACACTGCTATTTTCAAACACTGACCAAAGTCTGTACCTTGCTTTTGTAATGTTATTAAAGTGAAGGGGGAAGCATTAAGTTCTTATGTCTCAAATAACATATTTCTGGGTAGATAAAACTTGTTTTTTTTTTATAGTCATTCTCTCCTTTCATTATTTTAGAACTCCTAGACACATGTAGTAATCATTGAGGCCATGTACAAATATTCTGGCTCTCTCTTTTTGGGCCTGTGTTAAGATCATACTTGTCCAGCTCCTAGAAGTGATTTGCTTTGGCCAATGAAAGGTGAGCAGAAATGGACTGTGTTGCTTCCAGGAGGAAACCTTAAAAGTCAGTGCATGCTTTAACATTTTTCTCCGTTTGACTTGGTAACCAACAATATTCCAAATAGCAGCTGCTCTGTCAGCCTAGGGACCAAGGTAAGGACCAGCACAGGTATGGGGCAAAGCCTCCTGCTCACCTCTGATGAACTCATAGTATAAACAGAAATAAAGCATTGTGGTTCTGAGCCCCCAAGATTTGGTGTCATTACTGCAGCAAAACTTGACTGGTCTGCTTATCCTGACTGGTCTGCTCTTACAAAAAGTGCTGATGCCTAAGTCAAAGCAGTGACATAGAAAATATGGCAGAAGAAGGTGATTAGGCTTCTGGTTGTTGTGAAAGCCATCAAGCCTAACAGGAAATATCTAGGTGTTTCTAAAAGGTCTGTTAATAGCAGCACAGAAAAAAATAGTCCTTGTCATCAAGGACTGGAGTCTAGTCAGGATTTCTCTGGAAGTAGAAGTGTGGAATTTCCAGCTCCTGCAACTGGCCCAAATCATCAGGAGCACGCGAGGGGCCCCAGATCTTTCCCATGTGCCCTTAGACATGAGCAAGCAGACTCTGAAAGTGATGTGGAGTTTTTAGTGAAAAACTGGCCAGGCCGAGGTAACCACTCAGAAGCATACTATTTTAACTTTCCTGACAGACATGATCAGTCAGTAGAGCAACCAAGGGCTTTTCTCTCTTCTTTTCTCTTTCAGTAATAATCAAAAAGAGTGATGCTCTGAGTTAGGGGTTTAAACAGAAAGAAATTGAAATCCATGACAGTGATGACTTAATAATATTGCAAATTATAGTTTTTAGTTCAGGTAATTTAGCATACCAAATCACAGTTTAATTTCCTTCTACAGAGCCCAGGAATGCGACATAGCATATGGGAGAAGGGGCAAGGTAGGGTGGAGGGAGGGGTAAAGATGAGAGTAAGGGAAAAAAAATTAAGGTCCCTCAAATGCAGGTGCCCTTGAAAGACTAATAAAAATGACCTGGAGAATGTAAACAACAGTTAATATGTGTGAGGTCTACAGCCCTGATCTTTGAGAGGCAAACGGTCCTTGCTTCTTTTTGTTCAGGTGCATGCTTCTCCTGCCTGGTAGAATATGAGGATCAAGACCCAGAAGGAATGCATAAAGTGTGCAGAGCTCTGACAGCTGTGAAAGAAAAGAATGACTTTGAGAGTGTCAGCAAAACGGAGCCTCTGTTGAATGGCGTGTGTCCTTGATTGTGCACAGCATAATGCCGCATGAAGGAATGGAGAGTGGGGGAGCTGAATCACTTAATGACTTGCCTTTTGTTCTAGGATCAACCTTCTAGAAATAAACCACTATTCTATCTGTATTTATGACTCACCTTGCAAAAAATATTCAAAAAAGCTTCCTCAGGTATGTCAATTAATTCACCTGACTAAAAGCAGTGTCTGTGTGTTTGGCTAGAGAATTGGGGAAGAATTCTTTTGACTGAATTTCATCCAAAATGACCACCTGAGTTCCAGCTATGACAAGATAGTGAGGATGAGCCCTCTGAACTAGCCCAGGAAATACCAGTTTTTCAAGCCTGCCAGTGTTACCCAGCCAGACCATAGCTGATCAGCTTGACCAAATGTTCACCAGAGAACCTTGGATTAGTTCCATTTGCATGAACCTGAGTTCAGAGGTTAGGGGTCAAATAGTTAGGCTGAGTTTGCAGGCACTTAAAACTAAAGTTCTCACTCTAACGTAACTTCAAATTGCCTAGTTAAAAAAATTCCTGGGTCCTACCCCATCCTTAACTAAATCAGAATTTTTTTGGGATGAGGCTAGAAATCTATATTTTAACATGGTTCCTAGATTACTATAATGGAAACTAGGGTCTTTTTATTTTCTATGTAAGCATGAAACCAACATTTTTATTATTATTATTTTATTTAAACCTCTTCAAATTTAGCTGAGTAGAAAGATAGAAAACATAACCCCTCACAGACCTAAAAATCACAAAACACAAAAACATCCAAGGAAACAAAACTTGATCCAAAAAACTCATACAAGTAGAGAGAACTTATCCTTTATCATCCAGTCTGAGACACTTCAGAAAGTGAAATTGGGCACTATTAGTAGTTACAGTAAGGTAACAGGCATAAACGGGACACTGCTAGGCAAACCAGGACTTGTGGCCACCTGGATTCTAAGACTCATCTAGGCAGGAAAGTTGATTAGGATTTAGGCCACCAACCTAACAGAAAGCCCTTATCTAAGTCTCAACACTTATCAATGACTGCAAATATTTTAATAGGAAAGGTTTATAAGCTCTAAACCCAGAGGATCCCATTTAGAGGCTCGTACTGGCTTGGGCAAACCAGGGAAAACTCTCAGGTCCTAATTACCCTGATTAGGAAGAGACTAGTAGAAACCTTGACCTCACAGTGGAAGAGCACATACAGTAGTGACATTGATCCACATCAACGTCAGAAGTCAGTCTCGTGAAATGTGAAGAACTGGTCCTCAGAGGCAGAGAAGAAGATAAGTAAACTGGGCATTATTCTACTCTTTGTAGTCACCTTACAGTTTCTAAGAAACACCTTTTCCCTAAATTTTAATTTTATTCTCACATAGTTTGCACAAAACCACCTAACAATTATTGTCACATGGATTTCCTACTGCCTTCTTCCTGGGAAACAATTGCAATAGTCTTGTAGGACAAAGGAAGAATAAGTTGTTCATTTTCATTACTCAGTGTATGCAAAGTAAGCAGTGTATAAAGGCTGTTTTAGAAGTGCAAAAGAGCTAAACGGGAAAACATGTATTTCTAGGAAATCTCATTTATTTTTTGGTTTTAATAATGACTGTGGTATACAGTTGCTTTTGCAAATAATTACAATGATGTTATTGCATATTTACTTTCAGATATTACTTCCATTTTTAAAATAAGCTCAAAATATAGTGTTTATTCAATTATGCATCTCTTAGCAAACAGAACTCTACTCTGTTATGAGTAAACTCCCCAATATTGGAAACTCCTTCTTAAAATATGAAGAACAAAGAAAATGTATATACAAAAGAATCTGGATATTTATAAATTCTCTTCTAGAAATTATATGTAAGGTACACTATGCCTCTTCTGTGTGTAGTTGCCAGTGCATGGAATAAAAGGAAAGCAGAATTGGTGTGCTGACCCCAAGAAAAAATCAGTATCTGAGGAAACATTGAAATAATTACTAAATATGTGTATAAAAGAGGCATGTTATAGTTATAGGAGAAGGGGAAGAGAGAAATCGTTCTTAGATGATTATAAAATATATCTTATTTACCTGAGAGAGTTAAAGTGCATTGGCTCTGCTTTTTAAAAACTGGTCTTAATTACCCTTGAGACCAGAGTTCCATATGAAGTAAATATGTTTTTAGATAGTTTTCTAAAATATGTATAATTTACTCAAGGATAAAAGGACTGTGTCCTCTGGAGCCAATCGAGTCTCACAGGTAAATACAAATTTAAGTAGATTCCTAAGAAGTATATTTTGTACAGTGGCTGATGGAGTGGAATGTCTATGAAGAAGCTAGGAAGGTCTGTCAGTTAAGTACATAATAAAAATGTATTGGAAAAATACATCATTTTCTCAGTGGATTATAATTGGCTATGCATAGTAAAAAGTCTTATTTTCAAAACTGTATTCTGCATCCACAGAGTTTTAAATCTCAATAACTGCGTTATTTTTAAAACTCAAAATGCTAAGCAATATTAGTGAGAGTGACAGGAGAACCACATGGTAGATGTCATTCTGTAATTTACAACTCTCTTTGACATCTTTTTTTCCTTCTTTTAAAACAGACTCCATCTAAAGCCATAGGTGAAAAGTTAAAGAAAATGGAGAACAAAATTCAACCTTCCTTACTAAATAGTTTGATTGATGCTTTCAGAAGTGTCAAAGTACATTTAACTTTAAAATATATCCTCTTTTATTATCCAGGAAGAATTTTCTATTACAAACAAAAAAAAAAAAAAAAGGAAAGAAAAAGAATTGAAAGTGCCTAGAGTAACACAATTATCATGTTCTTCCATTTACGCCTTCTTTTGGTGGGTGAGCCTTCCTGATCCCATTAATTAAGAGGCTTCCTCCTCCCAACTCTTCTTTTTTCCCCACTGATCTACTCAATTTTAGTTCCACTTGTCTCCTTCTCTTATATGGACTTTATTGTACTTGTCATTATGGACTTTATTATACCAGTCATTATGTTCTTTCTGTATTATCCTGTTTCTGTAGAAATCATTCTGGGCTGTTGAGCTGCAAACTCTTCTGCTTTGGTCGCTACGTGTTCCTGTTATGTCATGTAGCCCCAGCTACTTGATAATCTGTTCATTCATCTTATGTTAACTATCACCTTCCACCTAAGTACTCTTGCAATCCTCCCTCTTTCTCCAGAGCTTTTCATTCTAACTTTCGACTCACATCAGGTGACCATTTCTTCTACTTTCCTAAGAGAAATGAGGCCACATGTACTTCCTCATCACCTACCCTTTCGCCCAGAATCACCACATGGAACTTCATCCCTTCCCTTGTGCTCTTCTTCCCACCTATCCCTATCTCTTCTGAGACCTTGATTCTCCACTCTTCTAGCTCTGGAATTCCGCCTTCCCCACTGGTTCCTTCTAAAATAGTGTGAGTTCTCCATTACTAAAACAAACCCGACATTCTTGCCAACTCCGTAAGTTCCTGTCCTTCCTCCTCTTACACTTTCAGAGTCAAACATTCTGAAAGGCAGTTCCTACACGCTGCCTTTGATTTGCCCTCTGCTTTCTGCTGTCATGACTCTAGGGAAACTATTAGCACCAAGATTATGTTTTTCTCAGTTCTCATCTTCTGTGAGCATTTGCCATATTTAATTCTAGTAACATAGTTCTCAAAACTATTGGTTCCCATGACAGGGACCCTTCTGATTCTCCTCCTACCACTCTGATAATTCCTTCTTAGCCATATGCTCTGTTCTTCATCCTCTCTGGTCCCTTAAATAGAGATATTCTCCACAGAACTGTCCTTGGCCCACTCCCCTTCACTCTCAACAGCCCGTTTCAGTAATTACTTTTATCTCTAATGAATGCTTCTCAAATTTAAGTCTCTGGCCATAACCTCTTCTTTGAATTCCAGATTTCTATTTCTGGTATCTGCTTAAATACCCAATTTGATGGCCTGGTGACATTTCAAACTCAATATGTTAGAAACAGAAGTAATTTTCTTCCCTTCTAAAATCTATTCCTACTCAGACCTTCTGTTCCATTTAATAACATGACAATCTTCCTGGGAACTCATGACTAATAATGCTGCTGCTGCTGATAACAATAATGATAATACTATTACTAATATAATACCTACAAAATTCTTACTATATCATAGACAGTGTTCTAAGATTTACACATATTTATTCACTTAATCTTCATAACAACCCTGTGAGGCAGAAATTATTATTAACTGCATTTTACCAATTAGGAAACTGAAGGACAGAGGTGAAGTACTTTGCCCAAGGTCACACAGTAGCCTGGTTCCAGGGCCAATACTCTTAACCATTATGCTATTCTGCCTTAAGAAATCTTTACTATTGTTGGCAGTGTCCTTAAGATGTGTTATAGCTGAGAGTGGCTGAAAGGTTATTCGAGGTATGGAGAACTCGAATTTGGTTGGTGGTTATGAGAATGGAAAGGAGATTGATTGATAGGGACACACTGGAGCTCTGTGACAACAGGAACTACACTCAATTCTGTGTCATCTATAGCACCACTGGCAGTAACTGGATCTCGGAGAGCAGGAAGTTCCTTTTTCTGTCATGATGAGAAAGGTAAGTGTAATTCTGATTTTTCATGGGAGGTACAGATAATAGAGAGGAGATCAGAAATATACTGGCAAAATAAAGATGATTTGACAGTAACTTTTCTTTTATAAATATCTAGTATTCCACATGGCTAGTTTGGTTATGGGACTCTGATGTATGAACTGCTGTTTTATGTTCATACATATCTTTCTATTTATTGTTTTTAACCAAATACTTAATATATTTTACCCTTGCTCATAATATGTATTATAATACTCAGTTCTGGAATTAGAATTTATGTTTTTATGGAGACAAGACACAGTAAAATTAAATAAGGTCACAAGTTAATAAATAACATGTAAATGTCATAAGGCAATGTGGCATAGTAGTTTAAATCATGGGCTTTGGAATTTAGATAAAACTGGGTTCTAATATCAGCCTCTTTGTGACCTTGGACAAGTCATTTAGTCTAGAAAAATGAGAGTCTTGTTTTTCTCATCTGTAAAATGTGGATGATAGTACCAACTTAACAGAGTTGTCATTAAGAAATGAGATAATGCATGTAAAGTGCTCAACACAATGCCTGGCACAGAATTCCACAAAAAACTGAAAGGAGAAAAATGATAAATGTCAACTGACAACAAATGCATCATTTATAGGTTCAGAAGTGGAGCTCACTACAGGCTGGGGTATGGGTGGGGAGTAGATCCCGTTTAGATCTTAAAGGATGAACAGGTCTTGAAAAAGCAGACAGCAAGGTAGCAAGGTAGAGAATATCAAGAGAACCTAAGAGAAAGGTAAAAAGAAAGGAGTATCACAAAGCAAAATCAATAGAATTTTTATTACAGATTAGGCAGAGAAAGAACTACCAAAGATTAAGTCTTCATGAGCAAAATAATTGTGCTACTGGTAGATATCCATTAGCTAGAAAAGGAAGCTATTTTTAGAGAAAGAATACAAGTTCATATTGAAATATATTGAGTTTGGAATTATAACTAGACAATTTTTAACATCCCAGAGGGTGGGAAGAGACAACAGTCTTTGGATAAAAGGCATAACCAGAGATTTTTAGCTCTTTGAAAAGAATTAGGTCTCATTTATCTTTTTATCCCTCAGAGCACCTAGCATTGTGCTTTGAATATTCCAAGTACATAATACATTGTCATATGGATGAATGAATAAATGAATGAAAATAAAGATTTTGGAGCTATCTTCACTGAAGTGATAGTTAAAATTGTGGGCATAGATTAGTTCTCTAAGGGAGACCAAAATTGGGCGATACCCCCAAATGCTGAAGACAACGATGAAAACTGAAGTGTTCAAGTAAAACAACATGAGATAGAAGAGAATATTAAATGGTGGTCAAGAGAGCACTGGGATAAATGCACTGAAAGGGTGGAAGACCAAGTGACGCTATGATATCTTCAAGGAGCAAGTTTAGTAAAGTGTTATAGATCGAAGCCACAAAGGAGAGAATTAAGATTGAACAAAAGTGGAACATAAATGGAGGCAACAGATGTAAACATGCCTGAGATTGATGGAGAATGAAGGAAAGAAAACTCATTGCATTCTTCAGTATACGATACACAAAATACATACACAAATGTCACAGGTATGCAAATATTAAGTACATGCATGCATGAACATGTGAACAAATGAATGAACTGAATCATTCATATGAATACAATAAAAATGCCATATTTTGATTTCTTTTTACTTAATTAGAAAAGTTCCACCTTCATTTCTGTGCTGTGCATGTCTAAATAGGTGCACACATATCTATAGGTGACAAAGTTAGCTAACCCGCTAAGATAAAAAACGAGCTCTAACAAATTACTCTTTTAGCTGTTGTTATGGGAAAAGATCCACACAGAAAGTTATATCATTACAATTTAGACTGTGGGAAGGGGGATATTTATGAATAAATACAAGGAATTTTCATTTTCATAGTGATTGTTTTAGTATAAGCTACAACCCCTCTAAGTGGGTGGCTCCAAGTGGCTCCCATTTGGATAGTTTCTTTTATTAAAACTAATTGTTTTGTGTGTTTGGAAAATGTACAATTTTATCATCATGGAGAAAAGTCTGCACAATATCATTAAAATATGAAAAGCAAACCTGACTTATGGAAACAAAGAACACCTGAAATCAATAAGCATCTATTTACTTTTCCTCATATAATGAGAAACAGATATCAAAAACTATTTTAGGTATGGGTTTGCCTTTTTCTTAATGCTATGAAATTCTTGCTGAGTGGAAAAAACTCATGCTTGGTACGTTTAGCTTACAGTACATTTTCAAGGTGATTTACTAAATCCTCAAAACCTGACCTTCTAATGAAGTCACTGATGCAATCACAAAGTTGGTGAAGAAAACCACAAAGATATAAAAATGCATGGATTTATGATCAACTAGGGACAAATTTTGATGAAATGATCACCAGATCTCTACAGATAAGGCATATCTATCAAACATGCCTACCATAAACTTTGATTCCATTAATTCCCTAAGAAAAGACATCAGGTAGAGTTCTGATATCAGGTGGGTAAACATTAAGAAACTCTGATATTACAATATCTTTTACATAAAAACCTGAACACGACCCAACCAGATGCAAAAGTGAGAGTTTCCACTGGGAATGCTACTTACTTTTTTACTACTGGTATTGTTATTTAAACGTTTAATGTAGAAAAAACTAAAGGCCAAAAAAGAACATGCCTGCACTTAATTTCAAGTGACAGCTAATATAGTGCATTAAAGGTGTAATGCTATACACATGGTAGTTATATATAAAGAGTAACATTAAAAGGGGTTACAACATCCCTAAGACATCTAAGTCTAAAACACTTAAAAAGCACATTTGCAGTACAATGTATCTTAAATTATTTTAATTGGTTTCAAGAAGACTTCAGATTAGTGATGGGCTTTGACTTTTTCTGATTATAGAAGAGGAAATATAGATGAATGCTTTTTAGGCAGCCTGATATCATTCCCAGGTAGACTACCATGTAACCTGTGTTACTTAAATAACAAATGTTATTTTCACATAAGTGGTTTATGTAAATTTTGTTTTCCTAAAGTTGTTAGTTTTGCTAATAAATATAGCTAATGCAAAATATCTTTTTGTTGTTGTTGTTCTTTCTTTGCATTTATTATCTGGGAACTTTTTCAAAGAGGAAGGGGTGGAGGGCCGGCAGAGTGACAGAGCAACCATTTTACTATTGAGGGTTTTCTTTTTTATAGTATGAAAAGTAATCCAGTTATATTCTTTAGCTCGATTACTTACAAATAACTTATCTGAAGAAAAAATCAAGTAAATCTGTCAGTTGTGGAAGTTCATTTTTCCATGTGTTATCTAGAGATAAGCCGGCCTGTACTATTAGATTTCCACTGACATAATTGTGCATGAATTCTAATCTGATTTGGTATTACATGGTGCAAAAGGTGACACATTTTCTCTAATATACCCCATTAGGAAGGAAAGAAATTGCCAAAGTATGAAATCTGAGGACCTTGATTCAGAAACCATGTGACTTTGAGGTCAGCTCAATGGAAAGAAAGAACTTGTTTAACTACCCCAGGCACTGAAGGTTGTGACAGCAAATGGAATACCCAAGGTAGTTACTCTGTTGGATAATCAATAAAATCTTAATGTTATCATACTGCAACAGCTGTATATTTGTTTATCATATTGCCTTGAATGTCTCCCAAATATTCACAGAGAATATAGATGCTGTCTGTCCCCATTACCAACTCACTGCTGAACAAAACAGTCAAATAAGATATCAGAACCAAGAAATAGGATTTATGTGCATAAAGTGCCGAATATTGGTTTTTAACATCCACAGATGTTAGCTCACTATGGCAGAAAAATGTTAGCTCCAAGGATCCCGGAAAATATTCTTGACCGAGATGCTTACAATTTCTACTATAAAATTTTTAGAGATATTAGTGATCTATTAAATCCTATGAGAAATGTCCTTGAACAAATTAGTAAAATACCATTTGTGAACTGTTGGCAATTTCAAATTACATTTTCTAAAAGGTAGGAACTCATGTTTTAAGAAGGAACTGTTCTGCAATATTCTTTCCTCACTTGACTTTTTATTTTTGGTAGCAAGTAAGTAAAGTCTGAATTCCAGAATACAGGACAGAGGCATTTTTGTCCTCACTCATTGGTGGAGAACAATAAATGTCCATTACAATTTAAATAGGAATTTAAAAAGGATTCTTTACAAATCCTTCCTACTCCCCAAATAGCATCAAGAGAGACCTTAGCTAGAAGGTGAAATCTTTGGACTATCTATGAGCAAAGCAAAAGAGGAGAGATTTAGGTGGCCTTTTGAGATTTCAGCAAAGAAGTAGAGAATGACAATTCATCCAGTCCTTTGTTGTTTCTCATCTTGTAAATTAAAAACAAAAAATAAAATAAAAATATATAACATGATGAAATTTGGATATACCAGGCAATTTGAAAGTGCTATGTTTAATTTTTGAGATAACCTAAGTCAGCACTATGTGCTGATAAACCCGAGACACAGAGAGAATCTCCAGGTAGGCAACAGGCTCCATAGTCCTTAATGCTACAGGACATCCATTAGAGAAGCTTTTGCTCTTTTGAAATTGTGGCTGATTTAATTTTCCAAAGATAGCCATACAACATCTCCCATCCTTTAGATTCTTATACAACATGAACTTGACAGTCCTGATTAAGAAGTGAAATTAAATTCGTCCTCTCTGAATCTAGGCTGGGCTTAGTGACTTGCTTGACTAATAGAATATGACAGAAGTGATATTTTGGAACTTCTACAGCTAGGTCATAAAAAGCCTTGCAGCTTCTAGTTGGGTCTCTTGAAACACTCGCTCTTGAATTCTCCCTCTCAGAAATAAACTGCCACATTATGAGAAGCCAGCAACAACCTCTAGTCATCAGATGGAGCCATCCTGAATGTCCAGCCTACTTGCACCTTTAGATAACCACAGTTCCAGATTCCTGGTTAGCACCACATGAGAGATTCAGGCAAGAACTACCAAGGTGAGCCCAGTCAACCCACTGAATAAGGAAAGAATGGTAAATTGTTGCTTTAGGTCACAAATTTTGTATGTGAGTGTGTGGTAGAAGACTGATATGCCAAAAATGGTGGGCTTTAGAGGGAGACAGACTAGAGTTTGAAATGTGGTTGTTTCACTTTTGTGACTTTTAGTGTTACATCATGTCTCAGAGGTGTCAGTCTTTTCACCTAAAAAATAGTGATAATAGTTGCTGCTTCTCAACTGACTTGTGCTCCTCCAGTATATTTTCCTAATGATTAGCTCAAAACCAGAATAAGCATGGTTACTATATACCTTTTGCTCTGAACCAACTTTTGCAGCAATAAAAAATATTTTGCTTCCTTTTACATTGACACTTCTTGCTTCCATGCCCAGGTCTATGTTTACTCATTGAAAGCACAATAAAAGGGTGAAAGGCACAGTATATGAACCGATTGTTATCATTTTTCCAAATGCTCTCCCAAGACCTAGTGCCAAGGGAAAAAAGGGCTGGGCAGTCATATAAAACACTTTCTCTGTCTATACTGATCAAAATGGTCTATGGTTATACAAAATTATATTCCAAGTGACCTCGTTGTCATCTCTAGGTAGATCAACAAGCTTTGCTAAAACATGACTGGGAAGAAAAATTAACTAGAGGTTTTTCTTTCTGACCTCATTTTCTTCATCATCAGACAAGTTACCTAATTCCTATACTTAGCTTCTTCTCTATTAGACAACTTGTTTTTAGGCTCAACTACTTCTCTATTTTAGTCACATTATCTGGTTTCTAATTTTAGTTACTTTCCTATCAGCTAAGTTAATCTTCCTGATCCTGAGGCAGAGAAATGGTATTTGATAAGCCAATACAAAGTTATTGTGAACATTAAATAATGTAGAGAAGGGGAAAGTACTTTGAAGCATGTGAAATGCTATACAAATACAAAGATATTTCAGGTAGGCATCTCACAGTCAACCACGATCCTAAGTTTTCCCTAAGTCTCTTCAATATAATTTTTTTCAATAATCTTAATATATTACCTATTAAACATATCTTTCAGATTTGTTTCCTTCTATTGTTATTATTACCATTTAAGTGCAAGATGCCATTATCTCTTGCTGGGGCTACTGTGGCACCTCCTAGCACATTTTCCTATTTCAAATTTCATTTCCTTCTTACACCATCCTCTGCCCTATTGCCAAATTTTTCCTCTCAAAGAACTAATTTTATTATGACAAATCCCCACCTTTAGGACTCCTTTGATTCATTGTTGGTTGGAGAATATAATTCAAA
Source organism: Eidolon dupreanum (assembly GCA_028627145.1). NCBI lineage: Eukaryota > Metazoa > Chordata > Mammalia > Chiroptera > Pteropodidae > Eidolon > Eidolon dupreanum. The sequence continues at coordinate 50,065,989 of CM053501.1, read as the reverse complement.
TTCCTTAGATGATGAATAAAGCCTTCACTATCTTAAATTCACCCTTCCAGTATCATTTTCCTCCAATTCCACTCCTGTACTTTACACTCCTATTATACCACATACTCCTTGTCTTTACATACTATACTTCCTCTTATATTCTCATTCATACTTCAAGACCCGAACTAAATGCCAAACCTCTGTGCAACATTTGCTGACAATTCTATGAAGATAGTCATCCTGTTTTTCCCACCCAAACTCCGTCCATAACTTTATTATATTTTCTCACTGTATTATAATCATTAGCTTACAAAACTAAGGGTTCCATCAGACAGTGACGACTGACAGGCTCATACTGTGTCATATTTATCTTTGTCTACCCAATGACTTGTCCCTTATAGATGTTTAGGGGAAAAAGTATCATTTTTCAATTAGAGAAACATAATAGCAAACTAATTCTACTTATAACCTTGATTGGATTTCAAGAGGTGGGGGTAGGTCAGTGAAATTAGAAAGAACAAAATATATTTAAAATCCTTCCTGAGACTTTGATTAATAAAAAATCATGCTTTTAGTCAAATTATATTAAAATGTTGATTCACACAGAGTGATATGCTGTATCATCTATCATCCTAGACTAAGTTATGTTGCAGTAACAAAGACCTCAAAATCACAGAGGCCTAAAAAATCACAGGTTTGTTTTTTGCTCATACAATATTTCCATATGGGTTGGCTCCATGTTATCTTTATTTCAGAATTCAGGCTGAAGGAGGACCTCCCATGTGGGTGGTTCCAGCTGTATTTCAGAAGGAAAAGAGATGGCAGAGCCAAGGTTGGATCTTGAACCTTCTGCTAGGAAGGGGCATGGGTTAGCCAAAGTGAGTTATATGGCTCAGCCTGAGATCAGTAGGCAGGGAAGGATAGTTTGAACAGAAGACAATCTGCCAAAGACACTACTGAAGGTAAACAGATATGTGACATTGTCACTACCATGTTAAGACCTCTAGAATAGTTTCCTCTCGATAGGCGTCTAAGAAAACACCCCACTGATTACAGTCATCTGTGATTTCTTTGAGTCTAGCTTAAGTTGGAAAATTTCGAAGAAAAAATACTGTGAAGTTCTCACATCTATTGATTTTATATTAATTATAGAGTGTGATGGAACACAAAAAGTACAGTATTTCTTGTGTGGCAAGGTTCTGGCCGATGGAAGCATAGAACCAATGAAATTGAGGGAATACCTATGCTTGCCTATTCTGAAAATCTATTATATATTTTTTAAAATATATAAACATCTTGATTTTGAAAGACAGACTTTATCTGGCTTTGTATTTGCCCCAATGGGAAAAAAACACTTTTTAAGTTCATCATATCACCAAGAAAAATAACCCACATGCCCCCAGAAATACTTTGGTGAAGCCACATGTTTTTTTGAAGTTGTGTTCTTATTAAATGATATCAGCACTACAGGAATTTCTGACATTTCTTTAAGATTTCCCTTTTGCATGCAACCTAATGAAAATAGATACCTCTATTTGCATAGCCAACTCCTGTTGGCAAGTTATTATTATCAAGGAAGAATTCCTACTTCGTGAACTCTTTGTAGAATCTGCAGAGTCAATGTCTTTAACATGGTGAAAAATTTCTTTGCCAAACAAACTTTCAGGCGGATTAAAAATCTTGGCACTCTGGGCTCAGATGGAGCATCTGCTATGCTTGGCAACACATCTGGTTCAACTGCTTTGGTGAAGAAAAATGCTCCTCATCTCAGCATACAGTGGTGTCAGCCGGTGTCAACGACTCTGCCAGCAATCCTGAAAAAATCGTGTCTATTTCTACGAATGTTGTCAACCTTCTGAGAGCCAGGGCTGACATGCTGCTATTTCAAGAGGTTTCGTCAAGAAATGGGAGGGAATATGAGAGAAAGTTCACTGCTGCAATACAGAAGTTAACTAGATTTCCAGAGGACCTGTTTTGAAACATTTGGTTGATCTTCAAATGAAAGTTCTGCATTTTTGAAGCAAAAGAAATCCAGTTGTTAGAATAACCCAACGGGAGAAAGTCCATTCAAAATTTGCTATACTTGATTGATATTCTTGCCAGATTATCTAGGTAAATCTTTCCATTTAAATTCTTTTAGCTCCACTGATACTCTGAAGGGCATGTTGGAGGCAGACATCTACCTAAACAATTCAAGGCTGGATAAGTGCTTCTGTAAATGAAGAAGGCGTGACAAAGCTTGGTAATTTGTTTACAGTTAGAAATCCAAAGACAGATGGAATCATTAGATATAACACTTTGAGAGCTAATTCTGCCTCCAATGACCTTGAATACTTCATCCCTTTTTTTTTTAAATGAAGCACTAATAATTCAGACTTTTCAAAAGATGACCTCATTGATACAATATGAATTCAACAAGAATTCTGGAGAACTCCAGGAATCCCACTATGCCCAACCTGCATCTCAAAAAGCCACAGCAGCTCTCATTTTGTCTCTTACCATTTTCTTTTGCCAAGTCAGTGTTTTAAACCCTTACTGCCATGAAGCTAAAAAGTCGTAGTCAAACAGATGTCAAAAATAACAAGCCTTTTGCTGTGTCAAAAACCACTCCATAATTTCAATATCAAAGCCAAACATCAGCCTTCTTGTAGAGGCTTACTTTTGAGATGAATTAAACTTGATTTTTACTTGCAAAATTTGCATTTATCTCAGGTGTTTGAGGAAAACAAGTATTAATGTCAAGAGGAAGGTGATGAGAGCAATAGATATGACTTTATCCAGATACTTTATAGTCTCTGTAAAATAATTCAATTTCCATTACCAAAAATGGTATGAAAAAGTTTTTTTGTATATATGTGTTTATGTGTATTCTTCTGGGGAGAAAGTCTACAGCTTTCTTCAGATTCTTAAAGTGTCTGCAACCTATATAAGGTTAATACCCTCTGCCCTGATGCTTTGTAGAGCGGAATGTTTTAAGGACTGAAACAAATGTGTGGAAGTGAAATTCTTCTGTTGAAAATGATGCTAACCATGCCTTGGTGCTCCACTAGCCAATTAATAAAACAGGCTGCTAAATAGGAAAGGAACCAGCTGTCCTAGAGATGGGCACTAACCCACTCTCATTTTTGGACAAGCTTTTCTGAAATAAAAACTGAGGCAATTTGGATAAAAACAATTGGTCTGTTTTTAGTTTACATGCTGAATGAAGAACCTAGCCGTATTTATATTAAAAAAAAGTAGGACTAATAAGAAAAAATTAGGAGCTCAGTGGTAGTGCTTTAAAATACAGTATTTTCTTGAGAAGTATAGCAAATGCAGTTGAAAGCATCTATATTAGTCCCTATTGCTGCTATAATGAATTACCATAAATCTAGGACTTTAAAAGACAAATTTATTATTATACAGTTCTGCAGTTCAGAAGTTGGAAATGGGTTTCACTAGGCTAAAATCAAGGTGTGAGCATGGCTGCATTTCCTTCTGGAGACTACTCACATTTCTTGGCTTGAGGCCCTCCTCCTTCACCAAAGCCAATATAACAGGTCACCACCCCCTCACCCATCCCCAGTCAGTTTGTGTTTTAATAATGCTAATGCTCGGACCTTTACTGCGTACTAGGCAGTGGGTACTGTACAGCCGTTGCTTCTGATTTCTGGGTCTTCAAGTTCTCCTTGTGCTTGTTGAATCTGCTGTTCAGGGCATGTACTTTCTTGGGCCACAGATACTGGGGCTTGTAGAAATTCCTGGGGTTCTCTGAGTTTGTTTAATGACCATGAGAACAAGGGCAATGGACTTGCAGACAGCTCAGATCTTGGAGAATTTAGGCCCTGTGACTCCTGTTATTTGGTGACATACTTCTGGGGAGAGCTTCACCTTCTGGTCATCTGGAGTTTTAAGCAGTTCTTCCTTGCCCTGAAGGTCTTGGAGTATAGGTTTTGATCATAGTTGTGCAAGCAGCTACCAGCTGCCACATACTCTGATGGCTTCTTCCACTTTTAAGGATACTTGTTTTATCGAGCCCACTCAGACAATCCAGGATAATCTTCCTACTTTGAGGTCAGTTAATTAGCAATCTTCATCCAATCTGCTATATCAATGCTTCTTTACCAGGTAGTGTTCACAGGTTTCAGGGATTAGGGCGAAGACATCTTTAAGGGGCTATTATTCTGCCTATCACATGCCCCTTAGTCAGTTTAGTGGGGAAGAGCTGAAAGTGCAGGGGAACCGTGAGAAGTGGAAACCAGAATTAAACAGCCCCTGGCTGGGATGGAGAGTATGTTCCCTGATTATGCTACCAAAACACTTAAAGATCATGCCTGAGGTAACCTGCATCTGCCCTTTGATTCCCCCTCCCCCACCCCCGGAAAACCTAGTCTTAAGGAAGGGTAAAGATACTGAGCTTGGAAACCCCGAGTGTTAGCTCTGGCTCTGCCACTTACTGTCTATATCACCTTTGACAATTCACTTAAGTTTGGCTGAACCAGTTTCCTCATTTTAAAATAACATTAAATTAGAAGTGGCACAGAGAGGTTGGGCTGGGATACACTGAATATCAGGGGCTGCTCAGAGGAAGGTAGATATCCCAGGATATCTGGTCTGACAAGAGAGTCCTGGGATGAGCATCAATTGGGTGCCTGTTATGCAAGGGGGCCCTAATCCCAGACTTCTGCTAAGGAATCTGTCTCACACCACCTGTCAATCAAATCTCAATCCTCCAGGAAACCTCCCCTGATGCACCGGTCAGAATCACAGTGCTGTGAGCCTCTTCCTGGGGACCCAAGTGTGGTGGATGGGCTCTGGCCCAAGGACGGTGCAGGGGCAGCATTAGCGGAAGTCAGAATGGGAGTGTGATCTGAGCAGGTGCAGGCAGAACGCCTACTGCCCTCCAGGAGGCAGAAGGCCATGGGGCAGCGGGGGCAGCCTTCTGACACCTCTGTTAGGTATCCTCCAGGGTTAATGTTGCTGTGATTCTAGATTAAGGAGAGAATATTTCTACGTCTCGAGGTCACTGGGCTATCAGCTTAGAGAGTCTAAGCACAAACATGTCCTTAAAAGGAGGAATAGAGCTGTCCCCATTTTTTGCCAATTTTATTCTTATTTGCACTTTTCCCCAGAAGGAGACAACGCAGGAGAGTTCACTGGGTGGACTGTATGTCCAAGAACCCCTTATCCTAGAGCAGAATTAGGTAATAAGCAAGTAGAATAAACTGTAATATGACTTTAAAATATAGCTCAGATTATACCTTTGGTATGAGATGTTTCCTATAATCTTTGAAAGGACATTTTTAAGCAGTCGGGCTTTCCTAATTTGTTTATTGTAGAATAGGTATGTCATAGCCTAATAATATACACATACAAGGAACATACTGTTCCACTTTTGTTCTAGAACACAGGTGGGTCTATATGGCTATAGTAAGCAAAATTACGAGACAACTACCAAGATTCCCATCTCTTAGTGTATATGTCCTATATAATTCACTTCCCTTGTGTGTGAGGGGATTTAGGAATATGACAGGATAGTCATTCCCATGACTAAGTTATGTTACATGGCACAGCTGACTTTAAAAAAGGGAGATAATCTTTGGTGGGCCTGACCTAATCAGGTGAGCCCTAAAAAGGGACTATGTTCTTCTGAAGTGTGAGAGAGATTTGACACAAGGGGGATTTCTCCACTGATGGATATAAAGATAAAAGGGGCCATGGAAAGTGGCTACTAAGAATGGAAAGCCAATAAGAAAACAAGTGCTTCAGTCTTCTAACTATAAGGAACGGAATTCTACCAACAAACTGAATGAGTTTGGAAGTGGATTCTAGAGGCAGAGCCTCTACATGAGAATTCAGCTTGACTGATACCATGAATATGAGACTCTGAGCAGAGAACTTGGTTGAACCATGCCTGGACTTCTGACCTACGGAACTAAGAGCTAATAAATATGCATTGTGTTAAGCCTCGAAGTTTGTGGCAATTTGTGATGCAACAATAGAAAACTGATGAACTGATACAATGGTATTCTAGTTAAATGTGAGTTAGGATATTTTTAAAGAAATATTTTTCTTGTCTCCTCTGTCCCTAGCTTTCTCCAAAGCTTTAATCTATTTTCCTACCATGCAGTTATTTCACTGACTATAACTAGAAAATGCCATATTCTCAGATTAAATCTTCTTTCATATCACATTATCTTCTCTCATATCAGAGTTATCTCTTTTTTTCTCCACAGTTGATTTGAGATGCAGAGACGTATGTATTTTGGGTATATTATATATTGGCTTAAGGCGGGAGAATCAAACTCAAAAACATAGATTTCAAGAATTAAAGCAGACAATCTGTGTATTTTGAAGTACCTCAGATATGTTTTATTTGCTGCATCTAGTCAGTAACCCTGACATTACAATTGAAGAAAATGGAGAAGCAATGTAAGCATAAATGGCTGGATATTTTAATACATGTACCAATAAACATTACTAGAATACCATGCATTTGAATCCATGCTTTTCCTGAGGAAAACCTGCATTCTATCTTCTGCTTCCTGATATTGCAGCTGGATTCTATTACAAGGGTAGGACACATCATGGGAAGCATGCCTAAACTTTTTAAACTAAAAACAAAAACTGATCTTCATTAATTATATGCCTAGATTATGCAGATTGACCACTATATTACATATAACACAGTGAAAAACACTATTATTGGGCTTGTTGATAGCTCCACCTAGGTAATTTAGCTCTAAGCCTTATTTAGCACAAACACAGGATTTGGTATCAGGTCAAAAAATCAGATCAAACTGTGACTTTGTGGTTGGTGGCTGAAAAGTGCTCTACAACAAAGAGAATTGAGAATGTAATGCCTTTTTAACATTTAATTCAGGAAAAATTTCATCTCCAGCACAGCTTGATGTAGTGCTACTACATGATGCAGATAAACACAAATACAAGAAAGTCAGTGATTCATAACTAAGAATCACCATTTAAAAATCAATTCTCTACCTTTGTGAAAACCATAGAATTAGATTAAGAGACAAGCCACCTAATTTTAGATTTAAGCAAATGTCAACAATGGATTCTGGAATGAAGGATAAGTCTAAGAATCCTAAACTCACACACGAAAATACTCAAAAAGCCCCAATTTGCAAAACTTCAAGATCTGGGGGTCCAGGTAAATCATGACAGCTTTTACCAACTTTAACCAAAGTCTTCCCAGGTTCTAAAGTCAGCACTAAAGAAAAGCTATTACAAAAATATTATATTAAATAATTATAATCTTTGTCTTCTTCAACTTCTTATATCATTTATATAATTATGTTGAGGGAAAACACCCCAAGCTCAAATGAAATAAATGACTTCAGTTTATGCCCACACGGACCTTGTCAAGTAGCCAATGACTTGCCCTTTCATTGTGAATGACTAATATCAATGCTGGCTCTAAAGAAAGACACTTTTCATAATCACCCAACAATCTGTTAAGTGAAAACATATGGATAGGCTTAGGCAAAACCTGCCGGAGTCTTTGCTGAATGGAAAACAGGTGCTTTCATTCTGTGCCACGTAATACCCCATTTACCCCCAAGTCCAAAGGTTATAGGACTAATAGCTGCCTTGTGGTAATCAGGGAAAGCCAAGACACTAGCCCTGGTGAAACATCTGGGACATATTTTACATACTTGCAACATATGCTTCAGGTTCAATTAAAGTGAGGCTTTGGCACATTTATTAATCTTTTTTACTTTTATCCTATAAGAAGACCTACTGACCTGACCCCACTATTATACCATATGAGAAAACAGAGAAATAATGAGAGCTAGAGGGTCAATATCTGCTAGTATGGCAAAAAACACATTTGTTTTCTCATGAAATTCCATTACGCATGACTCTATACACAAACTTTAAATAGAGAAACCAGTGAATTTTTTAAAGTAGGAAATTACCCTTCTGCTATTCAGACACACTGATAGCCAAGGCTGTGAGAGTCAGTCAGAGATGGAAGCTGGTAAACAGAAACTTGAAGGATCCTTTCATAGTTCCATTTCTCATAGTAAAAACTTCATATTTCAAAATGTCCACTCTAAGATTCTTCCTTCTATTATGCAAGTTTCTTTTAAATTATTAAATTTGAGATTTTCTTTTGTTCAGATGTGATTTTTATATTATCGATTGCATTATAAGAAGAAAAACATATATCACTCAAAGGCTGGATTTATGAAAACCAGCTCACAATCTTTTCATGTGGAAAACACAGTTTGTTGGTATCCTATGCAGAAGAACACGGTTGAATTCACACAGTAATTCAAACACTCCCTTTCAATTAATTTTGGTAACTAGATCTGAAAATGTGTTAGAAAGGGGGTGTCAATTTCAGATAACCAAACACTAGATTACAAAGATTCCACTCCAGAGATTTGGTATTGTTTCCACCACGGCATGTGCTATTTGTCATTTATGTTTTGGTGAACTGGTTAAACAGGTGTGCTGTTGGTTTCCCACTTCTAACATTCTCTCTATTAAAAAATGACCATAAATTGGAGATTACTGGTATATAATATCAACAAGCTGGCTAAAAAAATACAGGATAACTTCAAGTAGGGACACTGAAGTCACAGAAGTATTAGACTTCACCAAGAGTTTCCATTTATTAACATTTCTGGGGAAACGCCCGCTGCCAGAATGGATCTTTATGGTGACTTTAATAATAAAGCAGCAACAAGAAAGGGAAAATGGCCATAAATGGATGGCAGTTCAGTGTTTATCAGCAGAGAAATGATGATTCAGAGCTGGCATGTTGAGTTAAAGTACAAGCTCTCTACAGCTCTACAACTGACCTTAACAATAAATCATATCATTTATTGCCAGAAGTGTATGCTCATGTTATTTAACATTAAAAACAAGCACATATGTGTTTCTGCAGGAAGGAGATTTTGTTAGTTTATGTTTGATCATGTTGCTAATGACTAAATGATGTACAGAAGAAAAATTTCACATAAAAGCTCTATCAATTCAAAGTGTGTGAAATAGCATTAGAAGAAAGTGTGCCTGTGTGTGTGTGTGTGTGTGTGTGTGTGTGTGTGTGTGTGTGTGTTTCTGTTTTCCTTTTAGCACTGCATATTAGAAAAAATGTCATTTGGGAAGTTAACTAATCACTATGAATTTTTTTTTGACATTTACAATGCTTGCTTTCAGTACACAAATTCTCGTACTGGAATATAACTGTATATCTCTACTGGAATCAAAGGTCAAGGGCATAAACTAAGATACACTGTTTTTCTCCTTTCTTCAAAAAATTTCACTGCTTTACTATAACAGAATTCAGATAAATTACGGTGAAGGTCAGAATCTGGTTTCACATGCCGAACGATGTAGAAATAATGAATGGCAGTCTCTCTCCCCCCTCCCAATCTGATCCCAGGACTTAGATTTTAGATCTAGAAATGCCCAAGGATGATGATAAACCAGCATCACTAACCTCCTTGCCATAGAAAGCTGTTCTTCCCATCCCAGCAGCTGCTGCAGTAGTGCAAGGTCATTCTAATTCCTCCCTCCAGTTGTCTCCCCTCCCCAGGGGACAACCCTTCCGAGAAACTAGCTGTTATTTACTGTGGTCAACATCCCCAAGCCAACCAGCAATCGAAAATCAAGCCTCCGTGAACAGACTTCTCTGACCTAGGAGCCACAGGGCCATTCCAAGTCAAGTCTAGGCAAAGGGCTATGAGCACGGGGATTATTTAAATGTCCTCTAGAGCCCTCTGCACACGTATTCTTTCGCTGAGCAATTCTTTGAAAATTACAGATGACAATATCCATGTTCAACTCATGCAGCCTGCTATTTTTTCTCTCTCTCCCCCCAAAGTGTAGCTCGATTTGTAATACTCAAAATAGGACAAATTTTTGCCCTTCAGAAACAGTTGTCACTGCCGTTATCTTCACGAGAGCTATCAAGTTCCAGACAAGCTGAATTATTTTTTTGTTCCTGGCAGAAAAATATTTGACCCAGCTCTGGACAAAAGCAAAGAGGATTTATAGCCCTCTCTCCCTCTTTGCAACATGCAGTGGCATTGTTAGGATGATAAACAGCACTGTCCAATTTTCTGGACTCAAACACTTCAACTCCTTTTTTAACTGTCTATGAAAACAGTGTCATGTCTACATTTCCCCATCCCCAGGTACCCAAGTGCTGGGAAAGATAATTACCTTGTCATCTTTGTCATCTTCTTCTTCCTCGTCCTCTAGCATGTCCTCTACTACCTGCAGACAGAAACAGAAGTCGTTTTCATGCTCTTAAAGGAGACAATTTTGTTCTGTCATTTTGAACCTTTTGGAAATGAAAACTTTATTAACATTTGAAACAGACGCACTGAGAGAGACTATTTGATCTAGTGATAACGATAAGGAAAATGCTATGCCTTTAATTGACTAAAACCAGGGAACTGAATCTCAGTCAGGGAAACCCTATTTGTGTGAAATATTCTGTGACAACCTAAAAGAATCTGAAATATGCATAAGGTAAACGAACATTAATTTGAGGGATGCTTTAAATCAGGAAATTTCTTTTTTATCTTTTCTGCTGTCTATATCAATGAGGCACTTTAAATTTGGAGCTAGATACTAAGCAGAAAACATCTCTGTTCTTTCTAATTTACTTATCACCAAACTCTACAGTAAAGAACTCTGTTCATTGATTCATGCTGGTGGTCTATGGCATCAAACTAAGAATATCGTTCATAGCTCCAATTTTAATTCTTACTTACGTCAACCCTTGACTATCTCTGTATTACTTTTTGATTTTGTAGATTACTTGAAGCACTGATTTTAATTCTCTGTGATTTTACACAAAAATTATGTTATGAGAATGGACATTATTGAAAGAAAATTAGAAATGCATTCAATAATCAAATGTGTATAATATACAGGTGGATATGCATCCAAGTATTTTTTAATGGCTCCTAGTTTATCTGCTTTAGCAGAATGAAATAGTCATTTTGGATTTGCCAAATAATTTCCCCTTGCCTCAATATATAACTTCAGCCATTATGAATAGGACTTCACCCTGTTTCAGGTGTTGTATTATGGTTTTATATACCTACACCTACACATGCACACAGAGTAAAAAAAACTTCATGAAAACCAAAAATTTTTTAAAAATTAGGGGGGTTATTTTTCAGGTAACTGCCAACTTACAATTCTATTTATGTCATTTGATATAATGTCTAATTCTTGTAGTATTTGTACTATTTTTTTTTTTTTTTATACAGCCTGCGTCTGTACCTCTGAATAAACTAAAAAGAACCATGGTTATCAAATACTTTTAAAGCTTTCTTCCAGAGTGCATAACTTTAGAAGACAACTAGCCCTTCTTTCCTGTGGCTTTACAATGAAGACTAGAATATGCTTAATGAGTGAAAACAATAACTAAGACTATATTATGCAAAGAGTTACATAAACTAATTGAACATGTCAGGACTCTCAGCTATTCTAACTTTTCTCAAATATTCTAAAAGCATTAGCTGATTTAAAATAGCCCAAACACAAACCTCTAGTTCTCATGAACCAATATATGAACAAAAGCATCTGACAACCTGTGGGATTATTCCTAATTTGATGTCATACTTGAAATCTTGTATTATATGGTAGAATTTTGAGGTCTTTCATTTGGACATTCAATATTTCAAAAGAACCACGGTAGCACAGTGTGCTGTTTACAATATCTGGTGAGAGTTTACCCTTATTTTGGGAACATATAAAGCTATTCAGCTTCAGCCAGAAAGGATTCTTGCCTGTCTATAACTATATTCAACCATGCCATAAACATCTACTATTACCCCCTTGTCTAAGGAACACGGTGCTAAGCACTGCAGGAATACAAAATGAATAAGAGATAATTCGTCTATACTCGTGTCAGCCCACAAGAGGATTATAATCCAGTAGAATTTAAATGGGGACCCTCAGATAATTTTTCATATTGAGTTTAAATTCCTGAAATGTTGAAATATTCACATCCTAAGTATAAAGACAACAACAATAACAATGTATAATTGAGGTGATATATGCCAGTCTATTCCAAATTGGACTATTTGTGATAGAGGTTTGAACAGGAAAAGTGACCACAATATTTCAGTATTGTGTTTCATCAAAAGAATTCACCTAACACTCCAAGTAACTGAACTAGAACTCAAACCCAGACTGTAGGATAGCAAATAGTGAGTTTTCAACCTCTGCCCATTTAAAAAAAAGATTAAAAAATTCACCTAACCCTCACAAGATTTTTTAAAAATGTTTATAATTTTGTATCGCTAATAAAATGATATTTAAAATTTTAGATTTCGATAAAGGAATTTTAAGGTTGGTCATTATCTATTTTATTTTTTAAATAAAAATTATATATATTTAAGGTATACAATATGATAATTTGATATACATTAAATAATTTTTGCTAAAATTACCCATGCAAAGCCATTTATCGAACACAAAGAAAATGAAATGAATACTATACTTTTACTCCAACAACATTTTTGCTAGTTGTTATTAAGAATGTATTATATGTCTCCCCTATTCAGTACTTATTGTCATACTGCAGGTGCTAGGAAGGCAGAATGGTGTTGGATTGTTCCTAGCAGATTGCAAGTACGTGGTGGGTATCCAAGAAATATTTGTTGATAAAGTGAATAGATGAATGCATCATCTATTCTTCATATCCTTATACGCATTTTTTGGTAAAGTGCCTATCATGTATCTCACAGAAGTAAATTAGCTCACCTGTAAAAACTTATACCTGATAAATGATGCAGATTAATAAAAACAAATAGCAAATATTCAAATATTTGTCAGGAAATAGAAACCATAAATATTTAACCCTTATTTTAAAATTTAGAGATCACCACTATATTCAAGTTGGTTTTCAAAAATTCAAAATATTATTGAACCATAAAATACATCAATAGCTTAATTTACACATTTTACAAATCAGTTATGGATCTTATGTTCAAGAGTGACTAAAAGTGGTCTACAGAATCAGGCTCTTCATTTGTGAAACCCAAACTGTTCTTACCCTTTGCAAGCGGGTAATTGGCTATGCACAATTGCTCCACAAATGTGCGGCCAGACCACCCAATACAACCATTTGCTTTTACATTTGGCAGAAAAGTGTTGTGTTAGCGAGAGGCCTTTGTGTTGTGTTTTAGTACTCTAGTGAGGGCTTTCCCCTCCTCCAGTGCCTTTTTAATGTTACATCATAAACATCTACAAGTGAGGATTTATAATATGGACGGTTTCCTACAGATGCATTTAAGCTGCTATCCTGCTATTACACTTTGCTCAGGTGACGCTTAAGGTGGCTTGGAAAATGGAGATAATAATAGCACCTATACTATATGTTGATTAAGGATCCAATGAGATAATGTTTTCAAAGTGCTCAGCACAGTTCCTGTATGGAAGTAAGTACTCAAAAGTGTTAACTATTAATAAAAATGACTTCAATTTAACAATATTTTAAACATTAAATTTTGGAAATTAAACTATATATTTTTTCTGGGCAAAATATTCTTAATGACAGACAAAATTCCAATTCCCATTTCACAGACATTAAGAAACACATAGAGGGGCACAAGTTGAGGCATGGATAAAGATTCCCAATTAAAATGATAATGCTTTCACAACTAATTTTCAGGCTTTAACGGTCCAATAAAATAGATGGCTTTGAAGGCAAGTGTCTCAGAAGCTGGGCTGTGCTCTAAGATGTGAGCCCTGGCCAAATGCAATGAATGTAGAAACTGCACACTGAGCTCTTAAAAACAAACTGTATATATCACTGAAGTGCATTTAGTGACTGCATAAAATCGCAACCTTTCCCAGAGAACTCAAATAACACCTACTATTTAGAAAGAGAGTGCTGGAATTTAACACTTAACTAAGGAAAAAAAATAAAGGAGTCCGAATGTCAAATTCCAGCTCTTTCCTCTTCAAATAAAACCAGAGAAGGACTACTTAGTTTTGTTTTCAAATGTACAAAGTCCAGTACCCCAAACATTTGTCAGTAATAATCTAATAACAATACAAATATATAGTATCTTCTTGAGTAAGAAAAAATGCATGTGTTAGAAAACACATTCTTACAATTATTTTTTTCTTGAGGGGGAGTATCTTAGATCAGCTCTAGAATTCTCTTTCCAAATTATGCTTTCTGATACCTTGCTTGAAAGCAAGTAGTATTAATCAAACAAAGGAAGGGCACTAGGGAAATCAGAAAGATGTAATGCAAGCAGTTAAAAGTGACATGACCTTCTGTAATGTCGCTCGTCACAGACTTATATGCCACACACTGGAGGAAGGTCTTGAAAGAAACTGATTCTTGGTACTATTCCTTGAATGTAATACTAATAAAGATGACATTTTAAAAAACACATGTAGACAGCCCAAATGCAGCATGCCAGCTACATTACCACCAAAGAATAAGCAGATAACATTATTTTTAAAAGCATAATATTTCTCCTTTCCTATTCCATATTTGCTGAACATTTGTCATTCACATTTAAAAATCTATTTTCAAAATAGAGCAAAATTGTATCTGTAGATTCTATATATTTTATATTGTTGTACAGCTTTTTAAATATGACTTTTAATTAAAATTCAATACAACTAAATGCTTATGATTTGCAAGGAAATAAAATTTTACCTGGCTGAAAATGATAATAATGTTATTGGCAATCTGAATAAAAATGACAACATGCTTATAATTATTCCATCAGACAAAATGTATAAGTTAGAGGACCAGGAGGATGCAGAAAATGAAGATCAAGAGAGTGAAAGGATGAGAAAAAGTGAATTAAGGTAAACTTCATTATTAAAATTATCATGAGACAGTGGATACTACTTATAGCTTTTTAATACCATTTCAGAGTGCATGTTTTAAAACTAAAGTGACAAAAGGGGGTTAAAAGTTCCATGAATAATTCTTAAAACACTTCATTTTATGATTTTCCCAGGGATAAAGTACTCCATTAATTTGCATCCATTTAAACAAAAAGGAACCATTTATGCTACCCTCATATAGAGTTCCACAAAGCCAAAACCCCTCCGGAGCCAATGCTGACACAAACCAGCATCTTTCATGTTTACTTTTTTCCTCAGAAATAACCTTTGAATTAAGTGGATGTTTTGCTATATTCAGAATGAATAGTTGCACAATTCAAATTACTTTACTCAAACACAGTTTTTAAAAAAGGACACATTTAAATTAAAGAAATCTCTGCTGTCCAGATGTGCAACTGTGATGTTAAAAAATTAAAGAAAACTGTCACAAAAGAAAGAAGTTTCATATTTAATTTCATACTTGTAGAACATCCAGGTGCTATCTGGATACACAACAAACTAAATGCCTATTTCTATCCTAGAGATATAGAAGAATTTGGGGACAGCAGTTTCTTCAACATGGCCTCGAGTTCCTTTATGCCATTTTGTGTGTGCATAAACCAGGTAGAACATGCATTTGTGTGCCGATGGATTTATTACATGTGTAAGTATCTTATGAAATTTTTGAAAGCCTAAGAATTGCAAAGATGCATATAATCACTCAGATTATTTCAGATCACTTGGAAGCACTAGACATCAGGCTGAAGACTTTTGTGGTCAATAAGATCATTATAGGTGAACTTGTGCTGTCATTTTCACAACAGACACTTGCCTCTCACAAGATTTTTGAGAAAAAAAAAACTTTTGCAAAATGAATGGCACAATTAAACTATACACATAATTTACTCCACATCTGAAAAAATAAGAAGACCCATAAACAGGTCTGGGATGTACTGTTTCCTCTAGTATATCTCAAAAACAACTGCACGTATGATGGCTGCTTAGTCTGATTCACACTATTAAGGATTTGACCTTGGAGTATTTCAGCTACAGTAGTCATCAAGATAACTGAACCACTAGATGTAATAATAATTAGTGTGATAGACTTGCCAGTGAGGCTGAATATATTGAGATACAAAAGAAGGCAGACTAAAAAGAAAAGCATTATTACTTACTGCTAAAAGACTTCCTGATTTTTACAGAGACACTCAAATACAATTATTTCTTCTTACAGAATGCATTTCCTTAGCTCATTCTGGGAAGTGCCATGTTGTAATTTAGTCTGATTCTTAATAGGAAATGTGGCTTTAATGTGGCTATCAGATGACTTTTGATGCATGCCACTGATTACATACAGCCCGTATTCTGCATCAACAACAGCACTCTTATTTGCAGTATAATATGCTTTGCTGTAAGGTGCAAGGACAGTAAATTTACTTTACTGGCCAAGAGTATGTAACCTTTTTATTTTTTTAACTGTCAGCTTAATATGCAGAAAAACCCCTTCCATTAGGGAAGGCTAAATATAATATAAATTCTATAATCAGCATAAGCATCTTAAATGAATTTTCTTCTCATAGTTCCTTCTTAGTATTCTTAAATGTTCATTCTTATACTTACACAAAGCACTGTGCACAGAATTCTTGTGTTTGTTTGAACTATGTCTCCATCTAAAGGCTTCACAATGTACTGTATTTTTACTTGCAGGAAAAATTCTACTCTTGGGTGTCTTTAGGATATTGTATATTAATTTGATTCAGTAGGGAAAAATAGGTCAACTATTAACTTATAATATGCTTTTTAAATAATAATACTTTCTCAAAACTATATTATTTGTCAGGTTAAAAAGGGGTATACGAAGGGCCAAAAAAATGAATTGTTTAATGTGCTTTGTAAATTAAATTAAAAGATAACTATTAGACTTATAACTACTGTTTTATAAAAATGAATATTTTCAAAGCAAAACATTTTGTCCATTAATAATAATCAGTTTTTAAATAAAAAAATTATGTACTTAAGCCTTTCGAGATAAATCCAAATTTCCATTCCAGAACCACAAATTTACAATAAGAAAGGTATAATTTTAAATGTTTCAAATTTTAAAAACAAACTAAGGAATTTTTATTTTTTAAGTATCTTATAGAGAGTTCACATTATCTATTTAAAACATTTTCTGCAAAGCAAGAAGGAGCTGCTCTGACCTCTGTGAGAGAGCCATGTCCTCCAGTCTTCTCAGAAATGTGCTTTGATCTAACCCCATCAGATATGTTTGGGAGCATTAAAGCCACAGTAGGCAAGAAGTTCTTTTTTCAGGTAAATGTAGAGTTAGTTCATCACATGTAATACAGGAAAATGCCACCCTTTTAGAATATTGGGGATCCTTAAAGAATAGAATTTAAAAACAAAAAATATCATTTATCTTAGAGATTAATGTTTGCAAACTTTTGGACCACACTGTTCTGGTTAGGTTTGATTCACTTTTTACAAAAATTCACAGCTATTGCCTATTCGAAGCAATATATTGGTAGTAGCGGAGGGAGTGAGGAGAATAGGTGGATGTTTGAAGAGAAAAATATTCTGATGGTAATTTGATTTTTTAATTTTCTTTTTCTTGTGCCTAGAATATTTTGAGGCCTAAGAAGAGTATCAGAAAATCTAACTTTAAAAAGAAGCATGTATTGAATGCCAAAAAAATCTTATAGTCAGAAAACTTCAAGTTTTTTTCCTTATATCCCTTTTCTATAAATAATAATGAGAAAAAATACTTTTTATCTTTTTTTATAAAGAATAATCACCTCACAAAAGACAGCCCTTATGGGTTCAGACCTACATTTGAACTGGAAAGAATGTCTGTGGTGAATGGTGAATTGTAGCATAAAAGCCTGAATGAAAAAAGAACGTTCATGAAACCTCACACAGAACCTCCGTAACCATTTTATCATGAGCTTCCCACAATGTAACACAAGAGCTCTATATTCTAGAAAAAGCTGGCCTGGTCCACTTATCATTTCGGCTTTATGTAGTATACTGGGTGATTGCTAAATTAGTGCATAATGCATTTATAATATTTATAGTACCAACATTTAGTTAAATAACCTTTATGTAAGATTTATGTTGATTTTTTTTTATTTCTCATTTAATGGCAAATTATGAAGAGCATGTTTCATAAAGATAATTCTCCATTTAAATTCATCAGTCCATTAAATATTAAAATTATGTTTCTGATGCAATTGAGAACAAATTTGTCCAGCTTCAGTGATTATTTGCACTCATAAAAATTAGGCTTGATTAATAAAATTTAAATGCTTGATTAAGTTGACATTTTCATGTTCCATTCTGATTTATTAAAATTGGTCCCTGTGCCCAGGCCTGGTAGGCTAGCGTAGGTTTACCTTTTTCCTTCTCTTAGTCGACATCCAGAGTGAGGTTGTTAAGTATTTTGCTTTTGGATTCAATGATGGTTTCAGGGAAGTGCCCTGTTCTTTGCTCACAGTGCCACCAGCCTTTGTCTTTATACATTGTGCATGGTGGAGATTGTATAACAGCAATCAAGAAAAGTGTTTCTTTCAAATATCTATGGATATAATTTATAAAATGGCATATATATATATGGTATTTTTGTAAAATTCACTTTACCAACAAGCTTTAATCTGCAGAGGATTGTTTAAATATCTAAATCTGTTTTTTTTTAAATAAAAATATAGTTTTTGTTTTTGTGAGATTTCCATATACATAGCAGGAGGCTTATAGACATATGAAAATTTTCTGTGGCAAAGCTATTGTTTTTGTTTACAATTGCAAAACCAAGAGTGACTAATGGCTTTAAAAAAACCCATCTTCTTCAATAGCCCTTACAAGGGAACAACTATTCAAGAAAGGTAGTGACAAATGATGTTTAAATTCCTATTATACCCATACTGACTTGTCCTGTTTGATATATAGGGTCAGGTGCTTCATTGTCCTTTATTGAGCATCATTGTATGCTAACACAGTATGTTAATTGTCTCTTTAATTCTCACAAGATCTCAACAAGGTAGGTATTATCACCATTTTAACTGGTGAGAAAACTGAGGCTTAGAGAAATAAATTTGTATACCTAACAAATGAAAGGTCAAGAATTTAATCCCAGATCTTTTTAATTTCAAAGTTGGGGCTTTTAACCTCTATCTACTAACTGGAAAG
Organism: Eidolon dupreanum; assembly: GCA_028627145.1. Classification (NCBI taxonomy): domain Eukaryota; kingdom Metazoa; phylum Chordata; class Mammalia; order Chiroptera; family Pteropodidae; genus Eidolon; species Eidolon dupreanum. The sequence goes on along the minus strand of CM053501.1, from coordinate 50,046,999 downwards.
GGGTAGTGGTACCACTTCTTTTAAAGACTTTTTTTTTTTTTTTTTTTTTTTTTTTTTGCTGTTGCCCATGTGAGTATAACTCATTTGGAAACTTTGTTTAGGTGAATTATTTAGATGAATTTCTCTCATTTAAGTGTGCTACCAGAATATTCAGTTATTTTTAAAATAAGTAATATGATATTTTATTTTTCTTGAATGATGAAATAAATATTCAATAACAAATGACAGAATACGTTATTTAAATTTGGTTACCTATATGTATGATTGCAGTTCTATATATAGGATGGACGAAGGCTTTAAAGTTACATGCTCTTGATAAATCTATCTCATGCAACACTAAAAATAATAATGAATATAAAATTCTCAGGATTATTGGACTCCTAATAATAGTTCTGATATATAAACATTTTCTATGAGCAGATAAAGATACATCATTTGGTTTCTACTTTTAATTTTTTAATTGAGGTCTTGCAATTTCTCATCACCTTTCTGAATCAGGACAATAAGTCTCCACAAATATTGTATGAAACCCTCTGTCAACACTACCCACCATACAGGGTATGAAGATCAAGACTAGTTATACAAACTAGTCATGAGGTCATGAGTTGCTTCTGTAGGCCCTACATCCTACCTTCCTCACCATAAAGTTTCGAAGTTTGGCTACCTACTAACGGGAGTACAAAATCATTCAGGAAAAATAAATAGGACATCACGAGAAATAGGTAGAAAGAGATCTCCACCTTGGGAACTGAGACTAAAACTATGAGTATCCTTTTTTCTCCTCCCCTAAATCTCACACTTCAATTCCAGAGATGACAAAAATATGGGGCAGATCTTTTGAAGAACAGAGATAAAAACATTTGGTTGACACATGGGTAAATGCTTGGGTCGGACGTTTTGGAGAACCATTCAGATGGTGAATTCTTTGGATCTACGCAAGACTTTGAGGAGAGTTTAGGAAGTTGATTTTCCAATGAGTTCCTGGGGCTCTAAGGGTCAACTGGTGCTCAAATAAGAGAAAATCAGTCATTTATGGTGGCAAGATCTTAAGGTTTCCTTCAAAGATTCCAAGACAATTCACTGGGTGGAAAAGGACTGGATTTCAGGGCAGAAATCCTCTAAATGAATGAAGAGCACCTATTTATCTTGTTACATTCTCATATGGATCTTTGGAGAATTTGAGCAAAGTGGGAAGGATCCACAAAGATGGTGGTGGGGGGGCTAAAATATAAGATTGACTATAAGCACCCTCTATGACAGCTACCACTAACTTTACTTTCTAAGTCTCTTTCCTGAGTTCTAAAAGATATAAAGCAAGAAGTTTATGTTCCAGTGAGGAGAATCTTTAGTAAATTGACTTTTAAAAATAGAAGTGTTTGTCTTTACATCTTCTCTATATGAACTGACATGTCACGTACAGATAACATTCATCTACTACCATTCTACAATTTTATCTTTTCAATTTAAAGTTTAGTTGCAGTATGAGAATAGAGTAAAAGGATAGCTGATTAACTGAAGAAATATTAAAGGCAAACATGGAGTTACTGAGTGAAAGGGAGAGACTGAAGGGTGGATTAAGAGCTTTGGCCACAGACAGATCCCTTTTCTTTGTATATGCAGCACAGAAACATACCTCTGAGATGATCTAAATGTCTTTTGGCTGCACAATTTGCATATTATATACAGACCTCTATCACTTCACCTATTCTATTCATGTATTTGATTCAGTTATTTCCTTCACTATAGCACAAATTGTCATGGGTAAGGAAGGACCAGGTTTGAATTATCTTTGAACAAAAGCTAGCACAGTGCCTATTAATGTTTAATAAGGTTTTGTTGAATGGAAATCATTATGCATAAAAATTAGACCATTTTTGATTTGGAAAGAGTTATGGACTAAACTATTTACTCATTCAAACATTTTTTGAGCAGCTATTATCCTGCTATGTTTGAGATATCTTACTCTGTGCTGGAATTAGACACACAAATAGAGCAACCTTGGGCAGGTGAGGAAGACCTTCAGTGAGCTGATTATTAATGTTTCATCAAGAAAAAATATTCATATGGTAAAAACTATGTAGTCATTAAAATCATGTGGTGTTCCAGTAATATGAGAGATACTTCAGATATGCTGAATATATATGCTATTATATATATATGTTATTATGTATATATATAACATTTAATGTTATTAAATTTTTATAAAAACCAAAATATGTATAACAAGCAAGAAATATACATTACATTCATAAGTACAATTTTTAAGCAAAGAGTATATGGAATAGAGAGTGCACTGAGTATTTGGGAAACTATAAATATACATACTCTACACTGCCCTTTCCTAGACTACCATGTCTCTCCCCACGGCAGAAGGTCCGTCCTTCACCCCCTCCTTTGCAGTAGGCAAACGCCTGCTCATAGAAGTGAACAGGGGCCCCTAAAAGTTCATATTGCAGGCTGAGGAGGTACTCCAAAATAGCCAGACCCTTGCAAGCTGATGTACTTGTGTCTTTGCCAGGCCCTGTGTATCTGCTGGACCTCAATCCCTTCAACATGCAGCTACTGTGACAAGGACTTCAAGTGCTCCAGCCACCTGTCATGGGATGGAGCTACATACAATGCAAAAGCCAGCCAGCTGCACTATTTATCTCTGGTGCCCACACAGCTTCTGCGAGCTGGCATAGCTTGTGCACCTCCACTAAGTTCAAGACCCAGGCTACACTGCCCTTTCCTAGACTACCATGTCTGTCCCACTCACGCCACTGCCTTATTGTAGGCCTCAGTTTCCCCATCTATATAAAGTCAGAATCATCCTTCTTACTTCCTACTATGTTATGTGGACCAAGTCATTGCCTTCCTGGAGCCTGTGGAATGTGTGCATTGAAGAAAGGTATATGGGCCAGGAGAAACTGACTTCTGGTGCCACTATTCTGTGTGAACCTTTGCACATGGCATAACCTGAGTCTTGGTTTCGTGCTCACCCAAGTGGTGAATGTTGCTTTCGAGTGAAAGGGATGACAAAAGAGCATGGGCACAGCCTGGTTCATTTCGGCAGCTCCTCTCTTCTGCTCACTTACTCTCACTTTTGCTCATTGAACATTCCACGCTCAAAATAAAAAACAAGACATGCACACAAACAATTGTGTTGGAATACAAGGAAGATAAAGCTGAAGCTATGGTTTGGCTGGGGTCTGCTCATGAGGAATCTTCTATGCCATGCTTAAAATGTTATGGAAAGACCAAAGTAGCAGAGGGAGACAGTCTGAATTTTATTTTAGAACTATCACCTTCCTATATAGGTCTTGAGGTAAAAACACAAGGTGCAGTTTGGGGTTGCCAGAAAAAATACAGGTCATCCAGTTAAATTGGAATCTCAGATAAATAATAAATATTGCTTTAGTATAAATAACTTCCATTGTTTATCTAAAATTCTGATTTAACCGAGCATCTGTATTTTTATTTGCTAAAAATAGGGTTACAGGCAACCCTATTTTGGGGACAAATTCAGGAGGCTTCAGGGGCTGAAGTTTGAGGGAATTCTGCAAAGTAGAAGGCCTGGTCATCTACTGAGAGGGAAGGGATGGTAGAATGATGGTGGTGGTTGGGTAGGAAGGCATCTGAGAAGAGTGGAAAAAATGTGAAAAGCCTGTTGGTCTGTGTCCAGAGACTGATGAGGTGATGGTCATCGGTTTGTGGGGAGACCAATCTGTACAGTGAGCAGGTGGCACAACTAAGCAGTTGGTGAACAGCTTTGAGAGGGGTCATAGGGGATGAACTTTTCTACTGACTTCTGATTGGCTGTTGGTTTCTACTTTTTTTTATGCTAGTGATCGTGTTTGGAAAACTAAAGGTTTGGTTCTTTTCATGGTCTGCCTCACATTTTTTTTTTTTTTGCAAGCTGGTGACCTTCTGAAAAAAATTGAGAAAATTTCTGTTGAAATAAGCAAGAAAGAGAAAAGAGTGATCATCCATTTTTAGATGTGTTTACAGACCGTATGACTCAGTGCTGCTTCTGTTAAGAGCAAGTATGTGGTCTTTTTTGGTACTGAGATGCAAACAGGAGGCTGTGGTCTATGCCACTTTCTGTGAATGATAAAGCTGGGATGGAAGTGCAGAGGGTCTGACTATACATCCAAAGTGCTTTACATATGTGGTCCTTTCCTCTCAGCTCGGCTTTGGCCAGTCTCTTTAGATCTTGTTAGGAATATCACACTTATTTAATAGTTCACTTATTCAAATATTCCACCATGGACTTCTTTGGAATAAGAATGCTGGCTGAGAAAATAATAATGGTTGATTTACAGGAACTCAGGTCAAACAATCAGATGTTTCTTTGATGGCCTGTATTTGGTGGACCGTCGCAAACTAATTAATAGCACTTATGGCAGCAAAGAATTCTTGGGGTGACATAAGCAGCATGGCAGCCTGAGAGGACTTCTTAGTCTCTCCTCTTAAAGTTATAACAAATTGGACAAGTATAATTCAATGAAGGGTTCCATGCACAAGAGACAAACACATTTGAGAGATCCACACATTGAGGCATCTGAAGGTGGATGTATCAGAGCAAGCAGGGAAGAGAGGATGGGGGAAGGAGAGAGGCAGGAGCAGCAGATACTGTTTGGCACTCACAGTGGCCCCACTGATCTGGCAGCAGTGGAGGGTCAGATTGCAGAACTAACTTGGCAGATTGCAAAGGGACAGAAGCAATAATTCAGCCTGAGTGGCTGGAACACATTGCACCAGAGCCAAGCGATGGGGCTAGAGATGCAGTTCAAAAGTGTCAGCCATCACCAAGAAGAAACAAAGCCACAGACTCACAAATCCACCCCCCACCCTCCCATACCCCACCTGGCTCAGCAGACATGGTAGCAGTAGAAGTGTCAGATTATAGCCCTCACTCAGCAGGTCATGAAGGGGCAGAGGCAACATTCCAATCTCAGTGGTCAGTACATACTATGGTTAAGCTCAGTGGAAAAAAGTTGCAGACATGTGAACCCATCCTCTTCTGCCCACCCCTTCCCCATCCATTTGCAGGGAATCTAACAGAGGCAGTTAGGACATCTCAGATAGTACAGCACAGCTGGTGGTTTCTGGATGCAGGAAAGCAGTGCCAGGAACTCACAGGCCCAGAGTACCATCGCTGGACATGTTCCTACCACAGGGGCGGTGTCCTGAGACTAAGGTGACCCAATCACAGAGGGGATGCCCACCTCCTCAGAGAGTATAGGGCATATTCAATGGCCAAGGCAACACAACCCTACTGAGATCCTGGAAGTCCCAGTAGTGCAGGTAAGAGAAAACAAAAAAATTCACTATAGCACCATCTCCCGAAAAACAAAGGACAGATCTCTTCTTATCAACCTGATATGTCATTAAAACAAAAAACAGTACTTAAAAAAAATTTCAATCCCTCGGATGCCCAGGCAGAAAACTAAACCAAAACTAAACCATATCATGAATAATCAAGGTAACAAGGTATCTCAGAAAGAAAACAAAAAGTCTCCAGAAAAAAAAAACAACTCAAAAACATGGAAGATTATGATTTAAATGACAGAATTTAAGACTGCAGTTCTGAAAAGATTCAACGAGATACAAGAAAACTAAGAAAGGCAGTTCAATGAGTTCAGGAATAAAATTAACAAACAAAATGAGTATTTTCCCAAAGAGATTTAAACCATTTTTTAAAAAAAGAAATTCTGGAGCTTAAGAACTCAATAAATGAGATGAAGAATGAATTAGAGAGCTTTGAAAATAGAATAGACAAGATGGAAGAAAGAATTAGTGATCTTGAGGGTAGAAATCCAGAGATGACTTAGATGGGAGAGAATTGAGAGTTAAAAAAAATGAAAGAAGTCTACAAGTACTATCTGATCCCATTAGAAAGAGAAATATAAGAATAATGGTTATAACAGAAAAAGAAAAGAGGAAGAAGGGAACAGAGAGCCTATTCGTACAAATAATCAATCAAAACTTCCCAAACCTATGGTAAAAGGTGGACCCTCAAAACCAAGAAGCTAACAGAACCTAGTCATCTCAATGCAAAAGACCTCTTTAATACATATTAAAACTGTAACAAATTAAACAAAAAGAAAAATTCTCAAAGGAAAAAAAGACTATAACTTATAAAGAAAAACCTATTAGGTTATCATCAGACTTTTCAGTAGAAATCATACAATCTAGGAAAGAGTAGAATCAAGAGAAATCACCAGCCAAGAGTAATATAGCCAGCAAAATTATCCTTTAGCTATGAAAGAGAAATAAAGGCTTTTCTAAACAAATAAAAGCTGAGAGAATTTGCCATCAAATGACCTGCATTATAAGAAATGTTGAAAGGAGCTCTTTTACCTTAAACAAAAACACAAAAGGTTACAAAACTATAAGATGCCAGAGAGACAGTAGCAGGAAACTACAACTCTATTTCAGAATAGGATATTAAACAATTATAACATAAAGGTTAAAGGAGGTAAAAACAATTAAAGAAAGACTATACCTTCTGCAACTGGAAATGCATTGATTTAAAAGGGATAATTTGAGATGACAACAACATAAAAGGGGTGGGGAAAAGGACTCAACTGGCACAGGTAAATGGAGATAAACTGCAATCAGAAGAAAAAGGACTATTGTATGTATGAAACTTTTTTTTGCATAAACCTAATGGTAACCACAAAATAAAAATCTAGAATGAAGAGACATAAAATTAAAAAAAAAAAAAAAGGAAACAGAGAAAAAATCATAGATGACCACCAAACTAAAATAGCACAAGAAACACAAGAGAAAAGAAACAATGGAGATACAGAAAAACCAGAAAACAAATGATAAAATGTCAGTAGTAAGTTCTCATATATCAATAATCATCCTAATTGTAAATGTACTGAACTTGCCAATTAAAAAGTACAAAGTAGCATGATGGGTTAAAAAACAAGACACAACTATATGTTGCCCATCTCAGCTAAAAGACAAACACAAACTCAAATTGAAGGAGTGTAACATAATACTCTAAGCAAATGGCATCGAGAGAAAAGTGGGTATAGTTTTGCTTATATCAAATAAAATATATGTCAGGATAAAAATGGTAGCAAGAGACAAAGATGAACTTTTTATAATGATAAAGGAGACAACTAATCAAGAAAACATAATACTTTTCAATAATATGCACCCATCTGGGGATAAAAAATATATAAAATAATTACTAGCAGACCTAAAGGGAGAAGCTGACAAATACAATTATAGTAGAGGACCTAAATACCCCCATTAACAGCAATAGAGAGATCAACCATATAGAAAGCCAACAAGGAAATATAGGCTTTAAATGATACATTACATTCCTAAATGAGTCTAATCAGTATTTACAGAACTTCATATGCCCAAACGATAGAATATATATTGTTCTCAAGTGCACATGCAATATTCTCAAGGACAAGCCATATCTTGGGGCACAAAACTAGTCTCAGTAAATATAAGACAACTATAATAATACCAAACATATTATCTGACAATAATGGAATGAAACGTGAAGTCAACTACAAGAGCACTGAAAAAGCCACAGATATGTGGAGATTAAACAGTGTGCTATTGAATAACTATTGGATTAGGTAAAAATAAAAGATCAAAAAACACATAGAGACAAATGAAAATGACATATCAAAATTTGGGGGATGCAGCAAAAGTGGTAAGAGGGAAGTTTATAGCATCACAGGCCTACCTCAAGAATCAAATAAAATCAGAAATGAAAGAGAAGTTACAACGGACACCTCAGAAATACAAAGGACTCTACAAGAATACTATAAAAGGCTATATACAAAATTTGATAACCTGGAAGAAATGGACAAATTCATAGAAATATATAATCTTCTTAGACTAAACCATGAAACAATGGAAAATCTAAATAGACTGATCAACAGTAAGAAAATTAAAAGAGCAATAAAAACCTCCCCCCCCAAAAAAAAAACTAAAGTCCATGACCTGATGGCTTCACTGGTGAATTCTATCAAAGATTTAACACTTATCTTTCTCAAATTCTCCAAAAAAATTAAAGAAGAGGAAATACTTCTTAACTCATTTTATGAAGCCAACATTATTCTGATACCAAAACCAAGCAAGGACAACACAAAAAAGGAAAATTACAGGGATGTATTTCTGATGAACATAGATGCAAATATCCTCAACAAAACACTAACAAATTGAATACAACAATACATTAAAAAGATAATACATCACGATCCAGTAAGGTTCATTCCAGAGAGGCAAAAATGGTTCAACATACACAAATCAATTAACATAATACACATATTAACAAAATAAAAGATAAAAATTATATGATCATAACAATAGATGCAAGAAAAGCATTTGACAAAATACAACACCCACTTGTAATTAATTAAAACACCTAATAACATGGATATAGAAGAAAATTACTTCAAAATAGTAAAGGCCATACATGACAAAGTCACAGCTAATATAATACTTCATGGTGAAAAACTTTTCCTTTAAGATCAAGAACAAGACCAGGATGGCCACTCTTGCCACTGTTAATCAACATAATTTTGGAAGTCCTAGACAGAGCAATCAAACAAGAGAAAGAAATAAAAGGTATCTATTTGGGAATGAAGAAGTAAAACCATCACTATTTGCAAATAATATTCCATATTTAGAAAACCCTAAAGACTCCACTGAAACACAATTAGAAACAATAAACAAATACAGTAAAATTGCAGGATATAAAATCAATGTACAAAAATCTGTTGCATTCCTATATACTAGCAATAAAATATTGGGGAGAAAGTGAAGAAAACAATCCATTTGCAATTGTAACAAAAAGGATAAAATACCTAGGAATAAACTTAACATAGAAAGTGAAGGATCTATACACTGAAAACTATAAGACATTGTTGAAAGAAATTGAATATGGGACAAAGAAAAGATACTTCATGCCCATGGATTGGAAGAATTAACATAATTATAATGACTATATTACCTAAAGCAATATACAGATTTAATGTAATCAACATTAAAATACCAATAGCACGTTTCAAAAAAAAAAAGAAGAAAAAAATCCTCAAATTTGTATGGAACCACAAAAGACCCTGAATACCTGATGGAATCCTGAGGAAAAAAGAATAAAGCCAGAGGTATTATACTCCCTGACTTCAAATTATATTACAAAGCTATAGTAATCAAAACAGTATTGCATTGGCTGAAAAACAGACACACAGACCAATGGAACAGAACTGAGAACCTAGAAATAAACCCAAACAAATATGGACAACTAATTTTCAACAAAGGTGCCAAAGACATACAATAGAGAAAGAAAAGTCTCTTCAACAAATGATACTGGGAAAATTGGAAAGCCACATGCAAAAGAATGAAAGTAGACTGCCATCTGACACCATAAATGAAAATTAACTCAAAATGGATTGAAGATTTGAATATAAGACCTCAAACAATAAAATTCATAGAAGAGAACATAGGCTTTAAACTTATGAACGTCATTCTCAGAGAGGTATTTGACCCCAAATGCAAGGGAAGTAAAAGCAAAAATGAATGGGACTGCATCAAACTGTAAAAACCTGCACAGCAACAGAAACCATTAACGAAGACATACAAATGGCCAACAGACATATTAGGGAAATAGAAATCAAAATCACAAAGAGATAACCACCTCACACCCATTAGAATGGCTATCACCAATAACAAGTGTTGGAGAGGTTGTGGGAAAAAGAAACCCTCATACACTGCTGATATGTTTATTGGTACAGGCACTATGGTAAACAGTATGAAGGTTACTAAAAAAAATTAAGAATGGAATTACTATATGACCTAGCAATTTCTCTTCTGAGTATTTACCCAAAAAATTGGAAACCATTTATTCATAAAGATATATGCACCCTGATATTCACTGCAGCATTATTCATGGTGGCCAAGACATGAAAACAACCAAAGTATCCTTTGATAGATGATTGGATAAAGAAGATGTGGTACATGTATACAATGGAATATTACCCAACCATAATAAAAGATGAAATACTGCTATCTGCAACAACATGGATGGATCTTGAGATTATCATGCTAAGTGAAATAAGTCAGGAAAAGCTAAGAATCATAAGATCTCACTTATATGTGGGATATAAATCTGAAAGCAACAGACAAAGAAGACAAACAGAAACTCATGGACATGGACAACAGTTTAGTGGGTACCAGAGAGAATGGGGGAAGGGGAAGTAGATAAGGGTAAAGGGAGTTAAATATATGGTGATGAAGGAAATTTAACTTTCAGTGGTGAACACACAATGCAATATACAGATGATATACTATAGAATTGTACACTTGAAACCTATATAATTTTATTAACCAATGTCGCCACAATAAATTTAATAATAATAATAAAAAAACCGACAAAAAAGCAACAAACCAAATGGGAGAAGATATTTGCAAACAATACCTCGGATAAGGGGCTAACAGCCAAAATATACAAAGAACTCATAAAACTCAACAACAAAAAAACCCCAAACAATCCAATTAAAAATGGGTAGAGGACCTGAACACTTTTCCCAAGAAAATATACAGATAGCCAACAGATATATGAAAAGATGCTCAACCTCACTAGCTATTAGAGAAATGCAAATTAAAACCAAAATGAGATACTATTTAACACCTGTTATAATGGCTACTATTAATAAGACAAGAAATAACAAGTATTGAAGATGTGGAAAAAAGGGAACCCTTGTATACTGCTGTTGGAAATGTAAATTGGTGCAGGCTCTTCGGAAAACCGTATAGAAGTCCCTCACAAAATTAGGAATAGAGCTACCATACAACCCAGCAATTCCTCTTTGGTATCTACCTGAAAAACTTGAAAACACTTATTTGTAAAGATATATGTACTTCTATGTTCACTGCAGCATAATTTATAGTAGGCAAGACATGGAAACAATTTAAGTGTCCTTTGATAGATGAATGGATAAAGAAGATGTGGTCATGTATACAATGGAACACTATGCAGTCATAAAAAATAATGAAATACTGCCATTTACAACAATATGGATAGATTCTGAGAGTATCATTGTAACTGAAATAAGTCAGAGGGAAAAGAACAAGAACTATATGATTTCATTCATGTGATATATAAAACAGAAAACAATGAACAAGTAAAATATACAAACTCATATCACAGACAACAGTATGGTGGTTATCAGAGGGGGAAGGGAAAGGATGAAGAGGGTAAAGGGGGTTAAATATATGGTAACAGAAGGAGACTAGATTCTGGGTGGTGAGCACACAATGCAATATACAGATACTGTACTACAGAATTGTACATCTGCAACTTATATAATGTTATTAACCAATGTTACTCCAATAAGTTTAATTAGTTTTTTTTTTTTTTTTTAAGGAAAAGCAAATTCTCTCCTTGCAAGCTTTATTTACAGAGATAAGTGCTCTGGGCCTAATTGGAACAGATCGAACAAGAAACAATATTCAAAATGGGAAAAGAAGCATTGAGGGCTTTGCCATTTGAGGGAGCTAACAAAACATTTCAGTATTTACTAAAGCATTTTGCAAGCAGACTTTGGCTCAATTTGTGTCATAGTCATATCCTGAGTCAGAGAATGATTTCATTGATCTACCCTGCTCTTCAGTCTTTTAACGCCTCCATTGATTAGGCAACTGAGATTGTTCTGTGGGAAGAATATCATGACAGTAAAAAGAAATGTTTATTTCAAGTGTAATTACGAAACACTGTTGAAGAATTTCTGTATGTCAAAGATATTCAAAGACTTTAATAATGTGAAGGATTTTCAGCTTTAATTTATTCTTCCCATGCTCACCTGGGTGGATAGGTTGTTCTCCAGGTCATGAATGTTTCTGAAATTAACGGGGTCACCTAGGATCAAACAGGTGAATAGCACTATTTCTTGAGAGATCATTGGGTAGCCCATAAGAAGGAACTTGAGGACATTATGTATTACATGTGAGGATCTGAACACTTAGAAAGTGATCCCTTAGGAAAGGCATGTCCAAGAATGTACTATGGAAATAGCCTGGGGTTTTAGAATGGGGCAGAACTGGTTTCACATCACACTTACTCTATGAAGTTCATTATTCATCCTCCTTGATTTTGAATTTCCTCATTTTACAAATAAGGATAAAACCATTTAGAATAATTTACTTGATATACTTATTATAAAGAAAAGAGATGTCTCTAAAAGGCTTAGCAGAATATCTGATACATAGAAATGGCTTAATAAATATCTGCTCCATTGCCCCGAATGAGAGGTAAGGAGGATATTGGGGCGGGGGGCAAGGGGATAAAGTGAGGAAAATAAGTGTTTTCTATCGATCTGCCTGCTTAATGGTAGAATTAGTGCTACTGGCTTTTCTGTAACTGAAGGGAGAAACTTGCTCTAATGGTACCCAGGGAGACCTGAGAGGTACTAAAATATAGCCTCAAAAAGAACTGTGACTGACTGGTGATAAGACATACAGTACAAACTTCAGACAGATTGACCGACTCTAATACCCACCCTGCCACTCCCTGCGTGTCCTGTTTCCACAGATACAAAGTAGTAATAATGATACTTCTTTTAGTGAGTGGAATATACCCAGGTTTGGTTGGCCAACCCATTTCTTTCACTCTCTGAGAGCTGGTTCTCCTCTGTCAAGGAAGGGCTCTTTTAGTCATGTTTATTCCACATGAGTATGTTCCCTTGCTTGTCACAGAAGAAGAGATCAGGGGTCATTTGACTTAGGAGGCCCCAACCCATTGGCTGGGCTGACACAATCAGCTTTTCTCTCCTGGAGGAGGACTAAATGACAGGAAAGAAGTGCTTCTCATGGTGCAAAGGGTGTAATGAGGATTCAGCAGTAAGTAAAGGCCAAAGCAAAGGGCACTTCCTGGCATCTACTCTTCAACTCAAAAAAATTTCAGCCCATAGTGACTGTGATGGGGATTGGCTATGCAGGGTGTGTGTATGGGGGCGGGGGTAAGGATTTTCCCAGGTTTTTGGAGTGACAGCTCCAAAAGAAATTTAAACCAAGAGACATTACTATCTTTATATCTCCTTCATGCCAGATACATTTGTGAATGAAGCATTGTATAAAACGGTTTTCTCTGGAAAAGACTACTAATTCTCATGCTAGAAAGTTTAATGTTATGATCTGAGCATAGGTAGATTCAAAGGTAGGACAGCTTATTTTTAACAAGTCCAAATGGGAAACAGAAGTGAAATACCATTTCTAACCGCGCCTTTTTCTTATGTGCACCTACCAGTCCAAGGCATTAGCCCCGGGAATGGCTGCTTTCTTATCCCGCCATCACTGTGTTCAGCTCTTTAAGGACAGCAAAACTTACTCAGCAAGAATTACATCTCATTTTTATCATTAAACTAGAGCAGGCACCATGGCGGGGAAAAGACAGGAGGTTTCAGCTTCTGTGATCTTAAGTCTCCAAGAAATAAAAGTCTCCTTAATAAACAACAAACACACAAAGAAATCTTTGCCTGTTGCAGTATTAATCTCAACTACCAACCATTATGTTGAAGATGGAATTTTTACCCATCTATGCACTTTTCACCTTTCACAGTATTTTTCTTTTCTCTTTTAACTTCTCATATAATGGAAATATTTTCTTTCCCCTCTTTGCCATACAAACCTGAAAGTCATTCTGATTTATGTTTTTTAAAACAATGTTCATCCCAAATGAATTTTCTCAGCTGAATATACAGATGATTTTTTTGTAACAGAAAATTCATCTGTATTCTCCTCTTCTCTCTCTCTACACACACACACCTACCCACCCAGACATTTTCATGATTTGGAATCAGCCAACAGTATGGTTAATGCACTTCAGTCATTTCCTAAAGTTTTTATACATGCTTTAAAAATTTTGCATTGTTTTAGGGGTACCAAGAAAGACTTAGGGCAAAAGACTATTCTTCTGGGGCTATGCACTGTGTAACAGAGTCACTTAGGCACAGCATGGCAATTGTTACAAACACTTTCCTTTAATTTACATACATATGTATGTATGTTTGAATATATACCTATGTACATATAATGTACATGTGTGTATGAATGTATACATACGTGTGTGTGTGTGTGTGTATAAAATCTATAACCAGCAAGGTATAATCCAGGTTTCTTTTCAAAAAGAGCAGTCAGTTCAAATGCACAGCTGGGTATAGCAGAAAACACATAATTAGGCAAATTGGATTTAAGAGTTACGTAAGGTCTCAACTGAGCCGGTGAATGAGAAGCTGAATAAAACATCATGATTGCTGCTCTGGTGCCTCAAAAGAACAGAATATGTGGATATGTGTGTTTTGGGAAAATACAAGGCAATTACTGGGAGATATGGAGTATAGCTGGCATTCCATGAAAGTTAGACTATACAATGTTTCACAGGCTGTGCTGGGGAGTAAAATGTCCATGGCTAAAAGGGGGAGTCTGTTAGAGATGTGCCTAAAAGATTTGGCAAATACTATTTTGGAGTTATATTTTTTGAAGAAAAAGGAAGTAGCAAAATTTACATAATATATAATCCTTCAATAGGTTTATAAAAATTCTTAGAGAATTTTAAGTTCAAGGGGATATATTAGATATTATTATTTCCCCTCTAGAAGTGGATCTTTCCATCCAAGATAGGTATATTCCGGAGAAGGTAACAAGGAAAGTCTATAGTTTCAGAATTTTTCACTAAGAATACTCAAACCAGTGACTAAATATTGAAGTTAACCCCCCTTATAGGATTAGAAAGCCGAAACTAAAGTACCACTTTTTCCTATTTGCAAATAGTCTTATCTACAAATTTGTCTCAAGGCAACTGAATGAAAAGTAGATATTCTCTCTCGGCAATTTTCCTGAAATAAATGGGACAAAAAAGCAATTGTCTGAGAGAGTCCTATTTTCTTAAAACATCCTGGATTAATTGACAAAAGTACCTATGAGTCCCCATGACACCAATGCTTATGGCATTAGGGGCTTGTTTCTCAGTGTTCAATTTAAAAATATATCCATAAAATCCTTGCCAATAATAATAACTTCTTGTCTGTTGATGCTGCCTAATCATTAAAACCTCTATTAGCAATCTTATGTTTGCTTTGTTAAACTTTCTAAAAAATATTTTGAACACTTGTAATTTGCAAAATGCATTCTAGAGATAGTGGCAAGTACAAATATGGACACAGTCCCCTCCCTCAAATTTATAATCTACTGAGAGAGACAGGTATACTGTTTGCAACTTTGTCATGTACTTGGTAGTTGTGCATCAGGAATTTTATTTTGATGATCAAGAAAATCATTTTGAAGAAGTATATTTTGCTTGTTTACCAAAGTGTATTTTTATTGTTATTTAAAAGGGAAATTTCTTTAATATCACAAGTATGTCTATACAACCATTATGATGCTAACTATTATAAAGTATTACATAATACTATTAAGCTGATGATCAAATAACTTTCTTGCATTATTATGGTCACAGTACTTGGCAAAAGGTCCTGATTATAAATCAAAAGTGAAAAAAATCTACGTAATCTGATGAAGATATATAGCTACCAAATATTCTCATGTTTGACAAATCTTTAAATTCTTGCCAACAGCTGTCTATCGAGTTACCAAACTGTAAATGTTCTATTTGGAGAAGACACTCCCCCTTACCATTTATTTATATATGAGAAAGCTTTGTGAACTTGTATGTTTGCTAATGGCATAGCCACTGAGATGATCTAAGGGGAATGAAAGTTGGCAGGAGAACAACTAATGTGATTGTAATGTGGCTTGTTTCTGCTTCTCAGTTCAACACTCTTCGAGAGAGAAAAGGCAGTCTCATACATCCTAAACACTTTCAAAAATGCCAGAGAGAAAGGTGGGTTCAGTATAACTTTTCCCTATGTTAAATGAAAGCTCTTTATCCTTGAGCGGGTACCCTAATACACCCCTGACACAGAGGATATCTGCTGTTGTTTGGTGAATGTTCATTGATACCTTATGTCCTTTTCTAGGCCAATAACCATTGTCAATACTTCCTATGTTCCAATGACAGACCAGAGACATGTTTTAAATAAAATACATATCGTTTGGTCTGATCATTGATAATTTTATGGCAGTATGTCTTAATCTAGGATTCAGTAAGGCAGAAAAATGAATAAGGAGAACAAAATAAATAACCATTCGGAATAATTCATTTATAATTAAAAATCATAGCTCATATTTTGGTATGTTCCCAATGTTAGTTCCTACCAAGATGAGTAATGTTAAAAATAGTGAATACTTTCTATTATGTTAGGACCAAAGTGGTGTTAGTTCTGAACTGATAAAACTTTCCTCCAAACTTGAGTATGTATAGACAGAATTTCTGGTTTGTGAAAACAAATTCAATGTTGATCTTGTCAGAGGGACTAAAAACACAGACAAATAAAAAAATAGAGACTTACTGTATCACGTTGCCTGTTATCTTTCCCTGATATTATCAAGAAGTAGTTCCATGTCAATAGTAACAACAAAACCAGTGGTATCATGTAGAGCTCAAAGTTCCAGACAACAAAGAGAAAGAGCTGGAGGAGAGAGAAGATAGAAAAAAGATGAGTCAACTCTAAATTTAATTAAATGGATTCTCTTAAACATAAAACTAAATGCTCAGAACAAAAAGATTCATCTTGAAAACAAAGCCTTGAGAACTTGTTATGTATTTTTCTAAAAGCACAACTGACTCCTGAAAAGTCACAGTTAAGATTTTTACTTTATTTAATTTCTATGAGGGAAAAACTGACATTAAATTGTCAATGAGGCAATTTTAATTTTTCTCCTTCAGTGAAATTAATGTTAGGTTCCATAAAATAAAGTAAAAAAAAAAAAAAAAAAAAGGCAGCAAAATGAGCTTCACTACATTATCAGCCTATTTGCCTTAATGATAAAGAATAAATCACTATTTAATATCAGGGACTTTTGAAAAATCTCACTTGCATAACGCAATGTAACAAGCATAATAGGCAGATGAAAATACCAATTCTACACCAGAAAGCCTCAAAATTTTCACATTATGAATAAAGGCACTGCTACCTACAAGTATAAAAAAGGGCTGGCTTAACATGCAGCATTACCATACAAATTAAACAGTTATTTTAAAAAACTAAAATAATTTTGTCAAAAAAATTAAAATATCTATGTCATCTTTTAAAACTCCCTACTTCTCTAAGTACATAAATGATTTTTTTAAATTGTAAGACAAATATTAGATTAAAAACTCACCTAAAATGGCAGAAGGAGCCATTCTAAGAGCATCTGTATTGTAAAATAATTAGCATTGGATATAAAGTGTGACTCGTCTGCATCTCCCACCACTCTAATAATCCTGGACCGATCATCTAAATTCTCTGGGTCTGTGGCAGCTGCTGCCAAATTAAGGTAACGTTAAGTCAGCTGGTAGTTAAGAACCTGATTCTACTCCTGATGCTAGCCAACCCTTACAACTCTTTGGCACTGACATATCTTCTTTTCAGTTTCTTCCTCTGTGAAATGGATTGTGAGAAATAACTGAAACATCTGAAGGATTTAACACGCGGCTTAGAACCCCGTAAGTGCTTCAGAAATAATGTGTAAATGATATCAGTACCTTATAAAACTCAGAAAGTTGACTAATTATTGACCAAAGTCCTCAGTTAATTTGTGTTTTAATACTGAAAACTAGAAAGTCGTCCACCTACTAATACTACATAGCATAGCTGGGTTGAGGTGACACAAACACCTTGCATTTGATGGATTAGAAGAGTTAGGGGTTTTACTCTAAGAACACTTATGTCAGGCCTAGCAGCACAGGCCCTTTGCAGTCTTCTTAATAAACCTCAGCCAAGTCTACAGACTATTCAGATGGCAGAGAAAATGAAACTGTGCAGAGTGGTGGAGAGGCCCTTGGCCTGAGGGCCAGAAGACAGGTTCTGAGTGTTAAAAAGTCACTCTGCCTCAGTGTTTTCATTTCTAAACAGAGGTCTATAGACCTAATCACCTCTAACATACCTTCTCTAATACTTAACGTGACTATATGACACCACTGTAACATTAGGGTTTTTAAAAATGTGACATTAAATTTTGAAAATTGTATATTTTACGTAATTTGTTGATATTCATAATCCAGATGGACACCAAAAACCATAAATAATGGTTTAGTAATCTAAGAAATGAATTTTTGACAGCATTACATGGTAACTATGATTCAAGTTCCTGAATAAGAAAAATCTCAGATATGTCAATGCATGAAACATGAGCTGTACCTTTTCTTTCATCAGAAGAGTGGAAAGATTTCCAGAAAAAAAAATATTTTCCTTTAATTTTATGTATATACACACACACACACACACACACACACACACACACACACACACACAAATTATAACTGATGGCTATTTAGTCTATTAAAATATGTTTTTAAAAGATAATTCTTTATTCAGTAAGTGATTTAAGGCAAATTTGACAGACATCAACACATGCAAAAGGGAAATTTATTTTTGGCTAAAATCCATACTAATCCTTTACACATTTATTTGTAAAATTTAGGTAGTCACTGTTTTATCCCCAGAGCCTAGAACAGTGCTTGAGGAATAATGGCTGTTCAATAGATATATATTTGCTAAATTAAGGAATAAGTGGACACTGGGTTCCAAAGTCCATAAGTCTTAATTATTTGTATTAGTAAATGTACTTTACTATAGTAAATGTACTATAAAACCAACTGACTTCAGGAAAATGTATTCAGAATTATAACCTGAGATGCTATTAATAAATTTCTCTGAGGCACATAAGGTAGAAGTACCTTTGTACTTCTAGAAAGATTCTCTATTTTGGCTATGCAGTAATGAACTGTCTTGTGTATTATGGTCCAATCACAGTGTTTTCTCTTGGACCTTCTTATATGGTTGTCCTGAGGACATTCACTTGACTCGGTTTGTTCTGGCCTCATGGATGGGTCTCAGATGATCCCACTGTAAAATATCACCAATTATAATCATCTTTAACCTATTGAGCATATATACAAGGTGTGGTTTCTTGCATTCTTCATGGTGGATATCTCATCACATCCAAATCAATACATGAGGTGCTTTCTTAAAATGCAGCATGCAGAACTGACACACTTCCCAGGAATTCCTTTGGTTATTGATATGCCCTCACAACATGAGCACCAGAACACAGAATAAAGAATCATATAGAAGACAAAGAAAGAAACTGCATTAGGTTCATGGGTCTTGGCAGGGCAAAAATGGTCTCTTTCCCTATTGTATGTGCTTTAAGAATCTAATTTTTGGGTAACTATGCAAGGAGCCCCTGATGTTGAAAATGTCTTTTAAAAAAGTGTACTCTGAAAATTATGACGTTAAGCAAAAAATTGAATAAGATAAAAATAAATAGAAAGCTATACCTTGCTCATGGATTAGAAAGATTAATATTATTGAAATGTCCTTATTACCTAATGTAATACAGATTCAGTGCAATCCCTATTAAAACACTAATGTCATTTTTCTCATAATTAGAATACCTAATTCTAAAATTTATATAGAAGCACAAAAGACCCCTAATAGCCAAAGAAAACTTGAGAAAGAACATGCTCCCTGATAACAAACTAAACTACAAAGCTACAATAATCAAAACAATATGGTATTGGCATCAAAACATACATAGATCCACAGAATAAAGAATCCAGAAATAAATCCTTGCTTATATTAATCGTTATTATAATTGACATTTTAATAATGTCAATTAATCTATGACAAAGGAGGCAAGGATATACAATGGGGTAAAGACAGCCTCTTCAGTAAGTGGTGTTGATAAAACTGGAGAGACACACGCGAAAAAATGAAATTGGACCACTTTCTTATACCATATATGAAAATAAACTAAATGGATTAAAGATTTAAATGTTAGACCTGAAACTATAAAACTCCTAGATGAAAACATAGGCAGTAAATTCTTTGACATCACTCTTAGCACTATATTTTTAGATGTTTCCTTGAGCAAGGGAAACAAGAAAAAAAATGGGGCTACATCAAACTAAAAAGTTTTCGTACAGCGAAGGAAACTAACAAAATGAAAAGACAAGCTACTAAATGGGAGAAGATATTCACCTATGATACATCCAATAAGGGATTAACATCCATATCTATAAAGAATTCAACTTAACACCAAAAAACAATCTAATCAAAAAATGGGCAGAGGACCTGAATAAACATTTTCTTCCAAGAGGACATACAGATAGACAACAGACATGTGAAAAGATGTTCAACATCACTAATGAAGGAAATGCAAATTAAAACTACACGGAGATATCACTTCACACCATTAAATAAACAAACAACAAGTGTCGGCAAGGAAGTGAAGACAAGGGAACACTTGTAAACTGTTGGTGAGATTGTAAATTAGTGCAGCTAGTATGGAAAACAGTATGGAGATTCCTCAAAAATTAAAAATAGAGCTGTCATATGGTCCAGGAAGTCTACTTCTGGCTATTTATCTGAAGAAAACAAAAACACTAATTCAAAAAGTTATATGCACCCCTATATTCATTTGCAGAATACTAGTAGTAGCCAAGATATGGAAGCAACCTAGACTTACAGCAACGGATGAATGGATAAAGATGATGTGGTACACACACACAATGAATTATTCAGCAATAAAAAAGAATGAAATCTTGTCATTTGCAACAACATAAATGGAACTAGAGGGTATTATTCTAAGTGAAGTAAGTCAGAAAGAGAAAGACAAATACCACATGATCTTATGTATATATGGAATCTAAAAAATACAAAAACCAAAATAAATGAATACACAAAACAGAAACAGACCTATAGAGGATAAGCAGATGGTTGCCAAAAGGGAGGTGATGGGGGAATGGGAATAAAAAAAAGCAAAAAATATACAAGAGATTTTTGAGTAAACTCTAAATAAAAATGCATTTTTTTCTGACTGTTGAACTGAAGATTCCAAAAGCTAAAAAAAAAATGAGCATAAACATAGGTTAACAATAAAATGTATTTATTGAACACTTACTATGTGCTATATAAGACTGGATGTTCAAAATTAAAATGGCATGGTCTCTGGACTCAGATAGTTAAGAATCACTAAGAAAAAGGCAATCATTCACTACGGAATTAGTGATGATTCTAATACTTGTTAGAGGGTGAGGATCTTCTAATAAAGTGAACTGTTAGAGGAATAAAGGCATCTTTTAGCTCATTCTCTCCACACTGAGTTTCTCTTCTCCTTGGGGCCTATCGGCATTAAGATTGATCCTCTCCTCTTTCCTACAGAAAGTAAAGATAACTCTTAAGACTGGGTCTTCAGTGTTTCACTAGGGCAGCAGGAAGAAGGCAGCTCATAGAAACCCCAGGAAGGCCAAGAGCATGCAAGATCTGTCCTTGTTCATAAGCACACTTTTTCATAGGTTTGGGGGAAAAGAGATATAATAAATGAGAAAAAAAAATATCAAAAAAAAAATCACTGACTCATCCACAGAATATAAATATGAACCATAAAATGCCTAGCATCTATCCTGACCCCATAATTCCAGAACGCCTTTTTGCCTGTGTGGGACATGTAAAGAGGACTTGACGGTTCTACAATTTCTTAATGTTAACTTAGGTAATAAGGACTCTTGTGCATTTATACAGTATTTAGTAGCTTTTCACTCCATCGTTATGCCATTTTTCCCCTATTTTTCTTCTTTCTCTTCTACCACAGTCTCCTTGGCTTTCCCCTTCTCCCCCTGACCCCACCATGCTTTTAATAAGGAAACTTGGACTACATACATTTCACTTTAATGGAATCCATACCCCAATTCCAAACAAAACAACTAGCCCTACATTTATTATCCTTGGTCATTACAGACTAAAACTATTCCAAAATGTTGGTGGTTTTCCTTTTCAAATTACTAATTTATAATCAGAATTCTATAGCAGAAAACCTTTATGACAATCAAATGGTATTAAGTATACGTAACCTCATTCACTAGAAATAAGTACACATAACCTCCTTCATTAGAAGAATATTGGGTTTTACCCACTATACTAGATGTCAGAAGCTCCTTGCCAATCTGCCTTGAACTGTCAGCCATGCATGGGATCCCTCAAGGAGCTATTGCAGTGTGGTACAGTAAGAACATGGGTGTTTGAATCAGGCCCAAGTTTGCACTCAAGCTCTCTAGTCACTAGCTATGTGGCCCCGGGCAAGTTACTAGATTTCTTAGCCATCTGAGAAGTGGAAATTATAGTATTTACTCTGCAGATTTGAGATGAAATTAGCCTAGTGTCTGGCTGATGCTCAATGAACAGTAGGTGTTATTGCAGAAATATATTGGCTCATACTACATATAATATTTTGGGTCTTTTTTGCAACTTATCACTTTTCCTATATCTCCTAGAATCCATAGACAATGATTGTTTCAAGTATAAGAGCTATGTTAAAGAAGCCATGTCAAGTATAGGAAGAAAAGATCAAATGAATGCCATTTGCAGTATTTTTATATTTAGCTTATGATGATTACATGCAGTAAAGACCCCTTTTGTTCATGTATCCCAGGATCCATGCCTTTTTTAATACCCTCCCACAGTAACACAGGGATTGGGCATATGACTTGTTTTGGCCAAGGGAAGAAACTTAAAAAGTACTTGCTCATTGGGGCTTGCATTATGCAATCTTAGAACCCTGAGTCACCACGTCAACAAGCCTAAGCTAGTGCACTGTATGATAATGTGACACAGTTGCCTCCATCACCCCAGCTGAAAGCCAGACAGCATCCAGAAGTAAAGCTCCCTGACCAGAAGTTGACTCAAGATACACGAGTGACTCCCATTGAAAACAGAAGAAATACCCAGCTGAGCTTGGTCTAAATTGTTAACTCGAAGAATTATCACTAAATAAACAGTAGTTACTTTAAGCTACTAATTATGGAATGGTTTTTATACAGCAAAAGCTGGTACATATTCTCTCTCCAAAGAGACAAAATGGTATGGACCAGAAGAATGAAGAAATGGTTTTAATTTCATCTCTGTGATTTGATCATCATAGGACCTTGGACAAGTCAATTTTTCTCTTATTTTAGTCTTATCTATGAAATGGAGATGGTAATACCTGCTTATTTTACAAGTTGGTTGTGGGAAACAAGTGACATAATATATGTAAAATGTTTTATCAGAAAATATTATAGAAGTGCAAGTACTATCAATTTAAAGCTTTTCACATTAAAATTGTTTCTGAAAAGTTAGAGACTAAATAAACTAATACAACAGGATAAGTGAATATGGTGATTGCTCCTTGAGCAGTTATAGAGGATGGGTGGTACTCCTTAGAGGGATTTGTATGTGGTGGGGGAGGAAGGGATTTGTTGAAAGGAAGTCATAAGTTAAACAGAGGGATTACAGTTAAAATTTTCATTAATAATTGAAACAAGAAAAATTCAGATATTTACAGAAATTCATTATTGTATATGGCATTAGCATGCAATAGAGATTTTATGAACTCTGAAGTTGAAACAATTAGGTTTTAAATGTTAACAACTTTTAACAACCTCATGCCCCTGTATATAAAATAATCTTCTGAACTAACAGTTTTATAAATGTCAAGTCCCGTCCATAATTTTTTTCACTTTTAAATCCACATACCTTTTATCTAAATTAGTGTTACCTTACCTTGCCTATGATATTAGCATTGACATCACAAAATCCTTTAGTATCTAGTTGGGCCATCTAGGCTTTAAGAGCAAAATCTACATTTTAGTCATAAGTATTCAGAATGGCTTTTTTGAAAATCAAATTTATTGAAAGGTAAATAACATAGTTTGTCCTAACAAATATCTCATATCATATCATATAGAATGAACTTTAGGAAAAAAGTCCTGAGAGGCAGGCTGGAAAGGCAGAGACTATTATCTTCATTTTACAAACGAGGAAACCAAGGCTCCAGAGTTTCAGAATTCTCTAAGGACGCCCTCTACTGAGTGGCAGAGCCAGGTCATCTGATTCCCAACCCAGTGTGCTTTTCCCACAATGCTCCACTGCCTCTCAGGTGAAGGATTTATAGTGAATGTTGATGCCCTGAAGGTAACAATTATTTAGGGACTGATTATTCATTTTGTAGATTTCTGTACCTCTATTTCTTCTCCGTCCTCTTGTTATGGGATAACTACTTTTGCATTAGTGGAATACCACTTCCTAGATGTTCTCATAAAGGTTTGGTATGGCAGAGAGGTCAAAAACTATGGTCAAAATGAGGTTTGTGGAGCCAATTTCATTTTTCCTTTTTCTCAATATCTTGCATGGCTCTGAATAATCAAAAGTTGACTATTCACAAGGTTTCTATTAAGTGAAGTTTCCTTCTGTCCAAAATGTTTAGAAGAGGTTAGCAAGGTGTCTGTAAAGTCAAAGATTGGAAAATGAATGAGCCAATTACATTTTTACAGAACAACAACAAAAAGCTTTTTTTCACATAAAGATTAAACAAACAAACAAAAAACCTTTTCCTGTTCCTAAGTGATGGTGGGCTAAGGCTTTCATTCATATTTAAACAAGGCTAATTATATAGAGTGAATGATTCAAAATATTAAGATTTTATAACAACACCATTTCTTGATGGGTACAAGACAGGCATGATTTTTATTTCTTTGAGTCTGAGGTTTTAAGAGTCCCAGGCAGGACTGGGCCATTCACATTATCCCATCAATTGATGCTCTCATTGAAGTACAGTGGAAGATGCATGCATTCAATGATCATTCAGTGCGACACATGACAGGATCCCTGGGGGAGCACACTTCAAAAAAATCATTTAAGTTGGAATATTGAATATCCTATTCTTTTGCAAACTACAGTATATTTTAAAAAGAAATCTCATCCAAAATGATTAACACTTCCTACTGTTCAGGAAAAAAGCCTGCCCTTTCAGACTAACAGCTGTGGATCATTAGCTCTCCAGTGATGAGATGTGTTTGATGAGTATTTTTCTTTCTAATTAAGAGATGAGATTCTCTATTTGACTGTCTCTTCAGAAAGGAGTGAAGAAAAAATTCTCTGCCTACATGGAAAGGCCATCTCTCACAAAACAATTAATTATTTCATGGCCCTTTTAGAAAATCCTTTTCTTAATTTCAATTCATTTTTTTTCCTTAAACTTTAACACATTTACACCCAGGCCTTCAAACCATTAACCCATTTTTTCCTCCAACTTTCACTCTCTGATATTTTCCTGTTTCATCATTTGATAATGTCTATTTCATATAAAACAGAATGAGAAAATGTATCAAAAATATGCATACCCTAACAGAAAGCATTTGGTATAGGAATATTCTCTGATGTTACTAAATACACAGTATTTGCCTTTTGGGGAGCTAGGCAATGTTTTTAAAAAATAAAAACTTAAAGGTGACTAGCAATATATAAAAACTGGTTATGTTTTTAAATTAATTATTCCTTAAAAGGAAACTATTTTCACCTCTACCAATAAGACTGGCCTTAAAGAACGTAGGGAGTTCAGTAGGACCTAAAATATATAGTTTTTCTTTCTGACAAGGCCATCATCAAAGGCTATAAAATTACAGAGTTCAAAACATGATTAAAGAGAATAAGCAACTGAAAACCCTGTGAATCAAACCCATCAATGGCTTCCTTAAATCTTTCTTAGCACAAGGAAGAAAGGAGGGAAGGGAAGAGGGTCAACTTTCAAATATTTGAAGACAGTGCTGATGCTTCTCTCCCTTAAGGCACATAAAAATATGGAAGGATGTTTTCAGTTGTCCTAATGCCTGGTGTGAGAGAGGGTAGGTGCTGGCATTGAGTGAGTGGGGCCCACTTGCACCCAGAAAATTTTCTTGTCCACATGCTAATGGCGCTCCTCTTTGAGAAACATTGCCAATTTCTCACACAGACAGCAGAATACTCTACAATTAGAAGAAACTATATGTATAAATACAAACATATAGCTAGGATGGGTGGGTATATTGCCTAGATGACATAAATGATCACTTAAGGATTAAGGTTAAGACAGCAGTAGAAGCAATTGCACTCACTCATAAGCATTTGCATTAAAGCCTCTTTTTCCAACTATTACTGTTTAATACTGCTTAAAGATATACCTGAAGAGCTGGAGGTGAACCTGCTGCTCATTTACTCCCCTTTGGTTTAAGTCAGGCTACATACATCATCAGAGTCTTCAGAACTTTATCTTCTGGGAAGAGGGTAGTTTTGATCTGATTTAAATAGTCAGATGGCATCATCACCTATTCTAAGGTCTTTATTTCTAGCTGGTTCCACTAAAGCTTTTCTACCACCTCCGTTCAACAGGGGAGAGAAGATAGGCAAAAATAAATGAATAAATAAGTTCAGCATCACAACAGCCTTCTCAAGATGGTTTTAAAGTATGACATGTTGCTTTCTTGAAGAGAAGCTATGCTTTGCTTGGACAATTTTCTAAAATAAACAGTAGCAGGGAATTGCTGACAACCTTAGATCCACTGGATCACTCGTTTTGCTGCTTCCTGTGGTCATGCCACCAATGATACAGGGAACCTTATTATGCTCATATACAATGGCTTCTCTCCCCTCTCTCAATTAGAATGAGAACTGACATGAATCTCTCTGCTCTTTTCGAGTAGTTTCAACCAAATCCCAAACTGATAAGACTTTTGTTGTGTTTGGGAGGGTGTGTGTGTGTATGTGGTTTACATGGTAAGAGAAAAAAATCAAAGTGCACTCTCTACCAAATGATCCCTTATATTAATTAGGCAAAATATGTCAAGAGAACCATCTACCTCAATTATGGTGACAAATGAGTATATGGTTAGGAGTAGAAAAAAATTAGAAATTGGTTGATTTCAAAGGCACAACTTTGAATCAAAGTCATACTATAACTTAGTTCATTTATTTACTGATAGTGTTGAAAAATTACTTACTCAGATTTACTTAGACTACGTATAAATACACATTAGGAAGTTCCAATTCCTTATGGTGTGAAATTGTACCCTGGGTTTTTGAAGTCACTACTTGAAACTGAAAGTCCACCATCTTAGAATATCCATGTCTTTTTAAAAGCATAGGTTGACTCCATGTATTCAAGAAGCAAGTGTGACAACTAGATAGGACTCCTTTGAAGTTGTCTTAAATACAACCCATGGAAATACCTACTGAAGAATCTTCATAACAAAATGGACCAAAACAACCTCAGAGATGGTGCTATCACTAATCGTAGAATAATGTGCAGTCCTTTCCTTCATGGAGATATTATTTCAATAGAACCTGTCAATCAGAAGGCTTGGGGAGGTATTTATTTAGATGTTTTCTTTTTCTTTTTCAGCTTACAAGTTGTACTGATACTTTGTGTCATTTTTACCAGTCAGAGGTGAAAAGCTCTGACTTTGCTTTGAGAACACTGACAACTCTAAAATGCAAAGTCCAGAGTATGTCCAACTGGAGCATCGCATCAACCACACATGAATAACTGATAAGAAATCCCTGTAATGTTGTGAGTTTAATGTTAGTCAAAGTTTGGATGCAGAATGAAAGTGACAAATGCTTATTGACACTTATAGAATAGTGATTCATTTTCTGAGGTCCCTTTCATCAGAAATTAGTACTTTACCTAGAAGTCTGTAATGCTTACTATGGTACCAGACAGTTCTGTTTTTTCATTTTAATAGCTTCACAGAAGTTCTACATTCAAAATTAGGCTGCATGCAAAGGCACTCTTGCAGATTAAAGTCAACACATATTTAATGTTTTAAATGACTAAATATGAACAATTAAGTGGAATTGGTGAATTGGAGGTTGCTGGTATCAAGGAACGAGCACTCTAAAAAAATACTTAAACATCAAAGAAACATGTAAGAACATTAAGGCTATTAAGCTCATTGAAACTTGTCTTTCTCTAGTATCCCATTTCTCCAGGATCTCACTGGTTCTAGAAGGACCCATAACTATCACAGTAGTAGAGGTAAAGAACATTCCATGCTATAATAATTTTCTAAGTAAAAAATGAGTGTGTTAACATTGGTTCTCAATTTGTTTTTGTTTTTCTTTCATTTATGCATAACTCCAGTGCCAGTGAAAAAGTCATCTTTTTTTCTGTGCTATTCCAGTCATTACATAATGTCCAACATCCCTTCATGTCTTCTAAGTTCTCAAACTATTGCTAACAAAAATGTTGGAGTAAATGTAATATTTTATTTAAGAATACTGTCATACAAATATACCATCTCTATAAATTTTCTAGGACCTTAGAAGCGTTGTAAAGATTTGTTAAAGCTTATTAAAGAGAGTTATCTTTTAAATGTTTAAAGAAATGAATCTGTTACTGTTACTATTTTTAAAGTAGATTCTTGATCAACTTCCCTCTATGTGTGTGTTAATGCTTTATCTAGACACACATATCTGATACCGATGTTTGCTGATGTACAAAATGTAAAACTTTCCCTAAGCTTGAAATCTGGCTTTAAAACTATCTTTATCATGAACAGGTACAATATTTAGGGCAACAGCTGGCACTTCAGTTACTCATGAGGGGGAAACTCCCTCTGTTCTATATATTGTGCCAGAAAATAGGATACCCAGCTATCAAACAAGCCAAACACATGTTAGTGAAGTCTGCGATACAAGTTATTTTAAAAATTAGTCTAGTAGGCTTTATATTCCCTATTCTATCTCACTGAACAGGAACACCTTTCAAAAAGCAAATGATCAATTACGGTGACTTATTTCATATAGCAGTTGATATATAGAGGGTTGCACTCTGCCAAGTTTTGGGGTGTTTGGTACCATTCTGATTCATTGCCACTCAAATCATCTCAGGTTTATTCAATTTATCATGAATATCTTTCCTGGGCTACTGATTTCTGAATCTTTCTTTTTAATCCTTCATGATATATCCTGCAGTTACTGCTGGTTATTCTTTGTCCAGATTTGATATTTTCATTTCAATCTTAAAATCACAGAGTCAAAGTCAGAGAACATGTTTTTAAATTTTCACCCTCATAAATAGACTTACAGACCTAATAATATCACATATTTCAGTTATCTTACCAGTTTCTGAAACTTCATCTCCCATTCTGTCTTATAATTTTCTAATTTTCTCCTTCACTGGTCTCATTCCCCCCAATCCCTCTGTTCTGGAAAAACCTCAAGAGTTATGTTTAGCAGCTCTAGCTATGTCTGAAGATTTCTCTTTGCAATTCAAATAATCATCTTAGGCTGATTTTAACAGCCTCCTTTACTCCATTCCATCTTTTACCCTTGCTGTGTAATGTTTACTGATGAATGTCTTTCTCTCATTTCTTAACAGCTCTAAGTGGTCTAGTTACTGCACGGGGACGCCTAGAGGTTTGAACACTAAGTATACATTTTTCTTGGCTATTTTCCACACCTCTAAACAGTCTTAAATGCAACAGGGCTTGTGTTTCAATGGTAACAGAAGTTACCAGAGAACACTAGTTTAGACAGCAAGCAAGCCGAACTCCAACTGTTCAAACAGCCTGACTTTTACAGTAAAAGGAAAGGCCCTGGGCCAAGACCACTGAGATGAACAGGTATTTTTAGTTCACTTGTAGGCCAGCTCTAATGTAATTCTGAAATGTTTTCTTCAAACCAAACTCAACTTTTTCAAGGCTGTCCAAATCTGTTTTCTTTTATAGCAAGTACAAATTCTTGGAGCAAGGGAAGCATGCGTATCATTTGCAATGCTGCTGCATGTCTATGGTGTTGATGCCCAATGGCTCAAATTAGTCCGCAAAACAGATGAGTGCATTGTAATTAGCTCTTGTCAAACTGTTAGAAATACAAAAACCATTTCCACTGTAATAAAAATTACGAAAGAGAAAAATCTCTCATATCATTTTCAGCCAAAACAGTTCCTGAAATGTCTGGTAGTTTAGGATTCCAGAGTTCTAAAAGAAGGCCATTTCATTTTCAGAAAAGCTTTCATTGCATTGACATGGAGATGCTGAGATATATTTCCTTCAGGCATTTTTGTTGTTATATTTCATTGCCTGTAAAACCTCATTTCTAAAAATGACCTGTCAGGAGTGGGCATATTTTGTTCAGCCACACGGTACTGATGTATGATTCTCAATACTAAACACTTCTTGGAGTATTTTTTAAATTGAGATTTTCTAAACTTTTCCTATCAGTGTGTTAGTATTATCAGTTTTCCTGAATAACTAAATATTGCATTCTGTTTAAACAAAAGAAGACATTAAGGAGGCAGAATCATAGGTTCAGATGGGATAACTTTGATGTTAAACTCTCATGAGATAATCATCAGTTTCTTGTTGACAATTTACTTGGATATTCATTGTTGAGACATTTAAATTATTCACAACCTTCAGAAGGGTTCTGGTGCTCCCTGAAATTTAATGTCCTCTCAAAGAAAAATATGGGCTATTAATAGGGGGTTATTTAAAGTAAATTTAAATACTAATCGAAAGGCGGTACAGTTTGAGATTAGGTCTGATGTACCAAAAACTACCCCTGTATACTTGCCATCACAGCTTTCCCAAAGATATTTTCAGGTGGACTTGTGTAAATGAGAAGGATGGTATAAATGTATCTTTAAAAGTAATAAAACTACCATACACAAAAGTTAATAAAGAATTGACCACAGAGCTAAAACTACAAAATTTCTAGAAGAAAACATAGGAAAAAACAGCTGTGGCTTTGTGCTAGGCAAAGAATTGATAAATATAATACCAAAAGCATGATCTAAATATGTGTTTAAAAATTAGACTTCACTGAAGTCAAAAACTTTTGTGCTTCAAAAGACACAATTAAGAAAGCACAAAGACAAGCCACAAACTGGGAGAAAATAATTGCAAATCATATATGTATCTGATAAAGGACTGGTATCCAGACTATAAAAAGAACACTTAAAACTTAATAATTTAAAGAGAAAACTCCAATTAAAAAATGGGCAACAGATTTGAATAGACATTTCACACACAAAAAAACATATGAATGGCTAATAAGCACATGAAAAGATTGTCAACATTATTCATCCCTAGAGAAATGAAAATTAAACCACAATGAGATACTGCTTCACACCTACCAAGGTGGCTAAAATCAAAGCAGAAAGTACTAAATGGTGAAGATATAGAGAAACCGGAACTCTCCTATATTGTTGCTGAGGACGTAAAATGGTGGGGTCACTTTGGAGAACAGTTTGAGAGTTTCATAAAAGGGTAAACCAGTGAAGTTAATATATCAACCAATAATCCACTCTGATTTACCTAAAAAAAATGAAAACATATGCCCACATAAAGACTTGTACATTAATGCTCATTTATAGCAGCATCATTCACGATGCTCCCAAAATCTACGAAATCTGATTGTTTTTTAAATGGTGAATGGACAATCAAAATGTGCTATATCCACACAATGGCTTACTACAGCAATAAGAAGACACTATCGACACATTCTATGTCACTGACTCAGAAACATTATGCTAAATGAAAAGTCAGATGTAGAAGACTATATCTGCAAGATTCCATTTATGTGAAATGTCCAGAAAAGGTAAATCACTAGAGATAGAAAACACTAGTGTTTGCCAAAGGCTTGAGGTGGGAACAGGAGTGACTAACTGGCATAAGGGATCTTTTGGAGTCGATGGTCATACAACTCTATAAATTTACTAAAAATTAGTAAATTACACACTTAAAATGGGTGACTCTTATGGTATATAAATTGTACTTCAATAAAGTTGTTTAAAATAAAAAGTGATAATTTCTATGGAGATCAATGCTAATCTGAGGAACTGACTGAACCTAGGTAGAGGCAACAAAGGATCATGGACCTTGGATGTATCTTGCCAACACTCAAAATATTTAAAATGTTAGTTGATGATACCATCTACATAACAATTCTCAGGACAATCGTTGCCCCTTTGAATTCACAGAAGTTCTACAAAAGCTGTTAAGAGATAGCTAAAGCAAAGATCACCATCAATTATTGCTCATTATAATTAGAAAAGCAAAGTCCCAGAAGCAGGTGATGAAAAAAATGGTCATAAAATGCTACCACCCTAAGGTGAGACTATTATGCAATTAGTTCTAAATCCCCATAAAAATATCAATTTTGAAAAAGAAAATATTGAATTCCTTACCCTCTGAATAAGAAAAGGTTGAAAGAATGCAAAAAGAAAATGCTGAAAGTCAGTCAGAGAAAGTAGAGAAAAAAATAGAAAGGAAGAAAGGGTAGCTTAGAGCAACAGGCTGAAAGAAAAAATCAAACAAAGCAAAGCAGAACAAATCTTAGCACAGGAAAATGAGGAGAGAGCATACAAGGTCATCTTCCCCACCCAGAAGAAAGCACTACTGGATAAATATGACACTGTTTCTTTACTTTGTAATCACACTGGGGAGCTCTTTTAATCTGGACCCAGAGTCTTAGGTTTTCATTTGAATTCTTCAGTGATCTCTATTACCAAGTTTCCTAGAGTACCACCTATCAGGAAGTGAAACCTCTCACCCTGACTTCTGTGCACAAAAATAGCTGGAAAACCTTAGGAGGGACTTGTTTTATTTTTTTCTGGTCAGCAACAGTTAGCAGCTCCCTTTTGTTGGTTGGGTTTGCTTTTCTCAGGATATTACATCAAGAAAATAGAAATAAAAACTGCTGAACACAGCAGGAAGAGTGAAATAAACCTGAACACCACTTCCAACTGTTTTTATTCAAGCACTTCTAAAACTGTAGGATAACCCTGTACTCTCTATACTGCTGCATACATGTCTTAATTTCTTTTTCCACAATAGAGCATAATACATGTGTTTGTAAGTTAACTAACTTATATCAAGCAAGGAGAAGCAGGTGAGCCCTGGCAGATTTCCCACTGTTTCTACAGTCATTTCTCTACTTATCAATTGCTGCAATCTAAACTCCCTGTTCTGCTGTCAGTGCCACAGAGCTATCCTATCTCTCAGGGCGACAGGTGTGGCTTTGTCCTCCAAGTGCATGACACTGGGCAGAATCCAGCTCACCTTTGAGAAGCTCTCTGTTGTGGCAACATTACTATTTTCATTTACGCTGTTTCCTTTCAGACATGTTTGACCACATTTCTGTCCAGAAGTGTTCATCATGTTTCTCGCTCTAATAAAGACATCAACTCAGTGGCAACTCTGGATTCAGTGTTTAGTAGTGTAACAAAGAGGCAGTGATATGTTCCCTCTTTTCCAGTTCTAGCTTGCTCTTGAGGCAGGAAGAGGTATATGGCTTCTAAATATCAACTAGAAAAGAGCACCTCATTGCAAATTATAGCAAAAGTAAATGGATCGGGGTTGATGTCAAAGAGAGGGCAATATACTCCCTAAAAAACATGTACCAAATCATCTATCATGAAAATCTCTAGATTGTCTCTATAGTTTTGTTTCCCTCTCCTTTATTCCTAGTCTATGCATAATAAAGAATAACTGGCATATAGACAGAGGTAGAGCCTAAAAGGGAACACTGTGAAAAGGTAAAAATCATAAGACCTGAAAAACATGTTCTAAGACTTCTCCTATAAAACTAGATCCTTTTTTCTATGGAGAAACTTTATGCACGAGAGCCTTAAATCAGCTGAAATATTTCACTGTTCAGGGAGAATAGGTTATGTATAAATACATTTTCCAAGTGTGTGTATAGGGATATAACATGAGATGTGTATATATAAATTTATATATATCGTATCTATATCTATCTATACTTTATCCTGCAAGAAGTATGTTCTCATAAATGTTAAGTGATTATTTATAGGTCCCTCTCCCTCAATTGTAGAATGGAAATATCAATTCAATTATAATGTAAAAGTTCATTAAATGCTGTTAATGATAGTTTATCTCACTTCTAAGGAAATAATTTTACACAGGATTAATATAGTACTGTTAATGTAGTTAAGGAATTTTATTATTCCTTAATAGAAATTGAAAATGAAGTCTGCTTTAAATAATTTTAATTAAAATTATTACCATGGAGGAGTAATTATATCTAAGCATTTCTATGCCCCAAGGGACCATTTAACTTTTTTCACCTTTATAATTTTTAATTATTTTTATTCCCATATAGCAGATAGGAAAGTTGAGTTTAGGGTGAAGAAAGTATTTTGTAACATGTCTATTAACCACAATTTTAAATCTTTATTTCACAATCTTATTTCCAGAAATAAGGTAGTAAAATTTGACAGGCATTTAAACAATTTTTGTAGCCTCTCTTGCAGATCATATAAAAAGATCCTAAATATTGTTTTTAAAGCTTGTTAAATGTAAAAGAATATCTTTATATTATGTGATTAAAGGCATTGTTTTATTAATCTGTTTTAAGAACTCCCTCCCTGCCATCATTTAAAGATCTATTTAAAAGACTATGTTAAAGATAAACTGTGTCAAAGATAAGGAATGATCTTGATAACTGGTACTGAAAACCTGTAGCACAGAAAACCTATACCTTGCTGAAAACCTCTTATCTTCTCACATGTTCAAGACTCACCCAGTGCCTTGGCACAGATGAAATGTTACTAGCCTATCATACAGAAGTAGTTAAAATTTGCGACATTATAACCTTTCAAGTCCACCATCTTTTTGACAATTGCAAGGGTCTTAGTCCCCTGATGTACTGGGCACTAAAAAAATAGTGTTGCTTTTTTTGGTTGTTGCTTTTGTTTTCTTTTGCTATACTTCAACCATGATTCTAGGTAAGTTCTAGTTGTATGTGTATGGGTCTGACTTGATCTGCTTCACAAGAAAGTTAGTGTGAGAAGGGAGCATGAGAGAGTACCATGTCCCATCAAAAATTAATCACTTCATTACTTATATGTGTTAGTTCCTAGTCTCATAATTTTTGGTTCAAATATATAATGATTATTGCCTTTCTTAGGACTGATGGCCCATCCGCCATCAATCTATAGTTGATATCTTGTTTCTTTACTCAGCACCCTGAGTTTCCTTGTAGAAATCCTCTACCACTCTCAGTTGATGGTTTCTGATGGAACTGATCCATCCCACTTCTGGCTGCAGAGGGATGGACATTTGACCCAGCCCTGGTCAATGAGAATAGCACCTGTTCCTGGTCACAGTTATTGGTTCGAAGATGGACCAATTAGAACAAGTGAGACTCAACTCTGGGTCTTTGGGCCTATTAAAAGAGAATATTTTTTTTCCTGACCAAAAGCTATATGAATACAAGCCTACAGGTGCTAATTGCCACTTGGCAGAATCCTGCCTAAGATCAATGCTAACACAGCAAAAACTAAGCCAAGAAATGACCCTGCCCCCCGCCAAATTGAGTTCTGATTAAGTCGTCTGAACCCCTATATCCACACATGCCTGAAAGTATCATTTGGCTTTCCACACATACACATAAAAAAGGTAAAAAAGACCATTCAAACATTTCAATATAATTTGTGTATTTTTGAAAATTTTAGAATTCATCCACTTCTGGCCTCCACCAGACTCAATAAGAATCTCTGGCAGTGGAGCCCTAGAATCTATTTTTAATTATTCCCTCAGTGTTTCTTATGATTAGTTAATGTAGGGAACTATTATGGGCATTCATTGAAAGTTCTCACTCCTTTTCCAACACCATCAGCAAGCTAAATGAAATTCACATTATGTCCTAGAGACTTCCCAGAGAACAGACCATTAAGTACACTGAAAGCCACATTTATTCTCTTGTTGGTAGCTGTAATGTCACCACCCCTTTTCTTCTCCAGTCTAGAAAGAAAAGAAACTACAATTATGTGGGAGAGACTTTAATGATGGGAGGTCACCTTTCTTCTTTTCAATAGCCTCCTGGTAAATTAAGAGTCTCTAACCCCTCTGTGTTCTGGGGCTAACTTTCCAGGTACTTGATTAGAACTGGTAAAAAAAGTAAGAAGACCAGATAAGATAGGATTTGGAAGGAAACAACTAAATTCAATTTTTCTCATTGTTTTAAAAATTTAGGTAAGCCATATAGAAGAGACTGAATTTGTCTATTCTTAGACACAGTCACCTGAAGTATAAGTGGAGTGATACCTCGATTGGCTGGATTTCTTTCCACCCATTTTATAGCCATAGAGATTACTCCAAATTTACCCTCCTGTGTTTCTGATTGGCTCTAGTAACAGGCTTCACATAGAACAATCGTTTAGAAAGGTTGAGATAAACAAAATCTTCAGAGAACATTTCCTACCTTCAGCTCTGCTAAAGGTGGTTTCTAAATCCTGTAGATTTGTTCATCTATATCAACTCTAATTGTAGGCAATAGGCCCAGAGTGAACAGCTCATTAAATACAGGTGAAGTTTATTCTCCAAAATCATCCTTTTTTTTTTTTTATATTAGGCACTTTGGGGCTAGTTTCCTCATAATCTGCAAGTCAACCTTCTCAGGCCAAAATTTTTTCTAAGGAGCAGGGGGATGCTAGGCACAGCATTCTGCTCCCGACAACTGTACCTTTTAGAGAACTGGCAACAAATGATATGCTTTCAGACGATTCATTCTAGGACTTTTCAAAACGGACAAGAACTCACTAAAAACAAGTTGCATCAGGTCCTCTGGATCTCCAAAAATTAATGATCCTATAGAAACAGTCCCTTTGTGTCACCTTGAGTTGGGTTTTATGAGCAAGTTGTCTTGATGAATAGGAATTTCTACTGAGATGAAATGGGATGTGTTCTACTCTCCTTCACACTAGCTCATATTTTCATTTGTACCTTAAAGACATCTCTTAACTGAGAAGAGAAAAAAAGCATTTCCTAAGGTACTGATTTTGACTTTATTGTCACAAAATTAGTGTAAGCTTAAAAACAAATAGCCTACTTTTTAGTTAGTATTAAAAACAGAATTAAGATTAATCATCCTAAAACCAAAAAATTTTTGGAAGATGCTCTCTAACACTTAACTCACTTATAACTAACCCTCTGAACAGGATTTTATCACTTAAGGGTAGCAAGTTTAGATGAAGGATTCAGAGGAAGTTCTAAGGTTAGCTTTTCTATGAGTGCTCAAATGGGACCTTCCTTATGCCTATGGCAGTGGGAATTTCTTAACACTAACATTTTTGCAGGCTAAAATAATCAGTCATGCTCTTTGGCATAGAATTTTGAGGTTTGTGAGAAAAATCTTGTCCCATTCTCAGCCCATGTCCATGTGGAGGCGAGGTGGCATTTTACAGACGTATGTTTTGGTTTGGCTTCTCAACTTTTAAAAGAGTTGTCAACTATATTCCCATCTCAGCTTAAAGCATAGTCTGTCCCTAATTGGCAATGGAATATTTGCACTCCAAGTACTTGTCAAAAGAGGATAACACTGAATGCTTGCTGCCCAGTGCCTATCAAAAATCAGTCATGAGAAATTGTATTTATGGAAGGTTGCCTGAAGGACATACATTCCCTTTTAGATCTACTCGATTTTATTTTGGATTTGGCCAAACCATTTGAGAGTAATATACTGAAAACTCATGGCTATGCCATCTCAAAATAATAGTAATAATCTTTAAAATAATCATGCAAAGTAGGGGTTAATATCCCTGTTTTGCAGGTGAAGAAACAGTCCTACCACCATCAAATTTCTTACTGGACTACCCAGCAAGTGAATAGCAGAGCCACGATTCACACCAAAGTTTATCTGGCTCCAAATGTCATACCCTATATACAGAGCTAGGGGTGTTTCTACTGAATTACATTTTTGTGTTGCAGTACCCTTCATTGACGAAAATTAGAAGAAAGAATTCTAGGAAATACAGCATTGTTTTAACTGGAGATTTGGTTCATATTATACAGTGTCAACTTTATGGAGGCTCTTGAACAAGAATTTCTGAAGTCTTATTCAAGTGTAAGAGTACTTTCAAATACCAGAAATAGCTGGGCTTTCACTGAGCAACTAATAATTTTAATATAAAAATATTAAAAAGACTGTGAATCATATAAGTGATAGTGTTTGCCTTCATTTACTTTCCAAGAAGCCCAGATTCCAAGGATCCTCTGTCTAGTATTGGAGCTGTGCATTTTACATGGCACCTTCCCCACTAGCATCATCTTATTTATCCTCCCAGTCTCTGGCCATCAGTATGACTCCTTTACTTACACTTGAACTTGTTATACTGCATGTATTTTTTGTAAAGTACTTCCATTATTTTTCTGGAATGAGACAGGATATAATAAAATTCAAATAATTAAGTCTGTATTTATTAGGAATTTAGTTTCACGAGCTGAGCTAAGTGGCATCAAGTGATATTTATTTTTTAGGTGAGGCAAACTTTGGTTGACCTCACAGATTGCAAGTGCTTTGTCAGCTTACCAACCCCTTATTTTTTATTATTTTTTACGACTATAGCACCTGGTCTTCCTAGGTGGTCTTCCATCCGAGTACTAACCAGGCCTGACCCTGCTTAGCTTCCGAGATCAGACGGGATCGGGCTTGTTCAGGGTGGCATGGCTGTAGTAATATTTTCTTTTTAAATCCTTACAGTAACTGAATTAGGTTATATTATTAGCTCCATTTTACAGATGAGGAAAACGAAGCTCAGGGAGGTTAAGTTAAATGCCCAAGTTCACACAGCAGTACCAGATTTCTGGCTGATTTCAGAATCTGAACTCCCAACCACTACGCATGTGCCTATTCAGCTCCATATCTTGGTCAGTTAATAAGAAGAGATGTGCACAAAAGAATGAAAATAAAGTAGACACAGTGAGAAGAAAAAAAAAATGGTAAGAAGATACCTTAATGAAAAGAAAATGAGTAAAAACAGATGAAAGAAAAGTAAGGTAAAGGAATAAAAGGTAATAGAAAAAAGAACGAACACAAGACAGGAATGGAATGTGTGCACAATTCTTCCTCAGAAGTGTATAATTGTTTAAACTCTCAGGATGACTTTTTTCTTGATGTTTTAGCCCTGAATATTATCAACATTCAAACACCAACTCTTCACTATAAACTTCTGTGCTGCTTCTTGTCTGAACCACTCTTTTGCACAAGTATATGCTATTTTCTATCACTATTTATCCTATTTTGTGTTTCTACTCTCAACCCAAGTAGGTTCTACCACTTGATGGAAAATGATCTTCATAGTTTTTGATCTAGTAGAGGCAGCATTCATGAGGTTTCATTATGTTAATTTCTAGAAAGGAAATTTCACTCCAAATAAATTCTTCTCTGTTACCATCCACAGAAATAAACAAAAAGATGATTCAGTCATACGAACAAAACTAAAACCAAACTCCTTTGTTTTTCTGAACCTAGGCCAAGAAAATATCACTTTTTAGTGTCCTTCAAAAGCCAAGGACATGAAAAATACATATAAAAAAGTCACTCTCATGAAGTACAGCTATTTACATGAGCTATTACACACGAGAATAAATTACTCCTGGAATTTAAATTTATAGTTAACTCTCCCCAAAACTTTAAAAGTAGCCTTTGCTGTATTAGAAAACAGGTTCCCTTCTAAGATTTTTCAAATAAAGGAAATTTTAAAGGATCTGCTATGGATTAAGGAATGCTATGGGTTTTAAAAGTCCACATTAGAACCAGCTATGTCTAAATTTACCAGCTAGAAATATCTTTAAGATTTAATATTTGTCTCACTGATAGTCTTTGAGAGAATTAGGCTATGTAGTTGCTGATTTCTGTAGGTCTTATTTGGATTTGACATTCCAAGCGAGAATTTGAGATTTTTCTAGATCAGATCCAATTTTTGACTAAGTTGGTTACTCATGGAGTAAATACAGGTTTGAGAGTGAACATCCCTTGTGTTTGCACATGGAAACACAACCTCGTGACCACACTCTTGGCTTTTTTTCTTCTCTACATGGGAGAAATTTCTACACACAGACAAAATGGCTCATTTCTTAAGTTACACTGGCTCTTCCTAAACTGAGAGGAACTACAGAATGGTGAAGCAAGCAGGTTTAGCCCCAAATCCACCACCCATGAAGTGGGCCACTCTGGGTAAACTATGGCACAACCAATCTTGGAAGATCTCTTTGAAGATAATGTATGTGAACATGCTGTGTTAATAGCAAAACATTAACAAATTAAAGATAATTAGATCCAGATCTAGGTCCATAGCTAGATAGAATTAAAAGAAAGTCTCTGGATTTTCATTCTGCTGCTGTCAATTAGCTAACATTTATTGAGTGCTGTTAGATTACACAGGAACACGTGGTGCCACAGACTTCTTTAAAGTGCAGACTACTGAAGTGCAGGGTCACGTTAGGAACTCAGCACCAATATTAGTAAAATGGGACTGCCACTAAAGACTGAGAATTATGTTCTAAATAGGAATGCCAAGGAAAATTCTAGACTACTATTTAAGTTAATATAGCTCAAAGTTGATGACATTAAGTCAAGGATATCCCTGAACAGTGTAAAATGGGCCTACCTATTATGTTCTGGTTCATTCAATTTTCCATCACTAGATGTCCACAAAAGGCTACAAACTAATGCTCTATATTTCCAACTTGTAACAAAGTATAAAGAACTCATTTTGTCTCTTGTAACAAAGAATTTTCACAAGACCTTTGCTTAGTTTTTAAATTCCTAAATTTAATATCAGAAATAATCTTTGAATGTCCTTTAAGAATCCACTGAAAATTTTCTTCTCTAGCTAACAGACAGCTGACATTTTAGCCAATAAGCCTGGTGTTCCACCTTGTCTACCAGATCCATTTTTAGGAGTCAAAAGTGCTTAAATAAGAACCTTTTTTATAATGTGATTAACCTAAGCTTTAATAAGCTTTCTTTTTAATGCTCTTTACAAATTAAACACAAGATATTTAAGAGTGTAAATGTCCACAAGGATTTCATGGGATAAACATACATTTTCTGGTGATGAATATATAGGTATTTACTTCTTTCAAATAACAGATGAGAATTTAATATCAATAATATTCAGGCTAGAGAGCAGGGAAAAAGGAAAGTTCTAAGGAAAAAATACTTCCATGGAAAATTTTACTGATCAAATAGCAACCTAGGATAGTTTCTTTAATGAACCTGCTGATATTTGATTAGGGTATTAAAAGATTTCTAAAAACTAGGGCAATCCCAAGGGTTCTGCAGTTTCTGTGATATTCTTAATTAATCCCACTTTGAGTTCATTATTCAACGACTGCTTTGGGATAATAAAAAAGTCTATCTCTTTACACAAATGTTTGGGAGTTATTTTATAGTGTAGTTTCTCCTTGCATAAGCTATTTATTCTAAACTAGAAGATACTGCTTATTACCTTGCCAAAGGAGTGAGAAAAGTTATCTGGTTCTACCCCTACTTTCTTCCCCGTAGGAAAAGAAAGTTTGCAAGTTATCACCAACACCCTCACCAAGACAACAGAGCCCTTTCCTCCCCAGCTTCCGCAGCTTCATTTCTACCTAAGGCTTTTTTTTTTTTTTTTTTTTTTTTTTTTGGCTGGGGAAATATGCCAGTGATTTCTTTGATCGACCACTTAAACATTTATATGCCCCTCTCTAAATTGCTTTTAAAAAGTGTACTTGGCTTGAGTCATAGTTTCCAACTATCCTTTGACTTTTCCCCTCAATCATTTTGACACAGGTTCTCTTCCCTTGCTTTAGGCCATCTGCACGTGCTTGCGCGCACACACACACAAACACACCTCTCTCCTTCAGAATGAGTTCATGACAAGTGGTCTGATTCTGAACACTACCTTAAATTTCAGCTGCCCTGTTGGCTCCTGTACTTACAAAGTCTGAATTTTTCGTAGGCCCTTGTAGTACATTTTTTGACATATCCTTAAGTTCCCTTTTTATTGGGAGCCTAAGGGCATATTCAGGCTCACTGTGAAGAGCTGGCCTAAATAACGGTTAAAACACGTGTCATGAGCTGCAAGGGGCTTGTTTGCCAGCAGGGCAAACAGTTCACTACAGCTCAAGCAATCCCTTACAACAGGGTGGGTAGAGATAATGAGATAGCCACACAAGTGAGTTGTTCATCTTTGTCGTCAAGCATCTAAGAACACAGTTATCTCAGTAGGATGGTACACCCTGGAGAGTAATAAATATCTTTCAGAAGGTAAAGAAAAACAGTCCAAGAAAACACACCCAAAAAATAAAAGCAAAAAGAGTTCTGAAGAATTTTTTAAAGGAAAATTTCAGCTATATTAAAACTTATTGAATCAGGCCAGTAAGTTCTGAGTGCCCTTTTTTTTTTTTTTTTTACAATGTTTTATTTTAATTGTATGCAGATTTATTCTAGTGTTATGATGCTAATCAACCTGTGTAGCTATAATAAAATAAAGGCAATGTCAACACTTCATCAACTAATCACACTGCTTCTTTCATACCAGACATTGTATCCTCCCTACACAACACCAAAGTACTATTAAAATTATTTATACAAATAAACTATTATCTAAAGACTGAAAAGGCATAATAAATTATGTGTAATATGGTCCAATTATGTGGTAATTTCTTTGTTTTAATTATTTGCATAGTTTTAATGAAGAGGTTGCTAGAAGGTAGAACCATTTTTACATTTAATGGAAAAAAACAAATTTGTTTTTAAGAATGAAAACAAAGATAATTAGCTCTTAAATTAGAGGCATACTAATATATGCATGTTCCTAAATTATTACCAGTATAATTACTTTGTTTGTGCTATCAAAACTTTTCTCTGGAGCTCTGATGTTGGCTATTCAAGTTATTTTTCCCATTTCTGTTAAATGTATTAATATCTTGTTGTTCATCAAGTGCCAAAATAAAGGTTAAAAAAGTTCCCTAGTTTATCTACAGAAGAAAAATTGGGGTGGGTGATGACAACTATGATCTTTCAAGATGCAATTTACAAATGCATAATAACTTAAGAAAGTGAGAAAAAAAATAGATTTATCAAGAAAAGAGAGAACTATCCTAAATTCAACACAGCAAATCAGCAAATTTCTTCAGGGAAAGACATCAAATTTGAAAGGCATCAATACTTTTCTGCTGTCACCAAACTGTTATTTA
This sequence comes from Eidolon dupreanum, assembly GCA_028627145.1. Classification (NCBI taxonomy): domain Eukaryota; kingdom Metazoa; phylum Chordata; class Mammalia; order Chiroptera; family Pteropodidae; genus Eidolon; species Eidolon dupreanum. The sequence goes on along the minus strand of CM053501.1, from coordinate 50,004,095 downwards.
TGCTCATGTGCCAGCTGGATTTGTGTATGTGCGTGCATAATCTCTTTCTCACCACTGATGTCATCATTAAAGCTGTGCAAGAATGTGATTTTCGCTTTGCACGATCTTCAGGGGAGACTTGGACATTATGGTGAAAGTTTGTGACAGTTTGTAAAGTAAGAAGTTAGGGCTTTAAGGTGGCGACATTTCACCACTGCAAAATAGAAAAAGCATCCTTAACTGTGTTTTATTTTGCCTGTCCAGCCCATATTGAAAAGACCACATAGAGCAACTGCAGAGAAATAGTTAACTACTTTCCTTTAGTGGAGGGAAGAAAGACATTTACTGTTACCCACTTAACACTCCCCCAGAACTAGTTGTCCTTTCTGAATTTTTAAGAATATTCCAGAATTCGTTTTTTTTTTTTTTTTTTTTTTACAATACACAAAGATACTGATCACCAGACAACTGTTTCTCAAGGCTGAGACTAATACTGCTTTTTATTGCTGTAAGCCTTATTTATGAGGTTTAGGAAGGCTTCAAGATACTATGACTCTTAGAAACTTTTGTGTATGAAATTTTGAAGCTACGATGAATTAATTTTCAGACTAGGTAGCAATAATCAGGAACAAAGACATCATTTGGCAATCCAAAAGCAGTTGATTCTAGAGTAGGAAATCATGGGTTATAGAGGTGACAACCGTACAGCGTGGAAGGTGGAGCCTATGAAAGGGGTCCCTCCCCTGTCATTAACATGGTTTCACTCAATATTCATTTTTTACTGACCTGACAGATCCTTAATCCAAGGAACATGCTCTTCTCTTTCAGTGATTTTCAGCTTTTCCAGAAACAATCTAACTGAAATAACATATGCCCCCCAAAAACTTCAATAGGAGACCTAGTAACCAGATTACATGATGATGTGAGGTTGTTGCACATTGTCTTTTAGTTGGCAGTTACATATGCAGAGGTTTGAGGGGTTGGGTGCTAGGAAAGGGATTTTGAGGGAAGGTGAACTGATTACCTTGTGTCTCCTTTGAGAGTGGCTCAGTGAGTAGAACTCTTTCTTACATTTTCTTATTCTCACAGAACCCTACAAGGTAGTTATGAGTTTCCCCATTCTAACAAAGGAGCTAACTGAAGGTTAACTTGTCCAAGGTGAAAAGTGTAACAGAAACTAGTGGGGTACAACAGCCTGGGTGTGAAACCTGGCTCTGCCCTACTAACTCTGTGGTGCCTGACCCATCCATCATATGTACCCACTTAAGAAGTTGCTTCTGCCTGTGTTGTGATCCTCAGGATTTTTCATAATTTGCATCCAGCTTGTCTTACTTCAAAGCTCTTGTCCTTTCTTCAACATAGTTCTTCAAGCTGGATTATGGAAAGAGATGAATGAAAGAACAAACCCATTCTATGTCTGCATTTACCATTGAGAGGTGCCAATGGTATACAAAGTGCTAACCAGTCCTCAAGGGCTTACTATCCAGCTGGGGGGGAAAAAAAACACACGCATAGGAGCATTTCAATACATAAAACATGATATTGTGTTGTTAGGCAGCAGAATGAACAGTAAAGACAGAAAGCACTTTAGGAGTTAAGGGGTTTTCATTACCACATTTCTTCACCTTCTCTAGTCTCCTGTGCTTTTCTGGTTACCATGGAGGCTGGAATCAACTCAGATTCTTTATAAAGACACTCAGGGTTGAGACTTAATGCTGGAAGGTTTATACTATGAAATTCCCTTTCCCTAGTGATTTTATGATTTCACAATCTAAGCCTTTGTCTTTAGAATAAATTTAAAAGACCCTCCTGATTGCTCATGGTTTTGTTCTAAGTGGCAACCTGAGTTTCTTATATAAATTGGAGCTGCTAAAATTTGTAATTTCCTATTTATAACATTTTGCTTCTCTTAGACAGAAGGACAAGATAAGCAAGGTAATTATTGGATTCTGCTCTGCAGTTTAAAAATCATAGGCTTAAAAATTATGGGGCCATTTGCATCCCAGGAAGCAAAGAGGTTTTGACTGAGAATATACTCTGCTGTATACAGGATGATCAGTCATGCCGATCTTAGAGTTTTTCCCCTAAACACAAAATCTTATTAAAAACCTGACTTTTAGTCTTTCCAGGAAGATTCTATGGTTTTGACAGAAGTAAAAATGAGTCACACTGTCCCTGGAGGAGCAGCAGAGCACGGTGCTTCAGAACAAAGCTGGCGACTAGTCTGTTTGGGTGTGAGATCCACTACTTAGCAGCTGAGTCCGTGAGCAAATTACTTCATTTCTGTCCCCAGTCTCTTCATCTCTATGTAAAGTAAGGATAACAGGACTAACTACTATAAGAGATTGCGATGAGGGTTAAACGAGTTACTACTTATAAACTTATAAAGTCCTCAGAACAAAGCCTGGCACAGAGTAAGCACAATTTACGTGCAGGTTAAATGATTTGAGAGAGCTGAGATTGCTTGTACATTTCTGGAGCTAGTTTTAAGCTTCTCTTCAGTTAGAGGAATAAAAAAGTAAGTATCTGAAATGTGAAGGGACTTGAGGGTGGTGATTGAGGCACTGGTTAATTGATTAGTCATCTCTTACTGTAGAATGAGTCTTGATAAGAGCCCCCAAATCAGATTACTCCTCATGCTCAAGTAAGGGTAAAGAATTAATCTGTGTATTTAACATTATGCTTGCAAGGAGTAAGACAGATATCCTGAGGCATAGCTCTTGGATATTTAAACATTCCTTTACATACCACTATTTGATTTAAGGCAGTAATTTGTTAACTGGGTCAACTATAACACATATCCCTTCCTTTTTTTGGAAATACACCTGTTTCTGGGATTTGATTTGGCTCTTAATTCAAACAAACCTCCAAGTGCTCTGAAACAAAATCAATCTAAAATTATACACTTATCTAGAGTTACATTTAGGCCATATGGTTTAAGTTGTCCAAATGTCACAGAAGCAACAGCAGCAGCCATCATCATACTTTACACTTATCCAGCATCTTTTCTGCCAGAATATTACATGTTATAAAAGTTTCATTAAGACAGAGGTGTTAACCTTGATTCTGAAAGGACAGTCACTTAACTGCTGTGTTTTGGTTTAGCTCTGTTTCAAAGTGAATTGCTACATAAGAGTTTCTCAAAGTCCGTTTTAGTTTCGTGTTGGTATTCCTATAACTGATAATATCTAAACTGTGAACTCCTATGATACGGAAAAGAGATGGGAGGCATATAGGACCAACACCTTTTTCTTGGGTCTCTGAGAAGACTCAACTATTAGACTCACTGTATTAGAGTCAGAACAATGACTGGGAAGTTATTTCTAGAAACTCCTGCAAAATGCATGGGAAAAATATGGGCAGTGTATCACCTTAAGTCTTTACTCATCAGAACTTGAAATTCTTTATCAGATGACCAGACCTGCTCCTTAGCATTCAACACAGGCCGGATATATAGGATGTGCTCCATAAATAAATCTTGAGTGGACAAATAAATGCATTAGATGCATAGTTAACCTGTTTGTAACAACCAAAGAATTTTACAGTATATATTTGGAGTAGATGTGATGAATTTAGGTAGTCAATAAGATGATGTCAGACAAGGAAGATGATGATTAGGTGGTGGGGAGGGGCAGGCGTGAACAGGTTGGACTGAAAGGAACCTAAGAGCTGTTAATGTTAAATTCTCTTAAGTGTTATAGTGTGACTCAAGGCAAAAGTTCATCATTTTTCCTAGGATTAGCTCAATGGTATTGATTGTCTCTGGAACTATCTAGGCTGGAATGCTGCAAGGGTATACGCTTGCCTGCTCATTAACCAACTTAACCCATCAACCAACTGATCAGCCAAGCCATATGCTGAGTGCTGGAACACAGAAATGGATACTTTTCTCAGATGCCATCCCTGTAGTCAGTAAGCTCACAGTGAAAGGCAAGAACTTAAAATTCAATCTTTTGAAACAGGTCACAGATTTTACCCAGTACAGGTACTTGGCCATCAACTCCAAGTTGCAGTCATTGCCTGAATATCCAGAAATTTTTAGACTCAACTGTAACCATGCCTTTGGGTAAATATCCCACTACTCCCAGATTCTGCTTTACCTGATAATCCAGAATACGGCATTAAGGAGATGATGGACAATGAAGAGAGAATGCAAACAGTATTCATAAGAAAGCAGTACAAAACTGAGAGGACATTAAGCCAATATGTAGTATTTTCCCTGTAGTCAAGTTTTCACTTGGAATAGTAAAAAAATCTCCAGGGTCTACAAGGCAGTTTGCTGAGGTTAGGCAGTGACAAGGCTAAGCAAGAAAGAAAACTTTAATTGGTAGTTTTTTAAAAAATGTAAAGAAAATATTTCAGAATAGAATAAGAGACTTCAAAAATAGATGTCTTGCCCAACATGGTCCCTCTCAGACTGGACCAGCACAGGCCCTTTTAGAATGGATGGCTGTTCACTCTGCACTACTTACTGATGGGGCATCTGGAAAGCACTGAGATGTAAACCCAAACGAAGAGTTTGAAGCCCGGCTCTAGCACTTTCTAACTATGATCTCAAATTTGTCTTTCAGAGCTCTGCTTTCCTCTTCCATGAAATGCTAAAATAACAGCACCTTCCTTAAAAGATTATAAAGATCACATGATGACATTTGCATTCTGCCAGGCATTTAATATACACTCAATATTTATTCTCCCTAATTGAAAGAAACCAATTCACACATATAATTCTAGGACTTTCTATGCCCTCAATTCAATAATTATGTCCTCTGGTAATAATTAGAGATCTAGAGTAATGACCTCAGGCTAAGCACTAGAAATGACTGCATCTAACCACCACAGGGGATACAAAGCCAAGTCCTTTGAACAAAATTTGAATCCCCATAAATGACTCCCATATGCTAAAGCTAGGTTGGGTTCAAAGTGACACCCATCTTAAACTCAAATCACGTAGCTAGGGAAAATTCCCCTTTCCTTAACTCTCAGGGGGATTCTTGGAGCCATTGAAGTTAAGTCTGATAGTGGAAGAAACAATAAGGAGAGAATGTGAACAGTATTATGAGAGAAGCTTAGGATAGAAAGAAACAGATGACAAACAGCATCCTTTCCCTTTCTCATTCTCTAGCTGCAACATTAGGGACCTGGGATGATGAGTGTGAGACAAGTTTTGCTTGGATCTTCCAAGAGATAAGCTTATAATATAAGCAGATTTTGATGCTATTAGGGCCATGTGACTGGGACTCTTACCTCTTAGTCTACTCTAGATTTCTTAGGGCTCTCATCTTTTCCCTGTAACCCCTTTGTTTTTTACTTCATATTTCAGGTTGGGAGAGGGAAACACCCAGACTGATCAAGGCTTACTAGCCATGTACTATCATGCAAATATTTAAACTCACAGGACTCTGCTTCCACTTCTGAAATAGGAGTAGCACTATCACAGGATTCAAGTACTCTTGTAAGAGCAAAATAGTCTAATATCTGCAATGTAATCTAGATAGTAATACCTCCTAATTTCTAGAAAGGTAGTATTGTCATCTGAAAGATAGGTAGCTAGATTTGTTTTGAAGTATCTGAATATTAAACACGCTGTTTTTACTGAACATCTACGTTCATTTGAGGTGGCTTTGGGGTGGTGTGAGGGGGGTTGTTGTTGATTGAGTACCACTCTTAGGTTTGACCACTTCAGATAAAACATCTAAGTACTTGGCACATAGTAAGTACTCAATATGGGAAGCATCTTTGACATTAAAGTGCTATAAGAGACAGAAAAGCATAGAGCTGGCTGTCTGGTGTGCATCCTGGGCTTAAAGGGGAGAAGTAGATGGGTCCTTCCCGCGTCCCTCTAGGATTGCCAGCCCAGTTCTTTAGAGAATGGAGAAAGGCTTTCAAGGACACATGACTGGAGTAGAAATTTTGACCTGAAAATAATGGCATTGCAAAGAAAGTACTTAATAGATTGGCAACCTCAGATACAATGGTGGCAGAAGGTAATTTAAGTCCCAAATCTATAGTCAATCACGAAGATTGGCACTTAGATTGGAAAAGCTCTTAGGACATAACTTTTTTCCATGAAAATAGCTGGAAAGAAAAGCTGATTTTCTATGCTGTTGCTGCTCACCATTTCATAGTGGCACAACTCCCACCCCAAATGTTGTGGAACTGTATTCAGCATAGATTTGTTTTTCAGCTCTTCTACCCTATCCATTTTCCAGCAGCTGATTAGTCTCCCTGGGATGTAGACACATCTCTGATCAAGAGCTGCTTGGCTCTTGCCCGTTCTCACACATGCATCCCAATATCCACATTACGTATAATAGACATTCTTATATGTACATATATAAACATTGGTATGCATATATGTTCCCAATACTATGTTCAAAGACACATTCCAAATGGATGTATATATGCACTCATATACATATAGAAATCCAACTGGATTCCCAGAGGGAAATGTGGAACACATTGTTAAAATGTCTGTCATCCATGTAGAAGAAACAGAAATGAGCTGGGCATTAAATTTGCATAGAGCCCCAAGCACAGAGGTTCCTGTATGTGTACTGTTCTCCTGTTCCTGATGATGGGCATATCTGACAGAAAGATTCTGTCAGGATTAGCTCAGGAAAAACACCCCCAAGGAGATAATTTGAAGACATACTGAGAATTTGCCTCAGTACATGAAAATAAACATGAAATCCTCAGCACTCTCTGCACATTGAGAAGTTCCCACCAACACTCGCTGCACACCGGGGGATAATCTACTGGAGCTAATTAACACACAGTCATACACAACGCTGTTAGAAGTGGTTGCCACTTAGGATTGATTTAGTTGCTGCAGTGCTTAAAAGAGACTTGAGAAGGTTTTTGTGTAAATGTGTGAGGAAAGGAGAGGAAATAGAAGTGTAAAAACAGCTGCAAAACTAAATGGTGCTAAGGCCTTTCCCTCCTCACCCCCCGGAAGACATTCAGGAAAGTTATTGAGAAACCATTAGCACTCCAGTAAAGAAAGCTTTTTACTTGATTTTATGTTACACACACATTGCAGAGTCTATAGATTGTGGCTATGAAAAAGGGTGTTTTACTTTATAAGCAAACAAGCTCATTAAATGCTGACATATGGATTGTGTCATCTGAAAAAACAACAATAATCTTTTCTATGTCTACTTCTTGCTTTATTGTTCCGATTTATGTAAAATTTCAGCAGTTATCAAGTAGTAATAGGTCATGGAAAAAATCAAGGAATAAAGGGTCACAATTTCTTTTTATTAAACTTTGTGATATCATAAGGATAGAACAAATCTAACTTAAAAATGTTCTTCCTCAAAGTGAATGTTACAGATGTTATCTTATGAATAAACTATCTCTAATAATCACAATAGTAAAATATCACAACTCAGTAAAGAGCCTTTAACAACCTGCTTTTTATTACTGAAACATGATGGAAATAATATAGAACAGACCATTAATGTAAACTCCATTATTTCAGGGTTTGAAAATTTAGAGAGTTGCAATTGATTTTTTTGCCCTGACAAAAAGGGTTTACTAAAGAAAATTATAACGTAAAAAGGATTTCAGGGGATAGAGTGTTTATTTTGGATTGGAGAATCTAACTTTTTATTTTTAGCTATCCCATTTGTATCCAAAATAGCTAGAAATCATTCTTAATTCAGGGTAATTCTATTTGGCTATATTTTGCTATCCATTAGTTGAGACACTATTTCTTAAGAATAATAAAACCTATATGAACAAAATTCTGTAAAATATATTTTTCCATCAGGCTAGATAAGCCTACAAAATAAAATACAACAAAAATGAGCTAACATTGAGTAGCTGCTATGTACAAAGCCCTCTACCACATCCTGAGTCGAATAGAAAAACAAATGCAACCTCCTCTCTATTCTCTGTAGGCTCAAACCCAGGAGGGCAGAAAGACACATTTGCAAAGAATTAGAGAATGACAAACAGGTTCATCTTGAGAATCGGCTGTAAATAACTGGCGGTGGTTACTTGGAGTGTTTTTGTTGAGATATGATATCTGTGTGCTCAATTTATAATGTCTGCCAAGAGAAAGGGCATCAGAAGTAGTAAAATATAGGCAATATCACTACCAACTCTGGCCTAGAAGACTGAATGTCAGGGTAACATGCAACCATATGTAAGAAATAAAGTTAGAATGGTTACTTTCTAAATCTTTCAAAAAATAACAAATTGTTAACAATGGTTTTAGGACCATTGATTGTGCTTCCTTGTATGAGTTTTAGAGTTTATATAGAAAATAAAAGCATAAATAAAATGTTTAATTCTAAAGCTGAAGATACAAAAGCTTACAAAGTGTCATGTAAATGCAAGTGAGAAATTACTTTGAACTGGATGCAATATTATGCAGGTCCTGGGAATTTGCCATTTGGGACCAGTGTATCTGAATGAGGAAAATCAGCTGCTTATTAGGTAAAGAGAAAGGTTGTGTTTTAGCAAAAATAAAGATTTTTTTTTTGTTATGTCTCCAAATGTTAAAAAAGATTAGCTAGAAGCAGCTGCTTCATCTACTCTAAATAGAACAGATACCAAGTACCAAAAAGGACTATGAAAGATCACCCTCTTCTTATATTTCACCTGTCTGCTTCTTGGATGTTCCCCCATTAATAGTGTCATAAAGTGACGTTAGGAACTGACACAGCTTTCATCCTCCAGTCTTTATAAGTTAAAGAGATAAGGAAAAAATTTTTAAATATTTCAAGAAATATGTGGACCTTTCATTTTTATTCATTCCATTGAGTTACTTCTACGGCTACACTCATCTGCTCCAAGAGCACCCAAACCCCACGGATGCCACTTCAAGAGGCTACTTTTCCTTCTGGGTCTAAGGGGTAGAGATGCATGGAGAGAGAAAGATAGATGAGTGTCAGGATGTCAGTCTCAATGAAATCCTGGCAGCTCTCCAAGTCCAGTTGTAGGAATATTTTTCTGAACCTCCTTCACTCACAAATTTTACTTTATTTATATTGATGTTAAAAAAAAAAAAATGACTCTACCGTGTCGTTCTCCTCCTCCCACGGCAATTTCTGGTTGCTTTCTTCAGTCTTTTAAAACTCTGCCTCCTTTCCTCTTGGTTTTAGTTCTTCCTTCCCCCAACGTATTATATATCCTTTTGTGGAAGGATCCCATGGGTTTTCAACCCTGATTTCACATTAGAATAACCTGAGAGCAGTTGGATTTTACTCATTGTACCTGGGCCCTATCCAAGACCAGTTAAATCGGAATCACTTAAAGGCAGAAACTGGTGTGTGTATTCTTCTAATGCATCCCAGGTAATTCTAATGAGTATCCAGAAGAGTGTATTGTAGTAGACCAGTGGTTCTCAAAATGTGGTCCCTATGTCATGAGCATCGCCTGTAAACTTGTTAAAAATGCAAATAATTGAGCTTTACCTCTGCAATACTACATCAGAAACCTTGAGATCGGAGCCTAGATTCATTTTTAAGAGCCTTCTAAGTGATTCTGAAACACGCTAAACTTTGAAAAACAATGTGCTAAATTACTGACATTTGTATTGTCTACGTTAAGACCTTTTGTAAGGCTTTACTTAAAGTGGGATCCCCAACCAGCAGCATCAGGATTACCTAAGAGCTCTACCCTTGGCCTACTGAGGTTTTTAATCTGGTTTTTAACAAGATCTCCAGGTGACATCTATGTAGATCAAAGGTTAAGAAGCACTGTTCTAAGAACTTATTCAAAGTTTCACGCATTCCTCCAAGGAGTTGGCTGCTATGATTTTATTTATAAATGTAATAATAATCATTCCTCAAGAATGGAATCCTTTATTCTTTAGTTATTAAAAGAGAAACAAAGTTTTTTTTCCATTGTGGTGACAAGTCCAAGCCTTTTTCTATACTTCTGTTTCTGTTCTAGATGTATTTTCACATCTCCTGAGAAAATGAAGAAATGAAAGATCAAAATTCCTTATGTTTTTCTTAGTTCTGAGATGTATCCATTTTATTTCTTTGGAAATAGGATCTCTGAGGTTCGACAGAGAAAGTTGGCTTCTTTGCTCTGCAACCTCTCCCACACACAAGAAGGGATCTCTGGTGACAAAATAAAAATCTTTATTGACCATATTAAGAGGCAGCAATGTGTGGATTTGTATGTATAATGGGGGTGGATAAATTAGAGAGAGAAATGTCATTCCCATCAAGTCAAGTTCATCACCCCTTAAGGTCAGCCATGATGTGAGGATGCCCCAGACTTCTCTATAACAGAGGGAGCTTTGTTGCTTCTTGTGATTATTCTAAAACTATGAGAACCAGCATAATGGCAATAGCTCACAAACCCACCTGCTTAAGCACCTGTTCTTCCACTCTTCTATTTTCATCTGCAACTTCAGCTTCATTTAGCTCAGATAAAAACTGATCCCTTGAAATTGAAGGTCCTTCACCTGTTTGGTATCCTAGCTTAAGCCTTGATTTGGGAAGGGTAGTGAGCAAGTGAAGAGAAGGCGGGTCAGAGGATCTACATTTCTAGCTAACAGAAAGAACATTTTCAGAGTTGAAAAGAGCACACTAAAAAATAATGATTTAAAATTATGCTTGAATCTGATTAAAATCAACATGTAAATCAACTACACTTAATAAAGGATTATATCATTGAATCTTATATCCAGAAAGTCTTAGAAGAATAAAGGATTCAAAATCAAATGTGTAACGTTAAAAAATGAAAAAGCCTCCCTACCACATTAAAGTTAGTTTTCTCATCCCCGTTTCACCAGTAGGTTCAAAACTTCTTCATCACTTAAGTTACTTCTTTCTGAGTGTTCCTCCCACCTTCCCCCCACCCTCAGAACTAGGGGTTACCCTGTGAGAAAATGACTTCTCTATCTGATCACTTAAGATGTGAATATTTGTTGTGAACCAGCTGCAGCTCTAATAACCACTGATCCATGGAATCAAAGGCTACTCCTCACAAACAATAAGCTCTTCTTGTTCCTGAAACTGCACTCTGCAACCTTTGCAAGTATTAGAAAAAGTGGGCATGACAGGTCCAAAATGCAATCGCAGCCGTAAGTTTCTTATAATTGGATTAATTTCAAGCTTTACAATAAGTAGTTGAAGTTTTATCAACGAAGGTGATAACTAATGATATATAATTTCTAGTACTATGGGGCAATTTTTGCCAAATAAGATGTATTGCCAATTTGGTCAACAGCAGAAACTTAAAATACTGACAGTTTAAAATATGTTGGCATAGTGGTGATGATGAAAGGTTAGTTTCTTTTCAATTTAAATCTAATATTCCATATTAAGAAACTCAATAATTCAGAAACAATTTGTTCTAAGGAACCCTGAAATAAACCAAGCTTCATTTTCTAAAATCCAACGAGTTCCTTGGCAGCAAAGGAATATATATGAGGATGAGGGTTTATAATTTTTTTTGAATACCACAAAAACAGCATGGAATTAGATATTCACAAGTATGAAATATTAACTTAAAAGTAAAATGCATTGATGAGATTTCAGTGTAATTAAAATCCATTCTGCTCCTCAACAAGCTGTTACTTTAATAACATATAAATGTTTTCACAGTCAGGTCCTAACCCACTTGGATTCCTAATCTAAAACAGGGCCTGGACACTTAGTGGGTGCAGCCAATGCAAGGAAAGAATGAAGGAATGAAAGTAGATCAAAATTGGACATGTAGCCCTGTTAATAAAAGAGAATTACCTTTCTAAAATAAATCAAAAGCTATACTTCTAAATATTTTTCAATATTTTGAGTTTAAAAACATAATATACTATTTTCAACCCACAAATTAGAAATAAAAGTTAATTTTGGTATGAAACACATACTCTGCAACTGTGAATTAGTACACTGTTATCAATGATGCCAATAAAACAGCTGAGAAGAAAAAAAGAAAACGATCTTTGCCATTTAAAGAATATATATGCAATGGCACTTTGTAGTATTTAAAAATAACAAATCAATAATAATGCTTTTTTTGGCTTTTAACTATTCTTAATAGAAATAAGATTAAGTAGGTCTAAACTGGTAAAGGTTCTCAATTGCTTATAGCAATTGCTTCATTGCATGTGAGAGTACCTGACTTCAGAAGCACTTTCTTGTAATCTTTGCTCATATGTACTAAAATATTATTCTACATTTTAGAAGACTTGTGGATCTCTCTTTTATCCAAAGGGTTGTATGAGAAACAAAACATTATTTTTCAGACATGAGGCCTTAAGATTTTTAAGACTCCAAGGTTATGCACCCAACCATTTGGCTGTTACCCACCTACATGGGGTCACAATGGAAAGTAAAGTCACCTCTGAACAATTTCATGAACTTCAAGACCAAAAAAACTGCATAAATAATTTGTAGGCCACAGACCATCATCAAAGTCTGGAATTTATGCAAATAACACTGCTTACATTTAATAGATCTGTAGTGCCGTAAGCTTTTCCAGCTTAAATAAATGAGTAAACGGAGAGCTTTTTATGGTGCAAGATTGCTACCTACAGGCCAAACTGCAGAATGACATATAAGACAATTGGGGAGGAAGGGAAAAAGAGGTAAACAATTTTTTATAACGGCTTGCAAGTTATTTGCTGACAAGTAGATAAGGCCAGGAGCATGTAAGATTGCATAATAAACTTTGGGATATGTATTGACAGTTTTCGTTTTAAAATACTACAATCCAGTTTGAGAGTTTTCCATTATTTTCTATTTTTTTCTTTTGAGTGTTTTGTTACCTTCTGAAAAATGTAAATTGCTTTTCTGATGGGGAAAAAGTTCTCTTTTAATAATGTATTCTAATGCTGTGGAATGTACACTGATTCTGTACATAGGTTCTATGTAGAATTTATATTAATAATTTTGATTATTTTGGTATAACAATCAATTACAAAATTTGGAATTAGTTTCCATGGTTTGAATAAATCTGGTCAGGAGGCAGTGGTAGGGGAGGGGACTGTTTATATTATGTATATCCTGACTCTATATAGGTTTTAAAATTTATTTGTTCAAAAACTATCTATTTTCAACATTTAGAGTAATTTAAAGATTGCGTATATTTTAAACTGTATATCTTTGTTAAGAAAATATAAAATACTTTAGTTATAAACCTCAGATAATAGTTCATCTTACAATACAGCAATCTTACTTTTACTTGAAAAGAAGTATGAAATTCATACTGAATTCTCAGTAATTTATATTGCAGCCAAAATTTTCTGAAATACAGAGAGTAATTTTAAAAATGCAGATCTTTAAAATGATAAGGCAAATTATTAGAAATGCATTTTCCTCCTTAACTATAAAGAAATTCCAACTCTAAAGAGAGGTTTCAAAACTGAATAATATATTATGGTTAAAACACATCAACAATCTGTCACACCATATGCACAAATAAACATATCCCACTATCACTGCACATGCCATGAGGCGATGAAACATCTGAAAAGGTAGAGCAAATTCTTACTCATACTGTTATAGACCTTAAATAACATTGTCAACATTTTCTAAGATATGCATAAAGTTATCATTCTTTAACGCTGCTATTTATATAGTTCAAACATTTTGCTTGCCCATCTGATGAAAATGTTCCACACATCTTTAATTTTAAACAAAATTTAGAACATATGTAGGTTGAGTAAGAAAAGAATACTATATAAATGGATATTGATTTTGAATAATAAAATCTTATTTACAATGTATCATTGAACTATTTAGACATAAGCTTAGGTGAGATTCAATTATGTAAAGAGTTCAAATATAACAAAATCATCAATGTAAAGGCATTGCACTAGTAATATGCTAGTTTATTCTAATTTATAGCCAACTGTATATTGTTTAGCATTTTCCTCCAACTTAAAGTATGAATTTTAAACAATAAATAAGTATCATAGAATCTATAAATTTAAAAATGGAAGTGGTGAAGGCATTAACCTACAGGTGTTTTTTTCCCTACTGTTAGAGTCTCCTGAAGAGCAAATGTTTTCTATATGGTGTTTAATTGTATATAATCATAATATAATTATGAAATGATTAAATGCTCTCCTTTAGTTTAACTTTAAATTTTAATTTCTTTTAAGTAGATAATCTCTTTTAAAAATGGTTTTCTATAATTAAGTTGTTCAAGAGACATTTTAATAAAGATTGAGGATGAACCATCTAATTTCTAAAAGCAGATACACAATAAATTTTCTGTGAAATTAATATTTAATTCATCTAACAATATTCTTCCTCTTATATAATTCTCAGTGGATTGGGTTGTTACTTGCCAACTGATTTCTACTGTGTCAGTCAGTATAATTGTGAACAGAATCAGTGAAAGTATCCAGGATGTGTGAGAGAATTATTAAAGGGTAAGAAAAAGTTTTTAATATTGCTCTCTTGGGCAAAATAGATTTTAAAGGTCTTATTATCACTTACCTGGGGCAAATAAATTCATATGTAGTCCTAATTCTACCATAACATAATTATAAACCACAATAAACAGTTAAGACTTTCTCTATTTGCATTTAAGAAGGTTTAAGAGACAAAATATAAAGCTGAATAGTAGAAATTATATCATGGTTGCTGGATACTTCTCCTAAGGCTATCTATGAAAATCACCTAAAATTATTGAGCATAAAAAATAGTGTCATTATTCTATGGCATAACTGTAATGCTTATAGGAAGGTAGCCTACTGCATTTGTATATTGTTTAATGTGGATGGTTTATAGGAAAAATTACCCATATTATTTTTTCTTAGCTCACAAAACTGTAGTTAACATTTTTTTATTTGTGTATTTTCATTATTCTCATGCTAAACATGAAAAATTCTAAAACTAAATACACATTATCAATAGGAATTGTAAACCCATCAGGTCTCTTTCTAGAAAGGGATGTTACTTTTATCTTTGTTACATTCTCTACAAAACTTACTGGTAACATACTTTCAGAAAATGCCAGCCAATAAAGTACACTAAAATAATTTTCTTTATAAAAGCACAGTGATCTTTGGCATCGTTCACTATTTTCAAAGCCATAAAAGAACAGATAACAAATATATGACTCACGAATTATCAATTATGAAAAATAATCTGGTTCAGAAAGCTGCACTAATGTAAAAAGATGAATCACTTGTCACAAACCAATAACGGCTATTGTTTGTGAATCCAATATTTGATTTTATCATTTATGTTGGGCAACTTAAAATGATTTTTAAACCACATTAGTTTTTGAAAAAAAAATTTTTATAAAGGTGAACACAAGGGTTGGGGGATGGGGAAGAAGAAACCAGATGTGTAATCTGTCATCTTCGAAACAATTTATATTCTTACATTGAGTCCCGCCTACAAATCTAAGTTGCAAAGACCTAGTCAGTAATGGTGGATGCATGAGAAAGGACCCTACCATGTTCCAGAGAACAGACAGTAGTGAGAATGTTAGCATGACTTTGATTCTCTTTCCTTTTGATGTGCCATTCCGATGGCTACACATTTGCAGCTATCATGCTTTATTATGCAGGGAAGGTCAACCCTTGTTTTTTTCCTTTTTTAAGCTAGTGTAGTTTGTCACACTTTTTATGAGGGTGCCTGCTTTTGCTTATTTTGTATTACACAGAAAAGTGCACGTTGAGGCTACCAAGCTCAGAAAACCTTTATGACCAATTATCTTATAGACTGTTTCACAGAACAAAGAGGTACTATTCACACCCACGAAGAAAAGCATCTGTGTGAGCAACGAGGGCCAGAAATTTCCTACATGGTATTATCTGGGGGCTATATTCATGCTCTACCTGTTCTCTGATATCCCAATTACAGCCTTTTATACCTGCTTGTGAAAAAGGGCATGGATGGCAAGGAAAATCAGAAATATTTTGTCCACAAGGCCAGTGATCAAATGTGTATATGTTATCTAGGGATGGCCTCATTTTCACCCCTCGATAACAGATTTGACCATCGGATAATACAGGGCACAGGTGAATTTCAGTGGCATGAAATATGGCAGACACAGGCAAAGGGTAGCAAGGGCCACAATGAACATGATGGGGAGTAACCTTGGGATAATGGTGTGCCCAGATGGGTATCTGGTGGGGAAACTGGAGTCTAGTGAAAGAAAAGGTTGGTTTAAAGGTAGAAAGATAGTCACATCCTAGAGACATTATTGCACAATGGGCTTTTACCATTGAAGACTTCTGTCCTCTTTACTCAGTGAAGAAACACTAGGAATCCTGAAATAAACAGAAAAAGGGAGAGCCCAAGGGCCTACTTATCTGTGCCAAAACACATAAGAAAAATTATGTATTAAACCCTAGATCAACCTCTAACAGCTTGTTTGAGGTGTGGGTCATGAATTTTGCTTGAAGTGGGGCTCATGAACGTTCTTGGATATATTCCTACTTGGACTCTGAAAAGAGGTGAAAATGAGGTGGGGGACGAACATAATTGAGTAACTATTCAATTATGGCAACTGCTAGCTAATGAAGACCTATTACAACTAAGTTTTTAATATAAAATGTGCTAATTGACTACGTTGGAGCTCAGAACAAGCATATGGCTAAGATGTTTGATTACCTAGTCTGGTTCCATGTCAGTGATCAACTATCACATGGTAAAAAATAAGTGTTTCTATGACAACTACTGAGCTTGCTGACTAAGGAGTGGATGACCAACTTGAGGGATGAGTTTCTCCAAATAATATATGATCCATTAATCCCCACACTGTGTGACCTGGAAGCTCATCAGCTGATGCATGCTTTTTCTTGTCCCTTACTCAAAACGTTCATCTTGCTCTCAGCCTTGGCAAAACTTGAATCAGACTCCTAGGTGAAAAATATTGCATAGGATTTTTTTTTAATTGGAAAGGGTATAGAAACCTATGAATCTAACCTTATAAAAACAAAACAAGTCAACACATTCCAACCACTCTGAGTCTAACATTCAACCTTATGAAGAGTGATTATAATAATTTCTGAAGTTTCTGGAGAGGGCCAGCCTCTAAGTCAAAGAGAACCTGTATAGCAACTTTTAGGAGATGGGTATTTCATCATCTTCAATTTTAGACAAAAACTTTCTTTTCCAATGTCATTCTAAACTAAAAATTCAACACAGGTGTTTGATGCTAAGGCTGTAACCAAAATATTCCCCTTCATAACCTGCAACTCTGATAAGACTTCCCTCGGAAATATAATGGTTACATAGCCCTTGTATGGCTTTAACAAACCCCTATTTTCTTCTTTCTGCACCATACAATGTGCAGTCTATTTGCACCCATTCAGGACTAAATTACAGATAAAGTTACTGCAAATTTGTTTTCTCAAAAAAGCAGTCAGCCCTAATATCCCTTGAGTAATAAAAGCCTTGTCTTTCATTCAGAACTAGAACTGGCATAATTTTCTCTAAGAAACAAACTCTACTTCCTGTGACAATGGACCTGTTCTTAAAATTCTGAATGGGATACAGCTCAATTTGCAGGTGTTCAGGTATAAAGGTAAAAGGGCATTTGACCCCCCAACTGGCAATTGTTGCTGTGGTAGGTAACTTCAGTCTCCTAGTTATATCATTCTATTAGATAAGCTGCCAGAGTTTTCAGCTCTGAATTACAGAGGTAGGCTCAAGTGAATCAATAATTTATACAGATATATCTCATTCATTCTGATGGTATAAAGATACATACTAACAGTCTGCTGCAGCCACGGAACAAAGCCAGAGAGACATTATTTAAAAAGAAAAGGAGAAAAAGGAACCCATTTATCTATGTGAGCAAAAACATTACGTAATAATGACCTAATGGCTTATTAATTTTATTTTTTAACTGTTTTAACAAATACTGTGGTGAGATAAATAAGCTCTTTACGAATCTCAATTAGGTTGCTCTGACGAATGTTAAGCTAACATTTAAAACTTTCAGCTTGATTTTAAAATAGAATATTTTACATAGCAATGTAATACAAATCATTTGAAAAGATTCATGCATCTAAGAAGTTTACATTAACTAGCTTACTAAATCTGTCAAATATTTTATTGCTGAATTTCAGTATAAAATTACCTTCTAAAGGAAGAGAATCAAATACATTTAGGGACTGTATACTAAGAGTATTGTTAATATAGCCTTATACTATTAATCATTACCTGGGGAAAATTACATAGGGTTTTATTCACTAATACTATGACACTTTTATTAACTCATAATCCCCGTGCTAACAGTGGTGCCTCAAACAAGTTATAATTAAGAGGTAGCAAATATTAAAAATGCCTTCTTCAAAATTCTTCAATCATGTTAAAGGGAATCCTTTAACACATGAGTTCCTCTAAAAGAAAGCAGTACCAAAAATAGTGTGGTTACAATGTATATTAATAATTAATAGCCTAGATGGCTTAAATAATACTTCCATAAGTTCTTATTGTCTTATCCTTAAGGATAAAGGAAATCGTGATTTAAAAACATGATAAAAAATATCTCCTAGCAACTTTAATTATAAACCATGACTGTTTCTCATCAGATCTGGAAATTTATTTGAGGATAAGATGTATTAGAAGTTGGTCCTTTGTCCATTTCACCTCTTTCAGACTTGTGTCCAGCTTGGACACATGAACCAATAGCATTCAGACTTGGTATAGGAAGACTATGTGCAATGTTAATTAGGGCAATAGATCTAATGAGGAGGATAGCAATTAGAGGTAATACTTAGGTACCATATTTTCCTCCACATGGAGAAATTATATTTTCTTTTCCAAGAAAACCCCTTGGGAAATAGGGCAGGTGATAAAAGTCTGAAAGAAAATAAAAGTACGTGCAGGAATGAAAAAGAATAAGAGCAAGGAGAGAGAGAGAGAGAGAGAGAGAGAGAGAGAGAGAGAGAGAGAGAGAGAGAGAGAGACACACACACTAACAAACACTGTGGTCTCTACCTAAAGTCCTTAAGCCTTTTTTTTATGCAATACTCTGGGGCTGCCTGCTGTAACCAGTTAACATTTCTGGCCAAGAAAATATTACTAGTTTCTTAAAAGTAGAGAGAGGAAGGAGAAATAATGGAGTGCTCCATTTCTGACAGTCAAGAGGGAGAGGAGAGAAATGTTCCCACACTGATCTCATTAAGATGACGAGAATAATGAGTGTGAATCTTATGTATGAATCTCATAGTAGATAGAGGAGAGCATAAATGTATCCCACATTTTCCCTTTTATGACACCTGATATACTACATTTATTCTCAGCTTCATCTGATACTACTGTTGGGGGTTTCCGTTACAATATTACAGCTTTAACTTCAAGTTTTGCCGCCGAAGTCATCTGAGTCAGTCATTCAACACAGTTTTATTGAGTGTGCATGAAAACGGGGAAGATCTGTTAATGGCAACTGAAATGCATCTCAAGCAGAACAGCCTGAATTTATTTCCTGTCACTGGTTCTAGTAATGGATTAAAAATACTGACAAATAGCATTTTTCAGTTTACAATCTATTTTATTTCCTAGTTTCTTAAACTTAGGTTAAACATTCCAATCATTTAGAAATAGACCCAGGTATTATTAACTATGTCTCCACTATATTTTTGGAGGAAGAATCATGCATTTTCAGCAAACACTGATGGGATACTTTTTATTATGATTTATCTCTATTTCTTAGGTCAAACATGAAATATTTTTAAATAATAATTTTAAGCTAAATCATTTTTCAAGGTTGATACAAATTTGGAAAAGACCATATAGCTCTCAGAAACAAAAACCTGTGTTATGATCATGGACATCATTCAAGCCTAAATGATCCACAGGCTCTCATGCTTAAGGACTTCAAAGCATTTCATACAGATGATTTAACTTAGCTTTCTTCACTTCAGTAACTCCAATCAAAATAAACTGGTGCACCACATTTATAGTAAACTATACCTCACATAATTTATGTAATGAAGTGGACAGCACCCTACAAATCCTACTAGTATCTCAAAATATGCTAAACTTAGTATTTTTTCAGTACTTCCACAATTTTGTTAGGGGATATACTATTCTATCATATCGCTTAATTGTATGCTAGAAAAATTTTGATCTATATGATTTTAAAAGAAATTTAGAATGAGAGCAATACAATGAAGGTGGATCACCAGCTTTTCTAAATAATTCAGAATACATACACTTTTTTCCTTGGCATTTATTTAGTCTAATGGAAATTTAGGCCATGGGCAAGTTCATCTTAGCTACCATTAAATCAATATGGATCAATATAGATGGTTTAAACTGTTTAAGCGACTCTGAAAATATATGTTTGAAACCTGGGAAATATATTCTTAATGAGTCTACGTTTACTTTGGGGAATAAGTAATTTATACTACTTAGAGGCCAAATGACATTTCTTTATTTGTCTAAAGTATACCTCCCTTAAACATACAGTGAACTCTTTTAAGAGTTCTTTATACCATACACACATCTCTGCACAGTGTTTTGGGGAGCTATAGTGTGATATGACCTCAACTAATAGCATAGTTCATCAAAATAGAAGATATACACATTACTTAAACCGCAGGAATAATACTAAGCCAAGAGAGCACAGATTTAATATTTCAAGTAGGTGATTCCAGCCCTCCCAGATCAACACACTCCTTAAAAGGAAACACCAAGGATCAGGGTCCAATTTTACATTCTAAACTTTACAGAACAATGTCAGACACTTGGTTTCTCCTAATTAAGGACTTATAAACTTCAGGATTTAGAGATCGATGTCTTCCTGTTTCTCTGTTTCTTTCTCTCTCTGCCCTTCTTATCTTCTCAATGCTGCTGTCTTTGAAGCATCCATTACCAGCAAGAGGGGGAGACGAAGAGCTGGTATCTCGGTAAGTCTACTGTTAGCACTTTAATTCCCTCTACTGTAAAATGATCCTTAAGTTCCCTTCCAACTGTAGCATTTTATGACTTTATCTGTACCCTTTGGAGTCCACACAATCCCCATGCCTTTGCCATTAGGGAGATTCTCTATCCTGAAGCTGAGGTTGGAATAGATGTGTTGTTCCTTGCATCCTGAGCACTCAGTCATGATTCCACTGAATCTACTTCCTACACATAACATTTCTTTTCTACAGCTAGTATTCTATGAAAGTCTCGACAGGCTTTGTGAGTGATTCTACGTCATTACTTATGACATTGCTACTATGGGGAAATGTGTTCCAAGGTCTAAGCAATGGTCTTACAAAACAGATTTTTACATCTTGTTTAAAGGTTGGGAGCCTATATGAAAAAAGATTTAGTTTTAACTACACATCAACTGAGATTTAGGAGTTATAAATAAAACTGTGGTAGAAGGCACATATTCTGAGAATTTTAAAAATGAAGGAAACAGTGCACACCCAGACAAACTAGTAGACCATAGGTTTAAAGTTCTCTTTTATAAATACCAGTTTCCCGGTTGAAGGATACAATAGGCTCTTGCAATAGAAGAACCAAACTCTATTTAAAATAATTTAAATGAAACTATATGAGTTTTCAATACTGCTGCCTAACTAGAAAAAGTGAACTCAGCAATCTGAACTTCTATATTTATGAATTAATTTTCTCTGAGTAGCAGCCATCACTTTATTAACATCACTTTGAAAATATAACACCTCTTTTATACAACCTTAGTATACTAATTTGTAGATAATTAATGGACTCCTTTAAACTTTGGTAACCTATTATTTTAAATTAAATCCAAAAGACTTCTCTAATTGACTAGGGGAAATAATATTTAATTCACTAACATTTTATGACAAAATGGGATGCTATGTTCTTGCTTCAAAAATGTAAGCACTGCCTGAAGTCCGCTTGGCAGGAACTATGTAGAATGCTAACTATGGAAAATATAGCAGAATTACTTGTATATAGCTAAGTGGGATATAAAATATCATTTATTTATGTAGCATTGATAAATTACAATAGTAGAAGTTTTTTGATTCCTGCGAGCGAACTAGGGGACTTGCCATGCAGAACAGCCAGTAGAACATGTATCTCACTGTTTCAAGTGACTTTTCTATGCCACGACCTTTTTTTCCCTGTGCTTCCAATGAAGATCTAATAGATAATTGAGCTTAATGAAGTATGCTTTTATATCTCTGACATAATGATATTCATTTAAGAATATAAAGATTATCTATTAGTCATAAATATAGTGCAAAGTATGGACAAAACCCATCAAACCCTCATAATGAGAGAGGTTATATTACTTAGGCCAGAATTAATGTTCACCCCACTTCTCCATTTCAGTGAAGCACAACAATGTACCCTTAGAATTGTTGTAAAGAAGAAAATTCTTATATGGGTTTTTATAAGGGGAAGATTCAATTCTTCTATCTCTACAAAGCCAAACAAAATTTTCTTTTAAATGGACTCCTATTTAATCGGAGTTAATCATTTTGTACAGAGATTACAAATTCTCATTCTCCAGACTGATTATCTACTGGGATAATTTGCACTGTAGGCAAACTACAGAAAATCCAAACTAGACTCTAACACCAAGAGCATGAAAGTAAACGTAGTTAAACTCACATTAAACTTCATATAAAGCATGCATTCTCAACAGGAGCTATATGGGCACCTAAGGGAGCAAAATCTGGTTCTTTAAACAAAAAGCAAAAAAAAAAAAAAATTACATATCACAATGATTAGTGGCCCTCTGAAATTCAATACTCCCTGACAAAATTGTATTCCTTAGTATTTAATATCACTCATAAAATTAAATGAAATTTTTCTCCTTAGGGAGTGAATATGAAAATGAGAGTTGAGAAACATTGTCTAACCAATGTACTGTATACACAAAACTAATAAAATAAAATTAAAAAAAAAAAAGAAAAAAAAGACAAGTTTTATCTCTAAAATTTCTTATTCCATACTTAAAATCAGGGCTGACTTTCATTTTTATCCAATATCTGTTTACACTTTGATATAATTTCCATCTTTTCTTGCTTCTTAGCTTTTCTCTAATTTTCTCTTCATTACTTTCCTTTGAGCCAGTAGCTGATGACTGGTGTGAACACGAGTAAATGGTCATTCTTTCATCTTTACTCTATTACTGATCTTTAATGTTACCACTTGCTGAGTGTTGGACCTCTGTCATCACAGCAAAGTAGAAGATGCAATGCAGAGTCATAATGCACAGACCAAATGTGGCAAGACTGACTATTGTGTCTGTATTCAATTCTGACTATCATGTTAAAATGTAGTAAAATGGCAAACAAAAGGTAATGAAAAACAGGAACAATCTCCTTAACAACATTTCAGGTTAGCTTCTCATTGGGTAAATTAACTGGAATATATTCATAATTCTAAAGTATATCTTCATAACAGGCCAAATAGAAAAAAAGGACAACAGAAAGCATGCTACTCCTATTTCTTAATATTTACTGATACAAAGGGCATGAAAATATGTAGAGAGTAAACTTACTGACTAAAGGATATTAATGACCACACTTCTGTTATAATTTACAATCTTTCAGAAGAGTTATTATCCTTAATTTCCAAAATTTTACTAAAATAAATTATATAATTATCTTACTCATTTAATCATTTTTTCTTTGCAGAACATTTTATATAATATTTTGCAATAGAATATGGCTTGCTATTTTTTGTTCAGAATTCATGTTCCTAACAATTTAAATTAAAGCTGGAAGGTAAAAAATTCATCAGAAGACAACACTAGTTTAAGAATCTGGAAACAGAGAGTGGGACATCTCTGATTTCAATATTTTATAATTTTTGATCCTCAATCAACTCTGTTGAAAAATTTGGACTATGTAACCTAGTTTTTAAGGGTCTCATGAAGGTTTTGAGGTTGAAACCACCTGGTAAGTAATGCAAAGAGGCTGCCTGAGGTGAAATGGTACAGCAGCCATACAGCAAGAAGGGGACTACACTGAAGCATTGTTTTTCCTCCACCCCACCCCAACTTTCACTGCACATACCATTAAGGTTCATGAAAAGGCTAATTCCTATATTCAATATAGTATCATAATACTTTTGATAATATTTGTGGTTTATGTTTAATTGTAAAATAGCACAACAGCACTACACCTGAGAAAAAGTGAAATAATTTTATTCTCCCCAAATCACTCCCAGAAGAAAATGTCCCCACATTAAAGCATCTTACTAGTTCCTGTTTTAGAAGACAAAGGATGGACAGTGGAGATAATAGAACATGCGATATGCTATAAGAATTAAATTATTATTATAAATATAAAATGAAATTTAATAGGAATAAGCTTTTCCAAGAGTAGTAGACTCTGTGGCTTATGTGATTATCTCCTTCCGAAGACCAAGAGGCTCTTTTGCTGACATCTATTAAAATAAAAAAAGGGCACTGGCAGCATTTAAGGAGAACTAAGCACTATTTGAGAAAGTGCTGTGTTTGTATATGTATCAGCTATAAAAACAAAACAAAAAGACTATACATTTACATAGACCTACAAACTGAACTACAGCATCACTCCTCAAGAAGAATTAGAGACATCTAGTCCAAATGCTTTGTTCAATTAATACCTGATTTGCTACCTTTCCTAAGATTCAGGGTTGATTTTAGCTAATTGTGATCAATTCTAAAACTCAATTCACTTCTAAATTGTGGTCTTTAATGCAGTTGTAAGAATTTATATGTAATGCTTTATGAAAGGCACCACTTAAGAAAACCTAATTTTTCATAGGTCAGTGTTTGAAAAAATTCTTCTTCCTTGGAATTCAGATAAATTTGGGGGAAAATGTATATTTTGAGTATCAACTTGAAGTACCAGTATGTCCATATGAATTGAGCACACATCTATTTACTGAAAAGAAAATTGTAGTACTACAATCTTCTATGTATCAACAATCTTTGACTTTGTAAAATGAATTTTAGGCAACTTTGGAGGTATACAATCTTCTAAATCAATGAAATTCTATACAGGCTTTCTTCTTTCCTCACATATTTACAAAAGAAAATTTTAATGTACTTTTAAAATTTGTATAAGTTAAATTGAAAGTATTGTTTAGTAAACTTAGTAAATGTTTATATCAGAGGAAAGCATAAATGAAGGAGGATGAGCAGAAGGGTTTTGAAGTTTAGATTTACATAGTTTTAGGAAAAATCAAGAATATAGGGACAGGACCATCAGTTATAAATCATTTTGCTTTAGTACTTGTTTCTTTGATTTTGAGGAGTCCTTCTGTTTTGCTGTTGTGGGGAAAGTAACAAAAATTATCTCTGGAACATTTCCAATTTTTCTGCTTGCACTAAAATGAAGTTGTAGCAACAACAAAAAGCTTCAATAAAAATTATTTAAAAATTGCCATGTTCTCGAAGTATAATTTTGTTGGTGTTATTACTATCTCTAAAATTTTTAAAGTAGAAATTTCTGTTGGAAACTTAAAGCCACATTCTGTATGTGGTACAAGCACCCTATATTATTCAGTAATATGGATGTAAAGACTTGAACTGTAGGTGAAGTAGACATGCTTTTGTTTTTGCATTGATATTTCTCCTTATGCAATGTTCCCTTTTCATTCCTTGAACACGAAGGCCACTTAAAATGTCCTTATTGTTTATACTAACTTTTAGAAAAACCCATATGCTGTTTTATAGCAGCAGGCTTTCTACCCAGGAAGTACTTGATAAGGTATCCTCCAGAGCCTATTGTCTTCAGATCATTGTCTACCCCATCGCCTCTGCAAGTTCAGTTCTGCCTCCCTTGCTTGTGCTTCCTCCATTTTTTAAAAAATCATTTGGCTACACAGAGCTGCCTCATGTCATTCTTTGCATACATCATCTCTGTTTTTCTCTTCTCCTGCATAATGCCCAGCTTTTCTGAGAGAAGCTGTTGTCCCGAGTGTGATCCTTTACTAAAATGGGGATTGAATGAAGGTGGAGCACAAATTATCTGGAAGCAAAGAAAAACCAGCCATTTGAAAGGACCCAGAAAGGAACAAGTAATGAACCAGAGTGGCTTCGATGAATTGCTGTAGAGGGAATTCTCAGGGAATTCTTTTTGACAGACACAAAAAGAACACATGGATACCAAGGAAAACCTAAGGAGAGAATCTCAGTTGGAAGTCTGCCTCATAGGCTGGTCAGGACAGAGGGTTGAAGCCAGGAGCTCTTCCGATATGAACAAAACAAATGTATTTTATGAGTAACGGTTAAGCATTTAAACATGCCATTTTGGAACACAAGGTACTTTTGAGGAGTCGACATCCCTTCATAATTCATGCTCATTGTTCCTCTAAGTAAAATATGTGTCTCCCTGTAGTTATTCTGTTAGGAATTGTACTTTAAAGGCAAGAGGACATTTTTGATAATGCACATCTTAAACTTTTCATTAAACTACCAAATTTAAATTCTACCTTTTTGTGCACTCTGACATTTTTGTCTGGCATTTTCATTAATTTTGCGACATACATAAATGTAGCTGAAATGTTAACTGATCAATACTTTGTCTCTCTCATGTAGCACTAGCACTCCGTTCCCTAAGGACCACACAGCAGAACAGAAATTAAATGTGTAAAATATCAAATGTTAATGTTAAACACAGCGGCACTTACTGTATAACGACAGAAAAGGCTAAAACAATTCCAAATGGACAGATGGTACCACAAATTATCTACAATCACATTTAAAGATTAAAGTTTGTCCTGTAAAATAATTCTTTGATGCACACTGAAGTGTGTCCTTTTACTGATAGCTCAGTTGTCCAATTATTTTTGTGCTCATTACAGTGAGAAATGACAGTACTGAAAAGAAAGAAAGAATGTGCACTCTTTTTTCCCCCATGTTGCACCCACTGACATCCACGAGAACACAAATGTCTGGTCAAGAGCCTGATGAAAATTAGGCCCAATTTATGAGACATTTCCACATCTACAATAGATGATTCCAAAAGACAAGCAATGCCTTCTGCACCACATACGTCTGTTCGCTCTCAGGCATACAATATTCATAGTAAAATTTAAAAACCTAATTCACAGCACATGAAAACAAGGACATTCCCAGGAATATGTTTGCTTATATTTTATCCATCACCATCCAGGCTGATTTCAGCTTCTAATATCGTCAGCCAGCTTTGAATCTTCCCCACAGCACACAGGTATAGTGCTAAGGAAGCCAGAGCAGCCCTAACCCTGAATTTCTTGTTCTTTCCATTTTATCTGACATTGGGACAAAAAAAATTATTGTTTTTTTAAATTTTTATTTCATCATTCTACATTTATTTTTGGATAGTAAAATTAGAAAAGAAGTAAAACAGAACAGAAAAAGGGCACTTAAATATTATAAAGTTTACTGATCTGGGCCTAAAACCAAGCCACATAATGGTACAAATGCACATGCTCCATGAGGCAGCTGCATTTATGAAAAAGTGGGCCAAGTGTAACCAATATTATAATAATAGACCCATGATCCATCAACGGGGGATGATGGGAACAATATGCTTGTAACAATGGGGTGCTACTCACACTCTTCTCCTAATGGAAAGTTCTTTTCAATAAACTGGCCTAAAAAGGCTCTGGTTATGCAATGAGATCTTTAAAACACTTCATTTTTAAATACCCACACCATTTAATATTTACAAGATAAATAAAAACCTCACAACAGTTTTTTTTTCTGAATTGTTATAATATTAAGATTATAGGGTACATATTTAAAAGCTCTTTTAGAAAGAAAATAATATTTGCTGTGTGGCTTTAGCCAAGGTGCTTAACTTTCTGTGCCTTTGTTTTTTTCTTTGTATATTGGAAAATAATAGTATCTACCTCATAATAAGGTTGTTGGGAATATTAAATTCATTAATGCATGAAAAGCACTTTCATGCATTAGTGCCTGAAAAACACTTCTCTGGCAAACAAATGCTTAATATATATCAGTTGTTGTTATTATTAAGTAAAGATCTTTTTGTATCAGAATTTAATCTGAGGTTTAAATAGATGATTGATAGAAGATTATGAAATAATTTAGAATGGAAATGGAAGGTCTAGGGAAAATTGCTACAACAGCATTAATCTATGTCTATCATCATTTAATAACCAACTTTATTAGAGCAAACCCTTATTTATCTGGAATCATTAAATAGTTTCTCCACATTAAAAAAATTTCAGATTGACTGGTTCATTCATTAGTCTATTGATTTAGATAGCCATTTATATTAGGAGCCTACGAAGTGCCAGATATTCTGTAGGTAATACTGGAATACAAGTGAAAAAGGTAGAGTCGCGTCCTCGTGGAACTCTCAGTTCAGGTCTAGGTAAAGCAGTGTGGCTTTGTCATTCAGTCTCATCATGTTCAATAGAACGTAATTTGGTACTTCTTTTTTTTTTTTCAGTGAAACAGTTAATTATAGTTTCTTCTCAAAAGTACTCAATGTATGTTTACATATTAGTTTGTGGCCTCTATTTTTCACTATCAGTGTCTCCCTTTTCATATCTTTATTGTGACCTCCTTCCCTTTTCTGCAAGCATCTTGCATTCAGGTTGTTTCACAGGACTGACTCTGACAGAAGCTGACCATCAGCTAAGAGAGAGATTACATTTCTTACCCAGTGAACTTTGACGCTCTTACAGTGAAATCACTCAAGTATTATCATGTACAGTACCTACATTTCTCAGAATTTTGGTGCCTGTTTTTTTGTTTTTTTTTTGTTTTGTTTTAATTAGAAGAAAATTTTGAACAAAGTCTACCATCTTGAATTCACTTTACATGAGTGACATCTAGAAGCCAGATGAACTTTATAAAGACTTTCACAACACATATAACACTAAAACATTAAAAATGAATGTTGCTGAACAAATGACATAATTATATAGATTTCTCTCTTCAAATTTCACAGCTGTGGGAGATGACTTTGGAAGAAATGATTCAAAGACAGCAGCATTACCTTTTTGGTAGAATATTATCGTGTCTGTCATAAGGCCCCATGGAACTTGGGAGTGATGGAATAAAATATACAAAGAAACTCAAAATCATTTTTTCCTCATTAACATCAATAATGATAAAAAAAATCATAATAAAGTTTGCTTAACAGTACCCCAATGTATTTATTATGTAAAAGAACTAAATAAAAGAATATTAAAAGAGGCAGATTTTCTTTTCTAAAACTTAATGATGATGACAATTGCTTTATTTAAGGAGATAACAGCATGTCTATGGGAAGCAGGCTGCCTAACTTTCTGGTAACTTACAACACAAAGGGACATACACATTCTTTGTTCCATGTGCTCAAACATTAATGAAAGTCCCATACAAAGCATGAGAGGAGGACAGAGCTCAAAGTACTAAACAGATGTGCATATACTCATTTGAATAGTAATACTAAAATGTTGATTTGCTACTGTAATTAGGCCCTTCTTGTAAGCCCCCAAAATAAAGCCACCTTCTACTATAAAAGCATAAGGCAATCATATTCTAACAAATATGACAATAAAATAAAGGATTTCAAAAGAAGGATTCCACTTAAACTTCAAACTGAAATCCTGAATAAGCAAAAATAGTGTGACAGCAAAAAATTCCAGCTGAAGCTCGGAGAAAAGTATTATTTTGGATTTTCTAGCTTTGCAAGTTGGTCTCCTCAGCAGTTTTTAAATAACCAAAGTAAAAGGGTACACGATGAACATTGTCAAAGGGCTATTTGGATCTATCAAATTCTCACTTGTGCCTTTTTTAAAAACTGGAAATCTCAGAAATAATAAAATGCCTCTTAAATAGGTCACATCCACTTCCAATTGACTCACATATTAAACTATTACCAGCTAGCATTCTACTGCCAATGATTTTCATATTTTGAAAAGTGTATAGAATGAATAAAATTAAAATAAGGATGGTCAAGATTATTAATTTTTTTAACACTAAGGACTTTTCTTGGCTCTGCTATTGGGATTTGGGATTATGCAAAATACAAAATTTTACTTTTTAACTGTCACTTGAGAAAATTATACATTGGCGAAGATGTCTTGCATTCCGGAAGTCTGGTGCGGTGGGGGCGGGGGGCGGATGTATTCTTAGACTCAGACCTTGAACAATCCATCAGGTTCCTGCCCACGGCAAATCTGTCCAGTCAAGTCTTAAAATAGGAGTTTTAAAATGGCCACATCAACATAACTGTTACTATAGCCACAGAAACACGCAGCTATGATTACTGAATTTAATGAATAACAATGTAAGTAATACAGTATGATCATACATACCACAAAGGCAGCAAAGCTCCTTGGGGGCGAGTCCCAATCAAAGCAACTGTTAACGTAGTATGCAGCATTTACGAGCACCATGACACAACGCTTAGTCCTGATAAAGTTTCTTAGTAGCAGCTGAAAGGAAGATAAAATATTATTAGAATTTGCAGGACTAAAAGCCATCAGATATGCTACAAAATTCTTCAAGCTTAGTGTGATTTTAAAAGGATTCAGAAAGTTAATAAAGTTGTAAGAATATACCAAGCAATTTGGTTCACAAGTTAAAGGGAAAGAAGTATCTCTGGAGAAACTGGATTATAAGAGCAATTTCTTAGCTAAATATATTTTCTTAAATAACATTATCAGGTAGGTTGGGCTATCTTTGTTCAAAAGAAAAAAAATCTCCAAAGGATTAAAAACCTTTTTTCCAACCAACATATTATGAACCTTAAATATATTTTTTAACTCTTAAATATTATTGAGGTTTTAAAATGCTTTAATTTCAAGATATTTTAAAGTGAAATGGATAATTTAGAATGTTTTTAGAAAAACCTGTCAAGTATTGCTTTATTATAGAAAATATTCTTTCTCACCATTTTAGTAGGATTCTCCCTTTCTTACTATCACTTTTCTCATTCTCTCTTTCACTCTTCTCTCTCTCTCTTTCCAACAATAAATTTAACCTACATTTTCTCGTTATTTGTTCATAATTTTGAAATTAGGAAAACATTTATGGTGACCAAATACTTTACAAAAGTTTTTACTAAAACTTGTATATGAGAATTGATATAATTTAAACTTAAAATTTAAAACTAAAGCATAAATACAACTATAAAAATAGCACATATACTAGATGATGGTTCAAAAACTTACCTACAGCTATGTAATAATTAAAATAATAGGTCTGCAGGTAAATATTTTGTTACTTCCAAATATACTTCAATGCTGATCTGATATTTTAAAGAAGTAGCTATGTAAAGTTTACTAAGATTACATGAAAAAAATACGTACATGTAAATGTAGACACAGTACATGTATACCAGTTTAAATAAGTTGTTAAAATTAAAATTCCTTTCAGGAAAAGTTAAGAGTCTCCCTATATGTTTTCTTTCTTGACTCCTGATCACTCCGTTTAAGAACTACTTTGATTACTTTTTCTTTAATTGTGGAAAAATGTAATCTGTATTTCTATTTAGATATTGCATTTGTAACTGACATACTATCTTTAAACAACCAAAGATCCCACTGTTTATAGTGAATTGATTGGATGAAAAACAAAAATCTTTTTAGTCTTCTAATAGCACAGAAAATTATTAGATATTTTAGCATACGCACATGAGTTCTGTAAACTTAATAATCATAACAAATATATTTCATTTTAGCTGTGTTAATTAGAAGTAAACATTTTAAAAAGAGTAGCTTAGTACTCTTAACTTGATTTAAACCTAATTTAAAACTACAAGTCTAATTACAAGATATCAAGCCTAATTTAAAATTCCTTCATGACAGAAAAATCAGAGTTCTTGATTTTCTATTTTCTTAGCTAAAAATGCCAATAAAAGTTCACTTCTCAAAGATCATCGTCAAAATCTAATTAAGGTTTCCCTTAAAAGATGGAGCCCCCTCTCTTGTGGATTAGAGGGAAGAGCTTTATGCTGGGCTCGCTTTACACACACCTGCATCATACCTGTGGGTGGTCTGGACATATATTTGAACCTCAGGTTTTGGTGTTCTCATTTACACATTCCATGGCAATCAAATTGTATTTTATGTTCAAATGATCACTCTTTTGCTAATTCATGAATACATATCCATTCTATGCAGCCTCTACAGTATCCCCTTTCTTTTCTGACCACCCCCATCCAATTTAATAGTTTGGTATTGTCCTTGTTTGATCATTTAAGGAAAGGAAGGGAAGAGAGAAAAAGAAAGAAAAAATGAAAAAGCCATTTTATACAAGTAGACCCCCCTCCGCGCCTCGAAAGTTTATTTGAATTTACGTAGATGTTTTACAGATATAATCAGGTCTTCCCAGAGGGAGTAATCTTTCCTTGCTTTTTTACCTGTTTAGAGAGTCTGTTTTCCTCTTCAATGTACTTCTGTTCTTTGGGTATTAATGTTCGTAAGCTGGCTTTCACCTATACATCAACATATGTGTCTGTTATGGATTAATATATTACAAATGTTTACAAGTTTTTCACGCAGTTCAATTTGCAATAATTTCTAAAGTTTCAAAGTCCTGGCTGCTGTGCTCATAAAATATAAATGTATACAGTTGCACATGCATGCGCTTCCATTTCTTAAGCAGGCAGACAGCGGCTGGAGCACAGCCGCAGCGGCAGCCGCCAACTATAACAGAAAGTGTGGGTGTGCCAGGCAGTGGCAGAAGCGTATTCTCCAGGATACATCAAGGTTTAGAGAAAATGAGGAATGACAGAAATTCTCTACAAATCAGGAACAAAAGCTTTCATGAAACTGAACTCTTTAGCAGTACAAAAAAGCCAAAGTTAAGACTTACAGCATTAAAAATCACATCTATTTCAAGATAGATGACCCCCTTTGTTGGCCCTGTCAGCTGCTTGTTTTTCAAGACGTAGGCTTTCTGTTCACCATTTTGAATCTGCGGGAAAAGGACATGACAGCCGTCTGTCTCGCGGTCTCCACTGAATACACTCCCTCAGTGACCTTTGACCCCCAGCTGCTGAAACTGACAGAGAACCCAAAACAACTGTGGCAATTCTGACAAGTACCTGTTCATTACCAGGATCAAGTCTGTCAGGAAAAATTAACTATCATGGGATTCAACATGGCCGTGAATTGAGTATGTTAAAATTTTTAGTGTTCTTATTACAGACCTTGGTTGAGAAATGACAGATATAGAGCTGAGGGTTTTTTTTTTTTTCCTTGAGCAAAAGCAACACAGAGCAGTGTGTCAGGTGAATAAAACTTACAGACAGCAATGGTATAGCAACTTTGCCCAGAAAGTCAGCACTTCGATCCCGATCTTCATCATAAACTGTTACTTCAAGAACTGAATGGATATCTTTAATGTTGCTGCATAATAAACATACGTAAGGAAAAAAAAAAGACTTCATCAGTGGGGAACAAGAACAAAAATATTTTGGAGAAAATTTAGATAGCTCCACTGATTTTGTGTGTATGAGTTTTTATGTATGTTATTTGCATATACACATATACAAGGTGGCTTCATATCTGACAGTATTTCCCACAGTTCACCTTAGTAGACTACAGTGATGGTTCCACAACTGGAACTTTAAATGCTATCATAATTTCAAATTATAATGTTTTAATAGAATATAATTTTCCATCTGGATGGGCACAGAAGAAGTTATTGTAAAAAAACAACAAAAAAACCCCACCAAAGTGGCACTGATATTTTTAGACTTTTCCTTCTTCCCATTATCACAATAATTCCTATCTTCTATTACCCCAAATAAAACATCACTGGGTTTGATATCAGCAAGAGTCATGTTATATTTAATATATATATATATATATATATATATACACACATATATATATATTTTATTATAATAGAACATCTCCTTTTTGCTTATAGCTCCCATGAAAACATTGACTTATTTCTTTCTGGTTTTTAGTAAAAATTAACTAAAACAGAAAACAGAATAGAGAAAATGTAACATTGATAGCTACTGTACCACCCTAGGATTTAGAAATTAAGTAGTGTTCCATTATGTTCCAAAGACAACATATGTTAATAAACAGCTGTGCAAGCTCTTCATATTTTTGTTTCTGGAAAAATAAACCCCAATTGTTGAAAGGATTTATTCTTTGATCAAACTGTTTACCAAGAAAACATGAATTAAGAGGAGACAAAAAAATGAATATATCCATTACTGAAAGGCTGCATCCACCTGTGAGAAGAGGATTTATCAGGGCACAATCAATTAATGGCTTTGATAATAATCAAACCTATTCATTCAATTATGCATTCCAGAGAAAAACACTCTCCACAACCTTCTTAGGAGTGCAAGTCTCCTGACCAGGCTTTCATCTCTTATGAAAATGTGGAATTCCTTAAAGATAAATTGGTCAGATAATTAAATCTGATTAGTTACTGGCTCTTAAGTAGAGACATTATAAGAAATTAATGAAGAATTTAGCAGTTTTCATATATACACAAAAAAACTATGTTAGAAAACTTTTAAGAATCACTTCTGTTTGGAATTTTCCTTTGTTCAGAATTCATTACTAAAGCCTAGTTTAAAAAAATAAAAACTAACTCAGTAGATACCACAGTGTAGCATCAGCAGCTTTTACAGCGTATGATCAAAATAGTTTACGAATTTTTTAAAACAAAAGGAAAATTAACTCACAGAGTGTTTTGGTAACTAGGACAATAATTAATATTCTTATTGTGCTAAAATGCAACAAACCAAAACTAAAGCATCTGCCGAATTCGAGACCGAATTGTTTGCTGATTTGAGCAATGGAACAAATAGAGCTTTGTCCCCCTTGGTATCAATGCAATTGGGGAGAATTTCAATAGAAAGTATAAAAGGAAGAAGCAGTATGGCAATTCAGTTAATAGGGAGCAAAATCCTTAGAGAAATCATAAAGAAAGCACGATTTAAAAAAATATCTATGAAAACAACAAAAAGGCATACCCTTTCCCCAGGTTTTCACTATCAGGAAGGTAATGTAATTACGATATTCATTGTTGCTAGCAAAGGCAGCCCAGATGCATTGAGTTGTTAATCAGTTAAGACTAAACAGACGCACAAAATCTCAAAACTAATATCATTTAGCACCATTTTTGAAATGGGCTGAATGTAATTACTACTTACAATGTGAAGACTTTGTTCCAGTCAGGATTGAGATTTTTGTAGACGGTATGTGTTAGCAGCCTATCATTGTTCAGTTCAACTACACAAAATGGGTCACTTTTACCTACAAGAGATTTGGGGGGAACATTTTTAGTTTATAGCATCAACAGCTTTGAGTGTCATCAGTGTGATCACATCTTGTTTCTAAAAAGTTTTATAAAAATCAAAAAGTGAAGTACAATTTAAAAAATATAGAAAACAACATCAAAATAGCTGTAACTAGATGATGTTAATAATCGTGATTCATTGAAATTTAGAACCACAAAAAAGTAAAAGAAAGCAAATTATACAGCTGGTATTTCAATTTGCATTTTTTTTACAAAAATAATAATATAACTGCCAATTATGAAGGAAAATGTGTTGCATGTCCATTCTTAAATCAGTTTTTATTTAATTCTATAATGACCATTTGAAAGGTTCAGCCTCTTTTACGCATATATTTTCCAACTCATCTGACTCACTAGTAAGTTGTAACAGAAATTTCTAAACAAGTTGATTTGGGGAAAACTGCTATATTGCAGAATTACATTTTAATCTGACTTAAGATTCTCTTCTGAAATATCTAAGGCATCACAAAAAGGTAAATCAGACTCTCTGAGGCAGAAAAAATTCTTCCATTTGAAACAACCTCAACAACCAATCTGCATGTTAAAGAGCAGTATTTTTTTTTTTTTTTGTCCACTGAGAGTAAAGGATGGGAAGTTATCTGTTTATAGCGACTGTTCTGTGACAGTCAAATCCCATCCATTCAGCAATTATATTTTGTGATGTCCTCAATATTTTGTAATGTCATGTCCTATATTATAAGAACCCATAAAGTCAGAGGCTCTATGGGGGCATCATTAATGATATTAGTGCAGCATGTAATTTGTTTGATATCTTATACAAATGACAATGAAATCAATATTTAGACAAAGCCGTCCAGAGGTCATATCTTTTAAACTACAATATTGATTTAGACTACATAAGAGGTTAATGTGCATATTATTAACTTTAATGATAAAGAATAATTGTTTTAAATGCATTGTGAATTATAGTCACAGTAGTTTACACTTCTGTGAAAGCTTAAATATCATTGAAGATTTTCAATTATATTTTAATAGGAAGGAATTCATTAGCTATCAGTGACAGATAATCTATGTATTTCCACACAGCAGTGTATTTACTTTCTATATTGTAATTCTTAAAATAAGCTGTACAAATTTTTACTCACCTTTAATTTAATTTATTAATTTTATTTTTAAAAAGAGATTTAATATGTGTGTATTAGTGCAGTGGCCTCATATACCCTACGATAATTACATAATTTAACATTATAGTAGTCTTCTCAACTTTTGGTCTTGGGGAATAATTTTCAATAAAGAATAGAGAATAGTATGTCTTTGAGGTCTGGTGAAAATTTTACCTATGGCTTAGGATCTGTGTTATCTTTCTTCCCTGACCTTCATTCCCCTTGCCCTACCTGCTATCGTCCTCACAACTCACACACACCATGGAAGAGAGTATTCAAAAAAGATTATTTTGTTCATTAAAACACATTGTAATATATTTTATTCACCACATCAACAACTTAATTTTCTCCTAATGAATTCATATACAAGCATTGAAAGTTGATTCACACAGGTTTCAAAACCTTATTTATTCTTATGGCTTATATTAAGTATCTCCCACCTATTGTTGAGCTGAGTGCTGTGGTATGGACGAAAGAACACAGGACATTAACTACAGCCTCGAATAGTTTATAAAAGTGTTGGAGAAATAGAACATATCTACTGTAGTGAGGAAAGAAAAAAATTAAAGCCATATTTATGACAGAATTCCATGTCCAAAGACTAACTACTCGCTTTCACTTTAGATAGAACTTTAGATTAAATGATGATTACCTTGGGAAACATTTACTTAAAAGACAAGTGTAACTCTCACACTCTTCCTTGGATCTCCTTTTAATTTTTCTTATACTGTCATACATGTATATTCATGTTAATCTTAATTTAGTAAAAAAAAAAAAAGACTACATAAAGACACCACTTTTTGGTATTTTTGTTCCCATATTTTCATTTGTTTTACTTCTATTACTATTCTATTTCGATTGACTTGGCTTTATTGCCCTCAAGTGATCAACAATGTGTAATAGATTCAGTCAAAATTGCACCACCTCTCCAACAGCAAAACACAAGAACTAAATCTAGAGACCAATATCTATGGGATGGGGCGAGGGGAAATGTATTTTAAACTTCTATAAGCAGTAAATGAAAATTCTTACTTGATTTTTTTTTTTACAGAATTATATTAAGTTATATAAGAAGTTTCCAGTAATTTTAACTAGCTCAATGGGAAGTCTCTTAAATCACCATCTTTTTTGTTACTATATCTTTATTTGCTGACTATAAAAGATCTGGAGTCAGTGATTGGCTGAAAGATCTTAAAGAAACAAAATCTGTTCTCAATGTTTAACACTTCCTATATCTTGTTAAGAAACTAATACATTTATCAAACTCTATGCTCATGACACAGTGGCGACTCATAATTTCTTAGGTGATCATTTCTCAAGACTGGGGAAAACCAGCATCAGACATCTATCAACACATTACTTATTTTTGCAATCACTCTTTTCTATTGGAATAAAGATGTTAAAGCATTAGAGACCATAATAACAGTTTGACCACATTTCTCAGTCATTTTGTTATTCTAAATTCCAATGGCATACCATCATTTTAAAAAATATTGTTTTATCTGCACTTACTTTGTAATTTGAAATAGGTAAGCAATATAATTTTTAAGAGACCACATTATTAGACACTGTGTGGAATGTAATGGCACTTAGAATTTTTTTAAAGAGCCTTTGCATAAGATAAACCAAACTCCTACTTAACATGGCTTTAATTTATTCTGATTTTT
The DNA here is from genome assembly GCA_028627145.1 of Eidolon dupreanum. Taxonomy (NCBI): domain Eukaryota; kingdom Metazoa; phylum Chordata; class Mammalia; order Chiroptera; family Pteropodidae; genus Eidolon; species Eidolon dupreanum. The sequence goes on along the minus strand of CM053501.1, from coordinate 49,966,243 downwards.
CCCAATCTAAAATCTATTATTCTTAATGTGTTTACAGTCATAATAAAGACTGAACTGTAGTAAATGACAGGAACCAATCCTTGAAAATTCTGCCATTTTATGCTTCTCTGAAATCTTTTTCTCAAGTTTAATACTTTTGATGTCTTCCCAGAGCCTGTAGGTTAAAATCCACACTGTATTGCATGGAATATAATCTTTCAGCCTCATCTCCAATCTCAAGACCTCTTAAGCCCCTTACTTGAGCTACACCACACCTTTCGAATCCTTAAATATTTGAGTTACTTCAAGAGCGCTGAAGTTCAAAGTGAGAGGCCAGTAGTCTGTGGGGGAAAGACCAAAACTTGAGAGGCTGAGCAAGCTGAGATTGAACCCTTACTCCATGATCCTAGGCCTGGTCCCTTATGTAAAAAATAGTGACAGTAATGGCCCCTTACTGAGATAATAGTATGTAACTAGGAGAATGTGTGGCACAGTAGCAAGGAATACTAGTATCAATAAATACTAGCTTTAAGTAATATATTTTCAAGCAGAAATATTTAAAACATTGTAATGTGCTTTAGAGCATAAAAATAACAGCAAACAATTCACATCTTGAGTTAAATTTCCTAGTCAAAAAAAGTGAACATTTATAAAATATTTTATTTAAAAAATTAGCAAATAAATGGCAATTACAAACATTTACTGAGTTTTTACTAAAAGCCCAACATTAGGTTTCATGTTCATTTGCTTGAAAATTTTATGGCCACTCTACTAGCCCATTTTATAGATGAAGAAACTGAGGTAAGACATTATATAACTCACCAGGTCACACAATTTGTAAGCAGTGGAGCTGGTATTCAAACCCAGGTTTATCTGACCTTTAAAACTTTTGCTCTGCCCCTATGGTTCATGCTCTGTTCAATAAGATATATTTAAATGCAAGCCACTAGTCAAGACTTTTCCCAATAACTATGTCATATCTTAGTAGTTAGTAAGTTACACACAAGAAGAACTAGCTAACATTTTGACTGTAGATTCATTCATTCAACAAATGTTTATTACTTATATACCATGCAGTATTCTATGTGTTGGGGAGACATAAGTGCATAAAACAAACAAAAAAAACTCGACCCTGAATTCTTGGAATTTACATTGAGGAAGAAAATAGATAATGAAGAACACTTTCTATTATTTTAGAGGGTGGTGCTATGGAAAAAATAAAAAAATGGTAAAAGTGATCAGGAATGCTAGTTTGTATACATGATTTTTAAAAGGGCTGCCAGAGAAGTTCTCATTAACAAAGTGACATTTGGGCGAAGGAGTTAAAGAGGCAAGGGAGTGAGCCTTGGGTTACCTGGAGGAATAGATCATGAAAAGGTCAGAGAAATGAGTTTGTCTGGTGTTTCTAGGAACATCCTGGAAGCCAGTTTTGGGAGGAATGGATTGCAGCAGGGAAAGCATTAGATGACAGACATACTCAGAGAGGTACAGGGAGGGTGGTAGGGCTCTGTAGGATTTGGCTTTCACCTTAAGTGGGAGGGGAAGCTTTTGGAGGGATCTGAGCTGACATGTGAAAATCTGATGAGTGCTATTTAAAGAACAGGTAAAGAGAAGGCAATGGAGGAATTAGGGAGAAGAGTTATCAGGCTATTGCATTAATCCAGGTGTTATAAAGTAGTTAGATTCTGGATATATGTTGGAGATAAAATCAATGGGATTTGAAGATGTCAATATTGAACAATCTATTATGCTGGATATTATCTGGAGATTAAAAAAAAATTCATTGAGCTTAGCCAAGCCTATCTTTTTTCCCAAGATCAAGAAGCATTCAACATAGTGCACAGATTGGATATCTAAAATCTGGCAAAGAGGAAATTTTAGGTAAGGGAAAAGCAGGCGATTTTACATTTAACTTCTAGTCATTTTATCCTCCTAAAAAGTTATCTTTTTACAGGTATCACTAATGGACGCCAAGATCAGGTCATTATACACTGTGTTATTTTTGAGTAATTTAGAAACTATCCTTCTGCCAATGCATGATTCAAGGCCAATTAAAAATTAACGGCAATTTCAATCAAAATAACAGTAGCTGTACATATCAAATACTATAAACTTATTACTAAAAAGCATACGCTTTAGTTTTATTTTAAAGAAGTGGCTACACACAGTTAATGTGCTTATCTGGTTTGCTAAGTGATGCTTTAAATGACTGGCTTTTCAGTTCCTAAATTTTGCAGCCCTGATTATGTGCCACTTAAACAAATGCAAACAATCACAGAAATACCAATGATGGACTTAACCATTAATTATCTCCTTAATTATTCTTTCCTTTCATCCTTTTATCATTCCAGTTAGACCATGTGCTATGCCGCTTTGCTTGCTGATAGTATTTGAGGAGTGAATTTGACTACAGCATGGAGTGTTGATGTCTATGAAGTACACTATTCACTGCAAAGCTTTACAGAGTGATGCAATGCTGACCCCTATATGTTTTTACTCAGTAGTATAGATGGAAGTGCAAAGAATAAAGGCAGCATCCAAAATTGAAGTGTTTTTTGTTTCTGATAATTTGGAGCTATTTAAAGAGCCTAAATGTATGGGAACAGATGACATAATCTCTCATCTCTCTTTTACTCATTCTTGTAAGACTAAAGCAGACCTGTGAGTACCAACTGGTTCTTCCTTAACATCCACCTTTTTGCCCAAAAAGTGCCTATCCATGTCCTTTGCAGGAAACTGAGTATTCTGGTTTGGATGCAAGATAAGAATTGCAGAGGTGCTGGGTGAGGACAAGGCCAGTGGGGTCGACCGCATTAAGCGCCATGACAGCTAGAAGAGAGAGTCTCCCCCTTCCTGTGGAATACAGTAATTTTCCATGTTGAGAATTTTCTGGGAAGAAATAGGAATACCTTCTGAAGCATTAATTACTTATTGAGTGTCTGCTCTTCTCACCCTGGAATTATAAGTATGTTTAAGACATAGTCCAGCTCTTGAGGCATGCACAATTTAGTGGGCATGATACATGTAAATACACTATTATAAGGCAGGGTTGTAATCACTGTAATAAAGGTAAGTGAAGGGTTTAATAGGAGCAATGAGAAGGAAGCATATCATGCTCTAATACTAGAACAGGAAGGGGAAAAGGAAGGGAAGACTTTTTCCCAGTGGAGATCACCCTAGTGATCTGTGGTGATCACACATCTCTATCACCAGCAATTTTAGAAGTGAAGAACAACTAAACAAAAAGAAGACTAACAATTAATGACCAGAAACAGGTAGCTTAAATCTATTTGTGTATCTTTTTAATAAGGTCTCTATAACACAAAAATCCAGATATATGTTACATAACTACTATAAAATACTTAAAAATATTATGTGATAACTGATGCATTTACACATAATCTAGTTAAATACTAAGAACAATTTTCTTCCTATAGATTTTTATAGAGAAAAAAATCTCCCAAGGGAATTAAAATTAGAAAGAGGCTCTTTTACTCTAACTCATAAAACTACATCTATAACAGATTTTAGAGCATATACTCCACTACCTCAATTCTTTTCATGTTGAAAAGACATTTTTACAACAATAAAAACAAACATCAGAATTGTCTCCAATGGGCATCTTTTCTGACAATCTTCAAAACAGCACTGAGGATTAAATGGGGTGCACAAACTGGCTAATTCTCGCTCACTCTTTAGCCCTTGATCTTCGAGGTCACAACACTGACATATTTCTAAAGAACTGTGGGAAAGTCTGTTCTACTCTGGTCTGCTTACTACCGTTTTGTGGGCAAGTGAACGACTTCAGTTTGTGCAAATTCCTGGTTTGAGCATTAAAGTCGCTCAAAGATACTGAATGATATTCTTGCTCCCAGAATAGAAAGTTAATCCTGATCCATCAGTGGTGGGCTTTGTCCAGGGTCACTTTGCGGCCGACAAGTAGCACAGTCTGCTGGATGTGATGTGTTATAAAAATGTACGTGTCTGGGGAAACTCAGTGACCACCTCTTTGTTGCCATGTCTCTATAAACACAGAAGGGTTTCAATAGCATGGAAAGCAATTCATACCCATTGGAGGCCTTTTATTTTGGGCCTACCTTGCACAAATTAAACTCTCTGGTTTAATTTCCTCAGTTGCCACAGTTTGAAATGGCTATACTTTAATCTTTTTAAAAAACTATAATCAAGGTTGCCATCTGTCCTTCCTACAAACTGAAATTTCAATCATAACATATAACAATGTTATAGCTGAAGGAAATCCATAGGGTCCACCAGTACAAAAAGCAATGTATGTCGGAGACATATTCCAATCTTCCCCTTATCACTGTAATGGGGGCTTTGACCTTAGCCTTTTTCACTGACTGACCTAAACATATTTTAAATGTCTGATTGGTAGAATTACATTAACTGACATTCTTCACTAGGTTCCCACTGGATCTGATTCAGAGACTGAATAATGATAATAGGGCTTCTCTTTTCTCATTAAGTCATGAAGCAGGTTTCATTGTAGCTGGAAAATTGACCCCCTAGAGCTGTAGCTCTTGGCTCACTAGATCTAATATGTCTTCTTCATATTGATTTTGCAATTTCTTCTTTACTATAATGAAATAAAATAAAACTAATATATGATTTTAAAATTTAACATAATGCCTTAATGCTATTATAAAGGAAGACTAAATAAAAAGTTATTTATAATAAAAAACATATGTTGATTTAACAAATATTTATTGAGTGTCTACTATGTGCCAGGCCACAGAAATGGAAAAGGAAAGGCCTCAATTGGAGCTTACTTACAGTGGGTAGGGAAGAGAAAGAGAATAAATATTAGATATAAATAATAAGTAGATTATATTGTATGTTAGAGAGTGATACATGTTAATAAGAAACAGAAAAAAATAGACCAGGATAAGGGGTTTGAAGAATGTGAAGGAAGGGCACAGTTTATAAATTTAATTAGAGTTGTTGGAGTAGGCCTTAATTAAAAGATGAGGTCTGAGCAAAGAGCTAAAGGAAATGAAGGAGTAGTCAAATGTATATCTGAAGAAAAGTGTTCTAGGCAGAGGGAAGAGCTAGACCAAAGCCTGGTGTGCTCAGGGCCCCTGATAATGGGGCCCAGGGAGCAATGGGAGGGACAGGAGAACACACCAGAGAAGTAATGGGGAACACACCCATGAACTGCCTTGGAGGAGTTCCTAAAAGTCATTGGTGTTTAGTGTGTAAAATGGCAGCCATTTGCAACGCTTAAGTAATATGTATTTCAGGAAGCAATCTAAGCTCAGATAAATCATGAAACAGAATTTAAAACTATATTCAGTTTCTATATTAATGCTTTGTAGGACATTTAGTATCCCCAATCCCCTATCATCAAAAGCAGTAGGACTCCCCAATCATTGTGGTAATTAAATTTCCCCATGAATCTCTAAAATGCCCAGTGGGGCAATACTGCCCTCCCCCAACTGATAATCACTGCCCTACAATAACAGTTCTTAATCATTTTGGTCTTAGGAACACTTAAAAACTATTGAGAATCTCAAAAGGCTTTTGTTTAGGTTATATCTATCAAAATTTACCATTTTAGAAATTAAAAATGAAAATATGTAAAACTATTAATTATTCATTCAAAAATAATAAATTCATGACATGTTAACATCAAAGCAATTAAATATTATGTAGCCTTTGAAAAATTCCATTGTACACTTATGAAAGAATAAGAGTGAAAGAAAGCAAATACCATCTTAGTATTATTATAAAAGTAGTTGTGACTTCATAGAAACTTGAAAGGGTCTTGTGGATCCCCAGAGGTTCCTGGGCCACACTTTGAGAACCATGACAAAGAGCAATAAAAATAAAGCTTAATGTAAATATGAGTTTATTTCTCCTGGGGTCTAGAACTAGATGCAAAAGAATATTTACAGTATTGTGTGTAATTAGATGTATTCTTGAGTCCTGGTATTGAACCATCTTGGTATGTGCTGGGAAACTTGAAATTTATGACAGAAGAATAAGAGATCAAATGAAACATAAAAAACTAGAAAAGGAAGAAAAGCTTTTAATGGTAAAAATGTTTAAATATTTTCAATTAATATTTAATATAGAAATGATATGCAACTGACTTGTTACAAGATTAGGGACACAGAAGTTGTTTGGTCTAAAATGAGTTTAACAATATATTATAAGCTCTTGTTTTTGCAAGCTCTTGTAGATAGATACTTTAGGGCTTACAATAAATATATATTCAATTAGATGCTTCACAGAAAAGTGTGAGGTTTCAGACCATCTTCCCTGTAACTGAACTAGCTGAAGAGACCTTTTGCAGTGGAATAAATTCTTTAGACTTAAAAAATTAAGTACTGCATCAAGTGATTAAACCGTTTTTATATTTATAGGCCATAAAACTGAAAATTGCCATTGTCAAGACTTTGTCTTTAGAATGATACCTTTGTCTTTTTATTTCTCTTCTACAAAATATCTACTTATTCAGGAGTCTGTTATTCATCTTGGCACCTTCTGCAAGATCTCTATTCTGAGGCTGGAAGAGAACCCTTTAAAGGCCAAGTTCAAAAGCTCATCTAGGGCTTAAATCTCTGAAACCAAGTGGTCAGACAGGTAGGCTTCAACAGCTCCAGGGATGGGGAAATCACCACCTCCACAGAAATATTCTAATCAATTTTTTGGCAATTATAATTTTTAAGAAATGCTTCTCTACATTGTACACAAAACTATGTCTATATAACTCTTATCTATTTTATCACTTGCCCACTGCAGTAATTTTTAAGTTTAAATGAATTAAAGAGTATAAAGTGGGGGCACAGAATGTTTGTTACTTGCCCTCTTGCACTAGATAGAGTGGATGGCTTGCTGAGCATCTATTCTAACTCCCTTGTAGGGTTTCTTCCTGAACTAGAGAGGCCACAAAGGTCAAAGTGACATTTGTACATTTTCTTGCAGCTGGGTTTGCAGATATAATTTAGATTGTATCAATCAGATATACTTGCCTAAGATTTGACATTAGAACTCAGTTAACTGAGAGTGTGTGGAGTCCATTTTGCTGCTGTAGACTCCAAGCAGGAACAGAATAAGCAATTGTCACAGCGTCTTCCCAACATCCTGATGTGGAGAAGTTACTTAACCTCTCTACACCTCAGTTTTCTAATTTGTAAAGTGGGGATAACAGGATTAGATTGTTGGGAGATTATTCATAATAATGCTTTTAACAAAATTGGGTCGTATCTGACATGTGATAAGGACTCAATAAATATTAGTTATCATCATCTTCTTCTTCTTCTTCATCATCATCATCATCATTTTCCTTGAGCCATTCTTTATTGACTTGATTTTAAACACCAGATAATCCAATTGAGAAATTATTCTGGTTAGTTTGTCAATGTCTTTCTTTAAAGAATAGCTTCCAAAACTGAATTCATACCCCTGTGTGTCTGATGAGTCCAGAAGAAAATATCATTCTCAACACTTCTCTTTTATTCAATGTTACAAAATTGATATATGCATAATTCACTCTCATGAAGTTTAAACTCAATTCAAACTCTAAATTTTTTCTATAATACCTACTGTTAAAGCAAGACATTATTGTTTTGTACCAAGGTAAGGCTTTGATTTATATTTTTCCATACTTATCTTGTTTAATTTAGCTTATTTACTTCAGTATGAACTAAGCCTATTATACAATTTATAGATGCACATGCAAACATACAACACATGTATATATTTTATATACATATAGATCGGACTCATAGAAAATGAATTAACTATTCCTCTTAGCAAGTTTGATAAGGAGGCAGTCAATTATCTCCTTAAAGACATTGGTAAATAGGTTGAACAGGTTAGACCAAGGACAGGTCCCTGTATTCTTCTACTTGGCATCCCCACCGACATCAATCTTTTAATATAATCATTCTTTGGGCTTGACTATTTAGTCATTTATGTGTTTAACTACATTATCATGTAACCCAAATATTCCTGTAGTAAGAATTTTTTTCAGATCCTCTCTGCAGCATTTCCCAAATCCATCGTTCTGGTAGACACACTGCTTATTTATATAACTACATTATAATGCAACAAAATATAAGTAATAATTTAATTTTAAAAAATGATTCTAGCATCTGAAAGCATTTCTTAAAGCACTGAATGAAATCCTGGATCTAGCCCTCCAAGCCAAATCAGCAATTCTCTATTTCTTTACTCAAAGGATCATTTTGTAATCTTAGTTCCACAGAACTCAATTAATTATTTTACAGTATTTCTCTTCTCCTCATTTCCCATTGATAGTGGGACCACCACTTTCTCAGCCCATAGTCCTTCACCTCTAGAGCATATCAAACCCAATTATTAATCTCTTTTGTCATCCCACCTATTCTTCCAGAGCAGTATCTTCTAACCATGTGACCTGCATATGAATCACACATGATTTCTGTAATTCCCTGTTAAACACTAGTTCAGACTCAGGCCTCACCAGTCTTTGTGTTAAATTATCATTTTAATTCTCCTTTTCACAAATATTTGATATCAACCATTTAGTTTTAGAAGAATACTTTTATATTTCTATAATTAGAATATGATTTTTTTTAAAAACGCAATTACTAAAAGGAAGCGACTTTTATATGTCTGTGAGATATGGTGATATAAAAGATGAAAATCAATTATTTGTTTTCTTTCTGTGTGATGCCTTTGTTTAGTCATTTTTAAGAAAGAGATTTATATAGTATTAAACCATTAAACATGTATGCATATAATATTGTTTTCTAAATTAATTATTATAAAGATAAGAATGTCAAGTGTTGGATATTTTTGATGCATTATAAATTAGATGAAGTTACTTCTCAAAGTATACTATCTGCTTAATAGTCTTCAACAAGCTTAGTTTATTAAAAAGCAAATAGGGATAATGTTAGGTTATATAATAGAAATAAAGCATACTTTGAAAATTTTTCAATGTATTTGTGTTAAGACAGGTTTTTTGCTTTGAGCAATATAATTTTAAGATTTTAAAATAGTAAAAGATAAAAAATTAAGTGACATCCACACATAACCTTTTATTTGGTAAATGATTTTAGCCTTGATAAGTTACAAATATGAAGGATGTCTACTATATTTTATAGATTATAATACTTTCAATGGACCTATGTAGAATTTACAGGATACACATGTTCTCTTCTTCCAACACAGTTTTTAAATAATGATCATAAAATCTAAGGTTGTAGTTATCAGACATAATCAATATTATTGAATGTGATGCTGGCAATTCAAGGCACGAGCTATTAAAAATTCAAATTCCTACAATTCCACAAAAGAAGCAACATAGCTACTTCTTCCAGTAGACCTATTGTGTTCTAAGGGCCACCCAAGCAATGGTTGCATGTACCTTATGCAATTTGTTTGAGAAACTCACAAATAGTTATTTTTTTAAAGGACAATGTATGTTATGTATATGTGGTTGGCTTTTCTCCAACTGTATATAAAACTTTCAAAGAACAGACTCACCTTTTTTTATACAGTTACCTTTTCATTTTCTTTCTCTGAATAGACCCATAATATTCAGGGAAAATACCAAGAATAATAAATAAATCCAAATCTCTATATAAAATATACTTTCATGACACACTCAAGCTGGAAATCACAGGAACCAATAAAAATGCAGGCAGCCTACTGATAATGAGGTCAGAAATACAAATAAATTTACTTTTAATGAAGACTGGAGGCATAGTAATCAAAGTGTTAAAATTCATTTCATGCATATCTCATTTGCTTCTTAGCTGATATTTACCACGCAACTCTGTGAGAAAGTAGAAGCCTAAGATGCTCCAGATAAATGGCTCAATTAATTGTACAGAGGTAGACCTCTTTGAGCTGAGCCAGAGCTGTGAGCTCTTTATTAAAAGCACTATTCTGTAGCCCATAACCTTGTTCCTTGACTCCTCTCTGGTTTCCAATTTAAACAAGTCCCCATGCGGCCTGCTCTAAAGGGCTTTGTCTCCCTGTCATTGTTAAGAGAGCTGAGGCATCCTGGAAGTGTGAAATCAGACCTCATGAGTTGAACGGTTCCCCAGGGAACGCCGGACTGCATAGAAGGTCAAAGTCATGGGCCGGACCATCTAAAAGTGTCTGATCGCCGGTCTGTGACACAGCAAGTTGGAGGGGGGGAGGCTAGACTGAGAGGACTGAAATTGAACACATCTTAATTAAAGCCCACAGACAGCAAAACAAAATGTTTTCTAGGCAGCCTGTCAAATGGGGCTTAAATTTAGCTCTGCTAATGAATCTGAACTACTAACTGTTATTTCTTAAGATAATAAGACTCTCAAGAAAGCTGATAAAAAAAAAAAACCTGCAGCATGCCTTTTTCTGCTGTTTTGTTACTTAAATATTTTCCAACAATAAAGACAGTTTTCCTAAAGAAAAACATGAGAAAAACCTCTGCAAATGAAGGGGTAGTAAACATCTCTCTTAATAACTAGTAGTTTTCCAGACTATAGGACTGGTGAGTCACAAATCTATATGCAGAGCCTTGCTTTAGAAAAAGATATGCTCATTTAAATGGGACAATCTTGGTGACAGATTATGTTAATTGCAAAATTCCCCTCTCTTCCTTTTTCTCTCCCTCTTTTGTTTCCTGAGATGATGTATCAATTTGAGATATCAATTCACCTGAGGTGCAGAAGTTTCATATTAGTGTAACTTTTAACACAGTGAAAAAGGTAGGGCATCTTTTGAAATGGTTTCAAGTGCTCCCATATCACTGTTTCAAAAACTGAGTGGCTGGAATCTCTGGGGAGGCTGCGACCTCTTCCTTAGGAGCTCAAAAAAAAAAAAAAACAACTCTAGAAAATGTAGGGGACGGGCTAAGGAGAAGAATTCTTTTTTCTTCCCTAAGAACTTGAAAGAACCAATAGGCCAGGTCTAAGTACTCTGCAAAGAAAGCTTCACTCAGTACAGAAGACTTTAAATGTTCTGCTGAAGCAGAAATTTGGCCCTGTCTAAGGAAAAGAATAATTAGAAGCTAGGGAAGACAAATCCCAACATGAACTATTTCCTACCACCAAAAAAATAAAAAAGAAAAATTTTGCCTCCATTGTTCTTTCTCTTCTCACAATCTATCCAGTTTTAAGAAGCACTTGGTTTAGCGGTAGAGAGAATCTTCCCCAGTGAACACAGGGCCAGACAGTCTCTAGATTTTGCTTTGATGGCATAGAGACATTAACCTTTTCACTGGTTAGTTGAAAGGTAAGTAAGTTGTACTGCACAGTATTTTTCAGTGAATCAAGCTTTTTCCCTCATGAAGAATTTAGCTGGCCAATTTTGAAAACCAGAGTGCCAGTTTCTCAGGCTGTGAAAGGCTCCCCACAATTTGACTGAAATTTCAATCCACTCTTGTGCTTTGCTCAATGCATGTGTATGTGTGGGAGTTGTAAATTGAGGCCTTAACCACCAGAGTTAATCTCTTTTTAAAATCTGTATTAACCTTAATGATTTGAAGTGCACTGTCCAACACTGGGCTATTGAAACTGAAGAAAAAACTACCCTCAACTATCAACAGTTTATTAGGGGCTTAACTGAAGTGACCTACTGTAGTAGTGTTCAGCTGAACAAGCCTATAGGCTTTTTGTGGAAAGGAAAAGAATTGAGGGTTTCATTAAAAAGTAATTTGTGCTTTATACTCACTCATTCAAAGAGTCTCAATTGCTCTTTATTCACACAGAGTTAATACAGTATCACAATGTTTCTCAATGAATGTGTTGTAACAAAAGAAAAATTTTACATTTTGAAAGGGAAAAATTCTTTGTAACTGCAGTAAGATTGATGGCTACTTAAAAGATTACAGAATCTCTTTTTCCTGTGTTCATTTTTAAATGATGAAATACTATAAAATTATTTGCTTAAACTATGAAAATTTAACTTTATGTTCTGATCATTAAAAATATTTTAAAAATAGAGCAAAGTTGGTCAAAAATAAGTTTGTCTTCTTAGGCTTGTCTAGAAAAAAGCATTCTGAAGCCAACCAAGCATCTTATAGTATCATTTATACCAGGTGGGAAAATATTCTTCACTTAACACAGAGAGTTATCAGTGATTTAAAGTCTCCCTTCTCCACCCACAATACTTCTAAATGGATACTAATCTGAAGATTGACAACAGCATCATTGACTCAATTACCTTTTCCCCACCAAATTGTTGCTGAATATCTTGTAGAGTCTGACTATCCCTAAGATATACAACATATTTTAAAAGTATTTCTTTGAACAAGTAAGAGATAAAGTATACAAAGAGCTTATTTGTGCCCCAAATTTAATGATAAAGACCAGGAAGGGTCAGTATACATATAAATATTTATCTTATTCAGAAGTAAAGATTATTCTAAAAATTGGTAGTATATTCAGATATTGCAGACTTAAATATATACTCATCAGTTTCTGCCATTATCACAAATGTCATCAAGACCACATAAGGTCCAAGACTGAGCAAGGCCAAAGACTGAATTATCTTATTGCCCCTGAATAGTTCAACATCTCTCTTGATCAATTCAGAGCATATTAGATTATAAGGTCAGTGTGGAATGAGGAATCACTAGATTTATATCCCTAAAACTAGAAAGAAAGAATGGAGAATCTGCTATTTAGTATTCCCTGAACTAAAGTTCATTTCATCAGATTAAAATTACGTCTCATTGAATCCCTAGGGAAAAATCTATTGTTATTCACATTAATTTACATATTAAGAAATTACAACCATTGGAAAGAAATATGTCTGTTTTCTTCAGCTTTAAAAGAACATGTATTTTAACTTCCACAGCAGCATATAGGCCAACTATGTTAACATAGTTTGCATATTCATGCAGTTTTAAAAGTAATGACAGCTTTTCTCCAAGAAACAAACTTGTGTAATAGACAGGTATCCAAGTTTCTGAAGTAAATAGGACTTGAATTTTTCTATAAGAAATAATTGTGCCCACTACAAATGTCCAGTAATAATTCTGAGCACTTAGGTGCCCCATGAGATATTGATTACTTTAGGCTTTTGTCCCTTTCTTCATATGTTTTCATCCCAACACTGGGTGCTCCCTTCCCTTACAGGAGATCTTGAAGAAAAGTGGAGGTGTCTCCCAAGAGTGAACGTCACTGCCATGAATTCTTTAATCTACCTGCTGCTAGGAATCACAGGCTAGGTGTAGCCTCTGTACTGGAAAATCGATACTATTCCAGACCTCAAGTTAATGTCTAAAGTGAACAACAATGAAAGTAGTTAATCATTTATTGTTGACTATAGGTTCTAATAATAAATGCAGCATAATAATAATAAATTGTTGTGTCCAGATTAATCTGATTATAACTACACCAGGAATAAACAAGAAAATGAATAATAAACTTAACATTCACTAATTGTTTAGTACAAGGAGCCAACACAGCATATATCCTGAAAGATTACAAACTACCTTCTCTCCCATTATCTTCAGGTATACCTATTTTGAAAGACTACTTGATATTTATTATCTTCTTGGTTATAAATGAGTTGATAATTATCTCCTTAAAGAAACCATCAAGTCTCAATATTCATTTTTATCACATAATAAATAGTCACTTGATACTATGCAAATATTAAAATTTTAAAAATATTGCTATTTTGGAGCAGCCATCTGCTATTTTGATTTTATGGCATGTGGCCTTTTAATTTGGTTTTGACTGGATGAATTAAAAAAGGGTACCAGTGATCATGAAATGGATTTGCAAGCCCTTACATGAGGAAAAGTACATTTTTTCCCTTCAAGTAAGTCAGCTAACTTTTTAGGGTCAACTTGCTAAGCATTCACAATGATAAGCATGTTTCTACAAATAATACGTGGACACTTTCCTTTAGAAACAGTGAAATTTGCACAAATTGGTCAAGTCACTCTTGTTATGGATCTTGAGATTGACAATTTAGGAAATGGTAAAAACATCCCCCAAATCCAATGGAATTAAACAATAACTGAATGGTCACATAGTTACAATTTTAAAACAATGATTTAATTCTGGAAATTGATAAAATAATTACCATTAGCCAATTAATTAACATGTTATAGAAACAGTGATACCCAAATCAAAAAGCTTAAAGAGGTAAAACTAATTTTGGCATTTTTACAGGCCTATTTCTTGGTTTAAAAAATTTAGAACAATGTGCATGCTTAATTTGCAACTAAAATTATCTCTGGGATGTGCTAAGGAATTTGAAAAACTAAGGAATTGGATCAGCAACCCAAATGCCAAGAGTTCATACCAAGTATTTGAGTATTGTGCATCTAAATTTTTCAATGAACTATGCAACAAATTTCATACGTTTGAATTAAAAGCATTGAAGCTATGATACCATCTGATTTCATTTAAGAGAAAATATAGCATTACTCCAAAATGCTCAAGTGACAAAACCAGAAAGAAAAATTCCCATTATGCTGACTGAACCTTGGAGAAGGCAACAATTCAAAAGTTATTTTATTTTTTATTATTTATTTTTAATATAGTACCCTTCTTTTTTTTTAAAGCAGAAACAATATAAAAATTGGATAATTGTCAAATCTTTGTAAGATCAACCATGAAACTTGTATTTATATAATTTACTTTGATAATTTAGTCAGGTGAAATGAAGAGTTCAATCATTAAATGGTGTGCATCTTGCATGCTGCTTGATATATCAATATATCTAGATAGATAGGAAGACAGATGGTAATTGTATCATTACTTACCTGTGACGTCGGCAGCCATTAATCCTTCTGCTCTGATTACTTTCACCTGGAGAAATCCTACATCTTTCAGGTTGTGAAATATCCGCAATGGGCTCTAAAAGACCCAAACATCAGTATTAGAAAAAAAAGGTCCTAAAGGCTCTTAAAGAGTGTGCTGAAAAAAACACTAAGTTTTATGGTTGCTCTCGGGATGCTGTTTAAGTGATTCAAAGGATATTTGTTTTTCTTCAAAACAGGTTATCCTTCCACCATCATGAATGTGTACACACACACAATTTATGTAGATAATCATTGCTATGTAAGTAGATTTTTTTGAAAGAATAAAAAATATCACAACATTTCTTTCCCATAAATAATTATCAGTAGGTGATGAACAGAATATATCTGCTTTTTTCCTTCAATTGCCTTTACAAAGCACTGCAAGAAAGCTTTCATCTATGAGTATGATGGTTTGGAGACTCATGATTCTTAACATTAAAACGTAAGTTATTGGTTACATAATACTTCAGACTTTGGGAAAGTCAACATTAATTATTTTTTTCTACTATTTTCTCTTGATGAGCATTGAAAATTGCATGTGCTAGATAAAAGTTACATTGTTAAAAGACTATTTTCTATATTTAAAATACTTATATAATTCTAGAAACATTTTAGATAAAAGACATAACATCTAAAATAAATCAAATTGATCATTAAAAATAAATTCAAAAGTGATGAGTAATTTTTCCTAAATCTGTAATTTTATTTACCATTGCAGTATGTATAGAAGTAGAGAAATTTCGATTAAAAAATCAGATCCAAATGATAAAACCTATTTAATTTCATAAATTGATGACAGTAGTGTTTTAATAATGTTGTACTGGAAGGAATTAAAAGAGAGATACCAATACAATAATTCAAAGCTACAATTAATGGGTGCAAATACTTACAGAGTAAAATTAACCTATAAAACTTTATGGATTTTTAAATTTATAAATCATAGCATTTTTCTTATGACAAGATCAGCATTTCTACTCAGTAAATCAAAAGTACTTCTTTATCATAGTCTGTAAAATGCTTTAAGACCATGGAGCATAACATGCCTCTGCATAATAAACTTATCTATTAAAATATTATTAAAGAACATCCCTATCCTTGTATGAAGCACGTGAGAATACTGAGGAGCAAAAGTTTACGGTGATATTAACTTTATCAGTCCCATAAGACTAGTCATTGTTTACACTGAAGCTATGACCTTGGTATATTGAGAGAAAGAAATGCAGATATATGTGTAATCTCATAACCTAACTTTAAAAAAAAGTGTTTAGCACAAGGATTAGCTCTTAATCTTTTATTGTTTTTAAACAGTTGTTTATCATCAAAAATCTGTTTAAACTATCCAGATGATAGGATTCAGTAAAAATGCACTTCTCTATGCATTTAAATTCCTGTAAATTAAGGGTTTAACAGCCGGAACTTTAGACAGCAGTATTAGAATTCAGAGGTTTGCAGGTATGTTGATTCCCTAATGATCAGGTGTGGGCAGCTTCGTATCGCAGAGCTTACTGAGTGTTATAAACCAGGTAAGTCTCCTATTCTAATGAAAGAGGAGTTTTCTGAAAAGGTTTCAGTCCTTTAATTTTCAAGAGCAATACAGACCAAGTTTCATTGTGGCAAAAACAAATATCATCAGTCCTCATGTCTGAGAATCATTTCATACAGCTAACCTCACTGCACAGAAATACAGCTTCCGGTGCTTCAGCCCTGGTGTTCTGCTTCCCATTTGGAGGGGTAATTATTGTTTGAAGGTTTCATTTTCTTGAATCAGCTGACACTCAGTCATTTATTGTGAACTTCAAATGTTTAGGCAAGTGACACATCAATTATAAGAATTCCCAAAAAGCAAGAAACCTATATCAGTTAAAAGATATATAACTTTAAGTAATTCTTCATCAAGAGGTATTCCCACCTTGTTATTTATGGTTATTTTAGAAGGCTTCAAAACCTGGGTGGCTTCTGAAGCCAGAAATTTCCATAGCAGAGGAATCTATGATTTGCTGTGAATCCTTTCAGCCCTCAATAGATGGGAAAAGATTGAAATGCTCTGGAGAGGAGTCCTCTTTATTTTTTTTAATGAAAGGCTGTATAATATATTTTCTCTATGGCTGCAGCAGCTGTCAGGGAGAGCATCTCAGTTCAGCTCTATTACAGGAGAGGCAATACCCCATCCGATGGCACCGAGATGCTCTGAGGGGCCAGAGCTGATTGACAGCTTGTCACCATGACGTCTTATTCCATCTCTGTTATGGAGAAAATTAATGTCACACCACCAGCCTTATGACTCGCTGTCATCTTAGAACCGCTCACCTTTTATCAATGCTCTAAATAACATTTCAAGCCCATCGTCTCACGGTGGACAATCCGGTCAAGGGACATTAAATCAGATGACTGTGAAATGTCATAATAAAAATGGAATGCTAACAACTTCTTCTCTAAACTAGCTCCTCTGGTTTTTAAACTGTGACAAGGGGGAGCAGGGGTTCAGCATACCCGTTCTGAAAAGGTCATACAATCGCTCTTGGTCTACTACCCATTACTACCCGCCCCCTATTGACCTTCCCTACTTTCCTCCCCCCAAGAGAAGAAAAAAAAAGAAAAATGGAATTAGCCATCTTTTCAGAATGTGGTGATCAAATAATGGCTCACACAGTAATGTCTGTTTAATTTGTGGGGCTTCAATGCTTCGCAATGAACAGCTGAACGGCAGCAGTGGAGAGCCTTTTCAGGCCTCTTTCCATGAGAGCAGGGCAATTTATTCACTTCCCTCATCAAACTCTTAAGTTTAACCTAAACGTTAAAAAATACACATGTTCTCACAGGAAAACATATATAAATAATTTTCCAAATAACCTCCTTTATGTGTTCCTGCAAAACAAGTGCGATTTCAGACATGATACAGCAATTATTTCATAATCTATATAATAAAAAGTAAATACACCAAAGTCTTAAAATATAGGTCTTTGTTCTTGTATTACTATGAGTAATTATAACACATGTGCAATATTGCCTACAGTAGCTTCTTAGCAAGTTTGTCTGTAGAGGGAGATACAGGCCTATGCTTAAAATTCAGGGCTAATAAAAAATTATACTTAAATATGGTTCACTTTTTAATATATTGAGCAAAATATAATCTGAGAATTAGCTGGGACATCCACATAATATTTTACATTTTATTGAAATAATTACTAATATTTTGAAAAAAGGTATGGAAACAAATATTCAAATTCTAAATGAAAATGGTGAAAGAAAGGAAGCCCATCCAGAAAAAAAAAAGAATCAATAATAGTTGGATTACTTCTAATTACCTAGCCTGCAGTATCATTCTAACATATGGGATAGTATCAAATATTAAGCCATGAAATACAGTATTATAGTACCAAGAGTAATTTTTATATTAATATGCTAATTAATTCCTTTAAATTATTCTAATTCATGAGGCTCATTTCTGGTAACAGGAGAGACTATGTTTTGGTAGGTACCAAAATGTGAAATAATTTTCATAATTGCAATTATATATTAGAAGATGTCACACAATACCTTACGCTTTTAGGTAGTTTAAAAATATATACTATTTAGCCTTGCTAAGTCACCTCTATTAAACTGTTTATGATAACACCATTGGTGGATGAGTTGTACAAGCATTAGCAGACAGCTGATTCAGTGGAGATAGCCAGAATAAATTTGCTGAAGCGCACATCCTGCTAATCTGTTTGAAGAATATTGTAGAGCATTAGTACCAGCACTTCATGTTATCTGCGCAGCCTGATAAGGTACATCTTTATTAAATTCAGTTATTGAAAGGATGTCAGTCAGCAAATAGGAATATTTTAAATTCTAAAAAAAAAAAAAAAAAAAAAAAAAAATTAAGCAGTTCTTTGTTACTCAGAGCTTGGTTTCATAGCTGAGTGTCTAGAGGAGCCTTCTAAATACCTGGCAGCATCGTACAATACAAGCTTTGTGATTTTAAGTGGGAGCGCTTTTTCCCCAGCTTCACGGGTACTGAGGCATTCAGTTTTTCTGAGCCTCTATTGAGAGAGAATGGTGGAGTAAGAGCTCCCCTCTCTGTTGGTTCAAGAAAACTACATGGTGAGAAATATATAGTGTGAGGATGCTGGGAAATAGGTAGATTTGTTTGTGAATATTTTGGTTTGGCAAAAATTGAGAAGGGTGCTTATTTTAGTGACTCATTATTTCACTCCAGCACTCTATATTTGATCAAAAGGTAAGGAAGCTTCCTTTTAATTATATTTCACAATCAATTTTAAAAATTTTAGGGCATAAAGTGAGGCTTTTTTAAACAGTAGAAAATAAAAATTGTTTCTGTGAATACACTCAGGTTACCAAGCAACTAGTCAACATAAGTGTCATTAACTCCATTTCAAACTTAAAAAGACAAAGAAATATGAACTGCAATTACTAAGAGTCAGTGAATTAATTTTAAAGTAATGTTGTGCAAACTTGACTTTCTTTCGTGGAAAGTTTTCATGCATGATAATTTTGCTGCATGATAAAATCCCTGAGGAGAATCTCAGAGTCTAGAACTTGCTGTGGCTGGAAGAGGCTCTAAAGGAAACCAGGTGTCTAGACATCAGTGGGTAAGGCAAGCGCATCGGAAAAGATATGCATGGCATTTGCATTTGCATTTGCCCAGCTTTCTGCTTCTACTGATTGATCTGTCAGACAGCTTTTCAGATGTACTTCTGTCACTCCAGGTAAATTATTTACAACCTCATCTAGTCACACATGACCCTAAGGGGGGAGGGTTACATACGTACATATCTCTTTAATATTTCCTCCCGTTCTTTCTGGTCCTCCAGGGAGTTGACGGAGAGGTCAGAGATACTGACTGTGGCTGAAGCTGTCAAGGTGACCAGAAGCACCAGGTGTCCCTCACCCTCTTCCAGCTGTAATTCCAACTTGTGCGTCTGTTCCCTACTGAGGGCTGACAGGTCAACCTGGCACCTAGAAACAAATGTTTTGAATTAGCAGTGGCTTTTCTTTCTTCTTTCTTTTTCTTTCTTTCTCTTTTCTTTTCTTTTCTTTTCTTTTCTTCCTTCCTTCCTTCCTTCCTTCCTTCCTTCCTTCCTTCCTTCCTTCCTTCCTTCCTTCCTTCCTTCCTTCCTTCCCTTTCCTTTCTTTCCTTCCTTCCTTCCTTCCTTCCTTCCTTCCTTCCTTCCTTCCTTCCTTCCTTCCTTCCTTCCTTCCTTCCTTCCTTCTTTCCTTCCTTTTTTCTTTTTTACCACATCAAACAGTGGAAGTACAGGCTGCTTAGAGCTATGAAAAGTAAATCAACAGAAATATTATTTGGACCACTGGAAGAATACATTTTTCATTTCAGCTGATTTTCTTCCCAAAATTCAGACCCTGATTATTTTGGTCTCTGATTGTTTATTTCCTGTAAAATACAAAAAAAAGTGCTTATCTGATTTAATTACTAACCCATTGTTACCCATAAATCGGCAGGGACTTCCAATTCCCCTAAGTCAGTGGTGTGCTTATAGAGACTACTGTGAGCTGTCTAGAGAGGCAAATTACTGAGAGTCTGAATTTTTGTGTCACTTTTAAACCAATGGGTGTTTTTTCCTCATTCATAAATATTATTAAGCAATGAATAGAATATGTACTCTGGTGATGCCACAACTTTTCGTTTTTAAAACTATGTCTATTTATTCAGAGAACATCCATAAATTTGAATAAAAAACAAATCCTCTGAAAACATTATAGCTTAATTGTTACATACCAGACTTGTCCTGAGAGGTTTCATAATGTGGCAGCCCATGCTTGACATGCCACTCTTCAGAGCTAAACACCTGGCAAACTCTTTTCATAAAAAATGTCAATTGATGTAGAAGAAAAAGATACTATGGTAACCACAGGCCAATAAACTGAAAGTAAGGGGGCAAGTATGAATAAAAGGCATTTAAAACAGGAAACAGGTAAATTACAAGAATAAATGTGGTAACATACTGTAAACAGGGTGGTCAGCTATCAGGAGCAGATTAAATTTTTGTTCCTTCTTCACTCTACTTATTGTTTATTGTTTTGCTTTTAAATTAAACTCCTATGAAAAGGGCCTGAAAGCTAATATTTGGGCTCAAACATCTCTGTAGTGCGAGTGATTTTAAGAATTGAACCAAAGTCTGACATTTACCTTTTCTTTTTACCTTTCAAAAATGACTGAGAGATGGCTGGGACTAGAAACAATTGGGAGGAAGAGGAATATAGATGCAAGAAATTAAAAAGAAATGCCCTGGTCAATGACAGAAAAATGTGTGTGTGCTAAATGCTAACTCTTGAGTAGGAAATGACAGTTTGTGCCCAGTCTGGAAAACATCTTCTTAAAGTTAGAAGCATATCAAATAGCCTCATTGTTTCTGTGAACACATCTATTTCAAAGTACTCTTGTGCTGCCTCCTTAAACTCTAAAGGATAAAAACTGTATCGAATGCCTTATCAAATATTCTAATTTTAATCAGAATTAAGTTCTTGTCAACAACCCCTGGGACAAACTGAGGGTAAAAAAATGCAGTATTGAAAAACAACCAATCAAATTCATTCTCTAATAAAAGGGAAAAAACATCAATATGATTTTCTACAGCTCTTTCCAGCAACTGACGCAGTGTCTACCCTGTAGTTTGTTGACTGTGAATGTATCTTTGGATTACACTGGGAATACGATACTAGAGAATTGAATAGAGATTACTATTCAGATAGTACTTTTGGGTGGATAAACTTGGGACCAAGAGGGTCTTTCACTTACTTCTATCATGCATTTCCTAGTCCTGTCTGTCTTTGCCTTGTTCTTTTGCATGACACTGTATCACTCTTAAAACACCAAAACACATCCACGCCTTCTGGAGGATCTCCTTTTATGCTTATTACCATTTCGCACTGATCATATAGATGCTGGGTTACTCCTCCTGCATATTAGAGTCATTGCATTTAATGCTTTAGAGTTGAGAAAGGTGTTTGAAAGATGATCTGGTCCAGGCATTGCAAATTGGCAACTTTCAGATCAAATCTGGCCCATTGATTTGTTGATTTTCCTTGTAGTGTTAAACAAAAAAAAGTTTTGAATTTAAATGATTTTAAAGACAGTGCAAATGTCTTCTGACTTAGTTACTGCCCCCAATACAGCCTATTACTTACAGCCGGCCTATTTCACTTAATTCTCTACTTGGTTCCAATAGGCATAAGGATTTCTGTGCTAGATGCCTGCCCTTAAGGCATCTCAGAATATTGACAAAGATAACTGCAGGTTATTTCAATGAGAATAGGCAAAAATTAGTCAAGCAAAGCTAGGTAGATACATCATCTCAGGCAGAGGGGTTGCCTTATCCAGACACAAAGAAACAGTTGAGCCCTAGCATAGATGGTAAAAGTATTATGAGCTGTCTGGAATGACTTAAGCAGCAACTGTGAGTCAGCAAGTGACACAGAAGCTGATGGTAGGTTGTGGAGGGCACTGTTGCCTTGTTAAAGATATTTCATAGGTGGTGGGGAGCCAGGGGACAGGCACCATTAGATTTGTGTTTTAGGCATATGTATAAGAGGGCTGAATTTTATCAATGGTTTTTGCCTTAGCCCAAGTTTCCCTAGGAAACAGAGTTTGAGGCAATGATTAAGTGCTGATGCTTTACTGGGAGGTATAATCCCAGGCACTGAGAATGAGGGAGAAAGAATTTGAGGCAGGGAGCACTAGGAAACAATGCTAGGTGATAGGTTACTGTGCTGGCCACTATTTCCTGTGTTTCAGTGACACAGCTGATTGCTCAGCAGGTGCACCTGGAATATGGTTGGTCCTCTGAAAGTATTAAAGTACTTATGAACAAGGAGGTGGAGTTTCAGAGAGGCCAAAATTTACCCATGGGGACAGTGACAGAGCAAAAGTAGTGTGTAATGTGCTTATTCCACCACTTCTATATTATCTCCCTAGAAAATAAGTTTGATTTCTTTCCAACACTCATTTCACTCACTCATTCATTCATTCATTCATTCACTATTAATTAAGTTCCTTATGTGTCAGGTCTCTGTTAGATTTAAAGGATTTAGCCCTTTCCAAGCATTTGTTTTTCATATTCTTATTTTCAGAACTACCACAGACTCAGTGTGTTTTAATTTTATTATTGCATATGCCTTACTAGTTTAATATTGGAAAATTAAAAAACTTACTACCTATACTGAACCCAACTCATTAATCAATCAATAGAAGAATCAAAACAAACTTAAAACTGAAGATTCCAGAGCTACTGTAATCTGTAATCACAAAAGGAGAAATTGAGGCTCAAAGAAATTAAGTGATGCCAAGAACTCAAACCACATTTCCTGACTTCTATATCAAAGCTTGAGGTTCTTCACACTTTTAAAAAACTATATATATTTATTTAGCCACATGAAAGAAATATGTCACATTTATTTGGTGATATTTCCCCCTCAGAGTTCAAGGAGAGAAACTTCAGAGTTTCTATCACTTTTTTTCCCTTGCCTTTCCATCTGCCATGCCTGAAACCGTGACCAATAATATTCCTACCAGATAAAACAATCTCGTGATTGGCACCCTGGATGTATATGTGAGTCCACTGGGGTGCAGGAAGCAAATGTTAGGACTATTTGGATTTAAAAAGAATTAAAAATAGGACAAAAGTACAGTGTTACAAATATTTTATATACTCATTAACACGGGTGGTCCATATATCAGACATGTCACATGTGGCCTGCAAGTATTCTGAAGGGAGAGTAGGAGCTGCCTGACATGAAGAGGTTGACAGTGGCCCTCTTACTTGCTGACTTGCTTTCCCTGAATTGCAATTCATATATGTCCTATTAAGTGGATTTACGAATTATCTAATATAGTTTTAACTGAATTTATGCTCACAAAATGGACAACTGGCTTTAAGAGATCCAAGTAAAGAATTGTGGATTAAAGATAATGTTAACTGAATAAGAACAAGTGAACAGAATGATAAACAGGAATACGTAGAGCAGATACATCTACTCTTAGTTGAGCTCTGTGTCAGCCACATTCTGATTTATACACCAATGGTGCTACAATCAGATCTAGCAAGAATTCAGCCAAACAATTCAAAATTATTAAGAAAAAATATTTGCAACAGAAATTTACATCTACTCTCTTTAATAATGAAGTTCTAAGTGTATGTTGTGTCTTGAAGTATTAGCTAATGATATTATGAAGCCACCATGTTAGTAAGACATTTAAAAATGAAACCTTCAGAAGAGAAACACAAGCCTTTATAGAATTTCTTCAGTGGGAGTAATTTTTAAAAACATATTTTACATAATTTTGATCAAATTTAACAAGTATGAAGCTTTTTGAGATTTCTTAATATATGGAAGCTAGTTTGCATTAGGAAAACTAATAATATATAATATATTATAAAATATTATAAATCAATATGATACCTAATTCCTTGGAATCTTTGCAATATAAAGAATTCAATATGTAACCGCTAAAGTCCTTTCAAATTTCATGATTATGCAGGTTTTTAACATCATCTCTGACACTACAAAATGCTAATTTGTTATTATTTTCTTGTTGTCAGAAGTTGTCACTGTTCAATTGTCTTTCAGGAATTGCTTTATTAGGACGTATTTCTGTAAACCTGTGATATTTCCATTCATTGACTCAAAGATAAACTAATATACACGCGGTAGTACATGTAAACTGTCTTTGGAAACTTTGCTCATTGTGTAAGAAATACTGCAGTTAAGCATAAACTTTCTGAGAAAATCTTCAGAAGAAAAAATAGTAACACATGAAAGAAAATGAAATAAAATCTTAATATACTTGGCTTAAGTTGAATTTTTGAAAAACCAAAAGAAGAGTCAATGATGCACTTCATTCTTTACTTAAAAATTGTCTATCTTCCCAATGAAATATTTCACTCAATCCTTAGTAAGAAAAAAAAAAGGTAAAATATAATGATTTCATAAAAAAAAAAACTCTACTCAGTGCAGAATTTTCTGATGAGCTATCTTTGTGCTTTCAAAATAATAACGCAGCAGAATTGCTCCTGCCCTTATTTATAGAGGAAGTAAAAGAATCATTGTAGTATTTGTGTCATAAATAACAAACATTGCACATTGGAATCTTTAGAAAGTCAAATGCTCAAATGCATTAACCTTCAACCTTCAGAAAACATTAGTTTGGTTAATATCCAATATCGAAGGCTGTTTTCCTCATTCACCACAGTACATCTGAACACACCTATATGTGTACCTACACATTCCATTCTCCATTCTTTGCATTCTCTTTCTCTCAGCATTAAGTTCAGAGGTATAGATTTATTTTTATGGCTGTAGAATTTGAAAGCTTTTGTTTTTCACCCACAACTTGCCCATTTGGGTTAAGTTTTTCTTATCATATGTCATTAATAAAAATTTTGTGGACATAGAGCTCTCTACTCAAGCTTATATCTGTAGCACTTTGTTGTCAAGGGCAGCGTTAGCCCTGATAACAATGGAACAAATAAAGTCAGTAGCAACTCACCAGCCTAAAATATATGTACCCCAAATCAATGCCACTTTACAGATAAACAAGCATTTTGCACACTAATAAATAATGCTATAAATCTTGCTATATTGGATTGCAAATAACTCCAACTGAATAAAATTGCTTGACACAGGATTTACTTATTCTGCATGTTCATAAAAACAACTTGTTCTCTGACAGCACTCATTCTTGGCAATTTACCACAGCTGTCAGCAGCCAATTTGTTCAGATTACTGCTCTGCATAAAAGTGTAACAATCATGAGGATTTATTAGCTGATTATCGTAAAGGTGGCAGTCCGTCTTGCCTGCCAAAATGCAGGTGATCAGAAAGTTAAATAATTACATGCAGATTAACATTATTTCACCTGTACTTGAAATCTGTAGTTCAATGACAAGTAAAATTTGTTCAAACTTGCAGTATGGTGCACACCACCTGAGTATTGACTACTCAGCATTTTATTGAGCACTTAATGGCTTTGGAACAGAACACACTGAATATCAGACAAAGGTGCAAGGAGCATGGACTTGAGTCAAGAGTCCTGGATATGAGCCCCAGATCAATCACCCCAGTTTCATACTAGCTGAGCAACCTCTAAACCTCCTGCTTCACTTTTTGCATCTATAAAATTGGTAGATGAACCTCCCTTGTTATTCCCTAATGTTGAACTAATGGATACAATAGTGTCCTTTAAGTTACAAAGCATTATTATTATGGTTTCTTTCTATATGTGGTAAATTTATTTTTCTGTAAAATTTAAGAACCAGATGGCATTAACTTCCCAGATATCATAATGATGAAAAAGTTATAAGTATCTTGATAAACGAATAGGCTATTTTTTCAAATACAACAATTTTTTTAAGGATAAAGATTACTCACATTTACTCTCTAACTCATTAATCCTCCTCTTTTGAATTATACACAAATATTTTTCCTCAATTACACTGAAAAAACTTTGTATCCTCCACTAAGGCATGTTGTTTTAATCACCTTTGCATCAATGCCTAGTGTAAAATTCTGTATTTATTTGGAGAAGAAAGAACCATAATTTCCAGTATTAAATTAAGCTTTGGGTATTTAAATTAAACAACAGCAAATATTTATTGAGCACCTATTATGTACCAAATACTTTTCTAGGCACCGGGGATGCTACAGAGAACAAAACACTCAAAAACCCTCATGGAACAAAACCCACATGGAGCTTACATTCTAGTGATGGGAAATAAATGATAATGTAAGTAAGTGAAATGCACCATATGTCAAATGGCGATTATTTCAACAGAGAAAAAGCAAGAGAAAGGGAAAGAAATGTTGAGGAAAGGGGATTTAAGTTATAAATAGGGTTGGTACAGATGCCTCCCTGGTGTGACAGTTGTGCACAGATCTAAAGAAAGTAAAGAAGCAAAGCAGGTAGACACCTGAAGAAGGACTGTTACAGACTGAGAAATAGCAGAGGCTGGAATAGAGTGGAGAGAGGGAGGAACAGAATAGCAGAAGTTCAAGGCAAAGAGGTCCCAGAGTCAGATTCTGAGAGCATTGTAAACCACTGTAAGGACTTGGATTTTACTCAGATTAATATGGGAAGCAATTGAAGAGTTTTAAGCAGAGGAGTTCAATTACTTCATTAAAGTTATGTGGAAGGAAGAATAGGAGGCCTTTGCTATTGTCCACGTGAAAGCTGATGCCAGCTTTGATCAGCATCATAATGATGCAGAGATTAGAGGATTGAATTTTGAATATATTTTGAAGGAAAAGTTAGTAGTTTGCTGATGGATTTGATGAGAGTGAGAGAAAGAAAGGAATCAAAAATGACTCTATGATTTTTGATGTTAGCAACAAACGAGGGAGAATCCTGAAGGAAGAGCAGATTTGGGGGGCTAGGGTGAAGGTTTGGCTTTGGACCTGCTAAACTGGAGAAGCCTATTAAATACTGAAGTGGCGATATCAAGTAGGCAGTTGGATGTGAGAATCTGGAGTTCAGAGAAGAGTTATGGAGTGGAGCTGCACGTTTGTCATTGCCGATCTTAGATGGTATGAAAAGCACGACAGTGAGTAAAGTCACAATGGGAACAAGTATAGACAGAGAAGATGCGGAAGGATTAAGTTCCAAGGCTCACCAGAACTAAAACAGAAGGGAGAGGAGGAAAAATTTGCAGAGGAGACCAAGAAAATGTGTGCAGTGAGGCAAAAGGAAAACAGAGTCTGGTGTCCCGGAAACAAAGTGAAAAACATGTTTTAAGGTAAGGAAGTCCAATCACTGGATCAGCCAAGTCTGGCACTGCTGCTGGGTCAGCTAAGATGAAGGTTGAAAACTGCCCATTGGAACAGAACTTGGTGGTCATAGGAGACCCTGACAAGAACAGTTTTGTGGATCATAGTGGGCAAAAGCCTGACTTTTGGGGTTCAAAATGAGAGTGAGTAATGTTCAGTGTTAAAATAGTTTTCACGATACTGACACTCTAGATTTGCAAGTGGCTCTTTCGGTCATAGCCAATCTTTTCTTTGCTATGAAAATAAAAGCTTCGTTATCAAGTAGACATTTAAAAGATTTCTTTTGAAAAATAATTATATGTGACCAAAACTGGAAAATAAAGTGGACAATAACAAAATTATAACACAATAAACTAGTCTATGTAGATAATCTTATTTTTGCAAATGTTCTCAAATTTGAGACCGAATGTAGACAGTGTCCTTTAAAAAAGTTACTAGGCAATAAAGGGACAGTATTACCCTCCATGGCCAACTTTAAATTTACTCATCGGCCACTAACCAACTCCTAGAATAGTCACTAATTTTCAAGTTAATACAGATATATCTTAATTATTCCCACCACAAAAGAAATAATTATGTAATGTGATATAGGTGGTAACTATAGCTATAATGGCAATCATTTTACAATACGTAAATGTGTCAAATCAAGATGTTGTACACCTTAAATTTACACATTATATGTTGAATATATTTCAATAAAAAATAAATAAAAGTTAATACAGATATAAAATGTTGCAATGATAGTTTGCAAAAGAAGACAGAAGAACACAATAACAGTTTTATTCCTATTACTTTATTCTTAAAACTCAAATTTGATTGGGAGGTAAATCAATTCTCTTCTAAACTATTCTAGGAACCACGAATTCTATTATAATCTGCATTATTTCCACTGTAAGCATACAATCTTCACTCAAACGCAAGCAATATTACTTGCCTGCCACTTAGGTATAATAATATGTTGTTTTTCAGTGTCAGAATGTGTTTAAAGCACAATTTAAGAAGCATAACATCACATACCTAGAGTTTCTGGTACTATCTGGACGCTAAATAGATTTGAAGTGATGATTTACCATAGTCATTTCCTTTCTCTGCAACTTATATCTCTGTTAAATTAGCAGTGTACGACGTTTCCATTGTCCATTTTTTATTATCTCAAAATTCAACAATAGCTCCCTTTACTGTTTACTGTAAAGTGGTTTAAACTGATGCTTGGATGCTGTCCTAGGAGTTATCTTATCTACATCTGGTCCCTTGTTTTTTTCTTTTTAATTTTTCTTTTTAAATTAGGGTTGACATTCAATATTATTTTATATTAGTTTCAGGCATACAGCATAGTGGTTAGGTGTTTATACAATTTACGAAGTGATCCTCCCAATTAGTCTAGTACCCACCTATACATAGTTATTACAATATTATTGACTATATTCCCTATGCTCTACTTTATATCCTGTAACTATTTTGTAGCTACTAATTTGTACATCTTTGTTTCATCTTTTTCACCCAGCCTCCAATGTTCCCTCCCATCTGGCAATCACTAGTTTATTCTCTGTATCTATGAAACTGTTTTCATTTTGTTTGTTCATTTTGTTTCTTAGATTCCACATATAAGTGAAATCATGTGGTATTTGCTTTTTGAGGTCCTCGAAAAATTAAAAATAGAACTACCTTATTACCCAGAAATTCCACTTATGGGTATTTATCCAAAGAAAACCAAAATACTAATTCAAAAGATATATGCATCCCTATGTTCACTGCAGCGCTATTTACAACAGGCAAGATATGGAAAAAACCTAAGTGCCCATCAAGAGACGACTAGATAAAGAAGTTGTGGTACATACATACAATGGAATATTACTCAACCATCAAAAAAGAAATCTTACCATGTGCAACAACACAGATGATCCAGGCAAAGCCCAAACCAGAAACTGTATGTGGATGGTAAACACCTCCAACAGTTAGAAAAAAGAAGGGAGGCTACACTTCAAGTAGATTTTACCATTTTTTATAAAAGGATATAACTCAGGAATGGCCAGATGGAAGAGATGCAGAGGGCGAGGTATGTGGGAATGGTCGTGGAGCTCCCATGCCATCTCAGGGTGTGCCACTCCCCCAGCACCTCCACATGTTCACCAGCCCAGAAGCTCCAAAAATGAATTTCTTCTTTTTTTCCCCAAACTTCATAAGACTATCTTAGCTCCCTCTGTTACCTAGAGCAATCTCTATGATTTTCAGATCAGCCAATTTTCACTCTTTTCTCAAAATTTGCCAAAATATGGATAAACCCATAGAAACAAGGTAAAATAAGATAAGCAGGCCCACCTCTCTGCCAACCATTTCTGTACTATAATTAGACATGCCCCTAAAGAATGCATATTATGAAGCAAGCAAAAGGGAAATCCAGTACCAAATAGGCTAAGAAATGTTCCTAATTCTTAAATTTGGAATTCAATTCAAAGAAAGAAAAAATATACATATAAGGATATCTGTCATTACAGGAAAAAATAGAAAAAGGGGTAAGAAGGACTTTATGTAATATGGACCCAGAAGTACAGGAAATCAGTACATCTTACCAATTACTTCATTATTTTATCAATATAAGAAAGTTTGAATATAAAGTAATGAGATTAAGGTAGTGAGTTACACATGACAGTCATTCTGATTATCTTTTGATCACCAAATACAGCTAATGTTGCTATAAATTATAAAAATAAATTTCTTATTGAAGGAAGAGCTAGATAGTACCTACTTGAAAGAGCTCGTAGTCTATTGAGGGAGACAGAAACATAGACATATAATTATAATAAAATGTATGCAGTGTATTAACAGATGTACACTGCTACTTAAATTGGTGGTGTATCAATCCAAAGAGAATGAGATGAATTAAAAAAAAAAAAAACTACAAAAATCATGTTACTACAAGAAAAAATACTCATTGAAGGCTTTTTCTTTTAAAGGGATTGAAATGTAACATACTATCAGATTACAGTGGTGTTTTTCCCATTTCACTTTAAAAATAAAATATTAAAGGTTAGCGGAAGCTAATCTTTGACCTCTCACGTTTTAATCCCATGAAGAAAATCACTGTTTAAAACATATATCAGAATAACAAAAAAACAAAGAGATAAATATATTGGGTTGGATTCCTGTTCTTGTTTTTCTAGCATAAAATTTCCTTTTTAGTATGGATGAATTTCTTCATGCTATATATTTAAAGACTTGGAATCACATGAACTACGACGAAGAAAGAATTTTCTGAACTAACACATTCTTTTGTACAGCATGCTTTTTTTCAGTATTAGCAGGTTTCAATGTTTTGGTACAAAGACACGTATATAACTATCAAAAAATATAAAAACGGGCTTTAAAGTAAGAAAACAATTCATATAATCAAGTAGTCATTCAAAATAACTGTCTTTGTGGAAGAATGTCATGTAAGCTTCAGAATAGTCCTTTCTTCACTGCGTTATCAGATTAACAGAGCTCTGCCTCACTTAATGCTTCTTTCACTAAAACTTGTGAACTCTACTGATTTATGAATTCCTACGAGATTATAAAGATTCTTTACCTTGTGGGGAGTTGTAGGAAACAATGTATTTTATAGCCACAATATGCTTTATGAAAAGTAATGTTATCTCAGATCACTTTACAGACTATGAATATGCTCTTTATTCCTTTAAGCATCTTATATCAAGAGATATTCTTCTTTCTCAACTCCCATAACTTTTAGGCACAATGTTTCTGATATCTGGAGAAAATTTCTGGATATCAAATTTGGATAGTCTTTCCATCAACTGGTCAAAACTGCCACCTACTGGTCAGTCTTCAAATCTATTTTTCACTTCGCCCAAGTATGGCCTTATCCTGGTAAGATCCCTTTCTTCAAAACAGTAAAGATCACTTATAATAACCAGACTTTAAGCAAAAATTTTTTAAACAAAATTCTCTCTCTCTAGGTGAACCCAAAATACCAAATTGTACAAACCTGCCAATAAAATCATCCCTTTTCCCAGCATCTTTGTCCCATGCAGTGATGTCAATGACTCCACCTCTTTCTTCATAGAGATGAAAATCAAATTGTTCCCTCCACTGAGGATTCAAAGTTTTGGGCATAATCTGGAAAACCAAAAAGTCATTATTGTCTCATAAAAAACAACCTTAAAAAAAAAAAACATTAACTTTAGATATTAAATCAAACTTTAGGTACTGTCTAGGAAAGCATGTAGTGAGATTTGAATGAATGCTTCCAGAAATGATGAAAATGAACCATTAGATCTCTAGTATCTTTACTGCACTTTATCTGAAAGAACTCTAAAGGATGTGTCCTGAAAACCAAAGTCACCCCCTTATCATCCTGAATAACAAATGAAAGATATGAATCATATACAAAAAGCAAATCATCTATAAGTGAAATAGCTTACTCAGATACTAGCA
The DNA here is from genome assembly GCA_028627145.1 of Eidolon dupreanum. Lineage (NCBI taxonomy): Eukaryota > Metazoa > Chordata > Mammalia > Chiroptera > Pteropodidae > Eidolon > Eidolon dupreanum. Next base: position 49,934,286 of record CM053501.1, on the reverse strand, counting down.
TTTATTTTACATAACCAGTTAATAATTCATAGGCTGTCATCCCATAACAGAGAGATGAGGATTCCTCACACATGGGAATTCTGAGCTAAATACAGGGAAATAAAACAGGCAAAGTTCTGTGGGAGTAGGAGGAAAAAACAAGTAACTTCAGGGTGGTCAAGTAAATTTTCACCTTAGAATTATAGCATTGAGGTATCATCCCCATTTTATATACGGAGAAACCAAGACCTAGACTTTAAGTGACCCACCCAAGGCCATTACGTTTTAGTATCTAGACTCTAATTCAAGTCTTTCATTAGAGCTTCAGTTCTCTTTCCCTAAAACAATGTCAAAAATGTTTGTGAATTAATATGAATGTGTGTAGGTATGTAATCTCAAAATTACATATACAAGAAATATATCTTAACTGAAGGAAATTCTATAACTTCAAGTTTTCAGATATGACACGAATCAATGAATAAAGCTATCCATATTGATGTGCTTTAAAATTCTGTTCACCATTGGTTTAAACAACATTCATATTTGTTTCTCTATTCTTTCTTTTCAACAGGAGGGCATGCAGTGGCCTTTTCTCTGTTTAATAGATGAAAGACAGATCTTCAGATGTAAAGACTTTGAAAGCAATGAAGTATGTTATGTGCAAAGGTAATGCAAATGAATCACAATTTTTAAAGTTCATAATCTGAAATTAATCAGCAATAGATCATGTAGAGAAAGAGCAAAGAGAGACACGTGTCCATAGTTGGGTTTCATATTTCATACCTAAAGAGCAGAACTATAAAAATAAGTAATGTTTTAAGGCTACCAGAACATGGAAATGATGTTAATTGATAAAGGACAAGAAAGAAGTGGTCTTAGGTACCTATTTTTGGAATTAGCAGTTGCTCTAAAATGTTATTAAGCCCATGCAGAAAAAAAGATAGCACTGGATGGATGCTATGATAATTCAAATGTCTCCTAATTAGACTCAGATGAACTTCTACGATATTTTGGAGAGTGGTCTGTCTTAATTATTTGGTCATAAAGAGTCTAATTTTTTGGTTTTCTTTTTTTAGGATTGTCTTTCCTGCATGATTTCCTTCAGTTCAGAAATGATGCTTTCCCCTTCCATGTGGGCACTCAATAAGTTAACCAACCAGCTCGCTAACAGTTCTAAGTACCTGCTAATGAATCAGCTCTGTGATATTTTTAACTATCTTGGGTATTGATGAAAACTTCCAGAAGGAGCCTAGGCAGGCTGTTTATCAAAAATTCATGAAAATAATGATGGCAAGGCCAAGACATTCTGATCAGAGTAGAATGTGGTTTTTAATACAAGGTGGATATAATCAGCTTTCCCAAGCTGTCTACGAATACCAGCTGTATAAGTTGACCATCATAGAGGCTGACTTGGGATACAACACAGATAATATATGTGCCCCAAATATAACTGACTATCATGACATTTGCTAATTATCATTATTTCTATCAATAATATGATAATGATTATTTAATGTTATTACTACTAATATAATTGTTATTGCACAATATACTTATTACTACTGCTGCTGCTGTTCTTCCTTCTGCTACTATCATTATTGAGTATTTATTATGGGCAAGGCAGTATTCCAAGCCCTTTGCATGCATAACATATTCATTCAATCTTCTCAATAATTTTATTAGGTAAGCATTAATTTAATTCTCATTTTTACAGATGGGAAAATTGGGGCATGGAGAGGTGAAGTAATTTGCCCCATGGCACATTGCTAGTAGTGGCAACAGAAATTTGGCCCTTTGTTTTCTAAATAAGTATTAAAGCAACTTGCAATTTCTACTGGTGCAAGTCAGTCTGAAGAAAATGGTTTAGAGTAATGTATACAGATTTTTATGGCATGTAAAATAATGCTATTTGTAGTACTGATACTAGTATTAGTTGTACTAATAATAGTAACCAACATTCTATGAGCATTTTATGTGCCAGGCATCAACTTAGGTTTGTTCTAACCATTTTTTTTTTGAAAGATAGTTACTACTATTATTCCTGTGTTATAGATGAAAAAATTGAGACATAGAGAAGTTAAGCAGTTACCCAAGGTCATATAGCACATAAAGAGATGCACTACAAATTGTTGGTCTTGTTTGCTGTCATAATGTTCAAAAGAAGTTCTGTTGAAGATACTCAGGGACATGGACTATAGACTAGTGGTTACTAGAGGGTAGAAGGTAGGGGAAGAGAGGGGAAGCAGGCAGGGTAAAGGGGGTGACATACAGAGGGGTAGGGAAAGGGTGAAGTGAGTAAAGGGGATCAAATATACGGTAGCTGAAGGAAACTGGACTTTGGGTGGTAAACACACAATAGAATATACAGATGTTAAATTATAATGTGTACCTGAAAATTATACAATTGTATTAACCAATTTACCCCAATAAACTTTATGTTTAAAAAGTTTAAAGAAAGAAGTTCTGTTGAGAATTTTAAAAAGTATCTAGCATTTCTATCTTCCAAATCATGTCTATTAACCAACAGATGTCTTCCAAATACTGACAGGAACACAAAAGAGGTGTGATCACCTTGCTCTTGTACTTCTGATGCCCAAGCCGGAACTTCACATAGGGGTCGCTCAACCCATTTGAATCCATTGCCTTGAGGTCTCGCCCTTCAATCAACGTAATACTGACTATTCCGCGCCAAAGATGTGATTTTCTGTGCACGTCTGACAGACGTAAACTTTGGGTCTGAAACTTTGGGCAAAGGAAAACAGAGTTAGCTTAATGTTTTAAACCAGGATACTTCATTTGGCATAGCCCTTTCCTCATTGTTATAATGTTTCAAAAGTAAAAAATAGGCAGTTACAATTTTAAAATAAAAATAATTTATGGATTATCATTTATTAATCATAGTTATTAATATATATGAAATTATCATCTTATGATAAATTTAAGGTGGTTGTGTAAAAGAGAGGAGTGCTCAAAATAAAGTCTAATTTTTTAACTCTTAAAATTACAAGCTGTAGATACCTCAAGAATATAAGAGAACACTTGCATATGCCTGGGTCAAAATTAGAATAAATATTATAAATATCAAAGCTCTCATCCACACTGTGATATTTAATTTTTAATTACTTATAAATTTTTGAAAAATTTTTTTTCATGTTACAAAACAATATTACAGGTGGTTTTTAGTTGCAAGATTAGTTGCAAGTTCTATTCAGGCAATTCAAAAATATCTTTATTGCTGTATTATTAAACGATAACTGAGTTTCAGCTCACTAAGGAAATATTTAGGTACCACAGAACAGAAAACAAAATCAATATGTCCATCTGCAATATCTTTCTTATGTTTGAAACTTGCATCACAAATTTTATAAATTACACATGTGATTTATTATGAAAGGTATGTTTCTGGATTCCTCATTCTAGTATTTAAACATTTTCTTTAAAAATTTTTATTATGGTCAATTCTAAGTCACACTATTCAAATCAGTGAATCAATCAGAAATTTTAAAAATTAGCAAGTCTATTAAAAATGGCCATGTAATCTTTTTGAACTAAATAGCACATAAAACAAGCCAGAGAAAGTAGCTAAAATGTTAAAAACCTTACAATCTGGATTGAGAACCAGGTAGTACTATAAAAATTGCTGTTTCAGACTGTCGAGCACATTTTCTTCACTTATAGTCATTTCATGAAAAAATTCAATATTTCTCTCAAACTCAAATTACTCCACTTCTAAATTATGGATTAGCTCTATTTTTGGCCTCTTTCCATATATATTAACATTGTAAAATTATAGCTTATTTTGTATAACTCCCCCTTCCACTTCGATTTCCTACCTGTTTTCCATACCATAGCAATGTCATAACCATTTTTATCTGTCGTCATCAAAATTCATCATTTCAGGGTGCATTTATTAAGAAAATGAAAACTACATTCTTCAAAAGATAATACTTTTAATATTTGAATATTTCAATGAACACCTCTCTTCATTACATCATATATTTCCCTGCCTTGGTGATCAGCAAATTTTGAATAATATTGCTTGGTGGCTCTGCCTTTTTAACATTAATGCAGGACTTAAGTGTACACACTTCTCACCTCTCTGAGGGCCAAGGGCAGTGTTCAGCTGTGCTCTGAAGTCCAACAGAGGTTATAGGGGCACCTGTTAGTTTCACAGGACTCCATGACCTACTTCAACCACAGCCCCTCTGTTCCCATCTGTTTTACACATTGGGTTTCCACATTGGGTTTTCTTTGAACCAAAGATTTCTTAGATTAAAATAATTGTTTAGAATCCATTGTACCAAGTAATCTTTAAGGTTTTTTTGTTTGTTTTAAGATTTCATACTATTTATAATTACCTAATGCAGCAATAGATTGCAGTTCTATCTATCATCTATCTATCTATCTATCTATCATCTATCATCTATCTATCTATCTATCTATCTATCTATCTATCTATCTATCATCTATCTATCTATCTATCTATCTATCTATCTATCTATCTATCTATCTATCATCTATCTATCTATCTATCTATCTATCTATCTAATCTATCTACCTACCTACCTACCTACCTACTTAACCACTTCTGCTGCTGCTGAGACTGCCTCTATTAGCAAACTCTAGAGAATCATGTTTTAAACTTTGAGGTTGAAATTTTTGTTAAGAAATATGAGTGGCAAAGAAAGAAAAAAAGAAAAAACTGGGGGACAGGTAATAAATAATTAGCGAAGACCAAGGAGTTAATAACTACCCATTTAGGCAGAGCTTTAGAACTTAAAAATACATATGTGTATATTATATTGTTTGGTTTCCACTGAAACCCTATGAATTAGAAAAGCAAGGACTGTGATTTCTATTTTACTGATGAGGAATTTGAGGCTCAGAGTAGTTGGGCTAATAAACGGCAGGTATGTGACTAGAAACCAGTATTTCTATCCTTTATTCCTGGCTTCTCCCAATATTGTTCTTTAGGGCAGGGACTCTCTCCTAGTTTTAAAAGTAATCATTTACTCTCCAGTTAAGTGAGCTGATTATATCTGAAATGACATTCTAGGCTAGATTTTCCTCCATGGTTGATACATGAAATCACTTCCTACTTTTCTGTTACATAAGCACATGAATTCATACTTACAATATTTCAGCTAATGGATATATTTAATGACATTTTCTATGCACTCTAGAAGCAGAAGTCATATACAGCACTCAAATAATAGTCAGGTGCAAACTAGGTTACACAGTGTCTTCAGTCAGCTGCTATTAGGTTCTTGAATGGGACCATGTCTGAAACCCTTATTTGCCTGCTCTTCTTCTCATTTTTCACATGAGTACAAGAACTTGACTTACAGGTGGGAAGGACAAAAAATGCCTTTCATGGGATCCTTCATGATTTCACAGAAATAAAATAAACATAATGGATGCTTTACCTACTGTCATTAGCTGTTACAAAATGCATTTCTATAACCCAAAAGAACATATCCAAAATGACCTGAGTCACTAACGGGGAGGAGAAGGAAGAGTTTCTACACAAAATTAGGGCTAATGAAAATGGGAATTAAGGTGATTTACATGAAAGGTTTAAAGTAAAAAGGGTAGCTTCAAAGAAATACTAGTCAGATATCATTTTAAAAAACATTTTTCCTTCCTCAATATTTCTTTTTGTTAAAACAGCACTCTTCTAAAAAATGGAGTTCATTAATTTAGTCATGATTTGATTAACTGTATAGTCATGAAATGGTTAAATATTTAGTCTGAGTGTGAAATATAGGAACTTGAAATAAATTACAAGGTAAAGAGGGAAAGGAATTAACTTAGGCTACCATAGTAGAAAAGATAGGGGTTTAACACAAGCATCCACTTGCATCTTTCTAGCATTTTCTAACCATGTAACTTGTGCATGTATTCTTATATATGGTTTCCCAGACTTTACTCCAGGGTTCCAGGTGTACTAAGAACACTGATCTGTCTCTGTGTGGGGGTGGTGGTGGTTAGGGATGTCTGTGTGTTGAGGGGCCTGCATAGAAAAAATATATTCCATAAATAAAGATTTAACCTGCTTAAGATAGTCATTTATTACTTTTACTTATGTTTTAAATCAAAGTTTTGGGGAGCTTATTGAAGAGGTGGTAACACAATCAATTTTGTATAGCAAAATTCTCAAAGGTTATCCACAGACCAGTGGCATCACTGTCACTTGGGAATTTGTTAGAAATTCAAATTCTTTAGCCCCATCTCAGACCAAGAAAATCCAAAACTCTGGGGGTAGGGCCCAGCACTCCAGTTTAACCAGCCCTCACTCAAGGTGGTTCTGATGCATGCTCAAGTATGAGAACTCTTGCTTTAAAAGTTCTAAGGTGAATGCACTTTGGCTTTCTCCTATGTTCTAATATCTATCATTGGTTACTGTAATTATAACATTATTCACTTTCCAGCATGGATACAATATATGCTAATTAAAGTCCTTCATTAGTTCTGCCTCTAAATTTATTGATTAGGGAAGCATATTTGCCTGGATAGTTGGAGCATTAAGAGAGGCACCCACTGAAAAATTGTGCAAAGTTTATTTATTATTTCTTTCCTTTGTTAATGTTATTTTATTCTCATAGAATGTATCTAAATAATACATATTAATTGAAGTATTGATCAGTCAACCAAAAACTACTTACTAAGTACCTAAAGGGCAAGCAGTGTTAAACAAATCCAATATTTTCCTTACTAAAATTAACATATTACAGCCAGTACTTAGTTAACTAAGGTAATGGGTTCAAATATGTCTTTGTTGAAGTAGAGTTCTATTTGAGGAGAAAAAAAGGTAGAAAGGAGGGAAGAATAAAAAAGAAAATCAACCTAGCTTCAGAGCAAAGAACCAAGTCTGCAAAAGAAAAAAATCATCTTCAAACTTTTCAAGCAGTAGTTCCCAAGTCTTAATGGGCAGTTGGTAGACATCACCGGCCTGACCTTCCTGGGCATGACCCAGTTGCTGGAGCAGAGCTGCGTGTATATTTCCAACACATGCCCCACGTGACTCTCATGCACACCAGTTTGAGATCTTCTCTCAAAAGGAATATTCATCCAAGTTCAAATTTAATAAAGAATATCAAGATACCAATAAAATATAAATTTATGCAAAAATAAATTTATATTTAGCGACATAAATTTTAAAGTCTGAGGCAATTAGTCAATGATATTTATCTTTACTAAGATTTTAGAATTAGTGAGCTGGCATTTTAAAGAGAATATTAGTTTATATATATTATTCCTTGACAAGGAATTCAAGATTTCAATTCCTTTTCATATGTATAAAAGAAGTTAGGCTAGGGGATGGGTTTTCAGGGCAGTAAGCCAGCCATGAGAGTTTCACAGCTCATGCAAGCTCAGAAAAAATAAGCTGAATGGTTGAACTTACTTGTGCATTTTGGAAATAAGCACTCTGAAGCTCTGCTCTGCAGAAGCCCAGGACAGGAAAAGCAGGCCTGCTGCACGTCTGGATGGAAACGAACGATCAGACATGGACGGGAAAGTTCCCTCCCACTATCAACATCTCATTTCAACCAGAGTTTAGCAATATTCTTCAAAACACATTGTTTGAAGAAAACATGTATTTGCTTCTTAAGTCACTGTCAGAAAATGTCTTCCTGAATAATGAAGATAAATGCCAATGCAACGATATAGTTTCCAGCCACTGTTTTCTTTAGGAGCATAATGCTGCAGTGGTCAAGAAAATAAAGGACAGAGATTATATGATGATGAATCCTGCTTGAGTGGTTTCAGGTTTTTGTTGATAGATATAGCAGGAAAAAAAGAGAAACAGCAAGAGAAATCACGGAAAGAATCATTTTTCCATTTTTCCCAAGCCTTCTGCTTCAAAAATTTTGGGTGACTGTTTCCCATGTCAAAAAAGTGATAAGGCTCCAGAAGAATAAATGTTATATGGACAGAAAATTACTATGATCATGTTAACTGCATCCCATATATGAATATTTTGTAATGATTAAAGAGATATCTCTAAAGTAACAGAGAAATTTTGCCACCATAACTCTTGTCTTTGTTGCCTTTGCTACTATAAAAAGTAACCCAAAGGTCTTTTTACTAATACAATCAAGAGCAGCAAGGAATAGACTAAGATACAGCTGAACAAGAAACTGGAAAGAAATGATCATGTTGGAGTTAAAGTTTGTATTAAATGACTACTAGAAATTTAGAAATTTTGGACAAAATTTCCAAATAACAGTATGATGAGACGTGAGTCATCAGTTTTAATAACAATAGGATTAGATTAGGCCAGTGTGAAAGATAGATTAGATCACACAGAAAGAAATGAACATTTATTGAACAGCTATTATGTGCTGGAGTTTTCGTACTCCAGTGTTTTTCAAAACAACTATTTTTTAAAGGTAAAGAAACTGAGGCACAGAAAAGATAAATGTCCTGCTGAAAGCCTAACACTAGAGATTGGGAGGCTAAAATTTGAACCTGAGGTTGTTGGTACCTAGCTGATAATTTTGCCCACTGTGTCTAATTTTTTAGACAGAGCCTAAGAAGTTCATAATATAAAAAAAAAAAAAAAGTTAATTTGTACAGGATTTGTTGAAGCATTTTCATCCCAAGTCTCCCAGCTCAGTTCTGTGACCATAGAAGACACTGGATACATTTTTTTAGAATGAATAAAAAAGCCTTTGCCATGAAGATTTCGAACCATATTATTCCAAGATTTTCTGAATGTGCTTTCACGGCCCAGAGTAGATGAACTATATTCTTGGGTATTGATTATTGAGAAAGGCTAATCAGGGGCTTAGAGGAATTAAAAGTTGGCGAGTGGTAATAACTAGCATATATTTTTCATTAAAGCATTTGAGCATTAACAGTATGCTAAAAGTAATTAGCGTCTAATATCTATTAGTAAGGTGGTGAATTTGTAGAATTTTGCATATAAATTGAGAACATTTCTATGTTACAATTCTACTCAATAAAGCTTATTAATTCCATTTCTTGAAAAACTGGATCACTGACGACAGGAGATATTCTATTATTCTAGATCTGGATTTAAAAAAACAGATGAAAAATTTTAAAAATATGTTTAGACTAAACACGTGGCTAAAGGAACACTCAGTCATACCAATCTCCTGATATGTGTAAATAATCCCTGGCTTTTGTTATTTGGATTTTATTACCTGTGTACAACCTAATCCTTCCAAATGAGACTTAGACACTATAAAGCTGTAAAGAAAGACATTGCTTGTGTCTTTACAATAGGTGTGTGTAGAATCAGCCCTTTTATTTTTAGAACAGAGGTGCACATGCTTTTATTTAATCAAATGATTCATGAGACACTACAAAGAAGAGATAATGGCAGCCTAGAATGACTGTTTTGTGTGGCAAAGCCTGGAGCATGGAGTAATTATTAGCTCAATCCCAGGCACAGGTATGTTCTATCTTTTCCTTTTCCTGCTGAGTTTATTCCAGTGAATTGCACCTGGATGATGAAGTCCAAGCAGATTTGTTCTATAGTCATCCACCCTCTCAAAGCACGATTGCCTTTACAAAAAACCCTCTCAGTGCTTTGTGCAGCCTAGTTTGAAGTATATCACCTAATTATAAAGCTTTGATCCCTTTTTTCTTAGAAGACGATTCACTGGCACTATAATCTTTAGAGAAATTTTCCTGGTTTTTAGCCTTAAACTCTTTCCTGTTTCTATTGCTTCTCGATACAAATTACAGTGTCAGGAAGGGGTGTGTGTGTGTGTGTGTGTGTGTGTGTGTGTGTGTGTGTGTGTGTGTGTGTGTTCACTTAAGAAGTTTTAACTGCCCTCCCTAAACTTAATTGTGGTCAAATAAAAGTTTTTAAGCTTTCACTATATTTGTTCAGAATATATACTAATAAAAAAATCATCATATATGTTGTAATCTTGTTGGTCTGCTAAAGTAATTTAAGTTTTTACCAATAATGTGGTAAAGAAACAATGGGTTCTGGGGTTGATTTACAGAGACTTTTCTTTTTGAGACTTTCAATTAAAAGTTACAAATATATTTTTCTGAGGCTTCTCCTTAGTCTGCAGGGTCTTCCTTCAACCACACGTTTGTTTGACCCTACCATAAGGAGGTGCTCTGACATAACTCCAAATTCCCCTACATTCTACGTACTACTGTTTGCCCATTTTATATTATGATCCATTTCTCCATTTTTTTGTATGGGATAACTTGGCATACCCAAGCCTTCTCTATTAAAACAATACTAAAATTTCTCTTTAATTCACCATGTTTTCATGAGATGCTTTATTCAATTAACTCTGTCATAACTAAATGTCTAGTTAATGGAGATAACTACGAAGCAACTTAAATGCACTAAATATTTGAAAGAACTATACTAACTTACTATCTTTTAATAGGAAGTTAAAAGTCTTTAGTAAAATTCTGATGTGTAATCCCACTGGCTTCAAATAATTTTTATTACTTTCATAAGTAACACGGTAATTGCCGTACCTATTGCTTAATGTTTTGTGTCCTAAGATATTTTGATGAATTATAAATGTTATGCTTTTGGAAAATTAGATATCCCTGTATCACTTCAGTCTTTTCTTTCTATTATTTTGCTCTCAAGAAAATTAAGAAAGTAGCATTGACATTCACTAAGTTCTCACCAGGATTCAGTTCTACTCAGTGTAACTTAATTGCTATCTCCTGGACATATGTATTGGTCCTTATAAAAAAGCAGATAAAATTTTCTTTCAATTCACAACTTGTTTAACTCACAAAGCACATATACACTCTTCATGTAAGGTTTTACCTGAGCTATTTAGGTTTTCTGCTATCTGAAAATGTCTGTGGGAAACCTTTCCTAAACATCTTTAAAAGTTCATCAGAATACAAATATTAATTGGGCAAAGAGCAATGAAGTCAGTTATCAGAGTGACCTCTGATGAATATGAAAGATCATACTCATTCAAAGCAGACTTGGTCACCGTTTTGGTAAAATGGGACCTCAAACATAGCAACATCACAGTCATCCATCCATCAGTGACTTAAAGAGCCATGGAGGAGAAGGGTCACACAATGTAAGAAAAATTTGAAAGAGTGTCAATAAAGACAAACTAAGGGGCAGCTCTCTTTATAAATCACATCTCTATTCATCATCAATCCAAAAAGGAACTCTGCTGCTTTAAGACATCACCAAAACATTTATTTCTATGACATTCAGAGAGAGAAAAGTATTGGTCCTGCTCGCACCATTTAAGTACTTCAGGGCAATTAATTCTCTGGGCCTTAGTTTCCTTGTTAATAAAATAAATGACCTCTAAAGGTTCTGCCTTTATGACTCAATTTGTTTGTCACTCAATGTATCCTCAGGGAAAAAGACATTAGACCAATGTACCTCAGATACAAAAAAAAAAGCTATCTTTCAAGTTTGCATATTCGTTATTTGAAAATAAGACAGTTGAAGTGATTGGAAAGGTTAATAAAGAATACTTAAGGATAAATACAACCAAATGAAAGTACTGATAAGTGGAAGACTAATTTGGATGTAGCAAAGTGGACAGAAGATGTCAAAAGACCCATTTGAAAGGGAAATCCCGAAAAAGTATTACTTAAGGAGTTGGTCCTGGTGGTAAGTCTTCATTCATAATGATCAGTCTAGACGTTTGCAATGTACAGAACAAACTCAACACCCATGAATTCTGATTTCTTGGCAAAGGAATGTACCATATGAATTCACCATATATGTAGGTCTTAAGATAATAGAGACAAAATTTTTGCAAAGAGCCATTTACCATTTACAATAATGGAACAATTCAGAAGCAGTCACTCTGTGTGTTCATGGATGATGCATGGCTATATAAAAGAAATTGTTATTATTTTAGCAAAGATACAGAATAACATCAGTGAAGGTAGCCATTAGTAGACTAAAAGAAGAAGCTATGATAATTAAAATAAACTAACAATAAAAGGCTGCTGAAAAAAAAAGTGTGCTTGGCAGGTGTAGAGGATAAATAGATGGGGTTTATATTTGCTCTCTGTTCAAGTCAATGTATGATTTAATCTAGTACTTGTCAGTCTGTTTCAGAGACACTGCAACAAATCTTAAAATTCTAGAGGAGAAGGGTAGTTTTCAGTCATGAGCAGTTTAAGAGTCAAGAAAAGAAAATGGCAAAGCTCTACATTTTCATTGCAATATCTATTGCTAGAGAATCATGTACCAAGTGTGAACTTTCAAAGAAAGAGAGAAAGTCTTGATGGTAAAGTATTAAGTACATTAGTAATAAATCATGCTGTATATAATGCAGAATTATAGCAGAGAAAAAAAGATAACAGAGCTTATTATGTTTAAGTCATGAAAGAGTAAATAATATTAAACTGCAATGGCATTTAAAACAAAGTCTCTGTGGAATTTTCATTTTTCTTTATAGAAATCAAAATTAGAGTTGCTGTTTTCTAATTCATAAGACTTTTTTCAAAGAACACTGATTATCTAGTATATATGTAGTATAAGATCACTGTAATAGAAAAACCTTCTCAGATAGATGGAGCAGATTTTACATGAAGGGAAAAAGGAAATTTTAATGGATCCTCTAGAAGACACCATGATATTCCTGGAAGGTCCATGGGCCTCCAGCTGTTAAGAATTTTGAATAAACTTGGTCCCACAAGGAACTGACATCAAAGCAAAATACTAAATATATGAAGTTTTTAGTTTTTACAAATGGAGAAATGAATCAGTCACCTAAATGACTTAGAATGAAAGCTAATAAAGAAGGTAAATGAATACATTTCTCTGAGAGCCTATTTTGAAAAGTGAATTTTTAAATTCACGTTTAACTTTCAAAATTATTATTCAGAATCGAAAATCAAGAATATGATTATAAAGTTTTTAGACATTACCCTCCAAAAGAAAGACTTCACAGAGAAATAAGATCCAACCACTTCATTTTCTGAGAATTCCTAAAAACAAACAAATATTTAGCTAAATTTTGAGGTGTTTCTAAGAATACTTAATTAGATCAACAAAATAAAAACAAAAACCCTAAAATTACGTATCCTAGAGACACTTTGGATCTTTATAAACTGTTTTCTTCCCTTGAAATCAATTAAAGTTTTTATCTTACCCATATCTGATATCAATGGTAATAAAGTACAAAAGGATTATTTATGTAATTTTTAAGTCTACTTACCTCTTAATTCCCAATTATTAATATATCTGAGAGTCTAATATTTTATTTTAGAAAATAGAACTGTTTAAAAATATTTCAAGATTTTGAAATAAGCCAGATAATATCTGTTCTTTTTAACAATTTAACATCACAGATCTTCAGAACACTTTTACAGACTAATAGCAGCAATATTATTTATAAACACATGCCTGATTTGATATAATTCCTTACTAAAAACTTTCTAGTTTTCTTGCATAATGTAAAACATATATAATATAAATGACTTAGTTAACTTGAGTGCCCAAAAAATATTTTTAAAAAGAAGTGAATATTAAGAAAGTTTTCTATTGAGCTGAAAACAAAGCAACAGATTCACGTTGGATATTTTATTACTTAATCCTCATACTTTTATAAAGTGAAACCAAATAGACTTTAAGAAATTAAAAACATAGTTACTTTTAAATAGAACATTTAAATTACATGCATCCTTTAAACTTTAATGTTTTGCACCCTTTCTCCGGGTACCATTTATGGTAAAATTATGGAAAACTTATGACAGTTATGAGAAAGTATCAACCTTTGACATTGTGATGAAGAGGAAGCAGTTTTGTAACTTAATAGATTATTCCATGATTTTGTGTTAGCAGCGAAGATGGTAGTGGTCCAGCACCTCAAATGAATGATGCCTAATGTGTAATAGGTGATCAATAAATATTTGTTGACTGTTGGTCACTTGGCGTTTCATTTGATTAAGTCTAAATATTCCTTCCAAATGTGATACCAAAACTCATTTTAGAAAATAATAATGAACTAAAGCACTTTAGGGTATGCAGCAATTTGAATAATTTAAGTTTAGAACTAGGATTACATCAGAGATGATCTATGCAATCAATCTACCCATGCTTTCTACAAAAAATCTATTTCTTAACAAAACTAACTTCATTTTTCCAAGTTACTTGCATAGGGTTTGGTCAGGTAGCTTAACTAATGTCAGAGGTCATAGGGAAATAGTCTTGAGTTTAAGACATTGTTTTACCATCACTACAGGGTTATAATTCATTTACATTTACAGCTATGGTTCTCATTTATCACACTTAGCACACTGTCACATCAGTTTCTGGAAAAAAAAAAACATTCTTAAAGAATACACTTATATTTGGATATTGGGACACAAACCTTAGATGAAATGATTGCAGACTTTTTGATGCTATACTATTTTTTAACTCGAAAATCTTATTCTACTTTTTAAAAGAGATGCATGTTTTCCTTTTCTATTGCCAGTTCTCTTCTTTGATTTCCAGTTCTTTTTTAAATTAAGCAGCATGTTTAGCAACATATGGAAAAATTTTAAAACATCATATTAAAGAAATTATTGCCAGACATCTCCTTACACAAATAATTTTCCCAAAATCAATAATACAAGCTGTACAACTAACAGTAAGTTTTATCTTAAAGTAATGTATGTTTAAGGCAACTTAAATGCATGTGAAAGTCTTGGCTGAAGACTCAAAATAGTTACAACAAATAAGACAATCATTTAACATTTAAAAGTATCACAAATTCATTTAAAGGTTAGATGGCCTATGGCGATTGATATTGAAACTGCACCAACTCCATACTTTCCATTCTTCCTCAGATGAACACAGAGAGTAATGTCCTAATTATGTGACTAGTATGCAAAAAAAAAAAAACAAAATGAGACTGATGAATTTGGTGGTGGTGGCAGTGGTGGTGGGGTTAATGATCAAGATTTAGAACTTAGGCTTCTCTGTTAAAATTTGAAAAACAAAATTATTGGCCATATTTGGATCCACTGAAGTCCCTAGGCTCTGTTATTCATGCCATGTTTAATTACTTCTGTCATTATTCATCAAGTGAAATTTATATTTCATTTTACAACCTACATTCTCATGTAAATTTAGGCCTTTATATGAAATGAAACAACTTAATTTTCCCATGGACCCTTATGCCACTTACTCCTCTGATGAATATAACATTCACAGTGGACTCGTCAAGGCCTTGCTTTCACTAGTGTCTAATGGTAACAATAACAAACAACGATGATAAAAGAGCTGGCCTTAGGATAATGCGCTCTAAAGAAAAGTGGTGATTTTATTATGGAGGGCAAGAAAAATAATAAGGTCTTCGTGAATTTCCAAGAAGACGTCTTAAATCACAATTGTATTGTAGGTATTTAGTTTCACTTCAGTCTCCATCAAGACAAGAGGTTGGTAAGTGAGGGAAGTGCCATTTTAAAAGTGCTAAAATTTTAAAGTAGCAGCAAAAGGAAACAGAACAAAAACTAAATATATCAAATTGATAAGAGAAAATTATTGATGTTATTCTGAGTCATGGATTATTGAACTATTTCTGCCGAGGTTTTAAACTTATTAAAGTAGCAAGATTTGTTGGTAATACTTTATTTAAATCTATTTTTTTGCCTCCAAAAATCCAACATACACTAATAGATTTCCTAAAAGGTAAAAATTTTACTATGGATCTAAAAAGTTAACATTTTAAATTTAAAAATTTGAAAGATATAAGTTTATCTTAGAGAAATAAAACTAAAGGACAGTTCATTTTTTCCCCCTAACATAGGACTATAATGATATTTTTCAGCCTTCTATATAAAATGAAGTGTAGAAATCTTTAAGGATTTGCATCAGGTGACCAAGATTAGTAACTAAATTTTTATTAAAAGTGATATTTTTTTATCAGCCTTAATGTATACAGGCCTTTAAGCATAATGCATGAAATTCTAATTCCACAATTCTCCAATACTCAAAATATTCATAATAGATCTGAAATTCTGACGCCTGAGATTCGAAAGTCAAAGTCAGGCCAAGTAGCACTCCTGATTACACAGCATGTTTTTACAGGTACGTAACTTCCTTTTATCAGTACCTCTTTGGCATTTGTGAGGTAAAGAAATAAATTTATTAATAAATAAAAAATTTCTATAGACTTTCCTGGTTAGACTGCAAACAATTATCAAAAAGCCGTGGCTCTCAGATGCTTCCATCATGTTGACTCAACTTATGGATAGTTATGTAATTGAAAACAGGGATGTGAGGTAAATAGAAATTCACACAGAGGTACTGTTTTCCTGTTTTCTTGGTTACTCAAATAGGTGTTCATATCATTTATACTCATTAAACATAAATATAATTCCCTCTGCAACTCCAGCTGTCCTTTTAAATATTGCTGAAGAGAGAGAGACAATCTCAGGTACCCAGAGGACCTGCCCTATAACTGAAACCTGGCTTTGCTTTGTCTGTTATTTTTCTAGAAATTTTATCTTAAAATTTGTATATATGTGTGTTAGTGTGTGAGCATGCATGCATGTATGTTTGTGCATATGTATATGTATGTATAAATACATGTACGCACTATGTGAATATATTGCTGTCAACCAGGGCTTTGAAGCAGTCTTCACAAAATTATGATTTTTTTTCATTGTGGACATTTAGGGAACTTTAAAACCAATAGATGTCCTCCTAGTCACACTCCATTTACCTTAAAGATACATATATGTGTCTTATATACATATATGATATATATGTGATATATGCACGCACACACACACACACACACACACACACACACACACACACACATATGTCTTTGAATTAAAGGCCTTGTTAATCTGCATACCAATTCTTAGCTCCATTATTCCATTATCCTGGAGCCAGGTTATGTTAGTTCCCTCCCTTTGATTAGCCCAGAAAGGGTGTTAGGAAACCATCAGCTCACTCCCTAACACACATTAGTAATAAAAAGGCCAATCAGCAACCCTACAATTAGAGCTAGCAAGTAGACCTCATGGAATCCAGCCTCTGCTTGAGATAACATTTTGTCCTTTTCACTTCATGCCAGTTCATCCAGATTTGCTCCCTGAAGGACTCACAACATTTTAAAAATTCAGGAAGAGTGGTCAAATAAATGTAATGCCATTGTTACAGCAAAACCCTGTTTATAATACATAAAAATGTATATTTTATATCTATGGGGAAATTTTGTCAACATACCAAGAAAAAATCCTTTCAATATAAAATATTAACTATGGCTCCATGTATTTTTGTGGGGATGGTGAAATATTTATTGGTATTCTGATATTTCTATTTTAAATCAACTTCCTACAAATTTTAGGAGTTTAGGTAATTGAGGTTACAAATACAGTCCTTTCATAATAGAAATGTGCATGCTATTTGCCGCACTTCCAACTCTCAGAAGCCTTAATTATGAGGTTGACTTTATAGCATTTTAAAATAACACAGATTTGGGAGTATAAATAGCAGTAAAGTAAGGATTTTTAAAAGAATTATATATTTCCTTCAAAACCATGTAAGCATCTCATTTTTTCAAATATATATGCATAATAATTTGAAATGAGATGCCAAAGAGAAGTCATTTTGGTCACTCACAGTTGAGAGGGTCAATGACTAAGAAACTTTTCATTCTCTGCAGTTTTTAAAATATCACCTATTTATTATCAGGAAAGGAGGTCTTTGCAGACAGGATCTGATAATTGTTAAATAATGACTTTTTTTTCTATGTCTGACTGACTGTGTAAGATACTTAAAAATGTATTAATTTGTTTCTCTACCATTGCTTAAATTAAAGCACTTAGAGGTTTTCATTGATGCATTTTTAATATGTCATCCAAGGTGTCAAGTTTAACTATGCCCTTCAGACTAAGAGTTGAAAATGCTCTCTAGTTTAAACTAACAATATCCTTGCCAAAAAAGTCTAGTTAAAAATTGCTTCATTCAACCAGTGAGTAAAGTGTTTTATAGTTCATTTAAATTATTCTAAGTGATTAAAATAAAATCTTTATAAAAAAAGATGTTACTAAAAAACAATAAGCCATCAAGTAACAGAAGATATGCTAATGAGACATCATCACATAGTCTATATTATATTATTCAAAGGATGAACTCTTCTTAAAACAATTCTAAACTGTTATTGCAACTTGTATATCTTTATATTATCACAATGGTTATTTCTCATATAATTAAAGTGATTTATTGAAAGCATATAAATTTATTAGTATCACATTCATTGATAATCATTTTTCTACATTAAAACACACATACATAACACACACAATGTAGTGTAAAATAATTTCTGTTCACCCTCAGATAGAGGTAATTATTTCATTATTTTTTTCCATTTTTTGTTTGACCCCACAAAATTTATTCACAAAATACACATACATCTTCTCTTCTGAGCTCATAAAACTTTCTTGGTGAATAATTTAATATCAGAATAAATTATCAATAAGCTTCTTCTAAAGAGTAAAATATTGATATAACTCAAAGTATTACCATTTCTCTGTCAAAATGCATTTTGTCATATAAGTAAAACTCTTTGACCAGGATAATTATCCAGTTGCACAAGTTTAGGGAGACATTGATCCCTCTCTTCTTAAAATAACATTTTTCCATAACAGCTGAATATGGGGTGAATTAAAAATATGCATGATGAAAACTGTGCTGATAGAAAAACCAGAATTAGTGTTTTAAATGTTATCAATCCCAGAAGAGCAGATATTATGGAATCATAACTATCTACTGGTTAATGTATCATTTAAACATAGCACATATTTTATACATTCTTGTTTTTCAGAAGTAAACTTGGTGTATTTTTTTCTTGCTTGTTATTTGATGGTAACACATTTCCTCCTAAAAATATGTAAGTCCGTCCTGAACAACAATTACAATTTCCCTGTCGTCGAGTTGGCTATTTATCCCTTATATCTCTTATTTTCAATAGTAAATACAACCTCATGTTATATGAGTGCCACAAATATTTTCATTGAAAAAATCCATTATTGGCATGATGATGAAAAGGACAAGCAGATATTTAAGTAATGAGAAATTCTATGAACTGATTCCCTGTTTGCAGAGGAGATATGCATGTTAAAAACATAACAATGCCAATTTAGCTTTTCCCCCCTCCATGGTTATACCACTTCTGAAAAAATACAAGGAAAGTTAGAAAAACTCCATACTGGAGAAAATATCTAACAACATTATCTGACTATATATAAGTCTTTGTCACAAAGTTTATAATTCTCAGATTTAATAACTACCATTGTTGCTCAAAGACAAGCTGCATATCAAATATAAAAAAGCAAAGGACCTCATTCCCATAAATCAAGAACCCAAAGAAAAAATGACCTATTTATTAGAAAAGTTCACCTTTAACTTTGACTTTTATTCTTTCCAAAAATAAAAGAGGAAAAATTCTTACACACGAATCTTTAAGGGGAAGAGTGAAATAATTAGAAAAGGGATGCATTTCCACAAAACAGTAACATAGTAAATAATAACAAAACTATACAGTATAGTCACTTATCTCTTAGTTTTTCAGAAAGCACAATTTACAGTAGTCCCCCCTTATCCTTAGGGGAAATAAGTTCTAAACCCCCAGAGGATGCTGGAAATCATGAATAGTACCAAACTCTATGTTTTTCCTCATACATACATACCTATGATAAAGCTTAATTTACAAATCTGGTACAGTAAGAGATTAATAATAACAATAAAATAGAACAATTATAAAATATTATAATAAAAGTTATATGAATGTGGCCTCTCTTTCTCTCCCCTCTCCTTCTCTCTTCCCTTCCCCCCTCCTTATTCTCGTTCCATTCCCCATCTCTCATCCCTTCCCTCTCCCCTTATGTCTCTCTGTCTCTGTCTCTGTCTCTCTGTCTCTCCCCTGACATCTCTCTCCCTCTGTGATATCTGATCTGATAACTTGATAATCAACATGGCTACTAAGTGAATAACAGACCAGGAGCCTATATATAGCATGGAGGTGGTGGACAAAGGGGTGATTCAAATCCCAGGCAGGATGGAGTGAGATGGTTCAAAAAGTCATCAGACTACTCAGAATGGTACACAATTTAAAATTTATAGATTGTTTACTTATGGATTTTTCTATTTAATATTTTCCAACTGTGATGAAACACAGGTAACTGAAACTGTGGAAAGTGAAACCACAGATAAGGGGAGACTATTGTACTTGAACATCATCCCTTCTCCTTTCATCCCTGGAGAAAAAAATTGTGGAAGCCATTTTAGTGTGTGAAGGATGACAGACTAGAAGGTAACTGAAATTTCAAACTTTCCTTAGATTTTGAATTTAACATTCCGCTCTTATAACATGAATATGGACAAATACAGCAGATGTTTTAGGGGACAGTGAAAATTTTAATAAATTATCAGGTGTTTAATATGTTCTCCTTAACTCAGCATTCACTATACCACTAAATGTTATAAAATTCAAAATCCCTTAGGCTAAAACCCCACAAGCCGTAATCCCATACACTCTAAAAATAATCTGCCAAGTAACCCAATGAGTGCAGAGTTAGACGCAGGAAATTTTGTATCTTTAATGGCAAGCTAGAAAAATGTACCAGTCTGAATGTACTAATGGATTATTAATAATAAATGAAAACTCAAAGAATTTTATATGTAAAAGTAGTGGATGGAGAATAGATGTTTCTTACTAATTATTTTTGTAGACCAAAGGAAAAGAAGTGAATTTATGTTTACTTAATTTATCATCAAATTAAATTTAAATATAAATTAAATAAATTATTTAAAGCATCTTTATATTTATTCTTCCTTTTATACTATAATAAAATGGATCATTTGCAGTAATACTTAATAGTATATAATATTCTGCTCTAGCATTACATCTTAACTACATTCAGAAGAGAGAATATTGTTACATTCTAATGTATTATAATGTTTTTGTTCAGATAGATCATAATATAGAAAGATGGAGGAAAGCCAAATAACATGAATTTTTTTAAATATATACTTTTAAGATAACACTAATTTTGAAGTACAATTACAAAGAAAAAGTATAATACAAATATGAACAGTGCAAACATTTAAGACTTCTTGAAACTTTACTTTGATCAGTAAAAAAAAAAAAAACAGTGAACACTAATTCAGGAGTATTCGGCAACTTTCTTTAAATGTTTTGAATTTTATTAAAATGAAAGAGTGATTTTTAATATGGCCTTGACCTTTTTGTAAACCAAATTATTTTTTGTTCATTAATTCTACAAGAATTAGGAAGAAAATGTATAGTAATAAAAACTTGTTAAAGCAAATTAAGGCATTATCATAAATACAAAACATCTTGATATAAGTATTTTTTTAATTCACAATAAAAATGACAAAATTAAAGAAAAACTTAATAGCATGAGATTCAATCAGAATGGAAGAAAAAAGATTGTCATGTTTCAGGGTCTAAAAAAATTAGTCACTGTTACAAAGAAATACTGACTTTTAAAATAGAAATTTGAGCAAACAAGATTTTTACAAATAAAATCCCTTTGACTTATTTCAAGAAGCATTCATATAAAAATCAATTTCATACTAATATTTATTTGTGTCCAAGAGTGGTTCCACCATTGAACAAATTAGAAGCTTAATTTATATCTTATATATTTTACAAATTTTAAGAGCCAGGGCTTAATAAGTTATAGGAACTATAAACTCCTCTCATTTCCAAGAGCTGTTTATTTCTTGAAGTGAGAAGAGGCAATGATGGAAAACTGTTCTCATTATACACTCCAAAGATGTAACAATACGGGGATTTTTGAGTTTAGGAAACCTTAGACTCAATTTTCAGTGAACAGAAACAGTAAATTACATGGATCTTCTGTCTCTCTGGAGTTGTCCCTATCCTTGTCTCATCATTTTATTCCTGATTCAGAGCTAAGACATTTTCTAGACCCTGTGGTACAGATAACAGAAATCGGATGCTGAGAATGATGCTGAGAAGTGACCAGAGATTAGCAAGAGGATGATTTGGGTGCAATTGATCAGTGTGATTTCTACTTACTAAAAAAGCATCACATGGTTTGCTTAAAGTGTATGGGAAAAAATAAATAACAATTGAAGAGTGATGAAATCTGTGGTATAGTTTGAAGAGGAATGAGAGGAATTTGGGAAAGCAGCCGATTGATAGTTCTCAACAAGAAAAGCTGAAAGATCACATGCTAAGAATTACCTTACTTGATCTTTTCCAACTCTTCCTCATTAGCATTGTCTGTAAATGAAATAAAGCATTTTCATTATCTTATCACTCAAGTACAGAACAGGGCAGCCAATTGGTTTCTAGAGGGAGCTTAACATTTAAACAGCAAACATTTCTAGCAACAACCGTACAAGACAAAAATTGTTTTTCACGGATGCACAGCTAGAAGAAGCACCTTTAACATTCAAGCAGTCTTTCTGGTGAGAGTTCATTTGTTTTATTCTTTTGTACAAAGAAATGGAACAGTATATTTTAAACAAAATGGACAATATAAAATATCTTAATTATTGACTGGAAAAAAACACATCGAGTCTCATGACTGGTGACTGTTCCTTTTTGGTGGAGGTTGAGGATGTACCATGATTTTACCAGGTATATAATGATTTTTCTTTTCAAACACATTCTAAGTGTGTTGCTTTGATGGGATCTTAGAATTGTCTCTGCTTACAGTTAATCATTAATTACATCAGAATCTGCAAATGCTTTAAATGGAGGAAAAAAATGCTGTATATTGTGATGGCTATTAGTAGATCTTCTTGCTAAATGTTTAGCCAAAACATAGCCTTGAAACTAGTTTTTTTTTTTTTTTTTTTTTTTTTTTTATGTCATAGTAAGAGGTATTATGGCTGCAAATTTTAATTAAGGTTATGGAGACTTGTGATGAGTGCCCAAGATCATTGGTCTTTTGCAAAAAGTTAATGATAAAAATCCAAAGATTTATTTCTTCCCAAGTTTTAAAAACTTCTTAATAAAAACTGAGATATTAACTTTCTGATTAACCACTTTACCCTCTCTTAGCTTTATAATTATCTTTGAGACAGATGAAGCGAACAATAGGGAATATTTGGAACTAAGAATATAGCTTGTAGACATGCTTGGCATATTTGTATACAAAAGAAGTGCACTGGTGCCTTGAAGAACTATATCACCTTCAGCAGAATTCACTATAAAGTAGGACCATTTTGGAAACCACTTATAAATTACAAAAATACAAAAAATATTTTAATATAAGATTAAGTCACATAGAAGACAACCTTTGGCCTACACCAAGACAAAGAGATTCTAGAGTAGAAAAAGAGAAAATCATAAAATTATCAAAAATAAGGATACATTCCTCTTTTCTGTAGTCATTTTACAGTTTATGTTTTCCCTAAATACACTCTGTGTTACATGTTGACCAAAATATGGAACAGTAATAGATTTCCTAAGTTAGAATAATTCCTTATTTTTTTTCCCCAGATGGAGCCAGGAAACTGCAAAGCATTGTTATGGAATACTATTATAAAAAAATTTTATATGTTTTCCAAGTACTAACATCTAGTTCATTTTAAAGCAACAAAATCCGTCATTGGGTTGTGGAGACGGACATGTAGTGAATATGTAATAAATGTTTGTTGTTTAAGTTAAATGAGTTATTGTCATCAGCATCATCATCATCATCACTACCACCATTTTCTCCATCATCACTAAAAGACAACTGGAAACCAAATACTTCTGTGGTGTGCCATATACACAAAAATGCTCCATAAAATTGTCAGAAAATAAATGTTCGACTCTCAGAAAGAGAGTTTTAATAGACTAAGAATGATAATTCCTAGAGACAATGTTTTGAGTCAAATCAACTAAATAAATCAAAAAGTAAAATCTCTTAAGTCATGGTCATTTACCATCATCGTCTAGGATCTAAGAACCTTAGAAAATTCCATATCTGTAAGCATAGAAAAGAGGCTAAGAACATGAGGAAGAGTTGAATCTAGGGCAATATCACTCAACATTATGCGGATTCACTACTGCTAAACTACATCTCCTGTCTCAGAACCACTGCATACAATTAGCCTTTTAAAGCAAACTATAGGGTTGTCATTTTTCCTGGCTCTCAAAATTGGCTTTACAAACTGGCTGTCTGGTATTATTTTTCGGACTGGGATACTGATACAAACAAGTCGGTATTTTCCTTAAGTCTAAATATGAAAGATTTGGCCATTTGGGAAACCAATTCATTATTTTCCTGATTCAGTGTCTTCAGTTCTATTATTAGATCTAGTAACTCTCAAAGTGACCCTAGATTTTATAATGAAATTTGGGCTTCTTGAGTCAAAACAAGTAGCTAAACAATGGCTTTAAGTATCCCACTCCATACTCTTGTTTTCTTTTTAGATGGTTAGGTTAAGGTATATTCAATAAAACTGAAAAGAGTAGAAAAGAATTTAACAGACATACTATTAATACTATTACTTTTGTCGTGACACATGTTAGAGAAGAAAGATTGGGGAATGTTAAAGATAGGAGGTGAAGCAAATTAAAGAAAAATAAGATTTATTTTTTGCTCTATAATTTAACTTCAGCTGAGAAACATATGAATTTGTTTTTGAAAGTGTCATCATCTAATATTATTATAGTAAAATTCAAATCCTTCATTAGCAGCTCAACTTTCTTTGAAGCCAATAAAAAATAAGTAAAATATAATATGGCCTTGATAGAGCTGCAAAACTGATCATATTTTTAAGATTCTATAACTCAATCCATTTTTTGCTTTTATCTTTCATTGTAGTGATTTTAAGGCAATCACATGGCTACTATAAATATAAAAAATCACAGAATGGATAGACATTATAGTACATATATATTATAAAGCAGATATATTTTTATAGGTGATTTTTTTTCAAATGTTAGTTACAGAATAATTCAGAAAAATTTCAAAAATAAACCAACATGGAAAAATATTTTTTTAATTCACTAAAGACCAACTCATATGTTTAACTCATATGTTTCTTAGAGTTTTCTATTTTTCAGCTTTAGCCAAGCAATCTGTAGTTCTAGGTAATCTAAGAGAGTGAGTAACACAAATTAACTCACTTTTATTTCACAAATTCTCCAATGAAGAAAGTTGTGGATTGAACTCTGCTAGAAAAAGAGCCAGAAAGAACTCAAACACACTATCAGACTAAAATACCACATACAGGACATACATATATGCACCGCATACTTTTGCAGTTTCAGAAACAGAACATGCATTCAAAAGAGAAATGACAGTTATGTCATGCAACTCCATCAGTATGCCCCCCATGAAAATTTTGGCTTCTTGTACACACAATGCTGAAAATTAAAAATTAAAGAAATATATATAATCTGTTCACATCTAGAATTTTTTTAAAAGACTCAATCATGAACTAAGTGGAGAAGATTTTAATATAAGCAACTATGAAATACTTTGGCTATTATTCATACTATACTCTTAAATTGCTGTAATTAGACATTGCATGTTTTAGAGGCTTAAGGAGATTCAGTAGGCTGATAGGTTTTTCAACTCATTTTTCAGCTTTACTGATTTCCAGAACTGGCAATCCACACAAGTAGAAATTATCCCAACTGCATTATTCATGGAACATGTTGTCAGTATTAACAGTGTATAAAAACCCACAAGATAAATGATTTGGAAATCCCAGCCCTTTGTGATGCTAAATCCTCTGTATTTCCAGTTATTCATTTCTTCTTACTTCTGATAGCATTTTCTTAATATTAATGCTTTATTTCCTATTTGATTATTAGGATTTATTTGTTAATGGCTCTTGAAACTCATACTGCATTCTCTATTTTGATACATAGAAAATATTTAGCAAAGTTTTATAAACACAGATAAGAATAAACATGTGATTTTTAAACTAAAGTTTTGTCTCAAACACTTAAATAGATTATTTCTGAGCTAATAGTCAACAAGAACAGAATTATAATTTTGCTGTGTGAGAGTTAATGCAAAATCATCCTCTATTTCTTCCCTATACACCATTGAGGATATTAAAAGGAATTGTGAAGTATTTAGTAAACGATTTCCTGGTTTGCTGCATTTTGAGCTGGAATTTCTCTAAGATTTGTTTGTGGATAATTTGTAAAAATTCAGCATGTCATTTTTACTGCAGCAATATTTTATGTATTTCAGGCATAGAAAAAATTAATTTGTAGACACACGGATATTTCATTGTTTTTAACCAAGAAACTTCAAATGTATTCCAGAGAAATATACTTAGCTAACACTAGACATGTTACAAAATGAAGAAAATACAGTGACCTGCTTCTACTTCATTGTCATCATTAGAAATCTTGAGATGAGCAATAGACTAATTTTAAGCACATTATTATTAAGAACTTAAAAGGAAAATTATTATTTAATATTTTTGTGACAACCTCAGGGATTTAAATATTGAAGAAAAAAAACTTAAAATACCTTTCTCTGCACCCTTGAAGCATCTCATCAAATCCTCATAGATATTCGTCTACAACTCACCAAATAACCACTAGGTACAGAAAG
Organism: Eidolon dupreanum; assembly: GCA_028627145.1. Taxonomy (NCBI): domain Eukaryota; kingdom Metazoa; phylum Chordata; class Mammalia; order Chiroptera; family Pteropodidae; genus Eidolon; species Eidolon dupreanum. The sequence continues at coordinate 49,907,793 of CM053501.1, read as the reverse complement.
CTGGACTAGGTTTTGAGAGGTCATCATAAGAAAGGTAATCAGAAACAATAATGTATATATGCAGTATTTTCAAGCAGGAGTGATAGGATATATGGTAGAGGTGAAGGGAAGTATAATACAGGCATATTTGGGGTAGGACATGTGACACTGAAGAAGCTTAGACTTGAGAGAAGTGAACTTAGCAGGAGTTTGCATGGTTGGGACAAAGCTTACAAGTAAAGGAACACATGTTGCTCACTGGAGAGCCTTAAAGTCCCTCATCGAGACGTTTCCATTTAACCAGAGGTTACTGAACACTTAGAAAAAAATAAAGAGGAAGTTATAGGACCTAGTACAATGCTTAGTAGATGATCAATAACTGTTTTTTTAAACAGATGCCTGCAGTTTTAGAGATTTTAATGAAATAGCTATAGAACTGTCACATAGACCAAAACAAAAAAAGAGGGGGGAAAAAAGCAAGTTTATACGATTTGTTAAAAATTTTCATAATGTAAAGCATATGCTTAAAAACCCATCTCCAAATCTAGGATACCAAACTAGCTAGGATACTTGGGAACTTCTTATCAGGGATATTTTATCCTTCCTCCCCACCCCTTGACCCAGCTCCCTTCTCTATAACTGACCCCATGCTCCTGGTTATTGGTTATTGACCGCATCCACAAGGAGGAGCCAGTATAGACACACTGGTCAACCTCCTCTCTGTTCCTCAGGTGTGGTTGAGGTCAGGTGAGTTCACCAGCAAGAGACTGACTGGTGCAGGCTGCAAGTTTTGTGTCTTTTTTGAGGCACTGAGCCCTGGCTAAGCCACGTGCTTCTCTGATGCAGAGAGAAGACAGGTGAGAGTCCACATTAGTACGAGAGAGAAAAAGACATCGTTTTTCAGTTGCCACAGAATAAATTCAGGGCTATTTGGGACTCTGAGGGAGAAGGGCATGAAATAAGGCAGTAAGTGAAAAATACTTGTTAGTAAATGATTTCTTCCAAAAACCAAAGGGTTTCAAGTCAAGAAAATGGCATAAGAATTTCAGGAAGAACTCTGTGTTAAGGGTGAACGTAGCTGGAGAAATAGGATGAGGAGAAAGGAAAAAGAAGAGAAGATGAATAATACCAGATGTATAATGTATAACTGTTTCATGTAACCCGTGCATTTTCTTCCCTATTCATACTTGATAAATCACTGATGATCAACAACCAGGCATTATTTTTAAATGATCTTTTTTAAATTAGAAAGATATTGCACCTAAAATAAGTTTGAGCAGCTATGGAGATTGAAGGATTTTTTTACCAAAATTTTTTACCAAAACTATGTTGAGAACTACTTTGCCTGTACTGAGATATACCTCTGGGAAATTTAGAATAACTTAGTAGCTCCATCATAAGACCACTTGATACTAATTTGATCCCTGAAACCCTCAGCTTGATTTTCGAATACTTAATAAATATCCCTTTAATGTAAAAATTCAGTACACCCTCCATCATCAAATCACCCAAATAACTACAGCTGCCATATCATTCCAAACTCTAGTAATATTGCCAGTATACATGGTTTGGGGATACACAAGACTTCAAACACTTAGGTATTTTTGTTTATGAAGTGGTGTCCTTCATTAAAATAACAAAGACTCCCAAAGCAAAAATATTCCACCACCAAGTTTTGTAGATTTTTCTTCTTATAGGTAAACCTGCTGATTTCTCTCCATTTCTATATCAGACAGTTCTAATCTAAATTTCTACCATCTTCCACTTGGATTTTTGTAATGGCCTCCTAACTGGTTTCCAAGCATTCATTTTAACTCTTCCATATATTTTCTACAATGGAGCTATTTTCGAAAAACAAATGTGATTATGCCACTTCCTATTTATAGACTTTCACTAGCTCTCCACTGCTCTTTGGGGGAAGACCACAAACCTTAACATGGCCAATGATACCTACTCAGTGTGGGCATCTCTTTTCTGCTCTGTCATCATGCACTATGATCTCCCACACTCACTTGCTTCCACCTTCTCTTAGCACTTTTTAAACTCCTGAAATGCAGCCTGGTTTCTCCAGCTACAGGGTCTTTGAATGTGCTATTTTATCTGCTTGAAATACTCCCTGTCTTCTTCTTTTTTTTTTTTTTTTTTTTGCCATATTAAGTCCTATTCACACTTCAGACCCCGGCTCCCATTTGACTTCCTTAGATAATCCCTGTCCTCTTGACTGGGACAAATTCTCCTATATTTGCTCTTACAGCAATATTTATCCCTCTCTCACGGCACTTAAAACAGTTGTCATTATACATTTCCTTCAGTAATTACTTGATTCTCTAGTTCTCCACTGGATATAAGTTCTATTATATCCTAAGGGTCTAGCACAGGATCTGGCATATAGCAGGTTCTTGTTGAATGTCAGGATTATTTAAATAAAGCAACAAACAAACATTTATAATTAATTCCTACATATGTATTAGGCAGCTAGGATATACTTCTTGGCTTTTGCTTCATGAAATCATGTATTCTGAACTGGTGACTTTTGAAATTATTAAATATTTCATTATTAAATATTCTCTCTAAAACAAATGTCCTCACCCACTCTTCTGTCTGAACACATGGACCTGTGCATAAATGCATATATATATATATACATATGTTATTCCATCATGCTAAGTTCTCACAGTAGGTATTACTTGGTGATACTTGTTGGAAAAGAGAAATTTCTTCCTCACTGAAGTTATAGATACTTAAGTCATACTTAAATATTATTTATGGATATATGTGTTCATTGTTTAATTTTTTAAAAGATTGAAAAGGGTGAAATTTTCAATGAGTTTAAAACTCTTTCAACTTTGAAAATAAAATTCATTATTTTTATCTACAGTCTAGAGAAAAATATCAATAATATCTTTTCAGCAGACAATATGCACCAACTTTAATTATGCATGATTTTAAGACACATTGTTGAAATAAAGTATCTGAACTTGCCTAAAAAATTAAGTCTAGTCTGAAAATGTGTTACAATCAGAACTAGTGAGAGTAGTTCCCAGTACAAGAAAGCACATCGAGTCTAACAAATAATCTCATAAATTGTAGCAGAAAGTGCACTGGCTAGCATACCTATGTGGGTCAAACCTGATATTTTTTAATATCCCTTCAACAGTGCTGTAGTAATCGGCTCCTCTGTATCCTTGTCAGTTTCTCACAGCAGCATGGTGTGCAAGGAAGTACAGACAGTCAGTGCTGGAAAATGGGTAACATCGATAATGCAGCCCATCGAAAAGATGAAAAGTACTCACTCATTCAGCAAACAAATACCAGAGAGCAGAAACTCTGTTATAATTTCACCTCATTTTCTTTGATATGGTACACCTGACAATATAGTCAACAGTAAGATCTGGATCCCTCAATGTAGAATTCCAGACATTCAATTCACTAATAAATGTATTCCCTGAATGAATACCATTATTTGTCCTCAATATAACATGTGAAATCAGGAAATAAAATTATAATAAAATGCAAATGTGTCCGTTATTTACAACAAGAGGTTCTGATCTGGAGCATAGACAGGAACTTTGAGTTCAAAAGATACAATACAGAGGAACTAGTGATACCCAGGATACTCACAGAAACAAAGAACAGGGAAGATTTTCATATGCTACTTCTCTTATTATTACCTCTGGGTTCATAAAAGGCTCACGACATTCAAACATTGTTTGAATGAACAGCTGAGAGCAAGTTTAAGAGAAAGAAAGCAATCCTGTGGGAGGGAGGGAGGGACTTACCACATCCCTGTGTTCTCCTTCCTTAGGAGTAAGGACAACTGAGAGCAAAATGACTCCAAGATCATGGTCAGGATAATGGGGATCTTTCAGTGTTAGAGTCACATCCATGGACCTGTAATATAAAATACTAAGATTTTAAACAGTCATTCAATGAATAAGCCAAAAATATATTTTGTATTAACAATTTTGTCTTCTTTTTCCTGCAATATTTTTTTTGGTATTAAAGTATCATCTATGTATTAAGTTATCCAATAAGTTGTGGGCCAAGTGAGTATACTTGGATGGATTCACTGGATAGGTTTCAGTCCTTCCTGAGATTCTAGAAAGGCCATGGGGTTGCTGGAAAGGCCAAGAAACTACAACAGCATCGAGAAACCTATAAGTAAGTTCCTTCTAAATACACAGAAAGCAATTCCAACTATTTTCTACAAATTTGAGTCCAATAACAAAACAGGGTCACTTATTGACCACTATCTTCCTTTTACTTCACTAGGATTTTTTAAAATCAGGAGTATGGTATAGAATAAACAAATGAGTGGGAGAAGAGGATATAAAATATAATTTGCCTGACATACATTATATGCATACTTTAAAAACAATGTATAAATTATTTAAAAGATATTTCAATTTTTAAAACAATGCTTCTACTTTTGGGTTGTTAAACCTATGCCTGAACAATTTTTAGATTCAGAAACACAGGGAAATCAATCCTTAGCAGAGCTGATCAATACTTAGAAGACTTTATAATTAGATAAGTATCTCTAAGACATTATGAATTAGTCAATATTACCCATTAAAAAATAAGCAAAATACACTTTCAACTGACAATGCATAGGAGCTATCTTATTTCCATATTTTAATTAATATTGAACAAAGGAGTTCATGTCTATAATAAACGTAAGGGACTATGAAAACATCGGCACCAAACTTGAATCTTGAAATTTTGGCAAATTAGGTAAATTCCCTTGGCTTGTTCATTCACTTGCTCATTCATTTCATTCACGAAACATGTATTAAGGATATATTAAATGCCATACTGTGCTAGGTTCTGGGTAAAAACCAGAGGTCAAGACAAAAGATAAGATCCTGGTCTTCACTGAGCTAAACTTTTAGTAAATGATACAGTTGGAGTCTAGTACTAGGAAGAGGCTTTTGTGGAGGAAAACTGGTCCAAGTAAGAATTTTTGATTCTGGCTACACATCAGAATCAACTGGGAAGCTTTAAAAAAGTGCATATTCCTGAATTACAGCCATTGTGACTCTGGTTCTATAGATCCATCAGGGTGGGGCCTTGAAATCCATGTATTTATAAAGTTTCCCAAATGATTTTCACATACAACCAGGACAGAGAACCTTAGGTACTTTTTTAAACTAAGATATTATAATACTAGGAAACTTTCATATGATGCTTAATTTGCAAAGTAAGGGAATGATGTTATGAAGAATATGAAGTTTTCTGATGTCAGCAGCTTTAACTGAAACATAAGTAATCTGTTAGATAATTTATGTGTTATAATAATTATGATATAAATTGTTCCAATATTATTTTAGTTATAATTAATCATTATGGTTGGATACTAAAAACTTTTTCCTTTTATTTTAACAAATACATGTTAAGCATTATAGTGTGTGTTTGTGTGACTTTTCTTGTAATGATTAATAGGAAAAGTAATAGGAAAAACTTCATTACATTTTTATAATGATTACATAATAAAAATTTAAGAATATTTGCAATTGCTTTATGCCTACTTATTTTCTTTCGAAGAGATACTTTAATGGGTTACACAGCAGCATAAATATTTACATTGCTACTGTTATTATAATGTAATATTATAAGACAATTCTATATTAATATAATATAAAATGTTATATTAAAATATAATATTGTGTTATATTACATTAATATATGATATAATATTATTATATTTTTACATCCAGAGACTGCTGATTTATACATGGAATGTAATGGCATACACAGATATGAGATTTTAAACACTGGCATGTGATTTTAAAAAGTGGTTTTGAGGAAAGGGAATGATTAGCTAAATATATAAAATAAGTAATGTGACAAAATCAACATCAAATGATTTTTGTTATCTTTTTATTTTCTTAATCATCATATATATTTTTAATTTAAAATTATTTTTCACAATGATTTATCTTTAATAGAAAAGAGAAATTTATACTTTGTAATTAAGTCTGATAATTTGCATATCATTATACAGAAGTCTACAGAGAAAAATAATGTGGCCTTTATAGAAAAACAGCACAGTCCATTCTAGTTGGAGCTCAGTTTTTATAATAATGAACTACATATAATCCCATATAGGACACTTCCTTCAACTGTAGTGAGATGGGGAGTCAGCTATCACCTGTAGTCTACCCTTAGGTCAACCTGTGCTACACTTTAGGTTGCAATGAAGAACACGTAAGAAATACAGAAAAGGCCCCTCTTTTGGCTAGTTTGAAGCAAAAATGATCATTGGAAGACCAATAAGCTGCCACTGTGCTCACACTTAGCTGACTATAAGACATAAGGGGGTTCTGCTATTTATATTTCTCTACTCCTCTACATTTATAGAAATATAGAGTAGTGATCTGGCCCATTACTCTGTGTTCTTGCTTTCCATTATTCCTGCCACATGATAAAGTATGATCACATAATGCAGACAGGAATTCCTTCCCTTAAACCATCAGAGACTTCACAGCTACCTTTGTGACCCAGTCCAGCACTGCCTGATCCCTTTTAAATCGATTTTTTTCTTCTATAGTATTGATCTCCTGTAGTGTTAGCTCCCATGTAGTAATGCATTTTTAAAAATGTAAGCCCCTAACTAGGTCCAAGGAATGATTAATATTAGTAAAATAATATAACTTTATAGCTAGTCAAGCAATTGTAAACTAAAGTAACTGAGCAAGCACAACCAATCTACCTCCACTTTTAGGGGTGCTCCTTGGTAACCTGGGATTACCAGTGATGGCAAAATTAGACTTTACTTGGCTCAAGTGATAAGAGAGTTGCTGTTTTAGAAGCAAAGTACACATGTTTTATTCCCTATGTGGTGGTCTGATTCTTAAATTAATAATTATGACCAACAGGCATAATTTTTCTTTATGCCCCACTATAACTGTATAAGCAAGGAATGTGAGAGCAAGGAACGTGTCTTTTAGCTCTAGATTCCTAGTGCTTAGCTCTGTGCTGAGGGACAAAGCAGGCACCCAAGAATTTTTCTGTTGAATAGTTGTTGTCAAATGAGATAGTCAGGGAAGATGCTATTATTGCCACTGGGCAGATGAGAAAGATGTACTTGAGAAAGCCTGGCTAGCATGAGAGCTCATGACCACACATGACAGAACAGTGACTAGAACTCAGATCTACTGACACTTTCTATTACACTGGCTCAGCTTTATAACAAAGTGTATTGATATTATTACAGTTCAAAAGTTACCTGTTTAACTCCAATTGTGTGAGATCCAGAAAGGCTGAGCCCATAAAGTCATCCTGTAGTCCAAAATCATAGTCAAATACCTAAGATGTCCAAAATTATAAATATTATAATTAATTCCAAAATTCGTTTTATACAAAAGTTTATTATAAAATGTAATCATTCCAAAACAATGAAATTTCCTAACAAAGGCTTAGAATAGTTTCCCCATATTATAGAAAGGCTATCAACATTCCTGGAAGGCAAAGTGAGTTGGTATAAAATTCGACTGTGTTCAGTACTGGGCTGCAGGTGATGAGAATATGATTCCAATTTCTTCACACTTCTCAGATCACTGAAGACAAATTCTATGATATAGGACAATGTAATTTAAACATATACATAAGTGAAAATGGAGATATTGTGATAAAAGCACTTTGTAAAGTTATATAAGGTTAAGTTTTTATTGTCAAAAGCTATTATTTGGAAATAATGTAATAACAGCAAAACACAAAGGAAAAGAGAAGAAAAGAAAAGAGAGAAGGCATTTCTTCCTTCTGTCAAAACAACTTATCCAGTATCTTCTCTGTGCCCTTCATGGTTCTTATTCCTACTACAGTGAATAAGACAAGCAATGTCCCTGACCTTCTGGACCCTACATTTAGGCTCTGAGACAGTCAATAAATACCCAAATAGATACATACAGTTTGGTGATGGGAGCAATGGAGACAAAAGTGTAAGAGGGCATTTTGTGAGCTGCTATTTTGGATAGGGAGTCCAGGAGGCCTCTCAGAGGAAGTGTGTTTGGATAGAGACCCAAAGATCAGAAGGATTAAGCCCTGTTAGTACAGAAAGAGAACTCCACGTGGAGGAAATGGCAAGCAATTAGCATGTTCAAGGATCACCAAGAAGGCAGTGTGGTTGAAGCAGATTGAAAAAGATGGAGAGTGGAAGGAGGTTGGAGAGATAGCTCAGAACTAGATCAGTTAGAGACATTTCTAAAATACTCTAAGTAAATGGGAGTTGGCTAACTTCCATCCACTTATTAATTTTCTTACTCACTAATTCCCTCAGCCATATTAAGTACTTATCATATGCTGGACAATGTGCTAGGAATTGAGTAAACAGTGGTGAGCAAAACTGACACTGTCGATGTGTATAGTAGAGTGAAGATGTACACAGGTGATTTGTAATTACACATTTTTATAAACGTTGTAAAGAAAAGAAAAGTGTCTGAAAAGAATAGCAGTGGAGATCAGGAAAGCTTTTAAGATAGAAAAAACAGCTACTAGATGAAGTTTAGAACTGTATTTTATGACCTTTTTAAATAGAAAATCTTTGTATTATAAACTGGAGTAAATTAGCATAAACAGAAAAGTGTGTTCTTGGACAACCCAGACCATTAAACTCTCCAGGATGTGAGAATCCACTAGGCTGAAAGAATCCATAGCCCAGCATTCTTGTGCCCAATTCCTGGCAAAACAGTTACAAAGCTTGAAGCAGAGAGAACAGTATGTACAGCAGCCCTGAATCAGTAACTGTTTTTTCTCTAGTACAGGTATACTTTAAACAAACTTAATATATAAAAAAATCAATGTTAAAACAAAGGTAAATATTTTGCATTACAAAGAGATTCTTAACTTTGAAGAGTCACAAGGGGATTTATTTAAGTAATAAGTTCACCTAATGCCTTTTAAATTATTCAATTTACAGTCATTTGATTTACATACAACTTTTCAGGAGTACATTTGTTGTAGAAAGTGTAGCACTCCTGCAATAAATATTCTCCTTGATCAACTACACTTCTGAGCTTCTCTCATCCGCTCAGTGGCATATCACATGGATATACTGCATATCTTACGCAACTGACACTTTGGTGTTTGCAAGTGACTGCAGTCATGTATTTTACAACACAAAATTTACAGCAAAAATTAGAGAAATTTCTCTTGTGTATTTCTTCTAATTGTATCACCTTAACGCTTAAAATCTTGGAAGTGACATATAATCAATGAGAACACCTGGAGTATATCCATACATGTGAAGCAGAGAGCTGTGAACCCAGTGAAGTAATTAGTGTAGACAACTCAAATGGGTAATTAAACATTCAAACTCTCTTTACTCTCATGGCAAGCGTTTCCTACTGTCCTAAAGCAAGATATTTGCTTTAGTTTCAATTTCTATTAATCAGCAAAGACATAAACATGGGAAAGAATGGAAACATCAGAACCCATTCATTAATGATATTATTAGCTGTGCTATTTGGTTTATGCTCTATAAACTATTTGTCAGAAGGAACATTGCTGTAGGTGGAGCTTCAGAAATACAGAGCATAGAAAAGAGATAAAAAGGAAAAGTTTCCCCCACTGCAACAAGTACAGTTAACGTTGATTGATGTTTATTCAATTCTTACTATGTTAGGCACACTGTTAAATACATTACATAGATATTTAAATTTAATTCTTACACAGCTCATGAACAAGGTATTGTTGTTTCCATTTTTCGGATAAGGAACCCAAAGCTTAAAAAGTTTATGTACCAGATTGAAAGAGGTCAGATCCAAACCTTGTACTGGATTTCAGAAATTTAACTAATATAACTTGGACACCCACTCTGAGCGAAACCTAAGAATTTAAATGTGAACAATTAAGTGGTATCCTTGGTTTTATGAACATTCCACCCCATTGAGTTGGAAATAGTAGGTAATGTTAGGTAGGATTGGCTTAAGGCTCAGTAACGCTTCTTCATTTTCAAATGAGTTTAGAAAAACAAACTTTTCATTCTAATCAGTGAATTTATTTAGCATCTTGATTCAATTGTCTACCAAGAAAAACTGCCTTAGGGAGTGCATCAGTTAAGTGCTTTTGGATACAAGTAACAGAAAATTCCACTCACACTGCCTTCAACACAAATGGGAATTTGTTAGTTTAAATGACTTAAATATCCTTAGGTAATTATGACTTCAGGAGAATTTTTATTTGGCAGTGCAAGTGATTTATATATGCTTATTTATTCATTTCTTTGAAAAATAGTTGGGAACACCTACAAATGCGTCAAGTACTATTCCAGGCACTAGAAATACAGCAGTTAACAAAACAGTCTTCCACTTCTTGGGGCTTACATATGAGGAGGCATGCAAACAATAACAAAAATATAATGATAAGTAAAGGTTGTGGTAAGTGCCATGAAGAAAAATATCTCAGGATTCGGGAATGATGGGAACTGCTATTTATGAGGGTGGCATCTGAATTAAGCGATGAGGCATAATGGAAATAGGAAGTAGAATGGTATTCAGATCATATAATGTGACTCAAGATACAAGATTCCACTCAGAAAATACATCCATGACTCATTTTCATACCTAGGCAGCTTCAAAATAACCATTTTACTATAAAAGAATAATTAAACTCTAAATCGTAGAATTGACATTATAAAACAAAGGAACAAAACAAAATAAAACCTAACTGTGGCCATGGCAATTAGTCCCCTTTAGTGGAAAATAGAAGCTATGTTGATTAATTGCTGAGTGGACATGACAATCGTAATCTCTCTGAGTCTCATTTACTCATAAAAAGATGAGAATAGTTATTTGTAGGGTTATTGTGCAGATTACATGAGATAAAGTAGCTCTGGCACTTGGCACAGTGCTCAATAAATGGTGGCTATTATTACGATGAAAATGTAACTGCAGATTTCATCTTGCCAAGACTCAATAATCTCATATATTCTTTGCCCATAATCCAAAAGGAAGTACAATTATACTTTTTTGTTTTCTCGTTTTGTTTTCCTATTGATTTTGGGAGTCTAAAATAGTTGAGATTCTCAATTAAAGCATTTAGGAAGTATTTTTGAACCATGCAAGAAAAATATCTATGATAATACCAACATCTTTTACCTCTGGAATAATTTTGTTTGGGTGCTCTATGGTTTATGGCCGTACACATATTTCCATTCCAACTATTGAGGTGTTTCCTATGAAATGTCTAGAAAAGCAACTTTCTACCCATGCAGTGCATCAGAATAAACTACTATGTTTTGAAAATACAGAATCATGGACTCTACCTCAGAGGTCCTAAATTAGAATCTTTAGGGGAGAGACTTGGAAATTTAGATTCTTTAAAACTTTCTGAATAATCCTGCTGCACTGCCAGCGTTGAGGATCATTGGTATAGGACATTCTTTTAGGGCCCTTAAATCCTACTGAGGAATAATTTTAGGTAGAACAAGACTGTGGTCCTTAACTTGAACTGAGATTAAAGTACTTTTTAAATTTTAAATCTTAAGCTTGGATAAATATGAGTCATTTAAGGAACTATCAATTGTGTTAAAATGACAGTCTTAGAGACTAATATAGCCCCTAACCAAAGTGTTTTCCTAATTATCAAAATCTTTTTACTATTTAGAAGAGCACTTCAATTTAATACCCAGATTTCTAGCTCGTGATTAGGCCAAACAAGCAACAATTTACACAAACATTTCCCCTTTACATTACTTCTATTTCTTCCACTGTAACTCTGGGTGTCCATATGTACCTTGGATAACAGTGTCGGTGAAATGACAATGGAGAATTTGAATTCGATTCAGTGGAAATGGACACTGAATTTATCTTACTATTTAAGATGTGAGGATACAGAGCAGGCTCAGTGGCTCATGTCTTAGTTAGAAGTACTGCATTTTAACTCCCTACTTCTACTACTACCTTTTTATAAATATTTTTCAAGCCCATTCCTCTAGACTTGTTTTCATCTCCTGCTCTTACTGTGAAGTCATTCAGAATTGAGGGAATATTCTCTTTTCATTAAAATTATAAGCTATATGACTTTCAACCTATTTGGAAAGTATATTCTTACCTATTTTGTATAGATTATTTAAAAATAACAGTTCCGGGATTCTTTGTGGGAAAAAATGTTTTTACTAGAAATGGTATAAGCACTGCCACTTTAATGTGATTTTATAAACTCAGTGCAGAACTAAATTTTGTTTCCCTTGGTAACCTTTACATTGATAGAACTCAGATAACTGGGTACATTTGGACTTTTTCCTTTGACTAGAAATGGAAAGTAAACATTTAACATTTCTTAACCATATACTTCATGGATACATTTTCATATTAACTGTTATTACAGAATTGGTTAGGCCCTAAGAAATCTTTTGGGCAATATTCACCTTCCGTCATGGAGGATGTAGGCATCACATTAAATTCAAGTCAGTCAATCACACAGGGTCATGTAGAAACAATGAAATTAATGCAATTTTCATGAAATTCTAGTAAAAAAATATAATTTTCACCAGTGTATTTTAAGTCTTTGTGCATCCAAATTTAGGCAAAAAGTTGATAACACAAAAAAATTTAAAAATTAAGCTAAAAGTTAGAGATTTTTTCACAAAAGAAGCTCTATGCAATTGACAGAAATGAAAACTAAATTTAAAAAAAAATCAAAGCATATTAAAAAGTATAAAGAAATACATAAAATAAAATATTGTCATTTTGTATTTATAACTAATATTTGAGAGGCTAGTGCAATTTATATTTAACTTAGTAATTTTTCTTATGTAGAAATGTAAAATAGTGGCAAATCTTTATAATTCACTATGTAACTTCTGTATAGTAGAAGTGAAGTTGTGGCTACTTATGTTGTGCCCTAAAATCTCAATGTGATAAACAAATGAACAAAAATGACCCTGGGTTCTTTCTCCTAGCTTCTTTGCTCATACTATGTCATTAACCGAGCCTTTTGGCCTGCATGCAGCAGTGTCACTCTCTCCAGTAGAAGTGTATATGTATGTATATTCTTGCTGTCTCAAACCAAAATTGTTTCCATCATTTTTTTCTGCGTACTTCAGATTTTTGTTTGCTATTGAACCGATTAAGATATTCCTTTTGAAATATGCATTTTGATATCTGGACTTTTATATAGATGAATACTCATTCTTAAACACAAGCAAATAGCAAAAGAACACAACCAATATCTACTGTAATTTTGGAATGTTCACTTGCATCCCGTTTAAAGACTGGTGATCCACATGGTTCTGTCATAGAGTAATATCCCATCAAAGAAACAGATCCACAGGAAAAGTAAATAAAAGTAAATCCTTTTCCTTCCCCGATTTTTCTCTTAAGGGACATTAAATGAAACTCAAATGGCCCAGTGCTGTCCTTATTATCACCTGCTTTCCTCTTCTGACTGCAGCTGCCTAACTTATGTCTTCTAAACCTTCACAGAAATAAAAGTTCCTTTACATCTCTCTCTTTTTTTTTTTTTAATTCTTGGTCTTATCTCAGTTTTTTTAATGAAAGTTTTTTCTTTTTTCTCATGTAGATATGTCTTGCTCTCTAGAGGTGAGAAGCAGGGGAGAAACATCTCTGACCCTGAAGGTCTTCCCTTTGGTTAAAGGAAGGCTGGCTATGAATACTCTCACATTAATCATTCTTATGCCATCACATATTATATATTAAAAGACAGTTATTTAATTGATTTCCTTTAGCCAGAGTCCACTTGAGACTATTCCTTATATAAACATGGGTCTATTATCCCCATAATAAATTCTAGAAACTTATTGCCTACATTCTAAGGAAATTCCCTTTTCACTGGTCTTATAAACTGTCAAACTATGATTTTACTAAAATCTTGATTTTTTTTTTTTTTTTTTTTTTTGCTTTCTGTGGAGAAGAGAAACAACTGGAAGCAATATTGATGAAGAGTTGAGGAGATGCTCAGAGATTACTAAAAAAGTGATGATATGAGATTTTGGGTTCATGCACCAGTTGTGACAAATTTAGAGAAAAAGATGGGTGTGTGATGTTGTGGTAAAAGTAGAAAAGCTTTAGTCACTGAATGGGTAGTTAGAACATAGGAGCCAAAAAGAATACACATAACTAGGGATATGAATTAAAGGGAATTCAGGTATGAAGATAAAACAAGAAATTAGGGTTATAATCCATTCCTTAAGTTCTTCTTCTTGTTCTTTAAGAAGCTCCATCAAATGAGAGGAAAGACTTTTTTCATCTTTGATAGAATAATAGAAACAGGAATGTTTCTCCCCTTATTATCTCTACCCTTCCTGTCTTTCAAGTAAAGCATTTTGTTTGTAAACAGGACTGGTAGATCCCTTGATATAATTCTTAAACAGAAAGGCTGGGTTTTGTGTAAGCTTTCCCTCTTATTAGATAACATGAAGACTTATTTTTATATGATCTCAAAGTACACTAAATCGGTTGACTGCACAGAGTGGGAGGAGATGGACTTCATAATCCTCATTAATGACTAGAAACAGGACTGTCTTGAAGAAATACACTCCCACCAGCTCAACTCCATCTCATTTTTATCACATTATCAACAGGTTAGAATTGTGCACAGCAGAATATATTTCTGGTGAAAATCTCGTCAGACAGACATGATAAAAAAAAACCCCAAACATTAAATGCAGATTTTTGTCAGACTGTATTAAAGAAAAACAAATAAATGGCTCACCTTTACATACAATGGCTCTCTAAGATGATCAACAAGAATACAAGCTTTCTCCTCCCACACAGGATTGAGGTTCTTGTATATTATTTTACTTCTGAAAACTTCTTTTCCTCCAATTTTAAACTTCACGTATGGATCACTTGTCCCTGTTAAAGAGATACAGATTGACTTGTGTTAATCATACCCTTCTGTGGAAGCAAGATAATAGCTCATTTTTACACTAGAGTTTCAAGGAATAAAAGTTAATCAAACCTTATCACATGGGAAAATAAGGGTTAAGTGATTTTCTTTTCTAAATTTTTCCTTAAAGTGCCAGTAAATCAGCAGCAGCAGCAGCAGCAGCAGCAGCAGCAGCAGCAGCAGCAGCAGCAGCAGCATTATCCTGTAATTGATACTGTTATCCTGTGCTGGTATTTAAAAAACTCTATTGCATGCTGCATGTGTAAATTTAACTCATATTATAAATGACAGAAATTAATCTGACTTTTCTCTTGGTATCATCTGGTCAACTGTAAAAAGATTGTTCCATGATTTTGCCTCATTTAACTAGTTTTAGACATATATGCTGCTAAAATTTTATACTAATTGTATACTTGTCTAATGGGCTTAGGAAAATGTGTGTCTTGAATTTGGCTTCAATTTCATCCTTGGTTGCTCAGAAGTTTCCATTTTAGAACGTTAGGAAGGGATGGAGGTCTCAGAGGAAGGCATCAGGAGGAAAAGAACAATTGTTTACTAAATAATCTGGAAACTATATCATTCCTTAACACCTCCAGAGCTCTCAAACATGATAAAGAAAATTGGAGCTGTCAAGTAAATTGTTCATGGACACACAGCTATAAGAGATAGTATTAGGATTCCAGCCAAGGCTGTTTGACACTCATGCCTGTGCTTTTTCTACTATACCTGCAAGAGAGAAGGGACTTTATATACTTACCTATATGTTATATCATTTCTCATTTTGACTGATGAATGAGAACAATCTTGATCTCAATCTTGATTAATGAGTCTATGCTGTTATTAAGAATTCCTAGAGAAGGTGACATTCCTAAGCAAATCATTCCAATGTGACAATCTTCATCCTCAGGAAATAATTATTCATATAAGGCCCAACTCCCTTATAATAAAATTTTGTTTAATTTTTTTGTTTTGTGTAAACTGAAGCTATAGTTGATAACTATGGTGTATACGATTTAAAGAAAAATGTGAGTGCGGCTCTGAAAACTCTAAGTACCATACAAATGTTAGGTATTACAATTATAATGCTGATCTCCTTAAACTCATTATCTATATTCCTCCTTAATACTCCACTCACCTCAATGACATGTAAATATCTATGCTAACCATAGGATTGCGTTATAAGATTTTTTTTAATTTAATAACTTGGGGGCTCTCTCAAAACTCTCCATATTCCCCCAAATACCTTGTTTTTTGTTTGCCTAGACATGGGTATAATAATAAAAAAAAAATCAAATTTTCCATTGTGAAACTCATTTGGATAGTTTAATTTTATCATAATGCTACAAACTTTAAAATTATTTTATAAATGTAAATGCAGGGTACTACATGGTAGCCTGCTATAATGCATTTTTTATTGGACTTAATGCAACCAAAATGTTTAATAATTAAAATGGCTATTTTTAACACAGTGGTTCCCAACTAGGGCTGAGGACCCTGGGAATGGAGAGTGTTACAGCACATATATTGAAAGATATTAAAATCCATGTACTCATTTGTATTTTCCCAGTCATGATCTAGATCAAGCTATGGTCTTTGATTTTTCAAAATCATCTACACAACTACTACTGCCTGCTAAAATATAATAAGCTCCATAATATCAGAGCCCTTTGGATCACTGTTTTTTAAATCTTCACCACTTAGTACAGACTCAGATATATTGTTTGTCCTCAATAAACATTTGGTGACTGAGTAAAGGACACAATGGCTTAACAATGGGGGTGGTAGACCTCTATTCCTGCTGACTTTTGTCACCTGTACTTGGATATCTAATAGACGTCCCAGTGTTAACATATCCAAAATTTAAGCCCTGATCCTCTTCCCTGCTAAGCCTGTTTCTCCTACAGACTTTGTCAGGCCAGTAATGGCTCCATTATTTGACATCTGCTCAAGCAAGACACCTGGAAATTACTCTTGATACCTCCTTCTTCTCCATGTTGTACATCCAGAACACTACAAAGTCTGATTAATTCTCCTCCAAAATACACTGTGGATCTATATTCTCTGTATTGCTCTACTTAAGCCACCATAATGTCTCTGCTGTCCTACTATAACAATAGCTGCCTCCTTGGATACTCTTCCTCTTCTGAGTTGTTCTCCATTAATTCTCCATACAGCAGTCAGATTGACTATTTATTTATTTATTTATTTATTTATTTATTTATTTATATTTTAATTGGATTTATTGGGGTGATATTTGTTAGTAACATTATATAAGTTTCAGGTGTACAATTTTATAATATATCATCTGTATATTGCACTGTGTGCTAACCACTCAAAATTTAGTTTCTTTCTGTCACCATATATTTGACGCCCTATACTCTCTTAAGCCTCCCCACCACCACCTTTTCTTTTGGTAACCAGCATACTATTGTCTGTTTCAATGAGTTTTTGTTTGTTTATGTGTTGCTTTCTGTTTTATATCCTACAGATGAGTGAAATCATATGGTGGTTGTCTTTTTTTCCAGGCTGACCTCTTAAAAAAGCAAATTCAATCTTCCCCTATTTTTGCTTAACACTTCTTAACAGCTTTCAACTACACCTACAACAAATCCAAAATATATAACATGGTTTATAGGACTTGTCATTTCTCCAACTTCAATTTTGGCCCCTTACTATGTTCTAGCTCTCTTGTTACTGAGTTATTTTCTGCTTTCAGTCTGCATATTCTAGCTAGCCTCTCTGCTTGAAAAGCCTCCTATTCTCTTCTCCTCCTGCCTGGCTGACACTTTATTGTCCTCTAGATCTTAGTTTAACCAATTTCCCATTTGCCCTACTCACTGGCAGCGATTGCAGCTGCAGTATTTACCCTGAGATAATTCATGGATTTCCCCCAAAGTTTGCCACGGAACATCTTGCTTTCATTATTTTCTCATGGCTCTAGTATAGCAATAGTCTTTGGAAACAACTGACATCATTCTATTTATAGCATTCTGTTTTTAGCAGTGGTATTTCCATTTACAAAATATAGGAATTCTCGATGGCTAAAAATGTCAAATCCTAGAAAACGTAACATTCCTACATGTGACGTTAAATTAATGCTGGCAGCGAACTGTACTCCCCCCTCTCCAAATGGGAAAAGGGTTAAATATAATTTGCTCAGGGATGCCTTTCTCAACCTTTGGTCAGAATTAGGGCTCCTCGTTATATTATCTTGGCATTTGCTTTGCAGGACCCATCATTATGTTACCTATAGATTAGTTTGTATGTCCACCTATTTGCTGTGTGAATTTTCTCACTCACTAGGACTCCCATTAGGGCAAGGCTCTGCCCCAGTGCATGGCACTGTGTCTGGAGAAGAGGAGGAGCTCAATAAGTATTTGTTAAATGAATGAGTAAATGAATGACTGTGAATTCACAGTGTATGGAGTACTATTAAATACATCCTCATAACTCTTTGAAGTTGGTAAAAGCATATGTTATCAACCTATCCTGCAGGTGAGAAACAACCTGAGATTCAATGTGACTTGCTCCAAATCACAAGTAAGCTAGATAGCAACAACATAGAAGGCAAATTTAGACTTTCAGACTCAAAATGTAATGTTCCTTCTAATCAGCTTTTTTAGGAAACCTGGATATACCCACATTTTCCTTCTTTTGCTCTAAAACATCATTGCAGAATTATTACATAAAGATGCTGAAAAATCATTCAGATACTATAAATAATACTTATATTGACATGTAACATATTCTGTCCTATAAAATTCTCACATTTATTTATTCAATTACCCTGTGTCTCTGTGAGTCTACAACTGTCTCTGGTCTACAGATGAGAGAACTCAGAAAGGTTAAGTGGCTTGTGTAGGTCAGCCTAGAACTCAAATCTGGAGACCAGTTCAGTTAGTGCTTTTTTTTGGCACATCATCACAAAACATTCACTATTTCAGGGTGTAACAATCCTCTATTTCTTCAGTTATCAAAAATCGTGAATAACTCTTTTATGTGAAAAATGAATTCAAAAAATGTGGCTTGTGTTTCTAAACAGTTACTGATATTATCTTACTCCTCAGTATGACTATTATGTAAAAAGACTGACATAACTTTGAGTAATTTAACACTGAAAGATATACACTCAAAAGTCAATTTTTTTGAGAAGCATTCTGTTTCTTGCTCCTTCTTAGAAACATTTCTTCAACCACTGTGTAGCTTAACCATCAAATCCCCTTAGAGCTTGGTACAAATGATTCCTAGAATCCTGCTGGCTGGTCTGCTAAGTTTTGATGGAAGAACTTAAATTATAAAATGGAACTTAGATCACCCTAGCTAACATTTATTGAACACTTTTTATATCAGATATACCATACCACCTAACAAGCGTATGCATGAGTTCTGGTGTTATCTTGAGTTGGCAGTTGAAGAAACTGTAGCATGGAATAAGGTAAGTAAATTCCCCCAAAGTCATACAACTAGGATGCTTACTTACACTTGAACTTAATTGCTATACTAGGCCACCTCCAAGAACATTTTTCAGGCTCAGTGTCATATCCATGATGTCAATTAAGGCTATAAATAACTAATATGGCATGAATAAATAATAATCCAGCTAACAAGAGTAGGCCTAAGGGTTAAGTGAGGGATTAGAGACAGATTTTTGTGTCTGCAACAGGCACAAAGATCTCAGGGATCGGTATGAGACAGTGAGGCTGTTTTTAGGGACTCTGAAAAGACATTATAATAACAAAATATTTTATAAACATGTGGCTTTGGCTACAGGGTGACCTGGATTGGAGATGGTAAATATGTTTGCAAATTTTACAGTTATAAGTACAGGAAAAACAGATGCATGTGCACACTCATGGTGAGTCAGTCATCTGGCTTTCCTCACTTTGTTTTGAATTTACTACATTTCTCTCTTTGCAACCATCCCTTAGAGACTTCTGGGTGCTTTTATTAAAATTTAATAATTTCTTCAAGCTTCTTTAAGAAATTTCCAATTATTTTCAAGTTCTTAATTTAGGGAAACTTTACTAACTTAGAGTCCTTAATAGATCAAGACCTTCAGCTTGTGATTCTAACTTAGGGAACTGAAAACATTGTTTTAATTTAGCATCAGTAAAAGATTTATACCTAATTCTCTAATCTATGTTTGACAGTGTTTTTCCAACCTTATCTCATCAAATTATTATCTAGTGATATTAATATGTATTATTTGCTTTTTGAAAAAGAAGTTCTGTGGTCAAGTATATTTGTAAAGTTCTGGTTTAAACAAAATTAAATAGATGCATTTTCTATAGCCTTTAAATAAGGGAATGACTCTCCCAAGAAGAAGATATGACATGCAGCATTTACCAGGCTTCTCTGACAGTGGGGCCTACTTTTCTTGAGTACATATTTCAAGACTAATAATCCCTGATCCTTCTATGGTACATTTCATATTTGAGAAATTTTTATATGTTTTAAAGGTTCTTTTATTATAATAGAATTTCCAATGAAATAAAGGAATTATATTATAATAACACCCCCAATAAGTTCAAGCCACTAACAGGTGGTTAATCTTTAGTAAATATATTATACAAAAAAGATTTGTTCGTTGGTTCGGAAAAGTAAAAAAATTAATAAATCCATGAGCCTTTGCTGTTTTGTTGCAACATTGAATTCAACCACAAGATGGCACTAACACTTATCAAATTATTTCATGGCCTGTGTTTCAGCTATTCAAAGATATCTCTTTCAGGATAAAAATTATAAACATAAGATGTAAGTACTCAGAGACAAGCAGGAAATGATTTATTTTGTCCAGGCACTATTTTAAAAGCACATTGCAATCAGAAACGATAATTGGTAGAAACTTTAACTCTTTCAGGCAATTAAGGAACTTTTGTTTAAATGATTTAAGTGTATGCCAGAAGTAATGAGGGCTAATGGAATATTGTGAAAAAGAAACCTCTGTGGCACAAACTAACTGACTCATTTTAAAGAAAGAGAACCCAAATTATAATTTTCTCCTTTATTCACTATTGATATAATAATTTATAATAAAGGATTTATCAATTATCCTTTACATACAAGTATTAAGACATATAGATACATACAAATAGATGATAAATGTTAAGATTTTAATTTTAGACTTAATATATAATTTATAAGTTTATTAAATAAAATGTTTATCATACCGAAAAAAAAGATATCTCTATTGCATACATGTGGTGCTCAGGCATTTTCTTGTGCTTTGCTGTTATTAGCTGGACTATGACCCTCATTAAAACATTTCTTATGGCACTAGTGAAATGAAAACAGGCAAACAAATATGGGAGAAAAAATTAGGAAAAATTAATAAATAAAATTCAGACTTATATCATATTCAAGATCAAACTTTCAACATTTATTTTATCAGCCAGCATTAACTTTAGAATTTATCTTTAAAAATTATTAACTATATTATTTTATAATTGTTAATTCTATGCTTCAAAATTCTGAAGTATTCTAGACAAAGAGACTATCAATTGTTTATTTCTGTACCCTAAGATCAAATGGTTTAAAGAAGAATTAGATGGTGTGTATGATGTTTTTTCATGTAGTAAAGGATTACATGTCCATGCCATAAAACACATATAGAATTTTTTTTTTTTGAGTCAGGACACTGATGAGCATTTCAATATTTTATGTGATTGTTTAGCCTTTAACATAATTTAAATCCAAAATAGAACTAAACTTTGAATAGGTTTCCTTTTGTGCAGCAGTAAACATAAGAAACACAAGATGGCAGCGTTTCTTCCCTTAAAATAGTATTAAAGATATTTAAACTGTAAATAGCCGTCTAATACTGAGTATCTTGGTTTTCATTCTCAGAACAAATAAGACTCCTGGTTAACAAGTTTAAATCAATCTTATTCAAACTTAGTACGTAATGAAACAGAAATAGCTGCTCCTATTTCAGAGCCCTATAATTATTCACTAATGGAAATCCTAATCAAAAACAATGACAAATTGAAACTCGGTCTCTATCAGAAGGAGAAGAAAGAAAGAAAGAGGAGAAGGAAGGTGTATAGAAGTTTATGTGAACAAACTAACTCCCTCTTTGTAAGTGCCCCCACTTTCTCCGTTTTTGCTTTAACTTCGGCCTAACCGCCCTGGCCGACATACACAGGCCTTGGAGTTGATGGTTAGCTGTGTTCTGTAAGCCTACACAATGTGATCATAAAAATGCCTGTCAGTAGTGCCCAGAAAGGCATAATGACTGAGGTAAATATCACAGTGGTGTTAGCATTGGTGCTAAGCAATTATCCACCACTAGACAGGCAGGAGGTATGGTTCCCTGCTCTTCCTGCATTCTCTGCCCCTTTGCCTCATCAATCATTAGCAGTCCAGCCATTCTATAAAATATTTACTGTAACAGCTGTCAAGCAGCAGAGAATAACCTGCACAGAACTGCCAAGGTCATCTGGCTACTCTGACCCTACATCCTTGTAAGTAAATTTTTCTATAACAAATTCCATTATATTCTATGGAGTTGCCTGCTTTGTGTTTGGTCTTAAGACACCCTAAAGGTTTGGTGGTCACTGTATCTCCACTCCACATTCAGAAAGAGGAGAAGGAAGGAAAGAAGAAAAAAAAAGACAACAAAAGAAGAAAGAGAAGTGAACATAAATATTAAGTGAAGTCAGTTAAACAGATTTCAAATTTAAGCTGCATCTTCCTGGAGGTATCCAGTTTTTCTATAAACATCAAACTACCTTTATTGCCCAAATGCAACAGAGAAGGTACCTTTGTATAATGATGTCCCTCACACTTAAAAGAGAGCTATAAAAACAGTGATGTTCAAAGCACACTTAAAGCAACAATTATCTTAATATATAAATTAATTTTTACTAAGACTTTAAAAATCTTCAAAATAGATAGCATAGTTATATGATAAAATCATTTTCTTAAGCTCTCTCATTCCTTCCTCATTTTTTGTTGGAGAGTTGTAATGCCCTATATTTGAAATATTACATAGGCTAAGTAACTAACTATATTAAAATTCAAATGCAAGAGGTTTATAATTGCATGTGGTTTAATGTAATAAAAGTAAATTAATACTTTTTCCATAATGAGGAATATGAGTATTCCAGGGACTTTTAAATTTCTGGGTAATGACATTACCACGATACAGCATATAGATGAATTAAAAGTAATACCGTGATAAAATGCAGAATAGAACTAAACTAATTTCTTTCTTTGAGGACTAGAAGACACTTCCAGACACACAAGAAAGAGAAGGTATAACTGACAGGTATAGACTATTAATTTTTATGAGTAATTTTTTTGCTTTTTTCTCATAAATGTAGAGTTCAGGATATGCAAAAAGTTTATGAATGTTGCATTTGAGATACATATGGCTAATTCAAGTTCCTTTTCATATGAGACATAAATTGTATCTACGTGCAATTTCTTGATAACTTCTGGAAGTGCAGGTAAAGTAAAATATGAAAGGGTGTTGCTTACATTTTTTTCACACTGATTTAGACAAATACTGCTTTAATTTTTAATATAAATTGTATATTAATCTGTGACATAAGAGCAACCACAACAGAGGAATGTCCTAGATGTTGTTTTTTCCAATGGGCTTTATTACCATTGCCTCCAAGAATTCCTTCTCTGACCAGTAATCAATGCACTGACTGTAGATATAATATATATTTCTCATTATTAAAAAAATTTTTTTTAACTTATAGAGAAACAGTTTTGTCTGGAATTCTGAAATATGTTACCACATTCATAAAGCCATTCTAACCAAAAAATAAAAATCAAATATAAAAATTTTAAAACATTTTAAAAAGTACTTTAACTTTCCTATTTTTTTAAAATAAGAATATTAAAAAATTATACCATAAAGTATCTATATGCTAATCAACCTTTGTCCTCTGGCTATCCCAATACTTCTCTGAAATCGTTTCCTTGAGTGTTACCAGTAACTTTTAATCACCAATTTCAATGGCCTTTTCTTAAATGTTCAGCCTGAGATCTCTCACTTCTGTACTGAATGTGAGAGAAAACTTATCTTTTTAAAGCCACTATATTAATGAGTCTTTTGTTACTAGATTAGCTTACACTCTAATACAACTTTCCAAATAGCCTTTCCTCTAGAAAAGTATGTTTTTTGTTGTTTTGTTTTGTTTTGTTTTATTGGAATGGTTTATTTGACTTCATACAGCCAATCAATCTTGTTTCATAAAACTAGGTAGTATGAACCAGCTTTTCCCACAGCCTGACCATTCCTGGATACTGGATTTCTCACTTAGAGAATTGGAAAATAAAATCCAGTAAAGAAAAAAAAAATAAGTCAAGGTGGGAAGGAACTAACTTTCTTGAATACTTACTATGCGCTTGGGGGCTTTTAACACAATATTTCATTTAGGTATAACTATAGTACTGTGAAATGGAGTAAACCAGCACATGGCAGGTATCCAATAAATATCTGTTGAAAAAATGAATAAATTAATATTCTTAGTACTTTACAGATGAGCTAGTTCAGAGAGGTTTGGCTGCTGGACCTGGTTACATGTCTAGGAACTGGCAGCTCCAGAATCCATTACAAGATTTATTTGATTCCAGATTCCAAATTTACTCCACTACCATGATGCCCAACCAATGTAAGCTTTTCCAATCAATTGACCTGTCCCACCTATCTCGAACTATTATTTTTGAGTTCATCCCTCCCATAAGGTGCTCCCCTCAGAATGTGAGTTCTATACTAAGACCAGTGGGTCTCTTTGAATTTGGCAATCATTAATTCTGAACCACAGAGTAGCAGTTAGACAAGTACAGTGTATGTAATTAGGAAAATGATTTATGTATTTAGTGTCTCCTGTCTCTATCAGACAGAAAATCTTATGAGGATTTCTTTACAGAAAACCCCACTTTTAGGTATCTGAATAAGTATTCAGCTTAGAAAAGCTAATATATTAATAGTAATATATATTATTCATATAAGTCAACAAATATTTATTGATCTTTGAGTATCAGCTTTGTGGATTTTCTGTCTGCAAAAAATTAAAATGTTCAGTTGTGCTCCATAAAAATCGAATTAAATATTAAAAAATTGTTTAATATATTTTGGAAAGGGGTGAAGGTTCATGATCACTCCATCCACAGTAGAGGTGGTTTGGTGCTATTATACAGGGTAGTGATGAAGAGTTTAACCTTCAAGTTAGAAAGCCTGGGTTCTAATCTCAGCTCCAGCATTAACTAGCCATGTGAATTGAGACAAGTCACTTAAAATAGATGAAAATGGAGATGATCATAGAACCTCATTAAGGTCACTGTAAAGATTTAATTACATAATACATATAAAATACTTAGTACAGTTCCTAGCACACACTAAACATTCAATAACAATTAGCAATTATTGTTACTCTTCATCTTATTCAGCATGAAGACGCAGTAATATTACATCACAATTTGAAAGTTTGAATCATAATTAAACTGAAAAAAAACACGAATATATCAAAATAGGTATCAAATATCTGATTTCCCATGTTGAATAATTCATGTCAATTGCAACAACATATACTATTTAGTTACTTTCTTTCATTTAAGAATATATGAATATATAGTAGAAAAATAATTATTATTTTCAGATTTATCCTTTCTATTTATGTAGACATAGCAATTCTATTAGATTTGTTAAATCAAGAAAAAATGGCTTATAAATAATTATAAATATTGTATAAATAAACATAAGAAAGCATCATAAAATATACATTAAAATAACTGGAATCCACAGAACACATCCACTAAGAAAAAGTTATTACAACCCTAAAAAAAACAAAATCTTCTTCTTCAATCAAAACTATAACAATAAAAATAATGTTATGACTCTTGTTGATTGATTACTATCATTAACTGAAATAATTTTAAGATAATTATGTTACGATATGACTAAAGTGAATCACAAATGCACAGTAATTTGATAATACATTCCTTAGCACATTCGCATATTCAATTTGTGAGAAAAAATAAAAGTAATGGTCTCCTATTTGTCTCCCTGCTTCTAGTCTTCCCCACTCCAATTCATTTTCCAAAATCTTATTTTTTCTGACACAAAATCTGATGTTATTCTCTTGCTCTAAATTCTTCATTGCTTTCTCACCAACTTCAGAAGAAAGTTCAAACTCTTGAGTATTTCATACAAATTTTTGTCTGCTAATTTTTTAGACTCATCTCTTACCAGACCTCTAATCTAACAAATATAGCACCTCAAATTCACAGCTTCTCTTCAATGCCTGTGTACCTCTGCAGCCCTTTCTGTCTGCCCTGATCATCCACCACTACTACCCTCAGTCCTCCTTCAGTACTAAACTCAAGACTTGTTGCTGCTTGGAGAGTTTTCTAGTCCATTCTATGCACATTTAGTAGGCCCTTCTCTTACACTTACAAACATCCTCTGCGACAGCACTTGTCACCCTGAGGCATTGTTGTTTATTTCTGATTCCTGGTGTTTGGCACAACCTCTGGATTATCATATGTGATCAGGGAATGTTGGTTGATTGAAAACACTCATGTATAACTAAATGAATGAGTGCCTGTATCATCTCAAAATAACAGCAGAAACTGATAAAGTAACCAGTACTTAAGTCCACACCCTTTATTTTCCACTCTTCTTTCTCCACTCTTATTCAGTATGATTCTGACTCTCATTGGAATTTTATTCTTGAATACTAGATCTGAAATAAGTAAAGTTAATATCACAAAAGCACTGTGCTGTCAATTCTACGACAGCAAGCATTTTGCCATGGCCATTTTCCTAAACTATGGTAATTGACATTCACTACATTCACTGTAATTCCTAAAAATGGTCAATCTGCCCTAGTTTTACAAAATGCTTTTAGACGATCTCATTTTAGTAGCCATCTGCCTAGCATGTTTACTTAATTGATTGATTTGGATTTCTGAAGAACAATCAACTAGAAAGCATACCAGAATAAAGGCGAATCAATAGGCTTGTGATATTCATTATTATGTCATATATCTAATACATATGTTAAACATACAGTAAAAATTGTCATATTTTTGCACAAAATGTTTAGAAGGAAGGTTATTTTTACACGTACAAAGAAATTATGACCAAAACTGCTACCCTTCACTGACATCTGTGTTTTCTTCTTCTTCAAAGGCAAGTAGTTAAACTGTATTTCCAAGACCTTTTACTTAGATGTGGCCATGTGGCTCAGGACTGAGTTCTGGTCAATGGATCATGAGCCGAAATTGTATTCCACTTGCATCACTCCTTTCAATATACAATCCTCTCCCCTTGTCCCCAACCCTGAGAAGCTACGGCCTGAAGTCTGGAGTCCCTGAATGAAACGGAAGCCCTACCACTATAATACACTATGAAGTGATGAAGAAATAAATATTTTGTTAAACCACTGAGATTGGGTATTTATTTTTTACAGGTCTTAATACTATTTATCTTAACTGATACAAATATTGATTCCAAGAATGCCTGTTGCTATTAAAAAAGTTGCTAAGATATGTGACACAGACGTAGCGGCTGGGTCGTGGACAGCAAGGTAACAGTGGGAGTCTAGGGAATCTTGTTAGGCCACAGGGAATACTCGGTAAAACTGTCCCTGTGATGATCTGAAAGGCAGAGCACCCGCTGCTGAGCCTAAGTTTTAGGGAACATAGTTGGAAAGGTATATATTTTCTAATATTGGTTGCCTTTAGTAAGTCATCATAAGAAAGAGATGAATTCAGGTAAAATAGGCTAATTTATAAGTAGAAATGAAAAGAATTGGAAGAGCTGTTTTTAGACCCCAAATAGTATAAAAACAAGATTGAAGAAGTCTTTGAACAACAAGAGATCATTAAAACAGCCTAGAGGCAAAGGTCAAGAAATGCTCCCCCGCCCCCCAGCCCGGCCCACAGCATGATAGTCTTAAAGTAGTTTCCATTATGTTGAAAAGGAGGAACAAAGAAACACATCATGTTTGAGGAGTATGTCTATGAAAGAACATTGGGTGTGGTTATTGCCACATGGATGCCTACTTAGTTTTTGAGAAAAGGAACTTAGCTAGTTGAGACCTCCGATCTTGCACCAGCAGGAAGCAGGCAGGATGTGAAAGCTGTACAAACCCCAAGGAGAGCAGGCTCCTTCACATCCATTTCAGATATAGCTATAGAGGATAACAGATAAGAAAGAACTTCTCAGATGATGGAGCCAGTCACCACTGAGAAAAATGGACAAAAGGATTCTCCCCAAATAGTAGAGTTCTAATCAAGGAATTTCTCTGTGTTCCAGATAAGTGGCCTTCATCAAGCCTATCCATGTGGATTTCAGAATTGCTATGGACAAGTAACTGCTATGAGTCTCCCACGCTTTCTTTGTGGCCATTATACACTGGATGTGGATGGTAAAGCAGCAGGTAGATTCATAGTTCATTGGGCAACAAGGAACCACATGTGGATCTGATAAAGGAATTCCTCCTATTCAGAGATCCTAGACTTGGAGCTGGGTACAGTGGTCATGTGGGACTTTGGGCTGTTTTCCTTGGGAAAGGGTGAAGGAAGAGAGACCAGATATTTGGTGACCAGAAAGGTAGACTGCAGTCAGGACTGCTATTGCTCAGAATATCCACGTCTTCTTCTTTGGCACACAGCTGACCTATAACTCCTAGACTCCTTTAAAATTAGGAGTGGCCATGTAGCTGCATTCTGGTCAACTGACTTCAAGCCCAGAAGGTGATTATGTCAATTCTAAGCCTGGCCCATGAAAAACCTCCCATGTGTGACTCTTCCTCTTCTTCTCACATCCACAGGTTGAAGAGAAGAGACTGGGAACTAAAAGGGATATAGTAGCAAAAAAATTGGGTTGATTAATAACAGTGTGGAGCAGACTGAGGCCCCACCCTCCATCACTGACCCATATTGGATTGAGATGTAAGATTCAATTATGTTAAATCATTGACATGGTATTTATCTTTTTAGAGTTATTTACCTTAACAAATACAAAAAATAAACCAAATCACACTATGATTACATTGTTTGATAAGAACAATATAGAAACAAGATCTTTATTGACATTTAGCTTTTAAAAATACTTTTAAAATCAATTTGCAAAATATCTCAAGTGATGAATAGTTTACTCTTTACACAGTACTAAAAATATAATTTTAAGGATTTATAATAGTTATATTTTACCATAGCATTTTATTTAGTGACATTTAAAATGATATTCACACTGCCCTGCCCCACCCCCTCCTGTACTCCCTCCTTCTCTCCTGTCCTCCCCTGCCAGGTCAGGTCCTGCCTATTCCTCTCCCTGCCAGCTCCTTAAGGTCCTGCTAGGTAGGGCTGTGGGCAGCCAGACAGACAGGTGCACAGGAGAATGGACAAAAAGTCCAACTCTCGGAGGGCCTTGGCCATGCAGGGCCCCAGGCCAGTGCTCTAGGCCTGACCAGGAGGGCTGGGGCCACACTCAGAATTTTATTTGGCTTCTACCTTGAAATACAGGCCCTAAAAATGCCAACTTGTTTGGATGTAGAAGATGACTTGGATAAATGATAAACTTTAAGGAAGATATTTTGGTTTTCTTATTGTCCACTTGGCATAGGTCTCTGGAATAATATTCACCATAATTTTAGATGACAGCTAAAATTTGTGTTCATCAACAGTGAAAGACTGAGAGATGGATTCTGACTCTAGACTAGAAGATGATGACACAAAATTGATAGTATTTTGGAGGATTCCACAGTTTCTGTGGCTTTCAGAAAAAAAAGAAATGACAAAGATTTTGAATGGAAATTGGACATGATATTGGAGAATATGGCCAATTTGGTACACATGGAATCCAGCAAGCTAAAGGTATAGAAAGTGAAGCCCTAGAACAGCATGCAGTTGACATTCAACATCCCCCAGGGGAATAGTGGAGTGACTATGGATTCTGACTCAGAGCAACAACCAGCAGCTTCAGGATCTGGGGATTCTCTCCATTCAGAC
This sequence comes from Eidolon dupreanum, assembly GCA_028627145.1. NCBI lineage: Eukaryota > Metazoa > Chordata > Mammalia > Chiroptera > Pteropodidae > Eidolon > Eidolon dupreanum. Next base: position 49,877,988 of record CM053501.1, on the reverse strand, counting down.
TGAAGGTGTTATCAACATGGCTTTGGCTCAGAACTGAAGCCAAGATGTGAGGATGAATGGACCCATGGGAGCTGAAAATTCAGTTAGGATGATGGCAGGACTTCCTGTGGCAGGTGGACTAAGATTAGTAAGAATGACAAGCTCTGGCACTGTTATGATGCACCCACGGGTAGAAATGTACCAGCTTCCATGACAGCACCAGGCCCCAACTCAGAGCAGTAGCCCAGGACTCCTCGCCCTGCTTCTCAATCAGATGCAATGGAACCACTCTTCTCTAGCTTCCTATACAGCAGCAAAGTCATCCCTCAGAATCTTTAGCTCTCCCATACCACCCAATGCAGGCTGTCCCTGTCAACAGGCAAAAGAATCCAGCTAATTTTCCCCAGCTGCAGCAGCTGCATCAACAACATCAGCAACAGTTGCAGGCAAGACTCCCACAGTAACTTCAGCAGCAACAGCCATGGGTAACTTGACCCTAGTTTACTGCCCCAACTCAGATGCCTATTCTTCCAGGCTGGAACCAGCTGCTTTTCAGAGCCCTTCAGCTTCCTCCAGCCCAGGTTTCTCTGGGCACAATGACTGCAAACCAAGGGTGGAAGAAGGCTCCCTTGCCTGCCCCAATGCAATAGCAACTCTAGGCAAGACCATCCTTAGCCACAGTACAGACACCTTCCCACCCTCCCACTCCATATCACCAAGCTTCACAGGCCCATACAAACTTTCTCAGATAAGCAACCCAGGCCAGTTCATGCTCCTCAGATGACTAGCTTGTTGGGAGGGCCTTCCAGTGTCCCAACCCCCGCTGCAGCAGCCCCACTCACCAGGTCTCCTGCCTCCTCACCCTCCTCCTTCCAGCAGGGATATCCTGCATCCTCCCCAATAGTTAATCAAACAGCAGCAGGTGGGCCCAAAACCACCTCAAAATAACCCACTTCCTCAGAAATATCAGTAGTGCGTCAGCTCTCTGGGTTGAAATTCCAAGATTCAACATGAAATGTGCCACCTAACTTCATAGTGATGCAGTAGCAACCACTAAACCAGGGCCCACAGAGTTTACATACAGGCTTAGGAATAAGACAGATCAATCCAAACTTTATGCAAGGTTAGGTGCCTTAGACGACTACACCACCCTTGGCAATTCAGGAGCCCCTCAGCTGTAAGCAAATCAAAATATCCAACATACAGGTGGCCAAGGAGCTGGTCCTCCTCAAAACCAGATGCAAGTGCCCCACTGGCCACCAAATATGATGCAGGCCAGCCTCGTGAGAATTCATGGTAACACAAACAACCAGCAGGCTGGTAGTTCTGGGGTTTCTTAGGTGAACATGTGCAAAATGCAAGGCTACCCTCAGCAGGACCTACCATCTCAGCTGATGAGCAAGCACCAGGGTCAGAAGGTCCAGGGTCAGAAGGTCCAGCAACAAGAAAACTTAAACCCTCAGAACCCTAAGATTCTTTCCAGGGCTCCACTCATGACACGGGGCCAGATGATGGTGAACCCTCAGGGCCAAATTCTTGGTTCCTTGCCCCAAAAGATTACCCCACCAAAGCAGATGTTTCCCTAGCAGGACCCACAAATCATGGTCCACATAATCAGAAAATGCGGCCTCAGGGGCAAGTTTTGCTCCATAAGAACCCAGTGATAGAACAGATCACGACCAATTGGATGCAAGGGAATAAGCAACAGTCTAACACTCAGAACTAATCGAATGCTGTGGTGGAACCAGCACAGACAATAAGGGGACCAACTCTAAACATGAAAAGAAACGTGGTACAGTTTATGGCACAGATATCAGGGCAAATACTGCCTCAGCAAGGGCCTGTGAACAATAATAGTCCTTCTCAGGTTATAGGGATTCAGAAGCAGGTCTTGTGGCCACCAGGGCCCAGCCCACACATGGCCCAGCAGCATGGTGATTCTGCTTCTACATCAAATAATGATGTCATCTTGTCTCAAATGATGCCTGGTGTCAGCATGCCACAAACCAACAAGGCCTCCCCTTCCCCCACATTCAAGCCATGCAGGGAAACTGCTTTGGGAAACCACTTCTCAGGCCATAGGATGCCTTTCAATGCACCTTTCAGTGGAGCACCCAATGGAAATCAGATGATCTGTGGTCAGAATCCAGATTTCCTGGTCAATAAGGATGTCACAATAACAAGCCCATTGTTGGTTAACTTATTGCAGAGTGACATCTCTGCAGGCCATTTTGGGGTAAACGATAAGCAAAATAACACCCGCACAAATAAACTGAAGAACAATGAAAAATATTCAGCAAGATCTAAACACCCCAGATACTTGCCCAGCTGGTCTAGAAGAGGCCGATCAGCAGCCACTGCCTGGAAACAAGGAATATGACAACTCAGGCCCTAAATCACCGGAAGTTTCAGTCCTTTCACAGAGTTTAGTCCCAAAGGCCACTCCAGCCATGGCCCTGCAGGGGTCCGTTGCAGACCTGAACTGAGACAAATGCTACTAGAGCCTCTGGACAACGCAGTAAGCCCAAAGAGATCATTGAAAAGTCCAAAACCCCAAGAAAAAGAATCTGCTGAATTGAAGAACCAACTGTGGCTTCTGGAAGTATGGAAAACGGATAGCAGAAGCCTCTAGTTCTACTAAAGACATAACCAGCATGATGCAATCCAAGCGAAGAAAATCCAAGTAAACAAGCTGGATGGCGACTTGATACTTGTAAATGTATGTGAATTTCACAAGAAGCAATTTTGAGCTGTGACTTTTAAAAATCTATTTCTGTACAACTAGTCATTTTAATAATGTGGTCCTTTTCCCGGTTCTTGCAACCTGTTTCATGAAGTGCAAAAGGGAAAGCAGAGCTGTTGAACCCTTTTGGTGTTAATGAAGTTCATGGTCTCTGAAATGTTGCCATGTGTTGAGAGGAGCTAATGTGATTATGTTATTAGTTTTCACATTTCCTAAGTGGCCTAGAGTACAGGGTGAGCATTCTTAGATCTTTTAATGATAGACTGTGCTGAGGAAGTACCATGTGAATAACACTAGTGGAGGCAAAAGGAGCCTTCTCATTTGGAAACGTTGTAAATAATTTCACTCTGTAGTGTTTTGGATGTATCTGTTGTAGAAATGGACTAGTGAATGGGAGGATGAACAATATGTACAATGTGAAATGCTGAATATGTTAAATACATGTGATTGTCCAAGAAAAAAGTAATAAAATAAAATATTCAGATATATTTTATATAGATTATTTTTTAGCTGTTTCACCTAATAACAAAATGAAAAAGTCATACTATGCATATTGTTCATCTTCCCATTCAGCAATGTTTTCCCTTCAAAACACAATGATGATAGAATAGTCTTGAAGAAGCATAAAGTCTTAGAATTGGAAGAGATCATGCCTACTCTTTCACTGAATACAAGAATCCCATCTACAAAGTGACAGATGACAGGAGGTCATGTAGATGGAATGTAGAGGCAGTTCACATACTTCCAACTCAGCACCTCAAAATTAAACTGTATTTGTTGAACACATATGGCGCGTGATGTAGTAGTTTATATTGGACAAGTCTGTTATAAAATGTACGTCATACAGTTAATCTGCCTTCTCTGGATCATTAGAGCTATAAGAAAATAAGAAGTTCCTGTTTCACAGACACTGCTTCCAAGCATGTGTAGTCCTTAATATGTTTAATCACTGGCCCAATTATATACCCGAGGTCATTAAAAGAAAGATGCAATAAGCTGATCTTCTTGCCCATTGTTTTTCAATGAGAGAATTTTTTAAAGTATATGCTTCAACAATTAAAAAGATTTTTTGCTTTTCAAAATACAAGTTTCAAGGGCATGATTATAATTACCTCTATTAATTAAAGACTTTTCTTCCTTCAATTATCATATTATTTGATATAATCAATGGTTATATAAGTTTTATAAGCAAGTAAAAAAGATAAGCAAAGTAAAATGTTAACACCTACAATGTAACTAAAATACTTGAGGAACAATGAAAAAAAACCTTCGCCCCTCATGCTAAAAACGGTTAATAAGTGTTTAATGTGACAAGTGACTTCAAAACTTGCAATTATCCTGCTAAAGCATGCCGTCACTGCGAGAGGCAAAGACAGCATACAGGATAGTAGTAGGTGTTGTGAGTCCTTGCTCCTGTCTTCAACACAGCATTCCCTTCAACTCTGTCAGGGTGTGGAAAAGCCCATGGTCTGTGTCGGTAAGTTTAAGAAAAACTGTAGAACCAAACTAAGCACTACATCTCCCAATGACCATCTTCCTTGCCTTCTGCCTTTCTGCCAAACTTGCTACTTCTCCATTTCCATTTTCATTAACACTGTTACTTCTTAAAATAAGGCAGGGCTTTTTCTTAATACAAGATTTGTGCTAGGTTACAGACAATGAATTCTCCAGCTGGTACACTTTTCCTTTTCTGAAACACATTCTTGAGTTCAACAATATTTACTGGATGTCTATTATGTGCTAGGCACTGAGGATTCAGTAGGACATAAAACAAAGTTCCTACTCCCAAGGAGCTTTCATTTTAGTGGAAGGAAACAGGCAAGGAGCTTATAAAGTGGTGGGTAATATGCCATGTGGCGATAGGCACATGAAGGAACCTAAAACCACAGGTAAAGGGATCGTGGTCAGAGTGGCCTGCTATTTTAGATAGGGTGTGGAGGTAAAGCTTCACCTGTAAAGAGACATTTGAAGACAACTGAAGCAAATTTCAGGCAGAGGAAGCAGAAATACAGAGACCCTGAAGCATTCTAGTATGGATGGAGTGAGTGACCAAGAAAGGGAGTGGCAGGAGATGAAGTCAGAGCTTGGTGGGACAATAGATCATGTGGGAGTCTACAGACCCTTAGTAAGAACTTGGAATTTTTCTTCAAGTGAATGAAAAATAAAAGAGCAAATGAATAAATAGATAAAAATATTTTAAGGTTGACTTATCTGATGTCAAATCATCAGTCTTTGATTAGGGAATATACTAGCACCTGAAAAACAGAATGTACTGAAAAGGCAATTACAAAAGGGCAAGTATATTGTTTTCTTAAATTATTCAAAGTAATTTCTAAATTTAAGACTAGCTGGTCTGAAATACTTTGACAAAGCCAACCTAAAGGTTAATAATGCACGCAAAAAGAAAGTGAATTTTTATGCTTCTCACCTTTATACCTATATTACATCCTTTAAAATTTAGATTTATAAGCTATAGATAACACAATATAATTAAATATAAACTATTTTCAGAATCTGTTATGATTACTATTGATTCAATATTATCTTCTCTTAATATTAGTATAATAACATCAAATGAGATTTGGCACCCAACATTCATTAGTAAAAGTATCACATTTAGAGCAATGAGAATTTATTAAATATTGATGGCTTGCCCAGCACATAATGACATGGCCATTATTGGGAGCTGGTGGTAAATGTCTTCCCTACTGTGGCAGGCAAAATTCTAAAATGCACTCCTAAGATTTGTTTCAGTCCCCGGACTGTGAATATTATGAAATATCATGTCTGTGATTATGCTACTTACATGACAAAAGGGATTTTGCAGATGTAATTAAAGTTACTATTAGGCTGACTCTGAGTAAATCAAAAAGGAGATTGTCAGGGTGGACCTAATCTAATCAAATTTCCTTTAAAAGCACAGGTTTTTCTACATGGTAGCAGAAAGGATAGTCAGATTTAAAACATGAGAATGATTTGACATGCTATTGCTGGCTTGAAAATGAAGGGAGTCACATGGAAAGGAACTGAGCCTGGCCTCTAGGAGCTGAAAGAAACCCCTGGTAGGCAGACAGCAAGAAAACAGGGACTTTCAAGCCCATAGCTGCAAGCACTTCTGCCAATACAAAGAATGAACTGAGAAGAGGCTCCTGAACTCCAGATATCAACCTTCCTGACACCTTGATGTCAGCCTTGGGAGACTGAGCAGAGAACCCAGTTATGCCATGCCCGGACTGCTGACCTACAGCCCCTGTGAACTATTAAATGGGCATTGTTTTAAGCTGCTGATCTCCTGAAAATTAGTCACAAAGCAGTAGAAAATTAATGACTCTTCCTTGAAGAACATATTTCTGGTGTAGTTGGAGATATAAAAAAAAAAAGCTAGCAGGAAACTTAGGTGAACCTAATAAAAGACTTTCTTACAAAGGGTAGAAGTCTGTTAGCTGGGAGGGCAGCTGTCTAAGCTGCCAAAACAAAGAGATAAAAAAATACAGCAGACAAAACTACTGAGAAATTCATTCCCTTCTTCCAAAGCCGCAGAGGGTGAGGCAACACTCAGTTAGTAAAACACTTCCCACTCTCCATGTGTGCCTTCTGACCCTTAGTCCAAGACAGCTATCCTTTTTTTTTTTTTAACTTTAGTTAGATAAAATTGATATGCGGCATTATTAAGGACTGTACCAAATTTCAGCAATTTTGTCCTCCTAGCTTAGTAATATGTGTTTATTTTTATATTTCAATTTACCTATTTTCTTTAAAAGTTGTTTCATTATAAATTTATTAAAGCAACTTCTTCCTAGCTAAGAAAAATCTGCTTTTCATGGATACTAAGTACTCTGAAGGTTTATATTAATATTTATTTTTGAGATAGTGATATATCTTTTAAAATTACCTTTATGCTAACAGATATTAAGGTTTTCATTTTGTTTTTTGGTCTGAGTTGATTTATAAGTATTTACAGAATAGCAGTGTATCTTTTCTGAGTTATTTTAACCTTCCCTCACATTCTCATTTCCATTTAGAAATGTGACAATTGATTTTTACTTCATTCAAATGATTGTTACCTCGAGAATTAATGAATATATTTTTCAAATGCTAATCTTTTCGTGAAATGAAAGTGCTCTTTAGCTATTCTGTTCATTGCATGTTATAAAAATAATTTTTGGAAGTAGATTTTTTAAAACAAATTGGCATCTGATAATTCCATATGTTAATTTATTTGGTTCTCCACCTTCTAGTCTTATTAAGGGAAATTATTTAACATTTGATTAAGTCCAATGGTGCAGTGTTTTTAAGGAGTATTTTCCAGAAAATTGAAACAGCCTGGGCAATCTAGAAGGAAAGAGATGAAGGCCTCTTTTCTCTCTTTCCTTAATTTAGACTCTGCATTAGTTTTCTATTACAGTGTGACAAGTTACCATAAACACAAGTAGCTTAAAACAATACACATTTTTTATCTCAAGGTTTCTTGGGACAGGCTTGGTTTCACTAGCTCTGCTCAGGGTCTCACAAATTTGCAGTCAAGGTACCAGCTGGGCTCAGTTCTCATCTGGACCTTGGGATCTATTCCCAAGCTCATTCAGATTGTTTGAGGAATTCAAACAGCTATAAGATAGAAGCCCATAGCTTCTAGAGGCCATTCCTCTCCATTTTCAGTTCACAACATGGCTGTTTGCTTCTTTAAGGCCAGAAAGAGGATCTTTCTATTTTGAGGGCACCAATTCCTTAAAGGACTCATTTGATTAGGTCAGCCCCACCAAAAATCATTCCCTTTTTAACTCAAAGCCAATTGATTAGAGATATTTACTACATTTGCAAACATCCCTATACTTCTGCTATAAGACATAATATAACAAAATCATAGGAGTGACAACCCATCCTATTCACAGATTCCACCAATACTAAATAAAGGGGAGAGATTAATACAAGGGCATGGATCATTAGCAGTCAGTTTAGAATTCTGCCTATACCACAGGTCCTATTTTATTTAACCAGTTTCTTACATCCTATTTTTCAGACCTCACCACAAGCTCTTCAAGTAGAGGCCCAAGGCACAGAAAAATCATAGAACTACCAACTCTGAGGCCCTCCTTGGCATGGCCGAGTCTCTCTCCCCAGGGACTTCCCACATTACTTTTCCTACCATTTCTCCTATAGTTGTGCTGGAATTTTGAAATGTAGTGTCTGTAATGCTGTCTTCACAGGCTGTAAACCAAATCTGACCATCCACCCAAAAGCATAAGACCTAATTACATCAAAAGCACCAAAGAAATAGCCTCATAAATTCATCACAAATCTGAAATCTATAAAGTGATAGTACATGTACCATTGAGCACAGGTATATCAAAAATGTTCTTGTCTTTGATAATGAAATTTTCAGGACAATTCCTTATTTTCTTGTAAAAAGTTAAAATATAATCTTGTTCAGTTTTCCCTGTTACTGATACTTTACATTAATGTATTTCAAGAGCAATAAATATCTATTAAGATGTTTTGTCCTTTCATTCTATTGATTTTTTGGTACATGTGACAGAGTAAAAGGAGAAACCTAGTGACTTCCTCTGACATCTATTATTCATAACAGTAAAGAGTATTTTTGCTTCTCAACATTATTGAATCAGAATACTGAAACCAAAATCAGTAAAAATGAACTTCAAATAATTTTAAATACTCTGAGGTACTAATTGTTTCCTATAGCTTCCTATTCTTAAAAGACAAAAACTCTAAAGCTAAATGCCAGGCTCATAGAATACCTCATACTTTAAAATATCTAATACATTAAAAATGCAAAAAAAGAAAAAAAGTCCTGTAGCTCCCATTTAGAAATATTCACTAATTTCATCAACATTTTGGTTAACATCATGCTGAAGATAATACTGTTGTTGAGGACAAAGGTAGGCTAACTCTGTGCCCTGCTCTAAAAGGTCATGTGTAGAATCTCATTTAAGCTCTACAACAAGCCTATAAGACAGATGCACTTGCTATCCCCATTTTACAGATGAGGCTTAGCTTAGTTATTCAGTGACGTACTTCTGGTCTCTCTGATGCCCAGTTTACATTTTTGCTGTAACACATGCAATTGGTGTCCACATCCTAGCTGCACTCTGTTTCCCTAAATACCATTGCTATATCAAGCACTTGGAACTTTCTGCAGTTACAGGAGCATGCATGGCCCACACATAGGAAAGGCCACGGGCGCCACACCTTTGGGAGTAAGCCTTGAGAATGGCAAATGGGAATTGCTAAATAAATAACCCATCTTTTTGGATCCTCACTGGGACTTGCTGGGGGCATTCTACACCATGTCTTAGAGTACCTAGAAGTAACCTACTTCTTCGCTCACTCTGTACTGACCCCCTTCTCCTCCCTGTCTCACCTCACCCTTATCTTTACTTTCTGGGAGTATACACCAAAGAAACTCAAATCCCTGTCTCAATCTAAAAAATATGGTCTTTTCTTCTGTGACAGACTGCTAATAAGATACAATTTTTTAAAAATTGACCGAAATTTGAGAATTTTTAAATCTGAACACACTTTTCGGGAAGGAATTAATTTTCATTATTCTTATAATTTATACCCACAGATTTTCTTTAACAGAGAAAAAAACAAAGCTTTGTCCATTCTTTTCTATATTTAACCAGGAATTATTCTCCAATAACTTCTTTTAATAGGTAATACATTCTCAAACCAAAAAACTTTATATACAATTTTGTAGTTATTGTTTCTAAGTACACTTTGGTACAAAACTGTAATCCTTTAAATTTCTAAACAATTCAGCAGTCTACATTTTTTAAATGTTTGTAAATAACAAATCGGTCATTCTTCAAATATGAAGAAAATTTTATTTCAGACCATATTGTAGAACATCTACACATATTCATATTGAACAAATTCCATGCTTAACAGGAAAGGTAAGACAAATAAATAGCTGGGGCATAATAAATGATAAACTACATGCTATAATGATAGACAGTCTTCTTTTCCCCAGAATCATTTTCTTTTCACATTCTAAAGTTGACAGGCTTAGAACCATGAGTTTACATTTCAAATAATTGTAAAGATCTAGGATGCTTCTCTTTTCTCAAGAGAGGATCTGCTTACATTAGAAAGATAAGCTCTTTTTCTCTCTCTCAAGAATGGAGGGCACCATGCAACATATATATGCCTTACTGTTGAATTGAACACCTGAAACTGGATTTCATTAACCAATGTTACCATAATAAAAAAAAATGGATAAAAACAAAAATAGATAAACAAAATTAAAATTTAAAAATGCAAAAAAAAAAAAAAAAGAACAAAGGAGGGGTTGCTGTGAAGCAGTTCCAATAGAAGCTACAAATTGCATTGAATAATTTGGGGATTCCTCTCCTTAAGTACAGACCTCCTGTATGTATAGCTGACATTTGCTCTCATTGCATCTTCCCAAAGGGGGATAGTGGGGCATGGGAAACCAATCTTCTATGTAATAATGTCAGATCTTTGATATAGAAAACTGGTGTTTACTATTAGGGTAAAATAAATAAAAACAGATATTAAAACATCAATAAAATGTTCTTAAGAGTAAATCTTTAAATTGGCCTATGAGGGGCCTTTTCATTTGCAAAAAAAAAAAAAAAAAATTGCAATAAATTTCTAATACACGCTCATAACTAAATTGATGAAAATGTTTTATTTCTATAATTCTTGGAGGATCCACAGAGACAGCCTGCTTCATACTGTAAAAAATATATATATAAACAGAGCCACTTCAAAATGGAGTTGGAGCTGTTATCCATAGGAATTGCGTTACCCATTTTCCTCCTCAGACCTTTGGAATGTTAAAACTGGGCAGAATCACCTATGGACTGGGCCTAAAGCAGCATTGTACTTCAAACAACTGTTTGCAAAGCCAACAGGAAAGCAGACATTATGACTAGAGAACATTATGAAAATTAGAGACTTCCTTTAGAATTAGCATCACTATGTTAGCTTATCTGCATCTATAGAAATCCCTTCTATTCATGTAATCATTCCCCTTCCCTTTCTCATAAACACCCTTTGCCTTCACCTCCTCATGGGAACACTATTTGTGCCTGAATCAGTGCTTCTAGAATTGCTATTCTTTTGAATCACAAATAAACACTTGTTGCTTCTCACTTTGGCCTTTTATTTTAGGTTAAATAAGAACATCAAAGTCAAGCAGACATCAGCCTCTAGATCAAGGAACAATGCAAGAATGAACACTCAAGATTATTTGTGTTTCCCTAACCTTCTCCTTTAAGAGCAGCTATGACCAACAAACTACTAGATTGGGACAATTTGAACTCAAGTTCAGAGCTCCCTCATGTCAAAGTCTAATGGCATTTGAAAGGACTCTTGTTTTGTGGTTTTAGGGCACCTTGCTATCTAATGTTAGGCCTAGGAGAAGTGAAATGAGCCTGAGGGCCTGGGTGAAATTGGAGGGAGAGTTTAGTGTCTAGAAGACATCATGGGATCCAGGAAAGAGAGCCCAGAATGGCTTCACAGAAAATGTTTTAGATCTGGAGAGTGTTGTGGTCTCTGTATTTGAGATGTTCCATGTGACTGTCTGCTGTGTCACTGAAGTGTGATCAAAACTCTGAGAAAAAAAGCCTAGGGTGAATAAATAATCATCACTGAAGTCTTGTGGTTTGCCCTAGGAGAATTTTTTTGCATATGGTTTTATGACTATAATTTCATATGCTTATTAGCTAAAATTATATATAGCAATTGATGTGGTGATTATCTGATTTGTCTATGACTGTGATTATTTGTGTGTATGTGTGTGTGTGAATGTGGCCAGTGAGATTCTTTAGACATTCATATCCTCAGTTCTCAAACTTTACCATATAGCAGAATCACCTAGACACTTTCTTAAAATACGGATTGGTAGGCTCATACCCACAGTTTATGATTCAGTAGGTCTGGGATGGAGCTCAAGAATTTGCAAGTTCCAAAGTGATGCTGATGCTGCTGGTCTGGAGACCAAACTGAGAATTGTTGTACTGTATCTACATCTACTCATTTTTTTAAGAGCACCTTTAAAAATTATGAATGACTGCTCATGTTACAAGAACATCTGTTAAACAAGTATACATTGAAAACAGAAGAAAAAAAGAATCTCTTTGCTAATTTCGGAAGTTGAAAGAGACAGGGACACTTTTCCTATAGAGAGTGAACTGAAGATACAGCTCTAATTTTAAAAAGAACAAACTATTGAGCAAGATAACTTTACCACTTGGAGCAAAAGAGCTATCCCTAAACCATGTTAAGACAGAATTTTTTTGCAAGCCACCTATCTCTGGAGGGAAATCAACCAGACTGTATAGTCTCTAATTTAATAGAGCTTATATTGGTCTTGAGATTAATAAATGCATATAAATTTAGATTAAAGAGTCTCAAAACTCTCCTCTCTCACATAAATGGGAAAAAAGTTGCTCAAAGGGAATGGTAGTTTTATTTAATAGGTGTCTTGGTTACTAAGATAAAGCAAAGAACAAAAGACATGCTAATAGCCCGCCTTTAAGAAACCATTTTGTCTTAAGACTTTAACCCAAGAGTTAAGGATTGTCAGTATTACCTGGTAAATAAATATTGAGTAACTGTAAAAAATTCTTCAAATCGACTTAAATACTTTTAATACTCCTGATCACAGTAAATACTTAAATAACTTAAATTATTTCATATACATATGTGTATATTTAATATACATACATACTGAGGTAATTTAAAACTATCTTTTGCAAATAATCAGACCAGGTGTTGCCAGGGGAAAGAAGTATAGTGGGAATGAACCACAAAGGATCATGAGGGAACTTTCTGAGGTGATGGAAGTGTTTTATATTTTGATTTAGGTGGTAGTCATGACTGTATATGCCTGTCAGACTCATCAAACTGTAGTTTTACCGTGTGTAAATGAAACCTCAATAAACTTAAGTTGAAAAAAAATTTAATTAAAGTATTTTTAAAGAAGCTTGTGTATCATAGAGGGCTGATAGTTCAAAAAGAAAAATTGTCATTGCGTATGGAGTCTATCCTCAACATAAGATAGTAAAAAATTTATTTGGTTTCTGCATAGATGAAAGAAAGTTTTACTGCACTCAAACCAAACACATACTTTAAAAAGTGTCTGCTTTTATGCTGTTTTTAAGTATTTTATGACCATGGTGAGTTATTTTTTTTAAATAAATAGAGTAAAAAGGGCTCACTATGTCTAGACAGCCTAAAAGCACTATACTATTTGTTTTACCTTTGTTATGGTTGCTATAAAGTGTAGTTACTTTGGTTAATAACACAGGCAAGGTTGTAGCTACTTCTTGTCCTTGAGCACCTGTGGGCTTGTCTTGAAATTTTTTATTTTGCTCTTCTCCAAGATCAGGCCCTAAATTTGGACTAATAAAACTGACAGGGTTATTTTTCATACCCAAGCAACTTTGGTCCTTCCTCAGTGACTAATAGGTAGCACCAAGGACTTGCTCCCTCACCTTAAAACACTTCCTATGGCACTCAAGAGGAAGGAGGGACCTCTTGATACAATTAGGTTTAGCTTGATTGTCCCATTTTTCTTAATTTTCTCAATACTTGCCCTACTGCAGGGAAAATGGGACATGACTTTTGTTGTATGCTCTACAGTATTGATTGTAAGGCTTTGGAGATTTGCAAATGTCTTCACTGCCCATAATATATTTTTCCCCTAGGGTAAACATCATCTATTACGATTATGCCCAGTAGCTTATGTATGCACTTCCAAAAGGAGATTCTACCCTCTTCTATTCTGATATCATTGGTTTCTAAACTAAATTAACCAGAAACATTCAGTCTATCAACAGCAAGTGGCCTCAGTTCTCCCTTTATGCTCGCCTAAATGTTCCTACTATTAGCTACAGACCAGACTTGTGTCTTCTGAAAATATTACAAAGAAAATCAGTCTCAGACCTTGGTAGAAAAGACTGTTGAGGCTGCTAAGATAAACTCATGGGCTCTAAATTGGGATTGCCACCCTGAGTAAATTCCTGACTGACTATGCCAAGGGACTTAAAAGTTGGAATTTCCAGAACTATTTTGGTCCAAAGACAAATGATCTTGTAAAAGCAGACTACTAACCCAAGATAGCATAAAAAAAAAAAAGATAGGACCTTGTGAAAGAGACATCTTTAATTGTAGTTATTTGTTTTAGAGTATTGTTGGTATTATTTTTAATGGGTTATTATATGATAAGCACATGATAAAACCCCTTTAGTCCCTTCTGCTCTTTCTCTAACCCCAAACTTAGAAAATTCAATTAGTGCTAATTATCATGAATTCCCTATCTTAAAATAATCTTAATCGATGGGCCTACAAGCTTACGTAGGTTTGGCTATATCAAACAGCTGTACCAAAAGTGTGAAACCGTTCCTAATTGTTGTACTATGCCAATTGACTTTTCAAAATGTATAGAAAGGGTAATATTGTATACTTTGTATGACCTAATTTCAGGGAATATGAATTTGGCAGTTCTGCACAGGTTATTCTCCGCTGCTAGACAGCTGTTACAGTAAATGTTTTATAGAATGACTGGACTACTAATGATTGATGAGGCAAAGGGGCAGAGAATGCAGGAAGAGCAGGGAACCATACCTCCTGCCTGTCTAGTGGTGGATAATTGCTTAGCACTGATGCTAACACCAGTGTGATATTTATCTCAGTCATTATGCCTTTCTGGGCACTACTGACAGGCATTTTTATGATCACATTGTGTAGGCTTACAGAACACAGCTAACCATCAACTCCAAGGCCTGTGTATGTTGGCCAGGGCGGTTAGGCCGAAGTTAAAGCAAAAATGGAGAAAGTGGGTCACTTACAAAGAGGAAGTTAGTTTGTTCACATAAACTTCTATACACTGTCCTCCTCTTTCTTCTTCCTATGAGCACAATACATCCAAATCCAGGAAGACACAAAATTTTCCTTATGCTTACACAAAGAAGGAGCGTAACTTTTAAGATGTCTAAATATGAAAAATCATGAATACAAGCTAATTAACATCAGGTGAATTTAAGGACAACATCTAATAAATGGAATTCAGATATGAATTTTTAAATACTTAAGTTTAAAATCATCCTTTGTTAGCAGAGATGCTGAATTAAATTATACTTATCCTAAAATGAGTTCATGTATAATCAAATCATATCTCTAAAAACCCACCATTGGAAAATCTAAAGTAAATATGATATGTATTGATTTGCCTTATATATAAACTGCTGGGACAGTGTCAGATATTGTACACAGTGACTTTCCTGGGTCCTTTTACTTTTCATGGCAATGTAGCTACTTGAAAAGTTCCATAAAAATTTATTCTTTTTCCCATTTAAATATAATTTAGCAAAGCAAATCTGTAACCATAAGAGTAGAAGAAATAGCACACTTAAATATTATTTAATTAGGTGTGCTATGACTTCATTTCATATGTGGAAACATCGTCTCTTCAGAACTGGTATAGCACCTGCTCTTAAGGAGTCCCAGGTGTACATTTGCTAAAGAATGGCACCTCTGAGCAAACCTTGGGAGTTTTGAAGATATACCTCCATGTATATAGTGCAGCCTAGTGAAGAGCCACTGCACTCTTTGCTTCTGGCTCAGAATAAAGTATAAAGACTAGTATAAAAATCTTTCTATGAAATGGTGCAGTCTTGGAGTCTTTTACAAAATCTCTGGATATAAATTAATTTTTAGAGTTTAGAAATTGTATAGTGTCGACTTAAATTAAGGGAATCTTTGTGTGTCAATGAGTGATATTTTTATATCTATTAAAATAAAGACATAAAAAGACAACATATATTGTACATATATACAATACATTGTATATAAAATAAAGACATAAAAATACGACATATATTGTATATATAATATATTCACACACATATATTATACATAAGCTTATGAAGCTTATGAAGCTTATGTATAATATATGTGTGTGAATATATTATATATACATATATATATATAGCTTAAGATCATACATTAGCAGCTAAAGACTATGAGAAATAGTTATCATTAAAACTGAATCACTATGATTTTAAAAAGTTTTTTTTTTTCCTAATGGTAGGAAACTGCTAAAAAGGAATAACATTAACAAGTATAGGTAAATAATTGTGTCTGTATTGGGTAAAACAAACCTCTATCTGATTTCACCATCAACGCAAAAAAGAATTGACTGGCAACACCTTCAATTCAGGATTTTAGCACAAAAGTGCAATGTGACAGACCTTTTCTTGAGCAAAATAGCTCTTTAAATGCTGTGTAAACTTAAAGGAGGGGCTGCCTTTAAACTTAAAAGAGTAGCTCAAACCTGCTCAGAAACAAACCTTTCTCTGATGATGTAAGTTGCATTCTCCTTCTGGAAAAAAAAGGAACATTCATAATGTTTAATTTTCTGATTAGCTTTAATGGAATAAAGATTTTTTCTAGGGAGCATCAGTATATATATATATATTTTGACCCAGAGGTCAAAACCAAAGGGACCCTAAACACCGAACAGTGAGTGAATGTACTAGGGTGGCAGCTGCTCTTAAAGCCAATCCTGTTTAGATTAGAGGAAAGAAGCATAAATGCTAAATATCATGCCTGATGCTTAATATGCACTAGGAATATTACCATGCCTTACCCACTCAGAGAATAACTAAGAGCTTTCATAAATTACATTCTAATGACAGAATTGTTGCCAGGCCCTCCAATGTGAAAGGGGCTTTGTTTATACTTAGAATACAGAATATGTCTGAGTTTAATCAAGCTGAATTTATTTTTGAAAAAAAAAAAAGGTTTCCAATTCATTTTCTCAGATCTGGCTGTTTTATAATTGATATGATTTCTCAAGTAGTGAGGTGTTACTAAACAGTGAGAAAAGTGAAGCTTGTCAGGGGGGTAACCAAGCTTGTCAGGGAGGTAACCTTCTAAATCTTTTCCCAGGCCCCAGGTTTCTATAATTCTTACTCCAACCTGAAAACATTGTTCTCAAAACACTTGGAAACTTTCCTTTAGCACTTACACATCAGATTCACAGAGTTGACAGCAGGAGTCTTGGAGTGACTGATTGAAATTCTCTAATTTTACTCAACACATGGATTTTTAACACTGTTATAAATAGAATCCATCTCCATCCTATTGTCCTATATGTATATCATTTATGTGTATATAAATTCACAAATTTAAAGTGCTCCAATAATAACTATGCAATCATATGCTAAAACATGTTATTCATAAGTGGATCTAAGATCATTTTTAATCAGTCCCAAACTTAACTCAAGTTGTTTCTTCTGTTTAAATTTCTCATATCTATCCAAAAGAAGCTTCATGAATGCTAGACAAGTCAAATAGTGAAGCTAGATGGGAGTTTGCATTTTAAATACTTTGGGACATTCTTCACTTTGAAAAGTAATATTTTTCTCTCATTTTTCCTAAGAACATGACCCTCTCATTTACTTTAAAACATTCCTATTTTTGGTAGAGATATCTATAGAGAATAAAGTACTTCTTTAAGAAGGACCCTTGTGCATGTACAGTGCCATCTAGACTCAGAATTGTGGAACAAAATTGTGCACGCCTTGTCCTCAGCTCAGATAATTGACATCATATTTTGCCAGAGTTTGCCTGATGTTTTCTCATGATTACTTTTACTTTATGCATTATGACACAAATCCCACAGAAATGATGTGCCTTTCTCAGTATACCATACCAGGAGATCCATAATGTCTGTCTCGTTACTGCTGATGTTAACTTTGATCACTTACTAAAGGTGGTGTCTCCCGTTTCTCTACTGTTCTTATTTTTTTCTTTGTGATTCATATGCATCTTGTTGGGAAATTATTTGAAATGATGCAAATATCCTGTTTCTCATCATAATTTTACATCTACAGATTTAGCATCAATTGATGATTTTTGCCTGCAACAATAATCACTGTGTTGTTTGTTAAAAAGTAATTTTCTATTTCTATTTTCCCTTCTATATTTGTTCATTGGAATTCTACAATAAGGAAAAGCTGTGACTTCTCCCATGCTTATTAATTATTCAATTATTACTCATAGTTATTTATATCATTCTATGGGTTATAATCTATTATTGACACTATTTATTTTACTGCTGAAATTGTTCCAGCTCTGGTCATTAGGAGCTCTTTTAAGTCGGTTTCTATGTCATTTTGATATTCTACCATCAATTTTTGAGTATATCCTCAGTTTCTGGTACTGCAACATGTTCCAGGTTCATCTTGTATTTTGCTGCCCTGGATCTGTGATCAACCATTTCTCCAGGAGCCCTGCTTTTATACAGCAAAATGGTGGCTGTTGTTCCCACTGCTATCCAGTCCTTTCCTCACAGGAGCCCTGCTTTTATTGTGGAAATTATATTTAGAAACCAAGATCTGGGCCCAAGGTGTGTTGATTACTACTCTGTGATTACACCTTTGTGATTGCTTCTAGGCCCTTTTAGCACAGATTTAGGAAACACACACACACACGCACACACTCGCGTGCGCGCGCACACACACACACGTACCTCTCCATTTCAATTGTTAACTATCTATTAAAAACTGTTAGTTCATACTGATACCTCTTAAAGGCCATGGTTCATTCTGCTTCTGCTGTTGTATATTTGTAACTTCCTTCTCTAATAGTAAAAACCTGGCTCTCATTATCTACATTGCTCATTGTAAATATACATATTAAGTAGTTTCAGAATTGATACTCATGCTCTAGAATACATTACTTATGTATAGTTATTTTTGTCTTGAGTTTTATAATGTATAATCCAAATACTGTTTTACATAATCACTTCAATAAGTTGTTTTATTCTCCATCTCCCTGAGGTGTGGATATAATTATATTTCACTTTGGGTTCCACCCCTCCCACATCCTGGTTGATATTTATTTGTTTGTTTGTTTGTCTCTTTCTTTCTTTCTTCATTCATTCATTCATTCATTCATTAATAACAGGGTTGAAATATTGCCACAGGCAAAGAGAATTATACAAGGTTTGCTCAGAGAAATGTCACTTCCTCCTCCCTCCTCTTTACATTCTCATCCCCCATTTTTGACACCTGTTTTAGAACATTATGTATGTTACCAATCTCATTAGTTTCTGGAGTCTACTTTTAATATATCTTTTTGATCCAATAAGAAGATAATGCAAAATTTCTAAACTCCTTTCTCACTCGCATGAAACATTCCATACTGCCACTCTTTGCACTTTGCCTTTTCACTTAATAATATATCTTGTAACTCTTTCCATATCAATTCCTAGAGATTTTCCTTTTTCTTTATTTTACCACTGTAGAGTATTTCAGCATGAAGATGCACCATGATTTACTTAGCCACCTTTCCTATTTATGGGTATTTTATAATTATAAACAATTATGTAATAATAACATGTGCATATGTATTTACTATTGTTGAGAGGGCAAACTATGACTAAAAGTTTGATCTCCCAATGCATTATTTGATTCTGCTTTGTTTTATTTTATTTTATTTTTTCAATTCTGTTTTAGATCAAATGATGTAATATAATTAAGAGTGTTCTATAAACTATAAATGTAATATAAACATAGCAAAATAAAACTATTCTGTTAATAGCATTATTTTCTCTCTCTAATTGTAACTTCTTTTGAGACAAGCAGTTCAATTCAATAAACATTTGTCCTCAGTTACTAAATCAGATGGTCAATTTTGAAAATTTCTGCCATGTGTTTAAATTCTAACATTTCCAATCACATTTTCACTAATTAAGAATGTTTTGAAATTTATTCATTTTTACTTAAAAACTAAATCCACTGTTTGTATAGTTTCTAGCCTTAAAAAGACATATTAAATTATTTTTCTATTTTATTCTTATAGAGACAGAAGATAAAAAATTACAAACTATGGTCTTAATTTAGTTCTTTCCAGTCCCTAAGTATGGATGTTGATAGGGTTGGAGGAGAAAAACAAAGTTCATGTAATGCCAGGTGCACTTACCAGGTTCTCTGACGATGAGTTAGAAGCTTAGGGACTCTCCTTCCTAGTGGGAGGAGTTACACCAAATTCAGTTTCCTCTGGAATTGTGGGATTTCAGGGCCCTCAGTTCTCCACATCCTGAATAGTGGATATTTTGAAATGTACAAAGGATGCCAAATGGTTTGTTTAGGGTCTGTGTCTGGTCCTGCCTCTAACCTGGGTTCAAGGACTCCCTAAAGTAGCCCAGGCTAGTTCATCAGGAAATTGCCTTGGGATCCAGAATCCAGGAACTGTAAAGAGTATTTGCCTTGTCTTTTCCTTCATTATGGCCTACAAAGACCTGTTTAATCTACCTAATGAGACTACCGTCAGGTCCAACTAAGCCTCACTAAAACACTTATTGAAATCTCTAAAGTTTTGGTAAGATACTAGTTCTGGTTCTGCAATTTTAGCAGATTCAACTAAGTAAATCATTGCAAAAAAAAAAAAAAAAAAAAAAAAAGAATGTCAGGTCTGCCAAAAGGTGACTTTTGATATGGCTTCGAATATGTGCCTCATCTACTTAACTGATTGTGTCACTAACTATATATAATGCAGGCTCCAATATGTCAGCAGATTGGTAGGGACTTTGCTGTCTGGGTTGAGCTACTTCAGAGCCTTTGAACTTGCATCATAACCTCTTCCTCCACGGTCACAGGAGTCAGACAATGTTTTGAACCACATCATTGAACCCAACCTTCTAAAAATTATAATATTATAGTAGTATTTTTAACTTAAACAACCACAAGAAAAACAAATTTTGACAAAAACACACAGAATAAACTTCCAAGTGAGTTGTTCGTGTGATCTTACCTCCTCGATCTCGGGCAGCTAAACTTTGACCCCTTCTTAATGTAATATCCAATTGGTACATTCCGGGATCAGCCAAGGGGACATCTGCATTACTGGTTCCAGAAGTATTTATTTTCTGGAAAACAAGAAATATACAAAATATTAAATTTATTATCTCTCTTCTATTTCTTCTAAGGGGGGACCATATACAGCTTAACACAAACTATAAGAATTAGTCAATAAAATAAATCATCTTGTAAATTCACACATCATAATCACCTGGTTCTCTAAAAGTTTTGAAATTCATAAAATTCTTTAGACTTAAAAACATGGCGATATAGGAATTCCTGTTTTAACTCAGAAATAACAAATGTAATATAAAAAACATTTCCCATGGATAACCTCAGATAGTTCAACTAAGAAAGGCTAACATAGTGCCTGAAGTAAAAATACAATCAATGATGAATAAAGAATAAAGCTATGTAAGAGCCATTGATTTCCACATAACTCAGATGAAAATTAAAATGATTTATTTAGGTGACTTTGTTGACTCCTTTATCCAAGCAAAAGGATTACATATTTTTATTTCAGCCCCAACATTAAATACGATATAATTATACAGAAATCAATTCACATAACATTTTGACAATATTCGCAAGAGATATATTGGCAGTGGAATTAAATTTCTAATCCTATTTTCTATGGAATAAAAATACACAAGCTACTTCTAGAACTAAAAATCTTGTTAAGACTACCTCTACAGAATATCTTTAGCAGTAATATACTCTTAATTTCCTAGGCATTGAGTTACAAATGCACTTGAAGAGAAATAACTATATTAAAACAACACAAAAGAAACATAATAAAAATTGTACAGGTCATAGTTTCTACTTGCTGCCATTTAAATATAACAGGAACATTTACTTCACATGTTTGAGATGATTTAAATTTTTTATAGTTCTTTTTCCAGTTCAAAAAGAAATGTTCTTTTGCTTTGGAATAGTGTGCCTGCATAAGGTAAAATATTATACACCAGTCTGGCTCTTTTAGTTCTATAATATACATGAAATAGAACTATAAAGCAGCATTTTTTGAGGTTTCAAGATCAAGAAGCTTTCCTATAGGAGCAATTATCATTTAAAATAAGAAGCAGCACAACTTTGACTGGTAATCCAAACTTATCATTTCTTCTTTGGTAATAACAATAAAAAAATTCACTTCTTCTCATGATGTTCCTGTTTCCATATATGATAGCATCACCCTCTTAATTGCTCAGGCTAGAAATTGATGAGCTAGCCTTGATTTCTTCACTTCCCTTCCTCCCACATTGAAATAGTTGCCAAATCTCATCTACTCCATTTCCATATTGCATCCTCAAATTATCTTTTCTTTTAACTCCTATTACCACTAATTTGGATCAGACCTTCAAACAACAGAAGAATGAAAGGAAAAATGATTGCCTTGATCTTAACTCAAACATCCAGTTGCCCTACTTTCTTGGGGTTATCAATTCTAACAATTTAGGATATATCCTTCCATACTTTTGAAGGTATTATACAAACAAATACACATACATAATAGTTTATTTTTGTGGTTGAGTTTTCAGTTTTTGTTTCTTGTTAACAAAGAAAGCATTATATTTTGTCTATTACTTCACAATTTATTTAACTTAAGAAAAATATCATGGGCACTTTTCTAACCAACACATACAGATTTATGCAGTTTTTTAGAGGTACATCATTTTCTACAGTGTGGGAATACCATACTTTATTCAATCATTTTCCTGCTGATGAACATATGAGTTGGTTTCAGCATTTGCCGCTACTAGGACTTACACTTTTATTTCTTAGAACATGAATGTTTCAAAAAAGATTTAAATAGATCACACTCCTATTGAGAGTTACAAAAGTGCTTAGTTTCCACATCCTGCTAGAATAGGACTTACTAATTTTGAAGTTGGTAGGCAAAAAATGTTATCTCCCTTTAATATACATTTCCAAATCTATGATAAGATATCTCAAAACTAGTGTAAATGGCAAGAGAGTTGATAGCTGCTCCTGAGCCACACAGAACATACCAACCTGGAAAAAGAGAAAGCCAACCACAACCACGGTCTTCTAAACAACTTTCCAAAAACATCTGTATGCAGGTCTAATTAATAAGCAATATTTAAATTCAAATCCAGCAAACATTTAAGTTCCCAATATGTTCCAAGCCTTTTGTCAAGTTCTTTTACATAATTGTTTCAAAATGAAAAAATCCATTTATAAATATCAAATTTAGATGGATTTACTACTTTAAAAACAATGGAATAAAATTTACAGAAAAAGAGAAAATCTTCTACCTAACCTACATCCCTTTAGTGTTTTGATAGGTACCTTAAAGGCAGAAAAGTTTGAATGCTCAGATATCTGTATTTTTTTATCCTCATTGCTCTTTTTAGTGCTCTTGAAGTTTAGAGTGAGTAATTTATAGAGTACTTGATTTTATATTTAAAAAATATACTATATGGGTAAGGTAAGAAATTTTCAAAGGTAATTTTAACTATACTAGATTTTTTTGCTTTAGCTGTTTTAGAATTTGATACTTTGTTAAGACAGGACTTCACTGGATTTACATTTATTGGCTTTTTAAAACCTGAATAATATTCCTGTGTGTGTGTCTGTGTGTATCACATTTTTTTGTACATTCATCCAATAACAGGCATTTAGGTTGTTTCCATATCTTGGAATAATACTATTAATGAATGTAAGAGTGCAGATATCTCTCCAAAATACTAATTTCATATCCTTAGGATACATGCCAGCTTACCCCTCTTGTTCTCCATGTCTTTCTACCTACTCTTCAAGGGTGACTTCATTAGCACTTTATATCTTTCTTGTCTATTATCACATTCTATCATATGTTATATTTGCCATTCTAGACTGTAAACTTTTAAAATCAGGAATAGAGTGTTTAAGGATCAAATTGAACATAAATTGTGATAGAGGGTATGAGGATAGAAAAATATTTTTAAGGGCACATGACCTAGCTGGATAGACACGTACATAGGGATCTACAACAAAGTTGACTACTTCGTGGGAAGTTTGTTCACTCTCTCTTCCCCTGTGCCCAATATGGCATCTAATCTGTTTTAGCACCTTTCTTTCATGAGGAACCTAAGTATAACCTTCGAATTCTTGTCAATACAGTGCTCTAGGCTGCCATTACCAATTGATCAAAATTGGTACTTAAAATGAAATTCTGTCTACCCAACTGTTATAATTAAAGACAGACTGTGCTATAAGGGAGTTATTAAGTCCTTAAGAGAGTTGGAAAGATTGGTTATTATGGGGGAAAAATCTGAGGTAGCCTCATAGAAATGACAATGGAGTAGGGTGTGAAAATATGGGTAGGACTTTGACAAGTGAAGATTTAAAATAAGGGAGAATGGGAAAATCAATGTGAGTCCAACGGTGAGTAGTCACCAGAGGGTGCATCACTGGAACGTGTGAGAAGTAAGGGGGAAAGGATGATTGATGTACAGTGATGCCAGTTCAGCCTGTGGGCATCAGGAAGCCATCAATGGCTTTTGAAGAGAGAAACAATATAACCAGATCTAATTTAATGAACCTTTATTGCCTATCTTTCATCTTTTCTGTTCTAGACTAAGTGCTTAGATTTCTAAGTGCTTAGAGATGAACGAAACTAGGCCATTTCTCTCTGCAGGATGGAAGAGAATAGAAAAATTCTGTAAATATAGAAATTATTTTAAAGGTTTATAAAAGTCCAGTTTAAGTCACAAGGGTCTCATCTAGTCAGTGATAATGGAAATAAAAGATGAATTTGAGAGATATTGAGGAGATTCAATCAGCTGACTTTGTCAACTGATGAAATGTGGGAGATATGAGAAATGGATGGATGAGTCACTCAGAAGTTTGAGCTGAGCTCTTGGGAGAATAGTAATGTCAGTAGTAGAAAGTGGACATGAGAGGAGGGGCAAGTTCCAGGCCACCACTGGGTCAAGTTCCAAGGATATCTCCAACTCTATAAAAGGAGACAATCAAGAACTTAAGTAGATCTAGAGAGACATCTTTCCTCAGGCCCACTGAAATGGTCCCAAGAAGAAAACTGGTAGGCCAATTATGAAGCAGTACTATAAATTCAATGTTTTTTATTGTAAAGTATCTTTTTATAAATGTTTATTAAGTTCTCAAATGTAAAGATTTGGTAGGAAAGATGTATCTGAAGTGCTAGGCACACATGTAGCTCTAATACAAACTTTGTCATTTAATTTATTTATATTTTTTAAAAAGATTTTTATTAAAATGTAGCTAACATACAATATTGTATTAGTTTCAGGTATGTATCATAGTTATTCAACATTTATGTATCTAAAGAAGTGATCACCATGATAAGTTCAGTGACCACGTGACACCATACAACGCTATCACAATATTATTGACTATGCTGCACACTACATCCCCATGACTTCAAACTTTATCATTTAAATCTTTCATTTCTTCAAATTTGACATATATTTAATGACTATTATTAGAATTTCAAATAGACCCTTCCTTTCCTTAAATACTATGCCCCACGCTTAGATGTATTGTATTTTTTTGAACCATTTTATTGAGGTATGATTGATATGTAAAAAGCTGCATATACTTAATGTATATAACTCAATGAGTTTGAGGATAGGTATATGCTTGTGAAATCATCACCACAGTCAAGGCCACAAATGCCACAAACATATTTAACACTTCCCAAAGTTTCCTCTGGCTCCCCTCATTGTCATTATTGTCATTTTTGTGTGTGTAGTAGGAACACTTAACATGAGATCTACCCTCTTAGAAAATCTTAAGTATATAATACAGCATTGTTAGCTATGGGCACTATGCTGTGTAGTAGATCTCCAGAACTAATTCATCCTGCATAATTGAAACTTTGTACCATTATTTCTCTGTTTTCCCTTTCTCCAGCCTCTGGCAACCACCATTCCACTCTCTGCTTCTATGAGTTTGACTATTTTAGATTCCACATATAAATGAGATCATAAAGTATTTGTCTTACTGTGTTTGATTTATTTCACTTAGCATAATTTCCTCCAGGTCCACCCATGTTGTTACAAATGACAGATTTTCCTTCTTTTTTAAGATTGAATAGTATTTTATTGTATGTATATACCAAATTTTCTTTATCCATTCATCTATCAATTAACATTTAGGTTGTTTCCATATTGGAGTTATTGTAATTAATGTTGTAGCAAACATGGAAATACAGGTATCTCTTCAAGATCCTGATTTAAATCCCTTTGTGTAAATACTCAGAGTGGAATTGCTGGATTATGTGGGACCACAAAACACCCCAAATAACCAAAGCAATCCTGAAAAAGAAGAACAAAGCTGGAGGCATCACACTTCTTAATTTCAAAATTTACTACAAAGCTATAGCAATCAAAATAGTATGCATTGGCATAAAAACAGACACATAACCCAATGGAATAAAGAACTCAGAAATAAACACACACATATATGGTCAACTAATCTTCTCTAAGGACACTAAGAGTACACAGTGGGAAAAGCCTCTTTATTTAAGCCTATTTATTGAAGTCTCTTTAATAAATAGCACTGCTAAAACTGAATATCTATAGACAAAAGAAGGAAATTTGACCCTTACATTATATCATATACAAAAATCAACTCAAAATGGATTAAAGACAAATTAAAGACCTGAAGTCATAAAACTAGAAAGAAACATAGGGAAAAAGATCCTCAACATTGGTCTTGGTAATGAATATTTGGACGTGACACTAAAAGCACAAGTAACTAAAGCAGAAATTGACTTAAGTGTGGCTACATCAAAAAGCTTCTGCACAGCAGAGAAAAGCAACAAAATGGAAAGACAATCTACAAAATGGGAGAAACTATTTGTAAACAATATGCAAGATAAAGGGTTAATATCCAAAGTATATAAGGAATTCATATAACTGAACAGCCAAAAAAAGAAAAGAAAAAACAACAACTCCAAACAAACATTAAAAATGGTCAAAGAACCTGAAGAGATATTTCCATAAAGAAGACATACAAATGGTCAACAGGTATATCAATGAGTACTCAGCATCACTAATCATCATGGAAATGCAAATCAAATCCACAATGAGATATAATCTTATGCCTATTAGGATGGATAGTATTAAAAAATAAAAGGTACATGGCTAGTGAAGATATGAAAAAGGGATAATCTTTGTATATCTTTGTTGGAAACGTAAAAAAAATGATAAGCTCAAACTTTAAATTCAAAGTTCTCGACACAGTCAGAGGATTAGGGAGGTTTCTATGGCAACAAAGTTTTGGGCCTGTGGAAGCCAGAAAGCAGATGTAATGTTTGAAGTTGTAAATTATAACATAAGTGAAATCATAGCCTTAATAAGTCACCTATGGGAAAGTCAGAAAAAAAAATGTAGAAAAGACAGAGTCTGAGAATTTTAAGAGAAGCATTTGGAAGAATTATCATGACCAGAGCACCCACATCTTCTACTCCACCAAGCCACCATTTTTGAAGAAGCGCTCCCTCTACTGCGCTTCTTCAAACTGCAGTGGTTACCATGCATGGTGATGTCAACTTTCCTCACGCCTAACCCTTCCTCTTTTTATATAGACTAGTAGTTCTCAGCCTTGAGGGCTTTGGCTAGGCACCAGGAACTCTGGGGGTGGGACCTAGGTATCAGTAATTTTATTTATAGGTCCTAGGTAATTTCAATATGCAGCCTAGCTTGACCCATTTTGCTAATTATAAAAGCAGGTCTCTGAGAAATCTTATCCACAAAGGATTTCCAGACTTTTCTTATTTCTACCACAAAATATCTAGGGAATATATGTGGGAATCAATATGAGGGTCCTTGTGACTTAGAGCTCTGATGCTTAGGAAACCTTTTTACCTAAGTGAAGAAAGCTTCCACCAGAATATATAATGGTGCTGATGAATTCAAACTTGAGAGTTCTACCTGGCCCTTTTGAGATTTTCATTACAGGCAAAGTAGGGTTGCCTTTTTACCTGGGGTGGTTGACCTTATTATCAATAGGAAGTAAAGTTAGTGTAGCAGTGCACAGGGAGGAAGAATTATACCTGCATTCTAGAAGATGTTCTTGGATGCTCCTAGTACTGTCATGCCCCGTTGATTGATTATAGATTGGTTAAGTTACTCCATATGTGTTTCATACAGTCAGGCCATGCTCAGTGCAGGTCTAACTTTGTCTATCAATAACATTCACTTCAATTTAAAACTTCATAAAACCTGTTATATTTTCAACTTCTAAAATTTAACAACCTTGTCAAGGATATCAAGAGATATCACTGAGGGTTTCTACTTAATCATTACCAGTTTCTTAGTCATTTCTCCTAGTTTCTATGACATTGAAAATACTTGCAGAGTGAAATCTCCATCAAATGGAAATCAGAGGTTTTTAAAACCTAATTTTCAAAAATAGAACTCGAAAGCCAGAGATATTCGAAGTTTGACAAAGCCCAGAGATCTACTTGTCAAAAGAACATCATGATAAGTTAGAGGTCAACTGACTAAATGACTTTAAAAACTGAAACCACACAGAATGGTGAAATCCATGGCAACTAATGGGCATACCTGAATAGGTATGCCAGTCATAGTGCCGGACCAATACATGGTCCCACTTGAAAGACAGCTTATACTTGATTCTATGTAAACTTAATTTCCTTCCTCCTCTTCAGAACTGATTGGACTAGAGCTGCATATCTGAAATAAGAGCAGACAAATGAATAGGCCAGTCAGTGATAGGTTTTTATTTAGCAAAAGTGTTATTAGGCAAAGGTTTCTAAAAAATTAAATGTGGCTGCGAAAGCCAAAAGGTCACAATAGAGAGACTGGGGAGGCCATCACGGCTCACGTATAACTCCAAATAGGGAAACAGGGGCTGTAATTAAGCAGAAGTATGGGGTGGAAAAATACATATGGTAGAGGGTGAAGTGTGACTTTGTAGCAAGACATAGAGACCAACTAACCAAAGCAGAATATGACAATGGCTGGGCAAGAGAGTGAAGATGTATGGACTTTCATTGTTGAAAGCCTGGAGTAACTTTGTGCCCTGAAGGGACAGGTGCTCCAGGCTCTGTAATCTTGGATGTCTATGTGATTCCCATCATCTTCTTACCTCCTTTGACCTTGTATGAGACAGCTGGAAGGAGTCCTTGGCTCTTACAACAGAATAGAGCGAGAAACTAAAAGAGCAACAAGAACAAGCAAAAGAAGCCTAAAAACAAGAAAGCAGACAGGTGACTCAGGAAACTCATCAGCAGTTGATGGACAATGATATGGGAGAAAGTGAGCCACACAACGAGGCTGCAGACAGATAGAAACTGCCCCGTGCCTTCGACTTCTTCCTCCACGGTACTGTGCAATTATCTCTGATAGTCACAGATGTCTCTGTAGTGCTAGCTCACTGCAGCTACTAAGTGAGGAAAGCTTTGTGTTTTTATGATTATTTTCAGCAAGAACTGGGAAAACAGCTTATGGTTAGTGTGCTTGTATGAGTTATCATTAAAACTGGAATACTCTGGAGAGAGAAAGAGAGTACTATTAATAATTACATAGCATAAACAGGCATAAACGAAACTGTCTCAGGTAAACTGGGATGCATAGTTATAATACTTAGTAGGTAAGCTTTCAGTTAACCAGAAAGATAAACTAAGCAGAAAAGACTGATCCTCTGGTCATATCAAAGCTTTGCAGCTTGTTTTGGAACCAAACTATAACCCTGGGTTTAATTCTGGGATTTTGATTCTGCCATAGCTCAAACCAAACACAATGGACCTATAAATTCTCAGGCCCACTAAATGGCAATATTTAACTGCTGCTGGAAGAAGTACAAAATTTAGTACTTTCAGAGTGTCTTTTCTGGGACTCCCACAACACAAATTACTCACCCTCGGTTTGCCCGCTAAATTGACTGTTCTGTGCGGCATCACTGCATTACTGCCGGTAACCTTTCCACCTACACATACAGTATATAAAATAGCCCAAGCCAAAGGAAAGCAAATAAAATTCTCTTTTCTCAGTCCTTATGTACATGGATCATTCCCTTTTGGAATTAGATCTTGTAACCAGCCTTTGCGCTATAAGAGGCAAATTCTGATGATGAAAGGGTAGGTGTGATACCACCTAACTTCGGTCCAAAGTACTTATCCCCTCTGCTGGGGTACTAGACACCTTACTCTTTTGATTATGAGATGAAATATGTAAAAGTGCTTTGTAAATGTAGGAAATTATTTAAATTTTAAGTAGTTATTCAGGGGGCAGGTGATGAAGACAACTGTTATAAATAAGGAGTCGAAATGCAAAGACCTATAAACAGGCCTAGTTGTACTATTAAATTGCTCTGAGGAAGAAGAAAACTTTTTAAGCTCTAAGGACCTCCCTTTCCTCTTCTTTAAAAGCACAGACTTGTCAGAATTAAAGGAAATAATGTAATTTAAAGTGTTTTGTAAAGAGTCAAGTAATTTACAAATGCAAAGTAGGTTTTTCCTACTTTTTTTTTAAATTATAATATATATATTGTACATACTGCTGCTAGTGTTCACTGATAGTTAATCAGAGAATAGAAAGTAAATCATGCTTGGGCTGATGTTTCTGCTTTTAGTACTGTTATATTACTTAATAACTGTTATTCTTGCTATTTTATCAAAATAATATTTGTCAGACCTGGGAGAATTACAAGATTTTGTTTGTATTAACTTTTCTGACCTTTTGTCTTTTGGTGAGTTCCCAAGCTCTTTCTTCCCCAAAGAAAACCAAACTACATTAAAAAGTGTAAAACTACTAGCAAAAAAGAAACCCAATGTCAAGAAGAAAAGACTTGTCAGAAAAAGATATTTACCATCTTTGCAAAACCTGGTAGAATAAGCTAAGATTTTTTGAGGAACAAAATAAATAACAGTATTGGATTATAACTCAAAGTATAAAATAAGTATTCATGATTCCATACTGATACAAATCAGATTTGAATAAATAATTAAACAAATAAAAAATAAATGGAGGAAGAACAGACAAGTCTAGGCTACAGAAGAACTCAAAGTAGATAGTTCATGGAGATACTGCTTGTCAAGGAGGTCGAGCAAACTCCCCACCTCTTAAAGTGGGGGCTGTACATAGTGACTTCCTTCCAAACAGGACAGTATGGAGAAACCTGACAAAAACTACCTCAACCAGGTGATCAAGGTTAAAATCAATGCTGGTCATGTTGACAGTATGTTCCCTTGATAGTTTGTAATGAGAATGGCACTTTACTTTTGTGGTCTCCCTTCCAAAACATATAACCTCTGCCTAACCATAAGAAAAACATCAGAAAAGAACAAATTAAGGACATTTTATAAAATATCTGCCCAGTACTACTCAAAACTGTTAAGGTCATCAAAAATAAGGAAAGTGTGAAAATCTGTTATATCCATGAGAAGCCTAAGGAGACATGAAAACTAAATGAAATGTGGTATCCTGGTGACATCCTGGAACAACCAAAAGGACCTTAAATGAACACTAAAGATCTGAATAAGGTATGTACTTCAATTAATATTAATATATAAATATTGGTTCATTAGTTGTGACAAATGTACCATACTGATATAAGTAAGATACTAACAACAGGGAAAATTGGGTGTGGGGTATATGGAAAATCTCTGTCCTACTTTCATACTTTTCTATAAATCTAAAGACACTCTACAATGAAAAATTTAATTTTTAAAAGTTTACGTACAGCTAATTTTTTTGAGTAAATAACCTAGTGTTTGGTAGGGGGAAACTATTCTAATTTGATCTCTGCTTAGTAAGTATAATGATGTACTTCATAGAAGGCACATTAGTGATAAATTAACTTAACCCATTTCACCATCCCCTTTCCCATCCCCCATTTCACACCGAGGGTGATGTATTTAAGAGATATAGTTACACATTAATAATGTCTACTAAAAAATAATTTGCGAGTAGTGCTGCTGTAAACATTTTAACTGCAGGTAATTTAGAAGGATTGTTGCAATAACCACACATTAAGCTGTAAGTCCCAAGACTTGGATGTTACTTCTTCCTCCTCCACAAAACTAACTTTATTACCTCAGGCAAATAACTTACCCTCTTTGACCCTCAATTCCACATATGCAGAAAGAGGAAGTAGATCTATATTACTTACAAATTTCCTCTTTTTTTTTTTAAAGAGAAAATTCTATTCAGATATTTTTTTTTTGCTTTAATTTTGGCTCCATCACTCAGTAGTTTAAGTTCCCATCTTAAAAAATGGGGATAAAAACAGTACCTACTTGATAGAGTTCTTGTGAAGATTAAGTAAAATAACATATGTGAAACACTTAGCATCCTATGTTAAATGTATAATATTTTGATCCTGCCTTTGTACTCTTAAATGATAGTCTAGTTATAGGCGAGAACATAAACTAGATGATGTAAGAGATTGGTTAGTATCTAGGTAAGACTTAAGGTACACTCACAAAGGAAGTGCTTTAAAGGAGAAAAGTGCACAGCTGTAGGAAGTCACTTGTCAGGAATATATATACTGAGATTTCTCTATTTTCACAGATCTGCAGAATTCCTTATCTATAAATTGAAATGCTCTCACCTGAGTGCAATATTGTGAGCAAAGTGTGACACTCACAATTATTCTTTCTTACAGTGAGTGAGAAGGCTGTGGGCTGAGGCATAAATAATAAAAAAGACAAGAAATCAAAATACATTTCTATTTCCTTTTGACATAGCTTTTACACTTGTTGAGATTTAGAATTTTAAAATGGTACACCACAGGAGGAGGGTTAATTATATTTACTCGGTACACAAGCTCGTCATAGAAAAAGGTATTTTATAAGGGTTTTCCATACATAAATAAAATCTTTGGATTTACACACATAAAAGCAGGATCTGCTGTGGATATTTTGTAGACCCTAGAAGTTATCAAGAGTTGACTGTAGTAGCCAAGTAAATATAATAAAAATAAATGCTTGACTTAAATCATTTAATTAACTGATACTCTTAAAGTGTTCCAAAGAGATTGCTAGAGCAAAGTGAACAACAGCTTAAATTTTCTCAGTACCACTTGCAAACAAGAGATTTTCTAAACCGTCAAGACTTGAGTGCTATCATATAAGTGACAGGTGTCACTTCTAATTTTTTTAAAACATTCTCATAATTTAGTAGTGAATTGATAATCTAAAATGGTCAAATGTTCCACTAATGGTTATTTATCACAGGAAAGCTTTGACTTATTACAGGAACATATACCATTCCTCTTTGTAAGCAAGTTGTGTGCTTTTTTCCCCTTAAAATTACTGTACTTTTAATAGCAATTTTAAGAAGTTTCTGAGGGGCCAAGTGTCCTCTGAGTCCACCCAGGGACAAAGATACTTCCTGCCTGGGCAGTAGAGAGTCTTCTCCATGGTGCCTGGATAACACGGATGGAGATGGTAACATGTACTGATTACCTTGCAAGCAGGTGTTTCTACCTTTCCCCTTCCTGATAGCCCTCAATTTCCTCTTGATAATCAGTGTAGTTGTGGAAAATCAACTTGCTCCTCAGCTCAAACGTGGAAAATGTCAAAGATTAGACCAATCCAAACCCCTGACTACAATGGTTGGTTTAGGCTTAGAAATGCTAACTCCACTCTTCCAACCAGGATAAATTTTTGGACTTGGTTGAGAATACTGGAACAAATGGGATCAATCATTCCTCCTGGAGGAGAATGGGGAAACATGTAGCCAGCTGTGGGAGTCATTGGTAGCCATCTTGAGTCCATAAAGCAAATAAATTGGGAAAAAATTAACACAGGGAAGAGATAGAAATACATTAGATTCTTGTGACTTTTTTGGCCCACTTAGTTAATCACTTCATTTTTTCAGTTATATGGGTCAATAAATTCTCTTCATAATTTTAGTCAGTTTGAGTTGTGTTTTTTGTTACTTGCAATCAATAGCATCTTCTACTAATGAAAAAGCTAACGCTACTGGAGCACAAACATCATCTCATTTATTTTGCACAAAATCTAAGAAATAATTACTCTTATCCTAGTAATACAGATGGGGAACCTGAGAAT
The DNA here is from genome assembly GCA_028627145.1 of Eidolon dupreanum. Taxonomy (NCBI): domain Eukaryota; kingdom Metazoa; phylum Chordata; class Mammalia; order Chiroptera; family Pteropodidae; genus Eidolon; species Eidolon dupreanum. The sequence goes on along the minus strand of CM053501.1, from coordinate 49,844,381 downwards.
TAGAGAGGTTGAATAACTTTCTCCAGCTAGGAAGTAGCTGAACTAAGATTCAAACTGTTCTAATACTAAGAGCCCATGCTCTTAACCACTGTGCTAACACTTTCCCCTCAGAATAAAAGAAAAAAGAATCAGAAAGTAAGTTAGACATCTGAACTACATGGTATTCCTAACTTCTCAAACCCTTATAATATAATTTTCCTTAGCTAGAAGTTGACTTCAAAAGTGAAGGGTTGGTCATGGTTAGGAAAAAAAGTACTTTAAAGTTTCAAGTATTACTAAATCACAGATTCAGAATCTTTCTCCTGGAAAAGATGTTCTCTCTGCCTGCTATTACTTTAAGTAATTTGTAGCACATTTTTAGGGCTCCTAACCAAATATCTTTGGTGCAACTTACTAAACTAAATAGCTGGATACTATGTCAGAATAAAATCCTTATTCAGTGTATATAAAAATCAGTTTATAATTAGAAAAGAGAATACAATCATACATATTGACTTCATGTAGTATATAAATAACGTATAACTTTCTCCATCCAAAAGGTGCAGAAAAACATTTTCCTTATTGAAGTAGAATATATAATTGTAAAATTATTTTTTTTATTCCAAAGATTAAAGTCTAGCCCTTCATTTTACAGAAAAATGTTGGTCACTTCGTTTATTAAAGCTCTTTTACATATTCATACCTTCAGCTGAATCTGTTCCATTTCTCTTAGTTGCTTTTCAAGAGCTCTCTAGCTATGAGCTCAACATCTTACTTTCTGTAGAAGTTCTACTTCAAATCGCAGAAGACTGAAGACCTGAGATCTTATCTTGGGTTCTGAATCTCACTGCCTCATCAACTGAGATATTAAATCAGTTGTTGTTTTATTATTGGTTCAGTGCCGTTCTTAGAGAAGCTCCCAGTTATTGATAATTGCCATATCCACAAACACTTTCACAGCCAGTGGCCTGTTTTCCAGTGCCAGTCAGGAAGGGTTTGCTTATACAACTAAAATCAAATAGGTACTATACCTATTTACTGGGCCAATAAATGCATTAAGTCACTGTAAGTATCAGGTACACACTGTACTAAGGGTGTAAACATTTGGTAGTTCAAACTGCTCCATATGAAACTGCCAGGACTGAGCAACAAACAAATATTAAGTGATATCACATTACCAGAAAACAGTGGGAGATCCAGAAATATGCTGTCTACTTCATGTCATGGATTATAGATGGTGATAGGCAAACAAACAAACAAAAAAAAACAGTTAAAAATAATAGCTTGAAACACCATTCTCTTGTTAGAGACAAACCATAGCTTACACATATGGTTGGGAGCACTACATGCAGAATTCCCAATAATGTCTATCTCAGGGTGTCGTTTCTTTAAAACATATATACTGACTGCAAACTTTAAACAGTAACAAGAGTAAAGGTGAAAAGTAAATTCTTCCATCTCCCATCCAAACTTCAGTGCTCCTCCACAATGATAACTACCATTAACAATTTCTAGAGTATCTTCTAGAAATATTGGCACATGCCTTTTTAAAATCTTTACACATATAGAAATTAATATATTGTATGCACTGTTATACACTTTACTTTTTTGTCAAGTAACATTTTGACAAACGTTTTGTTTGTTTTTGTTTTGTTTTGTTTGCTTGTTTTTGCTTTGTTTCTTTGGTGCTGAAACCTGGGATGGAACCAGGGACTTGACAATCTTTTGCTGTCAGCCCATTCAGATCTACCTCATCCTTTCTAACAGACCCTTAGGATCCTATTAAGTGTATATGTCATAATTTATTTAATCAGCTTTTGGTGATGGACACTAGTTCTTCCCCTCTTTTTACACTATTGCAAACAATGCTAAAGAATTTCATTTTATGCAGATTGTGGTGTACACTTTTGTATCTAATGAGTAAATTCCCAGTAATGTAACCTCTAGATAAAAGGATAGTCTTTTTAACTTTGAGAGATCTTGTCAAATAACCAAGCTTCCAAAAATATCCCATCAATTTACATTTCCACTAAGAGTGATTGAGAGTTTCCCACATATCTACACCAAAAATAGATGTTATCAGATATCTCCAATAAGCCAGTCTTCTACAGAGGGTCACATTTGAAGATGTTAACACTATTTAACATTTTCTGCTACTACCAATGCTCTCATTTGGCCCAGCCAGCAAGGCTTCTTCTTTCTTGAGATGTGTGCATTCCCTTTCATTTCTCTACTCTACCCTGACTCCAAACCTCCCTGAATATATCGTTCCACTCAGCCTTTTTCCTTCTAATTTTCCTCTGCAGTTGTGGAGAAGAGGGAAAAACTGAATGCGAAAATGCTGCAAATGCAGGGCAAGGAGTCATGAGCACTCATACCTTCAATGCTGTCTAATTGTCAAATTTTCAAATGTTTGCCACTCTGCTAGAATAAAACAGGCACCTCCTTGTTTTGTTCTGCATCCTTTAATTACTAAAAAGACTGTCTTTCATGTCTACTAGCCACTTATATTTATTTTTTGTGAACTTCCTGTGCCTATCTTTGACTCATTTTTATTTTATGTTGAGCTCTTTTTTAATTGGTTAGTTATATGCTCTTTGTACATTAAGAAAATTAGTAAGGGCTGCATTCTAAAGGACATGGCTTGTGTGGATGGAGGCAGGAAGCAGGAAGTCCACCTTTAGAGTGATTCTGACAAAGTATTCTCACCAATTCTAGCTCTGCCTGCTAAATACTGTATGCTATGGGATTCCAACAGTATGTCATCCTGCCAGAAGCCATTTGCTAGAATTTTCCTGTGCAGTGCAAAAGAATTTAGTGTTCTTAGGGGGAAAATGTGGTGGAGAAGTATGGATTTCCTATCTTTCTCTGCACATAGGTGGAATGATCTTGTGTCCTACAGAGAAGTCAGTACCAATCCAAGGATTTTGTTGCTATCAATGGTGTGAGGCCATATCATGTAGTGAGGTTCTGGGAAGACCTGCTCAGAAGGCAGGTCCAGGTGAGCAAAAAGAGACTCTAGGGAGAGAAGAATGGAAGCAGTGGAATGAATTTCTTTCCACTTGTAGAATTCAGCTGGTGTTCTGCTACGTGAAGCCACAGAAAAAATGCAGGATAGATGGCCTGGCCATCTCTGCCTTTCTAGCAGGCAGCAGGGGAAATGCAGTTCTGGGTGGGAGAACAGAGAACACTGGTCTTCATTCTCTAAATGTTGGTGTGTCCCAGGGTGTGATCTTCAGCCTTCACATTATCTTCACATTCTGTTCCTGGGTGAGTTTGCCAAATCCCAAGGCTTTAGAGGCTTTAGGTAATACCTGTGCCCTGGGGCTTAGACTAACCTGAGTTTCAGGCCCACATAGCCAACCACTTACTTGACATTTCTACTTGGAACCCTCATAAGCAACTCAAATGTAACAGGACCACACTCTTCTCTTGAGTATTCCACATTGACCTGCCCATATCTTTCAATTCAGGAAAGCGTCCACCACCCTTTCAGTTGCACACCATCACCCTTTTCCCTCTTTTTCCTTCAACCTTCTCATCAGACCCATCAGCAAGTCCCGCTAAGTACACTTCCACGTGTCTTAACTCTGTCCTCTTCGCCATACCCATTGCCACTCCCCTGAGTCAACACCCATCACCTCTAACCAGATTAGCCCAGTTGCCACTTAATGATGTTCCTACAACCTCTCATGCCCCTCTACAATTTAGTCTCCTGAAGCAGCTGAAGTGATCATCAAACATAAAAATGATCATGTTACTCTTCTGCCTAAAGCTTTTCATTGATTTACATGAACTAAAAACTCCTTACAATCTTTACTACCAACTTCTCCAATTTCATCTCCAGCCACTCTCCCCTTCACTACATGCTAGCCACACTGGCCTGTGTGAACTTCCTGAATGTGCTACACTCTTGTCCATTAGGAGTGTTATGCAAGCTGTTACTTTTGCTTGTAATTTTCTTCCCCAGGCTATTTACTTGACTAGCTCCTTCTCATTCTGGAGGTCTTCTCATCCTCAGAGCAACTTTCCCTGACCACCCACCGTAAAAGTTCTCCATCTGTTATTATGTACCACAGTAATCTGTTGTTTCCTTTCTATAATTCATCATATTTAGAAATATTTTACTGGTGAGCTGACTCATTTTAATGGATTTTATATCTGTGTGGTATGCCCTCATTACTCCTGCTTTTAGCACAGTGCTTAACACAAAGGTACTCAATATTAACATTTGCTAACTGAATAAATGAAAAATGCCCTAGATTCAGTGAATGTTAGAGGGCTAGCCCTCAGGAAGAGGACAGCCAATATAAAAAGGGAACAAAAGCCTCGAGGATTTGGTAAAGTGTCTCAGGATTTAATGAAGTAAGATTTGAGTCATGTGTCAACCAGTGTCATCAGTGAAAAGGGTCTGTGGTCAGTGTTTGTGTGTAAGCCAAATGGAATTCAAAAACTATGATCATCTCATCAATGGGTATGGAATTTGTATTTAATATGCAAACACATACCTAACATCTGATATATGCTTACATGGTAATTTCTGATATTTAAAGTTCTCAGAATAACCTCACAGTAAGAGTGCTCATTCTGCATTATAGAAACAGTATAATATAGTGGTTAAGAACACAACTCTATGGCCTCACTGCTTGAGTTGAAATCCTGGGTCTAACATTTTCTAGCTATGGGACCTTGGGCAATAGCTTACCACTTTATACCTCAGTTTTCCTTTGAAAAATAGGACACGCCTCATTGGGTTGTGAGAATTTGAGTATTAATAATTGTAAAGGGCTTATAATAGTGTTAGAAACATAGTAAACACTATAGAAATGTTAGGTATTAGTGCTGTATTTCTAGAAATGTCAGGAAAGGTTGTAATTGGAGAGGATGAAGTCTGAGAACATGTCTCTCAGCAATACAGCATTCCATGGATCCAGCCGTGTGAAGCAATTTATGAAAATTTGCACAGATAGAGATGCTGTAATTTCATTGCTATTATTACCTTCAAAAGAATTCATTTGAAAGGCTAATTAGCCATGCATGCAATTCTTTAGAAGATGCATAGAAACTTTGACAAAGCTAAATGGAATGTGAAATATATATCAGCTCTACCATCAAATTTCTTAATTTGACTGACCCTCAATACCTCTGGAGATAAAACTCTTAGAAATAAAGGTACCTATTATGTTAACTTTTATCTTGGACATTACTGCATTAAGTTAATTGTCTCCCTATTGATTAACTTGATTCTTCATTTTTCTCAACCCTCAGGAAGAAATGCTAAAATATTCAAGAACTAAACAATAAATGAATTAGGAGCACTAGTAAAAATAGTACCTCACCACTTTCACATTAAAACATCAAGTTATGAGTGTTTTAAAGAAAAATTAGGTCCTCATCAGACAGGCTCACACCCCCAGAGAAGCCTTCCTAACCATCCTTACCCTAACAACCTCTCTCCTTGATTCCTCCTCTCCTTGCAGGTAGTTACTCACAACTCTGTGCTATGTCTAGGCCCACCTCGGTTGGTGTCTCACTGTATTTTAACTCTTGACCACATTAAACTATTTTACCTGGCTGGATTCTAAATTCCTAGATACCAGGGCCAGGACCAACTCATCTTCTCAGGTCTCCTGATGAGGGTTTATGAAATTGACTTGAAGTTCACAAAAGACTATATTCATATTTAATATTTGACAGTAATACAGTATTTCAAATATCATTCTGCTGAAAATTATGCTCTTTGAGAGCAGTGATTTTTATCTATTTGGTTCACTCTAGCATGTGTGTAGAACAGTGTCTGACATGGTGGGACTCAACATATATGAAAGAAGTAAATAGAAGAGACACCTATAACCTAAAGTGCTATTTATGATTCCTGTATTAGAATAAGCCTGAGAATTAACCAGAAGTAGCAACTACTATATGGAAGTAGATGATCAGACCATTTATTTTTCCGGTGTACTAGTCTTCATTTCACTTTGTATATCACCTATGAATATGCATAAAGTCACACTCTGAAATGTATGAATTATGAGAATGCAAATTTACAAAGTGTGCCATTTAATACTCCTGTAATGACTTAATTTGCACAGTGCTTAGTTTACTTATAGTTTCAAAGATTGGATTGGATTTCTAAGGCCTTAAAAGTAGTTAAGCACCAGGCTGGAACCAACTTGTCATGACATTGTCATTGAAGTTTCATAGGTGGCACAAGCTGCATGAAATTCTCTTCGCTGAAAATTCAGGATTTGCTTGTTGACAGCAGAGATTAACTTGTGCAACCAACTATAGAGATATTTTAATTCTTCAGAAAAGATGCCTAATGTGGCTGCAAAGTGACTTCTGAGCCTCTACCACTGTGGCCTCCATGACATCTCTTCTTCCTAGTACCTCACACAGCCTGGTTAAATGGTCCATGGGGCACTACATGGGCACCAGAGCACAGACTCACAATGCTCCCAGTGAATGTCATGGACAATTTGTCCTTTGAAAGTCAAGTCTTAGGAGGAGCTTTGGTTCCCTCAGTTCCTAACTGGTAGCATATGGTATGTCATGACCGGCAGATCACTACTGAATATCATGTCATTGCATTAATAAAAATGAGGAACTTTAGTATCATTGTCCTTTTAATAAAAACTAGTAGAGGCATACCTTGTTTTATTTTGCTTTGCTTTATTGTGCATCACTGATATTGCATTTTTTACAAATCCAAGGCAAGACCCTCCACGAGCAAAAAGATTACAACTTGCTTTATTGTGATACACACTTTATTGCAGTGGTCTAGAACTGAACCCACAATATCTCTGAGGCATGCCTATAGTTCTTTTTGTCTCAATAATAATTTAATGTGAGTTTTAAAGAATAGAGAAAATAAAAGGCCATCACCATTGTGTTCCCCCGTTCTCCTATGAAAACATTGTACCTCCTATGAAATTAACAGTGATATAATTTTAGTAGTCTGATATCAAGTCTAGGTATTCACGTCACTATTTTTAAGGAATATGAATTCTAAGTATCAAATAGCCTGCCTATTCTCTCTTCCTCTTTATCCAATCCCCTCTCTTCTGTCCATCCATCCATCCATCCATTCATCCATCCATTAAGGAATGTATACACAAACAGGTTGACATGGCTTCCACCCATAAGAGAACTCATAAATTTGGTGTTGCATATAATGGAATAAGATATTAAGCAGGAAAGTTATTAAATCAGATATACATTTTCAAAGGAAGCTTCTGAAAATGACTGCATTTAAAATACATTAAGTACAGGAAGCTTATCATACTTGTACTTAAACAACACAAATCTACTAACATAACTGCAACATAATTGCTCTTCCTCTCTTTTTAACACTTCAGACAAAGGAATAGAATTTATTGCTTTAGAAAAATAGATTATTTAGAAGCCAGAATGAGTAATTTTCTGATGTACTTTTAATCTTTGTCTGCATTAGTTGTAATTGCTGTCATAAGCTCAATATGGCAAACAATAACATATGGCTTACATAAAATTTTTTACAAGAAAAATATTATTTTGACTGCCTTAATATTTACTAGAATTTGTACCCTAAGGGAAAAAAAAAACCATAGATCATTATAATGACAAATCCTTTGTCACTGGGATTAATTTCATAAAGAATTTATGTCCACTGTTATGCTGAGAATACCAAATAATCATGATAAATGTGGTTACAGAATCTAGTCAAAATGTCACTTCTCTACCCTGAGGAAAGATGAGAAGCTACTAAAATAGATAAATTGTTGTCAGAAGTAAGAGTTCACCATTGCCCAAAACACCTATTAATTTCCCACTTACTAAGTAACTAAGGTGACACCAAAGAAATACACAGAAATAAGATATCCAAGTACTAGATTTCCTGGTATGAAGGCTTGAAGTACATGGGTGTTCCATGGCTGCTCACTGATTGACTAGAAGACCTAACTCAGTGTCCTTAGTTGAGAAAAGTGTTCATTATAACAAGTTACAGTCACTAATAGAGTTCCACAATTTGATTCACTATCAGTAAAGGGCAGATTTGGAGAGAGGATGAGAGTGGCAAAGGATCAAAGCTACCATGTTCCTCCTTCAAGAAAAGAAAGAGGAAGTCAAATTTTAAAGCAACATAAGAGCTCTTGATACATGGTTGCTTGAGTGTACTTCCAAAGAACTTCATCCTAGTATTGGAAAAAGGATATGTATAGACAGGAAGCTGCACTAATGGAAAATCTGTGTGCTAGGGCCAACTGAACTCTAAAAGGCATCAGGGGCAAAACTTCCCAAGTTTTGGCATTAGCTGTCTTGCTCTCACCTCTAATTTCTTTAATAGCATCATCTTTAATTAAAGGATGATGCATCTGAATCCCCAGAGTCATACTTTCCTCAACAAACTCAAGTGTGAGGAGTTCACAATGCTGACTCTAAACATTATCTCATTTCTTGGCAAAACAAACAAACAAAAAATGCCAGCAAGGCACTTCTGGGTATAGCACTTCCCATTAAGTTTCATAACATTTGCCTCCTCAAGAACATTCTCATTCAAGGAAAACAACCCAAGTTGGGTGTCAAAACTCTTTTGAAGAGGTTTGAATTACTGCCCACTAATAAAAGCAAAGTTTGTTGAAACAGAGACCTCAGAAAAACAAATCAAAATTTGGACTATTATAAAGTCTAAAAATTATTCTAAAATAGTTTTAAAAAATGAAATAATATCAAATAAGGAAAAGAAAAGATAAAACTTCATCCAGAGACACAGAAACTAAAAAGGCTAAAATGCAGAATAGTAGTTATAAAAGGACTAAACTCTCAGGAAAGTGGCTGTCTATTCAATATTTAAATAGCTTTCCTGGTAGAAAGAAATTATTACTTCACTTATCAACATGCTATCTGGTTTTCAACAATTCATTAGTAATCTAAAGATGATGTCTTTTATTATAATGTATAAATATGTTATTTTCAAATTTATAAAACAACATTGTGTTACCACCTGGTAGAACAAAAGAACACAAAAAAATAAACCTCCCTTTACTTTATCCCATGCAGAAATGAACAAAGTAGCTTAACCATGACTACTAGGTTAAAAAAGCTCCCTTATCATCCTATCTTCTCTTAAGTCACGTGGATAAAAATCCAATGAAATACAGTATGAAAATGAATATTCAAGCTCAAAATAAACATTTCAAAAACATCTTCACTGTTAACCCTTAGGCCCTCAGGGAGATGGAACAGAGGCAGGGTCCTGGTTGAGCCTCCCTAACCCTCAAGAACTGTTAGGGAGTCACCTAGATAATGAGTATGCCTTATGCCACCAAAGAAATATCTGGGAGACATGTTCCATACCATAGGGTTAAATTCTCCTTTTATAGCTCAAGAAGACATAAGCAATATGCTATCAAGGCGGGTGCCAGAGTTAGAAAAAAACAATAGAGGATGACCAGCTAAATTGGAATTTCAGATAAATAATAATTCTAGTATAAGCATTTCCTGTGCAATATTTTGGAAATATTTATGCTAAAATGAATATTTTTTATTTATCTGAAATTCTAATTTAATTGGGATTCCTATATTTTGTCAGCCAATTGTATCGCCTGGAGTTGGGTGAATACTTAATCACATATGACTGGTGTACTTATGAAAAAAAGGAATCTCGACACAGAGACACATACGCAGGAAGAAGGCCATGAGAAGATTGGAGTTTTATTGCCAAAAGCAAAGAAACTACCAGAACCTAGGAGAGAAGCCTCAATAGATCCCTCCCGAGTTTCTTAGAAGGAGCATAGCTCTGTTGAAACCTTGATCTTGGACTTCTGGTCTCCAAACTGTGAGACAATAAATTTATGTTTTTTAAACCACTCAGTTTGTGGTATGTTGTTAGCACAGCCCTAGGAAAGTATTATGTGCACCAAATCAGTATTCTATTGTCTTTCTTTTTTCTCTCCTCTCTCTGTCTCTGTCTCTGTCTCTCTCTTTTTTTCCTTTCTTTTCTTCCTTTCTTTCTCTCCCTCTCCCCCTCTCCATCTTTCTCTCTTTTTCACTCCAGTTATAGCAATTGGACTCTGGGCTAATTGCTTTGGCCTCAGCACACCTTGTATCCCAGTCTTATCCAATCCCATCCCAGGCCTATAGCTCTGCACCTACTTGTACTTGTACTCCAGATTCTCAAAGATTGGGGTCCTGTAGAATTTCCAATCACTAAGGAATGATAGACAAACTCATAAATCTAAATACCCATAATGGATCACCAGTGGTCACCCAATCCTATGACAGCGATTCTATCTATTGCCAAGACAACTCCTCACTGCTTAGCTCGGGACCTCCCTGACAGCATTCCTTTGATCACCAGGACTTCTTCCTTAGGTTATGAGAAGTGTGATGTCTCCAGCCTTCTGTCTACAAGGGTTGATCTATGAGCTCTTGGTCTCAGCCATCTCCTATCCTCGACCAAGTGGTTTTAAGTAGAAATATGATAAAATGTATATTTGAGAAATATTGTCTCTACACATTATCAAAAGAGTACAAATTAAAAGATAAAGAAACAAACTGCAAGAAAGTAAGCTAAGATCAATGCATTTGTGCATAATACTGAGTAAGTTTTGTTTGAAATTTCCGGAAAGTAAGTAGGTTATTTTCCATTAGTCCTATAAAGTTTTGAACTAAGATTCAGCATTTCTAGGTAAACCTTAATATTGAGTTAGATTAAGTCCAAACATTTTAACAGGTACTTCTCAAAATGTGGTCCACACACTTTCATCAACATGTTACCATGGCAGTGTCTTGAGTTCCACCACAGAGGCACTGAATTATTCAGTCTCTTGGGGATGGCACCCAAGGATTGGCCCAGTGAGATTTTTATGTATATTAGAATTTGAGATTGGAAATGATTTTACATGTCTTGGTAGTTAGCTAAAACTTCAAACATTCTCCCAACCCTCCTTTTCTACATGTTTACAAACAGATTCTTGGTTTCCAGTTCCCAATCTAATAGCTACAATTTTAAGATCCAACACTATCATCCTAAAGCCTTTGGAGAGCCCTCTCCTTCTAGTTGAAGTGAGGGGAGTGAAGGGGACCTAGGCTGAAGGGCTGTGGCTCTGGTGGATGGTGGCATTCAGAAATCAAATGAGTAATGAACAAAGGAAGCATTATTCAACATGTTTGCATAGGGGCCCCAAGTTAAACGTATGATATTGGACTATAGGAGCTTTAATGTGGTTTCTAAACACAAGATTTCATTAAATATGTAGTTGACAATTGAACCCAAATTTTAGAAAATCCTGGGGTTTTTACTTAATTCTGACTATGCAACAGTTAAATTAAAAGAAACTAATTTAATCTCTACAAGGAAAAACATTTGACAGCTTTCTTTGCCTCAGAAAATTACCTCAGCAAGTAAAATGTGACAAAGAAATGCAATACTAAACTAATTCTATCTCTTTTTTTAAAAAAAACAATAGATCTATTTTAGACACAAAACAATATATTTGTGAATGTTCCATATTCTTACAAGTAAATCAGAGAAATAAAAACAATGCTTTGGAGAAATACAAACCAAAATTTGAAGTGACAGAATTCTTTTCAGATATTTACAAGAACATATGAAGCATTAGCTGTTTTTATGGGCTTAAATAAGCAAATATCCACCTACTTTAAGTAAGAATGAGAAGCAGCACAGACCCTGTAAAATCATGCACTCCAAGTAGACATCAATTCAAGGTATAATTGTGCTTATGAATGTGCTATTCACAGATGAATATAAAACTATGACTAAACACAGGTCATGAGCTTCACGGTTTTTTTGCGGGAGGTGGGGGATAGCAGTGAAGAGTGTGAGCACTGCCATCCATAGCCTCTAATTTCCACTTCTCCAATCTTAATGTGCAGAGGAAGTACCTGGAGACTTCACCAAAATGCAGACTAGGATTCTGTGGTCTGGAAAGAGGCCTGGGTTCCCAGGACATTTACAGACCACACTTTGAGAAACAAGGCTCTAACCTCTGTTCTTTGTGTTGGAAAGAAGAGGAGAGGAGAAACTAAGGAAACACTAGAAGGAGAAAAGCAACATTTATTGAATATCTATAATGTGCCAAGCAGAGAGTGATGGACTTTGATTGACAAATCACCACACAAACCCTTCTGACTGATATTGTGCCCAAGTGTGGCCTGCACAATTCAAAAGACAGAGGAAAATTCAGGGAGACAGTAAACCATTCACAAATTGTTTGAAGGTGAAATGAAGAACCTTGAAAGGAAGATAGAAGGAATGTACTGTGTAATAATAAGATTGAACTTAAAACTAAAAAAGATATTAGCAAGCTGATAAAAATCAATTGTCTTCTATATCCATGATTAAATGTTTCAAACTTGACCTATCATAAGAATCATGTTGTCAGGCTCCACAATGACCTGCTGAATCAGCCCAGGTTGGTTTTGATCGTTCTTCTAGTCTATGAGTTCAGAAAATACTGGGTTTTTATTTTGTTTTGCTTTTAGGCATTTTGAATATTTAGAGTTTAAACCAATCTTATTCTGCTCTACTATTTTCAAAGAATAAGACATGATAGAATAGAGTAGATGAGAAAAGTAAATCTCCCACAGCTCCAGGCTCCTGTCCAAGGTTACCCAGTTAGTTTTAGTGAATTCAGGATGGGTTTCCATGTCTCTAGAGACCAAATTCAATTCATCATATCTATAAAACTAAATAAAATCATTTTAAAAGAGAGAACAGTAATCAGGAAGACTCTCCTTGAGAATTTTTTGAAGAATAAATTATGATTCAAGTGAACAACAATTGTTCTGTGTAGGAGAGACAGTATTAGATCCCATGGGAGACATAAAAGTGGACAAAATGATACTCTCTCCAATTCTTACTTAGATATGAGGATCAGGTATCACCCTTTTGACAAATGTAATCAAGATTCTTGTATCCACAGTGGAACCCTCCAGTGTTTACCCCTCCCCACTTACAGAACAATTTGGCTCAAACTAACTTTTGATGTGATATGCTTTATCATAGCAGAAGCCCCTCTACCCTCCAAGGCATTGACTGTCAAATGCCCAATGTATGGAAGACAATTATTGGGTATTAATGGGAACAAATAAGAAGAGACACAGACCCTCAGAGAGCTGGCAGATACAAAGGAAAAAATATAAATCTACAGTGTATTTTTATTACCATCTATTTGATACATACTCTGGAGCTATAGTATTTATTTCTTTTGCTACATCTTCATAGGCTATTCAGTACTGATAAAGCAACCCATAGGTGTTCAATGAGATCCTTTTGTGTTGGCTTAAAAAATGAGGTTTTCCAATGGGCTCTTTCCTATGCTATAGATGTTTTTATTTACTAGATTCTGCCTTTTTTGTAGTTCTTCTTCTGGACTAATCAAGATTATTTTCAATACTTATTTTCCAACATATATACAGACATTTATTGATTCATTTGTACATTCAAATGCATAAAAAGTTTTTGACAACTCTAGAAATATTGCAGGTCAAGGGAAATAGCTGATAATACTATTAATAATTAGCATTTACTGCATGTTTACTATGTACCATGAACTTTTCTAAGTATTTTACAAATATTTATAAACAACTCTTTAAGAGATTGAGACAAGAAGAGTTTAGGCAATGTGCCCAAGTTTACATAACCAGTAAGTTAGCTCTTGAACCTAGAAAATTTGACTAAAAGTACATCTCAGAGGCAGTATTAATCTTTGAGCCTTTTTGCAGGATCCTAAGAAGCAATGTGGTATGATAGAAAAGGCACTGGCTTTGGAGTTTGACAGATGTAGGTTTAATCTTAAATCTACCACATACTAGTTGTATTACTTTGGGTAAGTTACTTAAAATTACTAGGCCTCAGTTTCCTCAGTTGTAAAACAGGATCAATACATCCATTGGGCAAGGTTTGAGAGATAATTACAGGCAATGTACAAAAAGAAAACTAGGATGATGCCTGGCTTATAAGCAATGAACAAGCAATAGCTATTATGACTGTCTTAATAAAAATTAATATTTTGATTTGAAATAAGGTTAGCATGGTACACATCAACTTTCATCTCAATATAAATTTATGTAAGATAAAAATGACAATAAATGCCTATGTGAATATTTATATATAATGAACACTATGTAAGCCATAGTATATATTTGTCATTGATTAAAAATATAAAAGTCAGTGTTACCCAACAAAAGAGTATAAGTAGATAATCCACGACTTTGAATATTATATGAAATTATGAATGTAATGGTTTCTTTGTTGGCTTCATTTTCCACATTTTTAATGTTCTAGCTAAAGGGAATTATTAGCTAAAGTGGATTATTAATACATCCACTTGATGAATGCTTAAACTCATTAATGATTCTTTCAAAATTCTTTCATTGAAGCATATCTTACTGATATAAAACTTTTTAAAGAAAAAGTGTGGGTAGAATCATGTTTAAGAAAAATGTAGTGGGGAAAATCAGATCATGGTAGTTAAGCTATCAGTGATTTTGTAGTTATAACACATGGGTTTCTTACCTAATATTTGCAAGTATATAATCTAGGTAAAATGTGTGTTATCAAAATGACATTTTAAAATATGAAAAATGGATATAATGATTTTCCTACTTAAGTGATTTATCAAAGACTAAGTCATAATGTAGGTATAATTTATTCCTTAACAGTGAGTGGGCTGGGCAGAAATTGGTCTTTCACTCTCTGAGTTTCTCTGGTTAGTGTACGTCTACATTGTTTATGACACATTGGCCTCACCTGGCATTCCAACTCTAGCACTGGGTCTATGTTCATATCCTGCTTCATGGTAACGATTGCTATGTTAGTGACCTTGCCCTTGCTCTTGCCAGTTTTCTGGGGAAGTACTACTTCCCAAATCCCCAAATACTTCTTCTCTGTCCAGGGTTTTCATTAAAGGAAATGAATTCCTTTATCCCACTGCCAATCTCCCATATATATTTCCAGGGACTGGTCTCAAAGATATAATAATAAGTATAAAAAGAAGCACAGAGACACCTCATTGACACCAATGGATAGGATAGATCTTCCAGGCAAAGAATCAACAAGAAACCAATGGGCCTAAAAGACACACTAGACCAGATGGATTTAATGAATAATGTCATAACATTTTACCCCAAAGCAGCAAAATATACATTCTTCTCAAGTGCACATGGAACATTTTTCAAGACAGATCACATGTTAGGACACAAAATAAGTCTCAATAAATTTAAGAAGACTGAAATCATATCAACTGTTTTCTCCAATCAAACAATGGTATGAAATTAGAAATCAACTATGAGAAAAAAAAAAAAAACTGGAAAATACACAAACATATGGAGGTTTAATAACATGTTACTAAATAATAAATGGGTTATCAATGAGATTAAGGGAGAAATCAAGATACCTAGAAACAAATGAAAATGAAAACACAATGACTCAAAATTTATGGGACACAGTGAAAGCAATCCTAAGGGGGAAATTCATAACAATACAGACCTACCTGAAGAAACAAGAAAAAGCTCAAATAAACAATCTAATCTTAAAAGAACTAGAAAAAGAACAGCAAACAAAGCCCAAAGTGAATAGAAGGAAGGAAATAATAACGATCGGAGCAGAAATAAATGAAATAGAGTGTAGAAAAACAATACAAAAGATTAATGAAACCAAGAGCTGGTTCTTTGAAAGGATAAACAAAATTGACAGATTCTTAGCCAGACTCATTAAGGAAAAAAGAAAGAGGACTCAAATGAATATAATCAGAAATAAAAGAGGAGAAATAACTACAAACTCCACAGAAATAAAGAATCATAAGAAAATACTATGAGCAATTATATGTCAACAAATTGGACAATCTGGAAGAAATGGATACATTCCAAGAAACATACAATCTCCCAGGACTGAGTAAAGAAGAAACAGAAAATCTGAACCAACTGATTGCCACCAATGAAATCAAATCAGTAATCAAAAGCCTCCCCAAAACCAAAAGTCCTGGACCAGATAGCTTCATAGGTGAATTTTGCCAAACAGTCAAAGAAGAATTAACACCTATTCTTATCAAACTATTCCAAAAATTTCAAGAAAAGAGAAGGCTCCATAATTCCTTTTATGAGGCCACCATTACCTTGATTTCAAAATCAGACAAAGACATTACAAAAAAGAAAACTATAGGCTGATATATCTTATAAACATCAATGCAAAAATCCTCAATAAAATATTAGCAAACCACATTCAGCAATACCGTAAAAATATCATACACCATGATCAAGTTGGATTTATTCCTGGGATACAAGGTTGGTACAATATCTACAAATTAATTTATGTGATACACCACATTAACAAATCGAAAGGTAAAAACCATATGATCATATCAATAGATGCAGAAAAAGCATTCGACAAAATCCAGCATCCATGTATGATTAAAAACTCTCAGCAAAGTGGGCGTAGAGGGAACATACTGTAACAGAATAAAGGCCACACAGGACAAATCTGCTAACATCATAATCAATGGGGAAAGGCTTACAGCATTTTCCTTAAGATCAGGAACAAGACAAGGATGCCCACTTTCTCCACTCCTCTTCAAAATTGTATTGGAAGTCTTAGCCACAGCAACAAGACAAAAAAGAGAAATAAAATGTATCCGAATCGGAAAGGAAGAAGTAAAACTCTCATTATTTGCCAATGACATGATACTATACATGGAGAACCCTAAAGATTCCACCAAAAAACTGTTAGAACTGATCAATGGATTCAGTAAAGTAGCAGGTTACAAAATAAATATTGAGAAGTTAGTGGCATTTTTATACACCAATGATGAACTTTCGGAAAGAGAAATTAAGAAAACAATCCCATTTACAATTGCATCAAAAACTATAAAATATTTGGGAATTAAATTAACCAAAGAGATAAAAGATCTGTTCTCAGGAAATTATAAATCTATGAAAAAAGAAATTGAAGAAAACACAAATAAATGGAAGCATATATTGTGCTCATGGGTAGGAAGAATCAACATCATTAAAATGACTATACTACCCAAAGCAATCTATAGATTCAATGCAATCCCTATCAAAAACCAATGGCATTTTTCAGAGAGCTAGAAAAATAATCCTAAAATTTACATGGAACCATAAAAGACCCTGAATAGCCATAGCAATCTTGAGAAAAAAGAACAAAGTTGGAGGTATCACACTAGCTGACATGAAACTATACTACAAGTCTACAGTAATCAAAACAGCATGGTACTGGCATAAAGACAGATACATTGATCAATGGAACAGAATAGAGAGCCCAGAAAAAAATCTATGCCTATACACTCACTTAATATATGACAAAAGAGACAAGAATATACAATGAGGTAAAGACAGCCTCTTCGATAAATGGTGCTGGGAAAATTGCACAGATATATGCAAAAAAAAAAAAAACAAACAAAAAAAAAGAAGAAGCTGCACCACTTTCTCACATTGTATACAAGAATGGCCTCAAAGTGGATTAAAGACTTAAATGTAAGACCTGAAACCATAAAACTGCTCAAAGAAAACATAGGGAGTAAACTCTCTGATATTACTAACAGTAATTTATTTTTGGATGTATCTCCCCTGGCAAGGAAAACAAAAGAAAAAATAAACAAATGGGACTTCATCAAACTAAAATGTTTTATACAACAAAGGAAACCATCACCAAAACAAAAAGACAACCAACTGATTGGAAGAAGATACTTGCTAATGATACATCCAATAAGAAGTTAATATCCAAAATATATAAATAACTAATACAACTTAACAACAACAAAAAAACAAACAATCCAATTAAAAAATGGGCAGAAGACCTGAACAGATATTTCTCCAAAGAGGAAATACAGATGGCCAATAGACATATGAAAAGATGCTCAAGGTCATTAATTATCAGAGAAATGCAAATTAAAACCACAATGAGATATCACCTGACACCTGTCAGAACAGCTATCATCAATAAATCAAAGAACAAGTGTTGGCGAGGATGCAGGGAAAAGGGGACCCTCATACATTATTGGTGGGATTGCTAATTGGTACAGCTGCTACAGAAAACAGTTTGGAGTTTTCTCAAAAAATTAAAAAATGGATCTACCTTTTGATTCAGCAATTGCACTTTTGGGTATTTATCCAAAGAAAACCAAAACAATAATTCATAAAGATCTATGCACCCCAGTATTCATGGCAGCACAATTTACAATAGCCAAGATATGGAAGCAACCTAAATGCCCATCAACAGATGACTGGATAAAGAAATTATGGTTCATATATACAATGGAATATTACTCAGCCATTTAAAAAAATGAAATCCTACCATTTGCAATGACCTGACTGGACCTAGAGGTCATTATGCTGAGTGAAATAAATCAGACAGAGAAAGATAAATATCATATGATTTCACTTATATGTGGAATCTAAGGAACAAAAAGAAAAATGAATCAAAAAACAGACTTACAATTATAGAGGACAATCTGGTGATGGACAGAAGGGATGGGGGTTGAGAGCTGGGAGAAAGGGGAGAAGGGTTAAAAAAGTACAAATTAGTAGTTGATAGATGGTCATGGGGATGCAGAACACAGCATTGGGAATGCAGTTAGCATTAATATATTGGCTAGGTGGAGAGTCATAGGAGAAAAGGAGCAATTAGGAGGATCATTTCATAAACTATGTAAATATCTAACCAATGTACTGTGTACTTGAAACTAAGTAAATAAATAATTAAAATTTAAAAAATACTTATTTATATAGAAATTGAGATTGTCACTCAGAAGATAACTCTGAATTATCAAACTTCTTGATAACTTGGGATAGAAATAGTCCCAAATTATAAATACTCTCAAACTTCATCTTGGTATATATTTTTAGGTGTCTCTTAAAGTCTTCCCTCCACACTCTCAAATTTTTTTGAGAATAGTCAATGCAGTGAAAAGTGGAGCTCTGTGAGCTATATCTATTTCATAGTGTTTTCTTCATTTTCAACCTCCGGTAGGACACTGATGAGCAGCAAAATGTCAAAACAGAAGACGAATGAGAAACAAGAACAGAGATAATCATCCCCTGAAGAACAACATTTATGCTCCATCTCCACCGCATAGGACTTATTTCCAATGACTAGAGGCTTGTTTATAATAAAAGAACAACTTTATTTCTATCAACTGAGATTGTTTTAATTAAATTACAAAAAAAAGTCTCCCCAAGATAAATCAGTGTTCAGATTGAGATTATTTTCAACTCAGCAGTTTATAGCCTTAAGTTCGCTATTCATATTCTAATAAAGTAGCGGAGGCTTTAGCTCTTTTCTCTTATTCTGTTTATGCTCTTCTAAATAATTTATATATATATAAAATTTATGGTTGATTCTTAGAAAAAAAGTATTATGTTATCTATTACAATGTTAAAAGAAAAATCCACCTACATTCAAGTAGACATACAGAAATAATTCCAATATGCACTGCAAATGATGGTGATTGTCAGGACAATGTTATTATTTCTTGCTCAATTTTCAAAACAAGTTTCCCTAACATCCATAGAGAAATGAGCTCTCCTACAGACGAAGAAAGAAGATATGTTTATGGATGATCCTACAGAATATAACTGTACTGGGAAAGCTGACCCTCCTACCCTCAAGCAGCAGAGCTCAGAGATCTTTCAACTTTCATTTCTGTTTCTATGTCCACTTCATTGTACTCTCTCTGTATCCTGTGAAATTTGTTTCTATTACAGTAAATTCATGAGTGTGCTGATGCAGACCTTCATTCTTTTAAAGAAAGTTTAAGCTGCAGGATTCTTACCTTGTCTGTCAAAATCAAAAGGTTATATAGTAGCACAGAAATTAATTCCAGAGAAGTCTTACTTTTGGAGATAGGACACAGGAAGCATTTATTTGATCTGTATTTTTTAGGAGAAGATAAAAAAGAATTTCCATACAGGGTATTCACTCATGATCACTTTATTTTTTAATCACAAAATGTTTACTCCTACAATCCTTTAAAGTATGATCCACAAAAAGTTGTTATCTCAACCCAATTATGTGGCAAATAACTCTACAGCCAACCTACCCTACCTATTCCCATTTTCTAATAGGAGACACAAAGATGGAGGTGCTAGGAAGACTGTGATGACAATGAAACATCAGGGCAGATCAAATCATGTAAAAATCTGTCTTAGCACTAAACGGATGTATAGTTTATATTCAAATACTTGTCTTAAGGTCTAATTATTAGAAAATTATAGGATCCCATAAACCGTTTATTCATACATACACTCTACATACTATAGAGTTAACCAATAACCCACTACAGATAGAGTTGATAGTGAAACAAAACTGATGTCAGTTTACGTAAACAGAGCTGTAACTGACAAACACAATAAATTAAAAATGACACTAATGATAGGCTGACACTATTACTCAATCCAGAAATCCATCTTGAAAGATACAGGAAAAACATTTGAAAATTTTAATATCTATGCATTTTTTTTTTAAATTCTAGCAAGCCAGCGATAAAAGAGAACTCTCTTATACGATAAAAGTAATTAACAAATATCATTGTACTTTATGGTAAAATATTAAATCTTTCCCTACAAGATCAAGAAAAAGACAGGATGCCCACCATCATCAATTCAACATTTTTCTAGAGGCTCTGACCAGAGCAGTAAAGATAAAAATAAAATATAAAATACATGATTTAGACAATAAATAAAATTGACATTATTCATAAACTGTTTCTAATCTATACATTGATTGTATCTATTGTCTCTATAAAAATTCAAAAGGATTTATAAATAATATATTAAAATTCGAAACTTGCTGAAAAATGGTTATACAAAAATGAACTAAGATATATTTCCTATTAACCTACAAAATATATTTACATGTATTTTCAAATATTTTAAACGTGTTTTGTGAGAATAAACTTTAAACAATTTCTTAACCTTAATTTAAAAATCAATCATTAAATTAATTTAATCTTTCAATAATTTCTTTTTTGATAGAGAAAAGAGGCAATTATTCTATTACATTTTTTATTGCTTCATTCAAATCAAATTGAAATGAATTACACATGCACCAAGACTAGAAAATTAACTGAGCCACATTTGACTATAAGTTTCTCAAAGACAGAGATAAGGTCTTAGGTAGGTTCCCCCCTAAGAAATATCCAATAAGAAAACATGAATTTAATTCACAGCAAAAGGAGAGCAAGTGAGAGAATATAGTGATACAAGATGAAAAAATTTTTAATTGATTTACTTTTCCAGAACAGTAAATGTAAGATTTGGCCACAATTATTTTTAAAAAGGAAATTAAAACAAAACACAACAAAACACAAGAGGGTTTAGTCTAGTATGTTAACAGCCTCAGAGGCAGATGGCAGTTGCACGGGCCCTTGCAGCTTTATGGGTTAATTTTCTACAGTGTGTAGCACTCTGTGGACACTTGGTAAATGGTAAATATTTCAACTCTTCAGCTGCTTGATGGCCCGGGATCTGTTTTCTACTTAGTTCACTTCCATTCTTTTGCTTTTCCCAGCAGTTTTCTTGGTGTCAGTTTGCATTACTACAGTTTTCACAACTGGGTCAAAAAATAAAGCTTCCATCTATGCCTAGTTAAACACCGAGCTAAAACACTTTGGCAGGCATTTCTATTTAGAAATTTATATTTACTTGTGTTTAGTCTGTCCTCTCCAGTCTTACAATTCGGGGTCTGCAAAAGGAATTGTAAAAATTTTACATATTTGCACATTAGAACATGATTTAATATCAATAGTAGCATTTAATAGCTAAAAGCAAATTAGACTTAGAAGATTGTGAGAGATTAGCAGGTTACTCTTATTTTGTCTTTTTTTTTTTCTTAGAGAAACTGAAACAACAGAACAGTCTGTGCTACATACATAATTAAAACAGATGTTCTCAATCTTAATTTCCATAGCTAATTCTGACAGCCAAAGAAATGTGCCTGTCTTTGGTAGTCACCTATTTTCTCTAAAATGTGTCTTATTTTCCTCATCGCCCACTGTGATTGCTCAGAAAGGGGCGATGTAATAGTATTAATGCCATAGCAAGAGCTCTGTCATATTATTGGCAGGTCAGTGAATGGTAACAGGTACAACAGAAATTGACGATAAAATTATTTTAAAGTCTGCATACCATATGCATTTTTATGCACTCCTAACTTTGCGATCACAGTTTTTACTGGCTTTGTGGGGTCTTCCATGACAGAAGCCAAGCTGGTTACATTAAACAACAAAGGAAAAGCAAACAAGAACCTTCCCTTGGTCAACCCAGCCTTCGAAAGCACGGGTTTTCTTTTTTTAAAAACAGATTAACATATATAGAAATATGCTACATTTTGATGATATAGGCCAGGTGACTTCCCTGCAAGGGCAGAATCTGATATGCTTGTCTATGTATGTGTCTGAAAATAGGAAGCACATGCAAGGAGCAGCAGAGGCATTCTCTCCTAAAGCATGCTCTTCTCGGTGCTCCTTGTCCTTTAGCTCCTCTCCACTATGGGAGCTTCAGACAGAAAAACAAGGCTGTCCCTTCCTGTAGGTTGTCCCAGCATCCCTGAAACCACAAACTTTAGAAACCACAAAGAGAGAAGAAAACTGTCTTCCTGTTCTCTGAGGTGGGGTTTGTTGTTTTTACATCCATGCCAACGCATTCTATGACTGGCACCTAAACTCTCTTACCGACACACTGACATGAGATCCAAGAAAGGCCCACTAGGCTGTAGTCACGAGCCAGTTTTGTTTGTGATACCCTGAATTCCAGCATTGCTTCTCGCCCTGGGTGGGGAACAGGTGCTGGAGCAATTCTGCTAGAAGTGAGCCTACTTTCTGCTGCTGGTAGCACCCCCAGTTCTCTGATGACTCAACAGCAAGGCCTGCTCCATCTCCTCTAGTTTCCTTGTCATCTGTTAGACAGGACTCCAATACTACAGTGTAGATTGCGAGAAACTTTTAGGGAGCTCCAAACCTCCAAGCATCCACAATAACTCTGGTTCCTTCATAACTACTCTTGGTTGGATCCTCTGACAGCTAATTCAAACCCAGTCCATTTCTAGCCCACTCAAGATAATGGTGTCATTCTCCTCAGAGAAGCCCAGCATGGTCTGATCTCAATATAAGCACTGCTCCCATCTCCTCTGCCTTGGGAGGTGACTTGTACTGCCATGCCCAGGGAGCAACATTCTGGGACCTCACCAGTTACCCCAGTTACAAGGCTTTGGCTATGTTCAAGGCTGGGTCATCAAAAACAGGCTGCCCATGGGAGAGAGGACTAGCAGAATTCATGCGGCATTAGTTCCATCCCCCCCAGGAGTGAATGTAGAAGTAGGAACCACAAAGAGTAAGGAGCAAATAAAGTTCATTCTTAATTATGAACTGCACTGGAGGGATGTGGCCTGGTTAGGATGGTTTGTGGGGTACAGGGGGAACAGGCTGACATCTCTTATCGGGGACATAGATAGTAAGGTCTTGATTCAAGATAAGTTCTGTGGGGGTGGGATTCCAGGAAATGAACCTATTACCAAAGAGAGGAGGCAGAGAACCTGAGCAAGCTGAATGGACTGGAACAAGGTGAAAAGGAGGGAAAGGTTGCTTATCTCTGCAGAGAAATATTTAACAAAGCAGATATCTGCAGAAATTCATACACAGAGCATATTCATTGTAGGCTAAGCAGAAAGACTGTGGGCCAGGTGGGTCTACAGCTAACCTGAGGCTTACCTACAAGTCACCAATTCCAGAGCTGAAGCACCACTTGCAGCCCACCAGCTGGTCTCTAAAGCACTACCTGGCTCAGTGCTTATAGATTAGGATCTGAATCTCCTGGATACTATGCTGAGTGCTTTCCAACAATGGGGTAACCCCACATTAACTCTACACGTCTCTAGTTTCAACTTAAATTCACTTTCTTAGAGCAGACTGCCCTGAGCCCATAATGTAAATTAACTTCCCCTATTATACTCTGTACCAACTTCTACTTTATCTGTCATTCAGTATAGCTTATAATTTGATATTCATAAGATTAAAGCTCTTTGTTAGCATATATTGTGTTCATTTTATCTGCTAAATGTGGCCTCAAAGAATCTGGCACAAAGGCTTTCAAAAAATACGTCTGCACCCTTGAATGCATGGAGAGGAATGCACTGAAGCAACCAGTGAATTGCATGTGCGTTACAGAGGCCCATGTAGATTCAAAATTTCATTCTATGGGATCATGGCCACTGCACAGACCAATGTATCTAAAAATCGGAATGACATCCCTGATCACATAAATGAGACTATCTTAACTAAAATTTAACATTGACGAGATTTTTATCAAAATCTGGCAATCATACAAGAGGTGGGTTTTATATTTTACTTCTCTGCTGATCTTCCAAGAAAACAGAACGAGTAGAAATATGTGCATGTGAAAGTCCATCTATTTGTGCTCTTTTCCAGCATTTCCATATAGAAAAACTGCTAGAGAAATTATAATAGGTCCATGAGAAAAATAAGTCTTCCTTTAGGGTAAACGAGTTTAACTGATACTCAGGTTTCTTAACTATTGGACTTCTCAGACCCTAATATGACACTATTCATTACAATTCGTGCACGTGTGTATGTGTGTGTGTGTGTGTGTTGTGGTTGGGGGTCAGTTGGCTTATTGATGCTAAGCATATTTGGCTTTGGTTCTGGTGGCACCAATAGACCTCACTCCCCTCCCCTCTCTAAACTAGTTTGACTAGTTGTTCTTGTGGTCCAGTAAAACCAATATTAAGAAACATTCTGTCAGTTCTGCAGAATATTAAATCCTATTATACTAACCCTAGTTGGATAAACTCTGAACAAAACAAATTACATAAGGCTGAGGGAATATAAACAAGAGCCTGTAAACAAGATTCTAATCAATCACTCAACTGCCAAATTTATCCTGCATAGTACAGACTATTTCGATTTTCACCCAAGACTGTCTCACATAAATTGATTGCTCCACAGACCACTAGACTAGTGTGTGCTTGAATTACAGTAACATGAAAAGGCTTGGGCCATGATCAGGTGGGAATACTGGCAGAATGAGGGGCCCACAGTATACTCCACATCCAACATATGCTAACTACTTATTTTTATGATCATTTTAGGAGAAGAAAACTGAGATCCAGAGATGTCAAAAAGTGTTCTCAAAGTCATATAATATGTGGTGGGGTCTAAATTTGAACCCAGGTCTTCTAGCTCCAAATCTGGACTCCACTCATCACCTGTTTTCATGGGAAGTAATGAGAGACTCTCAAGCCTGTGCCACCGAACCTTTCTGCTCCTTGTTATGTAGCTCATTATGTTACCCCATGGTAACATCTCAGTTCACAGAACCCTCTTACACCAGCATAGCTACCCTGTACAACTGAGCCATCCTTCTTTTCAGGGAGTACATCAAGCCCCACCTGAGGGGTCCTCTTAATTCTCTTTTAGCCATGGGCAGAGGAGGGGTCAAGCTCACATCATGATATTTGCCAAAGCTTTTCTCCTTGGCTGTTCAGCAGAATAGCAGCTTCCTTACCTCATTAGTTTTCTCTTCACTCTCTGCTGATGAGGTTTGGTTGGGAGAGGACTAGGGACACCTACCATCAAGTATTTTGTGACTATTTTCCTCCACTTCCCAATCCCACCTTCTCAGCCTCACTGAGTATGGAGTAGGGAAGTGGTTGATAACAGCCCTGACTATATTCACAGTGCACGATATCCTTCATTCACCTATGTCTTCCCAAATGATTACTCCCATACTCCAAGTGCCCTCTTAGTCCTAGGACAGTTTCATCAATAGACCAGGACTTCTTTGGTTCTTTTCAACAAGGAGGTGCTCAGTGGAACCAAAGGTCTGAAGCCTGCAAAGTTATTGGAGATGACAGAGCTATGAGGTGGAAGCATATCAGATGTGCCACACAGTACCAAAATTGTAGACAGAAAGGGAAGAGCAAGGAATGAACAGGAGCTTAGGTGCATCCTTTTTAGTGTTTCATCAACATCATCAAGCCAGAAAACCAGACACTCCTTCTCACTCACATCTGTACTTGGTAAGCCACCAAATACTATAGATCAGATTTGGACCACACCTGTGGCACCCAGCCTCCTCCCACTTCCACATCACTGCCTTTATTTCCCTAGTTGCCTTTCACTCAGGCAGGTGGTAAGAGTCTCCAAATGGGTGTCCCTCTCAAACCTTCCTCCTCCAAGCCTTCAAAATTCCAACTTCAACATCCCCCTCCTTGAAACCCTTTCTTGGCACCCCAAGTTTTCTCAGCTTAGAGTGTACATTAGAAGCAGCTGAGTACCTTTCCCAAAATGCACATTCTTGAGCTATACCTTAACCTAATGAATGAGAATCTCCTGGGCATATGGCCTGAAAAAGTTCCTCGTGCATATAGTTGGAAAAAGATTCCTAGTGAATCTTTCTGATGCAACATCCAGTTGAAGAATCACTGTCTTTTAAGATGAAGGCCAAGCTCCTTAGCAGAGCAGTGAAAGACCTTCATGAGCTGACCTGGTCCAACCTGCCTCATCAGCCATTCCCCTCTTTCTACCTTAGATTCCAAAGATACTGTCATTTTTTTCAACCAGCCTCCTGAACTGTTATAAGTCATGCCTCTGCTCTTGAGTTTTTATCCATTTGGAGAATGCCAATACATTCTTCTAGAGCCAGCTTAAGGAGTATTTCTGTGAAATTTTCTCTACCTTCCACTTCAGAACTGAGCTTCTTTTGTTTTGTGATCAAACCTGCACTGTTACCTTCGTTTTGTGGTCAAACCAGTTCAGAGAACTAGTATCTTAGGTGGTTGTAACAATGTTAAATGATATGAAAATCTCAAAGTCAAAATTATCCTTACACTCAGTACTGAGCTCACATTATAAGAGGCTTATAGGGACAAAGACCTGGTCAGAACAGCATATCTTGCAGGACAGACAGTCACTGAGGAGAATGTTTAACCTGTGCTTCCCAAGTGTGTTTCATGATGTCAATAGGTAATATTTTGAAAATGGGTTTGCTCAGGAATTACTGAGTAAAAGAATATTAAACAAACCCCTCTTTTAAAGTGTTTGCTTTTTGCCTTCAATGCGAATATTCAAAAGGAGAATCCAATATGCCACGTTCCCCAAAGTTATTTGATTACGGAATGTTGTTTTCATACAACTAGTATTCTGTAGAATACTCTGGAAAACATTTGCCTTCCTCATTCCCCACTGCAGTTGCAAATGAGAAGCCAAATGAGACACAATCTTTGATGGTTCTTATCTAAAAAAGAATAAGGGCAGACCACATTACCTAGCATGGTCTACAAGTGGGCCATTTCCTAACAGGAGCTTCCACCCAGAGAGGTACAGAATTCTTCACCTTGAGTGCTGTTGCTGGGGTGTTGCCACCCAGCTCCTGAAGGAGCCACCAAGAGAGGCAAAGGGGCTGAGAACTTCCAGTGCATTACAACTTTGATGGCAAAGTATAGGTATTAGAGTAAAGCATTATTTAGTAATGATTTCCATTTATTTTGTTAAATGATTCAAATAGATATATATGTTGTTTACTAATACAATAATATGAATTTATGGAGTTTTCTGTCAATTTGATGTATGCATTTATTTTGAGAATCTGGCAAGTTGGAGGGGGCAGAAAACTATGACTAGTCTTAGATGTGCATAAGTGGTAAAATGTGAACTTCTCTCTGTAATTACAAGTGCATCTTCAGTGCCAAGTGAATAGACCAAAGGTAAACCTTCAGGTATTAGGAGAAGCTTCCACACAGAATCTGTGGTTAAAATATGCCCTTCCAAAAAATATGGTTAAAAAATGTTTAGTGGCCAAAACAAAATTAGGCCAATCTCAATTTGATTTATGCTGTACATGATTAACATTTTAATAAGAAGTGAAAATCCAGTGCACCATTAAAATACTAAATTGAGACAATTCTCTCACTGACTGATATAGTAAAAAGGATTGCAGAGTTGCATGTTAGGAACCTCACGTCTGGCTTGGCTCTGTCAGGAACTAGGTATAGGAACTTGTAAAAGTCTTTAATTTTCCTGTGCCAGAATATTTTTCATTTGCAAAATGAGAGAGTTGAGCTAATTGATCTTTAAGAAACCTTTTAATTCCAAAATTTTGCGAATATAAATTACATGCTCCTTAGGTAGGAAAAAAAGGAATGATTGAAATTTTACAGCTGGTACCATACTTTGAATGAATTTAACTTATTGAACTCTACTTTTTAAATAAACATAATGTTTAGTTATTAGTTAACATCTTAATTTTTGTTTAAAAAACTTCAACTAAAATAGTAAAATGTAATAGCACTCTTTCATGGAAACATATACAAATAATAGACACAGTGAAGAAGAGGTCAGGATGTAATGCAAAGAGTACTTAATTACAGCAAATACAGTTTTCAGACCTTAGTTTATTTCTGAAAACAATATATTAGTGCCTAATATATAAAAATCACCCAAATGAAGACTTTGCTCTTTGGAGTAAAGTACTGGTCATGTAGGATTCGAAAACACTACTATTTTTCCAATAAATTTATTTCCATTGTCTAAAACTTCCATATATTTTGACCCTATTTAGTTGTGTCGATTAAGTATTTTTGCAGAAATGTTTTCTGTTTTTCAACCCTTAGAAAACTTGAAACAATAAACACCTTAATACCTTATCTTGAAAGTATATAAGTAGTCATACACATCAATATCAGTGGCTTCCTGATAGTAATCTCGATATCTTTGAAACTGCAATGTGCTTTTCAAAAACTCGAATATCAATATATGTGTGATCTATCAATTATTTAAAACAAGTAATAAAGCTACAAAGTCTTCTTATGTCTGGCGTATTAATGATTTTTTGTAGCTATTTACATATTTAGAGTACATTTGCTATGAGGAATTTTATCTATCTATCTATCTATTGCACAAATATTTCTCAAGTTCCAGGTATGGGCTTAGCAAAAGTTTTCAGCCACTTTGGCTAAATGTGAGGTAACTGTTCCAAAATTGATTTCAAGATTCACAGCGACCACTATATTGAAAATGAAAAATAATTTAAAATATAAAAGGATCCTATTTTAAAATAATTCCTTGTCTTTGGGAAATGTGAGAGGGGCTAGAGGATGAATCCTTTTGAGGGATGAATTTGGGTCTACTGTTAGGGTGATGCTTTCCACCAATTGCTGACTTGGATCATGCCATTTCTAAGGCAGAAAAATCATCGCTGTAAAAGTCAGCCACAGGAATCAAATGCATTTCAAATAATGCAGAGAACCTGTACACCAAGGAATAGAACATTCTCAAATAGTAAACATATGCTATTGTGTTTAGGACCAGGGAAAAGAAAATGCATCTAATGATTTTGTGCTGATTGGGATTTTTTTTTTCTTTTCCTTGTGTTTTGTTTTTAATGATTGCTTGGGTCAAGACCAAATGTTAAATTTTCCCAAAAGAGATTTTTCCATTGTCTAAAGCTGGATATATTTTGCGTCTGTTTGAGTGTTCTTACAGGAAAGTTTTCTCTGTGTCCACCCCCTCCACCCCCGGAAAAGTTGAAACAATAACCACATTAATACTCTCTCAAAATCTGTAGCATTTCCTAATCCAAGCCTTTAGTCATTAGTCATGAAGACATTTTGGAAACTATCCTCACAATTGACAGATTATGCCAAATACATTTTTGTACCCAGACTCCTTAGTTTGAACTTTCAGTGAAATTTTGTGGGGAAAAAAAGTTTCTGTTCAAAGATTGAAAAACAATTTTTTCTGTATACAAGCATTTTAAAATGATTTTTACAAACACCTTTCTTTCCTTTGATACTCTGCCTCAATTGTTTCTTCTGAATTTTCATTTTTTTCACAGTAAATTCTAAAATAGTTAAACTTTGACAATTCCCATTAATTTAGCCATTCAAATTATTTTGACCTTTTAATTTTATTATCCAATGTCTCTCTGCATGTGTATAATATATATATATATATAAATTATATATGTATATATCTACATACATTTAGCTTTGACTCCAGGGAGTAAAGCAATTATTGTTCCTATGTGTGTTAAAGAAACTCTAATATGAAATAGTGGGAAAGGCTTGTGGCAAAAAATGACTTACATTTATGTCAGCTCTACACTGAACACCTTCAGATGATAAAGTATAAGATAAATAGAGGTAAACTCTTTCACACCTCATATGTCATTCCCTTGTGCCCACATGCTCAGTGATAGGCTGGTCCCAATCCAGTCTCTGGTACATGAGCCATGACTCGAAGCAGATCTGGATATGTCCCAGTTTATCCCTACCATCCATCTATCCATCCACCCACCCAGCCACTCACCCACGCATCCAGACAACTTCCAGGAAGCCAAACTTAGGATCTACTATGTATTAGGCACTCTAGCACTAACAGTACATAACATTGGGAAGCAAGTTCTTGTTTGCAAGACCTGAAGAAACATGAAGGTTTAAAAATTACCCATGAATTTCAAGCATAATTTATGAGGTCTATAGAGAAATCAGATCAAAAATGGACCTAGTCACATAATGGACTTAGTTAGCTTCTTTTACTATTCTCCAATTTGCTGTTTCCCCAAATAATGATTGTCATCAGGACATGTTTAGAGCATGTGCAGAGAAAGAGAATCATGACATTACTCTTCCCTCAAAATACAAACATTCACACAAGCTTTCCAGGGATTGTTGACTAAATATACATTGAAAGTTATTTCTCTCGGGGGTGGGGGGGGGGAGAAATATTTTCACATCACCAAAAATTATGATCACCTAGGAGAGCTTTTAGTTATATCTGCTCATTCCAGAAACATTTTGCATTATTATTAGCCTCATCTTACATGAATTCCCAAATAACTTCAGCTTATTTCCAGTTCATAAAAGCCTGGGTTTCACTAAGAATGAGAATTTTAAAGTCATCAAAATTATTAAATATAGTAGCATTAAAAAGATTTCTTTTTCTGTCTGTAGCACTTTATAGCAGTCATTTCATATTACTGGGATCAAAGGATTCTAACAGGAAGCAGCATAGAATGTATTTAAAAACCTTGGCTCTGAAGCCTCACTGACTAGGTTCAAGTCTAGCCATTTACTGCCATTTGTGTAATATCAGGGATAAGTCATTTAATTTCTCATTATTTCATTTTCTGCTATAAAAGGGGAATAATAATAATAGCTCCCAAATCTCAAGATGGTTTTAAGAAATAGTTCATAAAAAGCTATTATATAGCCAGACTGAAATATTCATCATTATTATTATTTTCATCTTGGAGAGAAACACTTACAGAGTGAGAGATTTTGAGCTTGATTTGTTATATTTGGGTATGCTGTAAATTGCCAGGAATAAATATTACTAATGCCACCCCACTAGTAAAACGACTCAAGGGAGACCAAGTGACTAATTTGAGTATTGCTAGACAAAATTAAAATCCAACAAACCATCTCCAAAGCTTTTTTATTTGGGCTTCTCTCTCTCAAGGGGATGTTCATTACAAACCTATTACAATGGCACATCTATGGACACTTCAACTGAGTTCAAATGTGCTTCACCCACCTTGATGTTTACAGGATTATTACTCAATATTTACCAAGAACCTATGGGCTGTGGGACTATAGTCTGGCATTAAAGTACTTTCTCAACTTTAGAGATAGGAAAACAAAATCAGAAGAAAACGAGAGCATCACTGTCACCACTGAAACCACAGGAGGGGTCGAAATTACAAAGATATTGATTCTCCCCACCACACTCCTACAGCCCAGGGCTCTGTCCCTTAGACTATACACTATCCCCACTGAATTTATATTTAGCAAAGTTTTTAAAAATCTTATCTATTTATTGCATCTGTTTACCTTTATCTCTTAGTGGTTACATAGCAGATTCATACAGTAACTGGAATCGAAGTAAACAAACTTTATTATAAAGCAGGGCTAGGATTTGTTCATAAGATAGCATGATGATAAGTTCTACTTATTTAAAGAAGATATAAGCTGGAGCACAGGATATGAAAATAGCATATATCTTTCATAAGAGTGATATATTTAATTAAAAGAAACAACCATATTTTAAATTCTTAGGAGTAAGAAATAACACTTATTAATACCATCAACACACAAACAAAAAGGATATTTTAATTAATCTGCCTTCTAACTTTAGTGTTAAGAGGTTTTAAAGAAAAACATTTTTATAAACCTATTGCACTCATTAGTATAATAGGATATACATCATTAACACCTATAATTATGAAAAGTTATCTTTCTCCCATCTCATCTCCCTGAAAAGAGTAATGTTCCATAAATATAAAATATCCAGATCAATTCTAAAAGAAATGGTTAGAAGATCATTGGTTGTTTAAATTTTCCTAATCTCTTTTCAAGTGTAAGCTTTTGGAGAATCCCTTTTTACTAATCACTTTCAACAAACATATCAAAACAATCTACTTTACTACTTACAATTTTAAAAGCTACAAAATCTACCCCTATCCATTATGCATGTTTACTTTTATAACTTAATTCCCCAAAGTAAAGGCCTGGATGCTTCTAATGTGGCAATAGCTAAGAGATTACAAAAGTCAGGCGGTATAGTTTTATGATAATCATTCCATAAAACCATGTTTCATTAAACTAGATACAACAGAGACTCTTCAGCTCACAAACCTGTAGACAAGACAATATGTCTTCTATGAAACCTTCTCCAAGGATATAGCTTCCTTTAAGAATGTTCATCAATATCTGAAAAATATTATTTATTTTTTTTAAAAAACACTTAACAATAGGACTCAAGGAATAGCTAGTCTTCTGATCAGTTTTTAGCTAAGTGGGCAGACAAAAAGACCCAGATTTAGGTCTTGGCTCAGATACTAGCTCAGTGGAACTAGGCACCTTTCTTAACCTTTCTGGACCTTACTTCCCTTTTTTGTGAAATGAGGAGATATGAGATGACATCTAAGTTCCCCCTAATATATATCATTTTGTATATCTTATTTTGTGTTAGTGATATTTATAAGCTCTGTGGAGTTCAAAAGCATGTTCATACAAACTGTCTCATTTGATCCTTGCAACTGATTTTCAGAGACAAGTAGGAGAGTTTTCACTACTATTATTTTTTCCCAGTAAGTGTGCTGCTTTTGATATCCAGCACGACTCACTAGAGACAGCGGGATCTAAAGCACCATGTGGAAAGATTTCATTTTCAGGAGTTATAACAATCACTATATTAAATATTTCTTCCTATTCTGTATTTCCTCATCATGAAACTTTCAAAGCCTTAGTTAAAAGAAAAATATTTAAAGAAAAAAATGTCATGCTATGTGCTTCTGCTAATGTAGTCTCTAACTACATTAAAAAGGAAATTATCTTTATTTTAGGTTGAAAATAAGATTTAATTACCACTTGATAAATATCTTTTGAATGAGAATGAGTTTCCTTGAGCTATTGGAAATTTTAAAACAGCACTGGGACTTAGGTAAAATTGAGCTTTTAGTTTTGGAGCTTATCTTCACAAAATATTTTTCTGTAAGTTGGAAATTCACAGGTAATAGTTTACAAAGAGGAGAAAGTGGAGACCCTCATTACTAAAAAAATATTCTGAATTCATTGTGGAATCCTCAGGATCTCTGATGTCTTGTCAGCTCCTTTACTTCAGGAAGAAACAAAACACAATTCCTTAAAAATATGTCTAACACTTCACAGTTAATAAAATATAACAAGAGATGTGATATTATCTCATCTTTGCAACAACCCTGTAAGGTAGGTAAGGTTATCCCAACCAAGGTCCCAATTAGTCTTCATCTCAGAGGTCAAGGAATTTCCTGAATAGCTGAGATGCTCAGATTATCTAAAAGACTCATTTTTGCCATTAAACCTAACCTCTTTCAGATTTCTTTCCTCATCGAAACCATTATGAAAGGTGAGAGCAAAATATTACACTGTTTGTATTTGCTCACTTTCCTTCTCTCTTCCTGCCCTTACCACACCTCTTCCAGAAGTAGAAAGAGGCAGAAAAACAGCCAAAAGATAGGGAAAACAGAAAGGAAGGAAGAGAAACAAGATGTCTCAATAATCTAAATCAGGTATATGGCTGTACGATGTCATAAATAATTAAATCTATACTCAAAACAAAAGTTGACTTTACAACACTTTTTTTAGCCTGAGTTGTCATTCATAACAACAGTTTGTATGATCATTATAACCCATAACTAAGAATCTGAAATAATGCAAAGTGCAATTAGGCATGTTTCTGTGTTGATGTAGATATATTCTATTCTTTTTATGGACATTTAATAATTTACATATAAGAAAAAATTCTCAAGCAGAATACTTTACTAACCAGAATAGCTTCCTCCCTCCCTGGTAAAAAAAAAAAAAAAAAAAAAGTGGAGTTCGATACATATCTAGCATTGGGATATCTATTTATAACATCTGATATTCTAATCTTTTGGGATATGTATCTTTTCACTATGCAACATCCCAAAGGCTCGCATAGTACTAAGTCATTTTCTTAAATTTTTTTCCAATTTGGAATATTGTCTTCAAATATATCTGGAAGTTAAACTAATTTTAACTTACCCTTCAAAGAAGAGGAAAACTACATGCTTCCCATCAGTTCATTAACCTTTCTACTTTTGCAAAAACATGAGTTATGAATGTACATCTAATGAAAAATAATTTCACATTGTAGTTTGAATCTAGCAATTTTGTAGTGGGCATAATTTTGAATAGAAATAAACAATCTCCAAGCATAATAAAGGGTCAATTAAAAAAAAAGAGAAATGAGTCTAACGCCAACTGTCATTAAACATACAAAAACCCCTCAATTCATTAATAAATTTACAGCTGGAGCTCTCAAAATCAAATTAACCTTTTCTACCTCAAAAGAATTCAAAAGGCTTAAACATAAGTGTCCAAAGTTATGTGAAACCAGACACCACCTTTACCTCTGCTTTGATGTTATTTCCTTAATCAATAAAATCAATCATTCTGTCTTTCATACCAACTACTTGACAGCAAGCATAAAGAATTTGAAAAATAAACATCCCATTCACTTCTCTCTCCACAGATTTCTCTATTCATACAACTTATATCTGAGTATCTCCAAGAGCCACTGAGGAATTGGTCTTCTGATAAACTCATACACATTTTTAAAACAAACATATCAATCAGTTTATAACCACAGTGGCCTTTCACTTAAAAAGTCAAATATGAAAAGGCAAGAGACTTTCACTACTTTTCAACTTTAAACTTTCTAATAATCATTAAGTCCACTTTGTATGTCAAAAGAGTAATATAGTTGTTGAGCTATGGTTATTTAGAATAAAATCTAAGCATAATCATATGAATTTTATGCATATTTTACCTTTAACCAAGATCATACAGTAGCAAAGAGAATAAAAATAAGATCCTAGTACTACCTAATCCATAAAAACCAAACCAAAAAATATATATAAAGCTGCTGCTATATTTCCACATCTCAGGCACATATTTTTCATGAAAAACTATCATAAAAAGAATATCACTCTATTAAATTAAGTATCTCACAAATGGATTATACTGTAAATTTAAAATTACTTGCATTAGAATCTCAAACACTACCTTCAACACCCTGTGAGAAGGCATTTTCTGAGGCAT
Organism: Eidolon dupreanum; assembly: GCA_028627145.1. Lineage (NCBI taxonomy): Eukaryota > Metazoa > Chordata > Mammalia > Chiroptera > Pteropodidae > Eidolon > Eidolon dupreanum. The sequence goes on along the minus strand of CM053501.1, from coordinate 49,808,764 downwards.
AATCACAAACTAAAACTGCCACATTAATTCAAGGCTGCCACAGTACAATGAGTAAACCAAAATATGGAACTTACCTTATTATAAATAAGTGGCAAACTGCAGGCACTTTTCAGCTTGCAGCTATCTAGCATAGCTGATTAGAAAGAAACAAAACATCTTTCACCCCAGTCAAAGAACTACATATTCAGGTTTTCCTTACTGAATCTGGGTGAGGGAAGACGTCCACCTCCAAGGAACAGTAACAGCCTCCTCCCAGAGAGCACTTGCTGCTCTGAACTGCAGCGACTTAGAATGAAGTCAGAAGAACCCGTGATGTTTAAATACCATTGCTTCACATTCACAGGATATGACTCAACTCTCTCTCGAACCAGTAGGGGTAGAGTTTCTCCTCACAAAACTGTTAGATTAGATAACAAACACTGCATTTGAAATCCTAAAATATTTACAAACTAAAACTTATAATTTTCACCTGTTAAACATGAATTTTTAGTAATTAACCTCTTCCCTGTGGCATAAGCTGCAAACAGAAATGAGAATAACATGGCACAAAGAACAACTCTTCTGCTGGCTCTTTGCAGTGAACTAATTTAATGTTATTAAAGATGTGTGAACTTACCAGTATCTCCCTGACAGTGGCATAAAAAAAAATAAAGGTACCCTAAAGTCATTAACCCTCCCATCAGTACAAAAACAATTTGTAGAATAAAACTCTATTTTCACATGCAAGAAATGGCAATTCTACACAACACAATAGCATCCTCTTCACTAAGTAGAGAAATGAAGTAGATTTTCATGGTTTGCTGTCACTTTCACACAGAAATCCTGTCCCACGCTGTCATTATCTTGTGTTGCTCACTCTGCCACCTCTCCAACTCCAAGCCCTCCTACCTCTGTTTTGTGAACATTTCTGAAGGAACGTGACTAATGACACCACTCCTCCAGTAAAGTGGCAATTTGCTGTGCTTTCACCACTACTCGCTGCCTTTTAATTCTGAGCTGTATTAAGCTTGATAACACATTGAATTATTTTATTTGGACACATCAGTCAATAAATATGATAGACTTAGACCTTGGAGAAAAATCTACTACCTAAATTCAGTTGCCAACACCATCAACAAAAAGAAAAAGATAAAAAAATGTCAATAATAGCAAATAGTAAAAAACCTTCTAGACTAGGACTGTTCAATGTGAGCCAGATATGTAATTTTAAACATTTTGGTGGTCACATTAAGTAAAAAGAAACATGTAAAATCAACTTCAATGTTTACTCCAATATATATAAAATGTTACAATTTCAACATGTAGTAAACATAAAATTATTGATTAAATATTTTATAATTTTTGTACTAGCCTTGGAGATCTGATGTGTATTTTACATATATAGCACATATTACTTTGAACTAGCTACACGTAACTACTCAACAGCTGTACATGGCTAGCAGCTACCGTACTGGACAGCATAAATCTAAAGTTTGATGTTCAATCTTAGTCCTCAGGTTTCAGTTCAGAAGTTCTCTCTTCAGAAAAGTCTCACCTCCCTGAAGTGATCTTAACCAATTACTTTCTATCTCCTGATCCTTTCTATTTCCAACATAGTGCATTACAGCCTGGAATTTTCTCCTTTACTCATTTGTTTATTTATAATATGTGGCCCCTGACAATAATGTAACGAACCTGAAGGCAGAGATCTTGGTATAATCAGTATTTTATCCCCAGCCCCTGGTGTGGTGACCAGTACACAACAGAATTGAATAAACACTGTTTAATAAATAAATAAATAAATAAATAAATAAAAATACAGAATTTGTGGAATGGTTTGGCAAATGATCATATTGGCAAATGATCAATTTTTAGCAAATATTTAACACTTTTCTACATTGAAAAATTATCTCTTTTCTATACTGTTCATAATCTTCAATCTATAAAATACTTTATTTTTATATACAATATTATATAAAAACAATATGCTTGTTTCATTTACTTTAGCAAAAATTTAGAAAGATACTTATAAAACTACTCTATTCTTTATGACATAAATCTGGATATCATAAGGATATCTATTTACCTCCTACTCACAGAACCATAAAATATTATCTATAAAATATTTATAGAGGACATCAATATATTTGCCTGATCAACATATGTGCCTCTGCCTTCTGGTGTCATTATCTGGCGAATCACCCCCTCTTTCCTCCTTCTCAAACCATGTGGCTTGGGCCATGAGGAACTGGCCCCAGAAGTGGGCATGTGGCCCTTGCTTGATCAATCAGTGTACACTACCCACAGAGCTACAGTGATAGGATCACGAATGGCAACCTAAACAGGTTCAGTGAGAGCCAACATCTCTACTTTTGCTGATATTGGGGGAAAGGTTGTTAAGTTTGTAGAATATAAGCCTGGAACTGCTGGTTGACATACTTGCTACCACATGAAGTAAGGCTGTCAGAAAATGAGGCCAACCAAGAGAAATACAAAATCAAAGATATCAAAGGCAGGTTATGGACCACTGTAGTTCCTAGCTCTGGTCATACATTGTCACATCTGCCCTCTGTTGTAATGATGGGTGTACTAGAATGTTCACCACAGAATTTTTTGTAATAGTGAGAAACTGGAAACTTTGCAATAGGCCAGGAACAGTAGAAGGTTAAATAATGGATTCACCACACTAAGGAATATTATGTAGCTATTAAAAAGAACCAGGCTATCTAGATGCAAAAGCTCCCTTAACGAAACTTCCTTATTTAAATGGAAATAACATGTTGCAGAAAAATACATATCCCAGTAATGGGTACATGGGTTTTTGTATGCAAATTCATAGAAAAGGACCTGGATGACTGCACACCAATTGTAGACAAGTGGTTATTTCTGGGAAAGACATCTGAAAAGAGAGTGATGGGGGGCAAATTTTGCTCAGTTTACTACCTATTGCATAAATCTTATAAAATTAAAATGAATTCATGTATTCTTTAGGTAATTTGAAAGGAACATTTTTACTCTTCAAAGTAAGATAAGAATTTAGTTTTTATATCTCCATATTATACTACATTATTTCCACTCTAAATGGATACTCTTTTTCATTATTTTTTTAAAACAATGTAACAGACATAAAAGTGCTCTTCTCTACCCTACTGTGTCCATTCTTTACCAGCCCAAATTAATGTATACTCTGATTTTTTAGTCTGGCTAAAGAATATGCCAAGATAGAGACAGACAGTACAGTAAGAGACAAAAACAGACAGCAAGCCACGTTAAAATCTCCAATGTACCTTCTAACATTGGTCAAGGGCTTTGATTTATTTTCCCTCTTGGCCTCTGGAAAGCTCTTTTATTGACTTCAGTAAAATGCATCTTGGATTTATTCAACTGTCAACATTAACAGCTAAATATTTCTAATAATATGGCTTAATCTAGTTAATCTTGAATCACAGTAACCTTGCTTATTACAATTCACTGAAAAACATCTACTCTCTGAATTAGGCATAACTGCTTTTCTAATTAACATAAAATCTAAACCTTTTGTTGCTTTTTGGCTTGTATCAGTCCTCAAAAATCTTCACCTTTTCTTAGATATGTGTATACCACTCGTGCTTTTTTATTCCCCTAGATTTCTACAATATTACCTCTTTAATATTACATAGCTAAAGATGCACAGAGTCTGAGGCAGGAGTTGAGTCCTTTGGACTTTCAGTACAGCTAACCAGAATTTGAATTGATACACTGCTAACAAACTGATGAGTTTGTCAAGCAGTGAGTACTGCTCTATTTTATTCTCAAAACCCACTTATCCTAATAGCTTAAACCTCCCACAGTCTGTTGACTTTCTCTTTTCATTCTTCTTGCCTCCACTTAAAATCTTAACATGCCAAATTTGCTTCAGATTTTCTGGAAGAAATAGAAGATCACAGACACAATTGAAACACCCAGATGCTCCTTCCTTTCTCTTCAAAGGTAAATACTCTCCAGGGTTACCTTTTATCATTCCCATACATCTTTTTATACTTCTGTGAAATATTTGTGTATCCACAACAAGATATTGATGCATGTTTCATGCTTTATAAAATAGTACATAGTATTTAAAGCCTTTAATTAATTTTTGCTTTACATTATTCTTGGGATTTACATGTAGTTTTGCAGTTTATTCTTTTTAATTGCTATATAGCATTCTATTTCATGTATCTACTCTCCTGTTGGTGGACATTTAGGTTGTTTTTAATCTATTGCTAGTATTAAACTACTCTAATTCCTGTACGTGTGCAAGAATTTCTTTAAAGATATACACCTAGGAATGGAATTATAAGGTTATAGGATATGCATAGCTTCACCTTTACTAGATATTGCCAAACCACATCCCAACATAGACATTTATAATTCAACTGGCAATGTATGAGAGGTGTTGTCACACTACAGTCTTGCAAACAATCTCCACAATACTGATATTCCAGACTCTAATGTTTTTGCCATTGTGTATGATTGGTATAGAACCTTAATGTTTTAATTTGGTTTCCTTGATTACATTGAAGTTGAGTGTCTTATCTTATTATTATTGGCCTTTTTCCTATTGGAGTTGTTTGTCTTTCCCTTACTTATTTTTGGGAGGTCTTTATAAATCACCCTTCAGTGTGTGGTTGGTTCCATTGCTTATAATGTTTTTTGCTATTTGTTTATTATTTTAAAATGTATGGTTTGTTTTTAATTAAAAGTTTATTTTTTGATTATCTATATTTCTTTAAAAATATGGTGAAAATTAAGTGGTCCTTAGCCATTATTTCTAAAGCATTCCCAACATTAATGTCTATTAAGTTGCATATCTAAAGGGGAACTGAGAGGATTCCTATTTCCAATGAAAAGTCCAGTTCATCATTTATTGAGCACCTGCTACATGCCCTCTACTGTATCAGAGGGTATAAACATGGAACAGCCCGTAGAATCAAGAAAGATACAGTCTAACTGAGGAATAAAACTTGTAAGCAGATGATGACGATGATAAAACGCAGAAGTAACCATGTGCCAGAAATTGTGCTAATTCAGTATTTAATTTAACAGTTTAAATAAGTTGGAGTAAATGCTATTATAAGAGATACATATAAGGTGTTAGGGAAGCATAAAGAGACGATGTTATTACCTTGCACCACGAGATCATTCAAGATATAAAGTAGTGAAATTTGAGGTAGTATGAACCTATGAGATATAGTAAAACCTACAACTGACATTTCTATTTTTCTCAAGCACATCTATTTTTCCAAGTAAATCACTCATAAATTAATCCTAATTTAGTTAGAAGATTAATAAGAATTAAATGTCAGATTATTCATTTGAAAAAAAAAATGCTGCCTTGGGAAACAAATTCATTTTTACAATTGGTGATCCAATTACATAATGACATTGTCTCTATTCATTAGACACAAAATTTTTTTAAAAGCCAGTAGTTCTTAAGAATCATAACAAATGGTACCTCTTCCTATATTGAATTGTTAATAATTTAGAACATTGAAGTTAAAAATAAGCTCATTCCTTTAAAAGATTCTGTGGTAAAACATTTGTAAATAAAGCATCCAAATTCATCTGTTTTATAAATGTGATATTCACATTATGTTTCTCTCAGTGTAAGTAATAACTATAGCCTTTTAAAAAGCGTAGAATATGGGAGCATTTAATATTCTTCACCCACGAGGAAGAAAAGACTTGGGCTAGAAACAGAAAGGGGTGGCAAGCAGCAGTACATATTTCCTGAGGAAAAATTAAGGGTATCCCACTTCCTTGAAGCTATGAGCTTTACGCTTCAGTCCTCATATCACTGTAACCCTCTAGGATTTAAAAAGTAAAGTGTTTTCAATACTTGAGGGTGACAGTGAAATGAATCTGGAAATGAGAAAATAAGACTGCGATCTGAGAGTTAAAATTTGAAATAAAAATACAGTACATACAGATAAATGAAGGCAACTTCAATTCTCAGAACAGAGCAAACTGAAATGTCTAGAGGCACATACATTACCAGCAGGTAATGCTGATCAGTGTCAAGGACTGGTGGGGGACATGGGGAACTGAATGAAGGGCAGGACTCAAGCCTCATCTAAAGGGGATGGCCTCTCACCTCCAGAAGACTGACCCAATGTGGGAAAGGCCCAGGAAGGCCCAATCTCTAAACTTTACAAGAGAGGCTAGAGATCAGGTTGGCTATATACATACTCCTGATTCAAATCTTAGCCTCTGTACAGTATAAGAGATAAGCAAAAGTTTTTGAAGGCTAGATTTGCCCCAGGAACAGCTAGTCTTGGATCCTGAGACTGAATTAGCACCCTCTCTGACACGGCAATAATCCGATTGAACATCCTGACACTATAGATAGAAAGACATCGGTTAGACAAGGAAATATGTACAAAGCAGTCTCTGAAGCAAGCATAGGCAGTGGCCATTCAAACACTGAGAGGAAGTGCTCTGGGCTGGTGGCATCTGCCTTTTTATTGTGCATCTTCCTCTTCTGTTAAACCCATGAGTCTGAGAACAAACTGCCCTTCTCAGTCCAAGCTCACCAAGCTGCTTCCTGATTAGAATTTGGTACCTAGTTGACATGAATTCAGGAAGAATTTTGGAAACTTGAGGGACTTGAGGAGCAACTCAGCAGCTTGTTTCATTATAAATTTATAAAGTGGTAGCCTGGTTAGAGGTGCAGCCTGTCTACAGGCACAAAATGGGCTGGGTGGAAACCCGAGCTGCCAGGCCGCAGTAGTTTCACTGCTCGCTGTAAATGGAAACACTGGCATTCTGATCCTGTACATTAGTTGTACAAGCTCTGTTAATAGGAACCTGGATCTGGGGGACAGACGGGCTCTGGAACTGCTGACAAGGGTTATTTCTGGGTCCACATGGCTTTGGGCAGACCCTAACACACCTTCACCCTGCAATGCCTCTTGAGAACTTAGGTGATTTATATTAAAGCCTCCCTTATCCTCACTCTGGCCCCATGGCCATCCCTTTCAAAGCATCCCTACGTGGTTCTCTGGAGGTCCAAAAAGTGACCTAGAGGTATGAAATGAAGAATCAAAAATAAAACTCAAAGAACAGGGAAAGAAAGCTCACAAAAATAAAATATATATTTATAATCACTGGTGCTAGGAAGCAGAAACTATGCTATGTGCTTGTTATAGATCATCTCATTTAATTCTCACAAACTCTGTGAAGCTGGTACTATTTTTTGGCAATCATTCTCTTTTACAAAGGAAACTTAGGCTTAAGGAGGTTAAGTTGATCACATTTACTTAGCTAACAAGTAGTGAAGCTTTGTTATGCACTTAATATGCCAGGCACTGTTCTAAATACCTTACCTACATTAACTAGTTTTTTACTTATAATAACCCTATGACAAGTGCACTAAAATTCTGATAAGGGACCTGAGACAAAGAGAATTAACTTGCCAAAGATTATACAGCTAGTAGGTGTTCTCTGTCTCTGTGCTACTCTCACAATGTTCCCTGGGAAGAATTGATGAAGATTGAATTTTCAATACTAATTTCAGTACTATTGTAAGTACAATTTTTCAAGAGAATGGATAGAAACTCAAGGGAAAGAAATCTCTTATGCCATGTCATTTCTCTTGATTATATACCAGTTAGAGAAATTGCAGCTCTTCTGTATTTGAGGAATGCAGAGCAAGTAATGACCATAAAATACTACAGGCCTGGCTATATTCAAGGAGGGTAACAAATTTAAATCTACATTTTTTTTCTTTACTTTCTACTGTAGAGGGAATGAAAGGAATGAATACCTTTTATTTCTGAATTTATAAATCCTAGGAGGTAATGACTGAGGTATTTTTGAGAAATCTAAGATGAGGCAAATATTCCAGAATTTAATTTGGAGGTTATTTTCTCTTACAAACCAAGCAAGTTTAATTTCAGAATAAAAGCATTTTACATAAAGAAATCAATGTGGCTACCTTCCACTTTAAGCCAAACTTTTTGTTAAACTTAAAATGGAATGTTCAGATCCATAAATTGCCGACTTTTATTAAGAATAATACTTTGGAATTGATTTGGTAAAAATAACATCTTCTGACTCATATTGTAAATGTGAAAATTTTCTACTTATGTAGTGAGAAAAGGCCTTCATTGGTTCCTGTACCACTTAATCCAACTTAGACATTTTCAGCCAGGGTCTAAGAAGGTAACTCTATCCTGAATTCAGAAAATCTCTTTAGTCTTGGATCTACTCTGCTCCCCTACACTCTCTGCAGTTTGATTTAGTGCAAAAACTCTTTCAGGAAACCACAATCCTGGGAGACTGAACATGCTACTGAACCAGCTCATAAGGTGCCACTGAACAAAAAGGGACCATACCTACAATCCTGTTTTGCACCAGCCCTCTGTTCTGTAAAACAGTCCAACCAATTTGCTTAACACAATTTATATAGTCTGGTCATCAAAACATAGCTTACTCCCTCTGACAATATTGCTTCATGGTCTAATACCTCATAGAATTCTCAGCACAGCCCACAAAGTATTTAAGAGAGTTGTTCTGGAATAGGAACCACCAATTTAGACTAAAAGAGATAGGAACAGCACAAAATGAAAGTGGACTTTAGACACTTTACTGACACTCTGTGGATAGTAAATAGGCCTAGCAGGATATTTAGTTGCAAATGCAGCCTTTTTCTTTTCTTTTTCTTTAATTTTTTTTCTTTTTTTTTCTTTTCTTTCTTTTTTTTTTTTTTTTTTGGACAATAAGGGCTGACTCTGAAGGCAGAACCAAGAGCCTAGAGGATAGAACCAGGAGCTGAAAGGACAATTTCCAGACATAGGACCACACCCCAATGAAGAAACTGGCAGTATGAGCCTTGCTGGGTTTCATGCTTGTTATATGACAGTGATTGCTATGTGTCTCCTGCTTTTCAGCCCCTGTCCTTTTAAATGAATATGTCTGTAGCTGTTTACCCATGCCTGCCTTGCCACTGAATGTTGGATATTGTGGGTTTGGGGGAAGTGGGAAGATATTGGTCAAAGTTTCAGGTATACAAAATAAGTAAGTCCTGGGAATCTAATGTGTAGCATGGTGACTATAATTAATACTATGTTGTATACTTGAAATCTGCTAAGATTGTAAATGTTCTCATCACATGCAAAAAAGCATAACTGTGTGAAGTGATAGGTATGCTAATAGCTTGATTGTGGCAATCATTTCACAATGTATACATATATCAAAACATCATATTATATACCATTTATATATAATTTCTATTTGTCAATTATACCTCAGTTGAGCTGGGGGGAGAAAGGAAAGTTGGGTGGGTGTGTGCTGGGGGGATAACTTGTTTCTTCAGTTCAGAATTCCTCAGATTTAGCAGCTGTACCCAAAAAACTGTACTTAAGGTGGCTAATCTTCACCTGGATAAAATACCAGACTTCAAGTGGATATTTAGATATAAGGGTCTTGGGGAAAAGGATGAATATATTTTGCATGTGAGATAGATGTGAGTTATAGCTGTATGGTAGATTACTGAAGATTGTATTTTCCATAAAGGACCACACAGAAAAAAAATCCTTCCCACCCCATATGCTCTTCTATGTGACTTTGACATTCCACCCATCAATAGGTGATGGAAAGTTCCTTCCCCTTGAATCTGGAGAGGATTGTGACTATTGCCGAAGTGATGCTGTGTGACATTTGAGGGTTGGTCATAAAAGCTGGTACAGTGTCTATCTGGTTTCCTTGAGGGCTTGCTCTTACCATCCAGTCACCATAGCCAAGGAAGCCCAACCAGCCCATGGAGAGGCTCACAAGGAGAAAAAGCCAGGCTAACAGCCACAGCTGAGCTTCCTGGCAATGGCCAGCACCAAGTTTCTGGTGTCTGAATAAATCTTGAAAGTGGATCCTCTAGCCCCCAGCTGAGTTATGTTTCATGGAGCAGAGATAATCTGCCCTTGTCAAGCCCTGTCAAAATTGCATATTGATGAATGAAATAAATGGTTGATACTATCTTAAGCCACTAAGCTTTGGGGTAGCATATTATGCAGCAAGTATCTTCTTATTCCTTCCTTTGGCTGTTGTCTTCTCTCTGCATTCCCCATGACTTTTATAAAACATAAAGCTGATCAAGTCATGTCTCAAACTTTTCTATTTTTTTTCCATTTGCGTCTCTGCCATCAAACTTTAATCACCTTGAGGTCATAAATGATTTCTTAGCATTATAGTAGCATTAAAAATCTACTGAATAAAATCAATTATCAAAATATTTCGTTCCTGGAACTTTAACAGGATCTGTAATGGAGTCTTGGCTCATAACATGTAAATTCTATGAAATTGAATTATCAAATTAACAATACTGTTGATTTCCCTTAAATGAATCTAAGGTAAACATTTTTAAAGAATTAATTCACTTGCCAATGTTAAAATAGTTTGTACTTATAACTTGAGAGACAACCTTGATGAAAACACCTTATGACTAAGAAAATACAGTGGGAAAAATTACCACACATTTCTTCATAAGCAGTTGATAAACTTTTGCCTAAACCTTAATAAGCTGACTTTAACACTGAACTATAAGTACAATCATGGTTCTCCTTTATTATATAAAAGCTCAGCATTATAATCATTTCTCAATATCCAAGTATAATTTTTGTTATTACCATTTCTGAGAATTTCTAATTTTTCTATTAGCACAAGATATTATATCTTTTATCCTAAATATTCCTTTATTTCATCTGTAATACACAACCACTCTGAAATTCTACCTGAAACAAATTCTTGGTATTTGTACTTTTTACTTTGTTTTGTTTTGTTTCTTAGTGATTGCTTCTGTCCAAGGCAGATTACTTTCCCTTTTATTATTTATGTTAGATTTTTTATTAAACCCATTTCCTCCAGGAGTTTTAGGTTCTTGGCATACAAAGGGGTGTGTGTGTGTGTGTGTGTGTGTGTGTGCGTGTGTTTTGTTTGTTTGTTTTAATGAACATCTCCCAAGCTTTGCAATAGCAAAGAACAACAAAGTTAGAAGGAAAAGATCACAGAGTGAAGGACAAAGTAGCAAGGTCAAAAGTGAATATGGGTCGATTTATTTGTAGACAGTGAGAACTCAGGGAACTATGAAATTAACTACATCCAAATCAAATTCCACTTTACAGTGTTACCCTAGGGGGAAAAAGGGGGTTTGGCTCTCTCATTTTTAAGTTAACTTCAGGATTCCTGGTTCCAGGTTTTTCTGCTTCTGTAAGTCTCTTACATTTGTGTCAAGTACAAGAAATTAAGTAGCAGTCCCTTGTCTTTGTACATTATGCTGGATTTGGGCAAGGCTAAGTGGAAAAGCAATCTGAAGTTGATGACTCTATTTGACTTTTGCTATATTTAAATTCATTGAAGAAATTAACTGATATGTCACATTGGGAGGAGGGTTGTGACAGTAGATTTGAAATAACGTGGGAGGTGAAGAGACTTCTGTGGGTTCCTTGCCCTGAGGGCTGGCAAGACCTCTTAGGGGAATGCTGGTATGTTCCATTTATGAAAGTGGAACCTTAGACACTCCGAATGGGGTCTCAGAGTTAGAACTAAGCTGATTTAAAGACAGTGAAGTAATGTGATATTTATCACACATTGATTTTGTGGGAAGACACTCATTCAAAAGTGCCACATCTTCAACCAAACAAACCTATAAAAGCACATGCCAGTGTTCCATCTGTGCCACACAAGAGTATTCAGTATTTCCACTGTGGAGATTGTGACTTTTTGAAAGATTTGATAGAGACAAAAAAAGGCAAAGTATTTCAACAGCTTTTTAAAGAGGGTATTAAATACCCCATTATAGTTAGTGGACAAAACACCAAAGAACTTTCTCATTCTCAGTCAGCTAAAAAGGAAATTCTTAATTGCTTGTTCAATTTGATAGTTTTAAGTTTACAATAAAAATAAACCTTGCGGACAATATAGCTTCAGTTGGTAATGACAGAGGAACTTCCAAGAGGAGTGATTATAGGCTACTCGGCTTCTGCTTTGCTGTGAGACTTAATGTAGTGAAGGAGAAGAAAGAAAGACAAAGAATGCATGGGAAGTAAGAATGGGAAAAGCAAAGATTTGCCTTAAAATCTGCTTGAGAAAATGGGCCTGCTTAAAAGAGCTTCCATAAATGGTTGAAGCTCTCATTCTTGCAGTATGCTAAAGCACAGTAGCTTTGCACATCTTACAGAGCTAAGTGAAATAAATGGGAGCAGAACTTCAAGAACAAAAACTAAATACCAAAAAAGGCCTGAAATAGCTTTTCTTAGAATGAGCAAGATTTTAATTATGAAGTCTTTTTATGAATATTGAGTAGAACAGAGAATCAGTTGAATTTTCAAAATAGTTCTCCAACCCATCAATGAATATTATATTATTCTAAAATATATATTCTATGTAATATTATTCTAAATAGCTCTAATGGGAGCCCCTGCTACACAATTTTATGAATCCACTATGTTTTTGTTTTTTTCATTGTGTTTAAATATGTTATGCATTATAATTTTGGTAGGTTAGGGGGCTTCTACCATGACAGTGAATTGTGATTTGTAATCTTTTTCCCTCTGATTATAATGGTAATCAATATTTTACATATTAGGAAAATACTAAAAACATAGCTTAAAATTGTCTACAATATCAACTCTTAAAAGTAACTAATTTTAACATATTTATGTCCTCAACAAATATTTATTGAATACCTACTTTGTGCCAGGCTCTTGTCTTAGAATAAAAATACAGCAAAATTTCCATGCATCTAATGAGAAGAGCCAGAAAATAAACCTATGATCAAATAAATAATACTAAACACTAAAAAAGTAATTTGAAGAAAATAAAATAAGTTAATGTAATAGTGAGTGGCTGATGAGTAGAGAGAATGAAGTGCATGAGTAAAAAAAGGAAGGTTGGCCATTTTGGCAAGGTAACCCTTGAGCAAGAGCCAATTGGTGAGAAGGAAGCAGTTGTGGCGAGACCCGGGGAAGGTTATTTTGGTAGCACAGGTCAGCACAAGCAAAGGCTCTAGGAAAGAAATAATCTTCTGGTGTGGAAGAAACAGGTGAAGGCCTGTGTGGCCACAATGTAGTGAGAGATGGGTGGAGTCAAAGGAGAGGGGCTGGATGGAGGCCTAATAGTATGAGGTCTTAGAAATAGTGAAAAGAAATTTGGATTTTATTTTGGTGATATCCATGATGGTGATATCCATGATTTCTTTTAGGAAGAACACTCTCACTGTTGTGTGCATGTTAGATCACAAGAGACAAAAGGGTGAACATGAGTGCACCTGTCAGGATATTGTTGCAGGAATCCAGTTGGTTTGGATGAAAGTGTGTTAAGATTCAGGATGTATTTTCAGTAAAGGTGATATGAATTGCTAATAGGACAGATCAGAAAGTAAAGGGAAAAAAAGGATTACAGATGATTCTTAGGTTTTTAGTCTAAGCAATTGAGTGCTTAGTGGTTTTATGTGCATGGTGCAAAATTTCATAAATAAAGGTCCTTTTATCACACAGTAAGATACATTATCAAAACTGGACCTATTTTGTTAGCTTCTAAGAAGCTCAGAGACAAAATTAGTGTTAAATTATATTTATCTACTGATTTCTGAGATTTCTGACATATTTTTATTGATCTACCTAAATAATTTCCAGTCTTTTTTCATTATTTATTCAGGGTCCTATTTTATAAGTAATACTAGGTTTACCTTTTTTTAACAGGTTAAGATTATTATAAATAAATTCTGATCCCAACCAAGGACACATCCTAGATTCTGAGACTGAACAATACTTGTTCTTAGTGGTCACTTCTATTTCTTCTTTCGTTATGGCTGACTTGGGTCCTTTGTCTATTTTTAAATGTGTGTTCATGTGTGTTTCCTCACTAATCTAAAAGCATGATTTCACTCATATGTGGGATATAAAACTGAAAGCAAAAATGAACAGGACAGACAAAAACTCATAGACACAGACAACAGTTTAGTGGTTACCCAAGGGAAAAGGGGAAATGGGAGGTAGATAAGGATAAGGGCGGGGGGTCAAATATATGGTGATGGAAGATTTGCCTTTGAATGGTGAACACACAATGTAATACACAGATGATATATTATTGGATTGTACACTTGGAACATAGAATTTTATTAACCAATACCACCCCAATAAATTTAATTAAAAAACACACACTTTTTAAAAAATACTAAGAATATGAACCCTCGATCTGTATGCAATCTTGATATATCATTTGCCTTTCTATTTTGTTTTTGGTGTTTTCTTATACATGAATATACTTCATTTTCACACAAATTTATCAATATTTTCCCTCATGATTTCTTGTCATAATGGTATGCCAGTTAAATATTCACTTTGTGCACTCATCTTTCCAACCTATTTCAGACTAAATCAATCGTTCATTAAATGGGGTTTATTGTGGGCTTGGTCTTAGGGACACAGTATGCTTTCGTTACATAACTGCATTATTTCTGGCACTTCCACTTTTCAGTGTTTTGTCTCCCAAGATTTTCACTGCCAACTTACTTGACAGGTCATAACACCTGGCACAACTAGTGATGTTGTTATTTCATCACTGCATATCTCAGAAACGAAATTATCAAATCAGTTCAAAACATCAAGTCAATTCATTATAGGTAAGAGCAAAACAAACCCAACCAAGCAATGAAAAAGGGCAAGAACTAAATTTGAATACAGATAGAAATAAATTAAACTAACGGTTTGCCAAATAGATCACATAGCCACATACAGCAAACATTTATTCCACATATTCCCACTGAAAGAGACAAGTGATTCCTAAATAAATGACTGACTCCCAGTCTGAGGCAGGGAAAACACAAGGTGAATTTGGGACATTTTACGCCAGAAAGTGACAACACACTCAAGATGAATAGGTCATGCCATAAGAATAAAAGATCCAATAAAAAGATCCCTAAACAATGAGTCCATAGTAGTATTAGAGAGAGAGAGATTGAGAGAGGGAGAAAGAGAGAGAGAGAAGAAAAATCTTTGCAAAGCATTCCTGCTAATAGACACAGAAGGGGGACTACTGGTTATGGTCTAGTATAGAAGAACTTTGGAAGTCATTATGTCATCATACCAAGTAAAAAGCTGAACAAACTAAAAAAATCTGTGACTCTTCTTAATCTGGCAGAGAAATGTGGTTACAGGGCAAACCACTACTTCAAAACTTAGAGGTAAACAGGCAGATACAGAGAATGACAGCCTAATGGAGCAAAAAAAAAAAAAAAAAAAAAAAATCCACCAGCAGAAACCTCTATAGAACCAGTGCCAAACCAAAATAAACCTAAACTGTAATTGACATATTGCTGGAGGCTCAATGTGAATGTCTTAGAGTTAAAAACTCAAGGGAAGCCCAGTCTAGCCAGCCTCAGCTGACTCAACAGCTAACTGCAGATTCATGAGTAAGCCAAGCCAGCACCAGAAGAAAAGCCCAACTCAGCCCAGTTCAATCCAGCCAAAATGCTAACTTGTAGAATTATAACCTAAATAAATAGCTATTGTTTTAAGCCACAAAATTAGGGGTGGTTTACTATGCGGCAAAAGCTAACTGATATACTACCATCCTTAGTGACTACCATAATATCAGACATTTAGATGGCACACATCACAAGTTGGATAAACATATTGTTGAATAAATTAATCTAATATAATGCCCATGGTATGCCAGTGGTGTGCTAAGTACTAAGATACAAAGAGAACAGGCCTGATCTGTCATCAAAAAGCTTTCAGGCTAGAAGAGACAAACAATTAGATGGTATTTGCACAAGCTATTGCAGCAATCCATGACAGCGGTACACTCAGGGTAATGTAGGAGATGTCCAGGACCCAGATTAGGGGTAGGGGTTAGAAGCTCTGTGAGGAGGTGATTCATTAACTAGGTGTTAAAAAATTAGCACAAGTAACTAGCTGAAGTAGTGGGGGTTATGTGGGTGTGTGTGTACTGTACAAACAGAGAAAGGCGAAGAAAGCTATAAACTAAACTGCTCAGGAAACTGGGACTGGAGTGGGAGGGGAAGATGATTACTGTTAGTGGTCACTCTTTTATCAGCTATGTGGACCTAGCAAATTATTTCAGCTCTCTAAGTGTTCATTTCCTCATCAGCAAAATAGGGTGTGAATTGTACTTGGCACTGAGAGTTGTTTTGAACAATGAATAAAATAATCTATGTAAAGTATTAGCACTGTGCAGCATATAATATGTACTTAATAAAGAATGTCTATTATTATTGTTTTTATTGTCTTGTTGCCATAAGCACATATTTATTTGGATTTAAAGGTATTTCAACAAAGTAGAAAATAAATCCTAATCAAAGAGATTATCGAACACTACAAATATATATGGAAACCTTGGAAAGAAGCAAATTTTTTACCTGAATTTTTATATTACGTGTTTCTATAATAAATCAAATAAATAAAAGTGAGGAACAGGTTTTCCAGACAGAACAGACAGCAAATATAAAGATAGGGCAATGTGAAACTATATGGCAAATATGTGAGACTGCAAATAATATGACCAAAACATGATGTGCAAGGAAAGAGGTTTGGAAAGATGAGGCAAAAAAAATAACAAGAGCTAGGTCATAAAGGACCTCATACATAAGGCAGAGTCTGGAGTTTATTTCAAAGGCAATGAGGAGCCATTGCTACATTTTATTTGGAATTATGTATGTAGCAACCTTAGAAAACAATCAAAATATACATTTCCTATTTAAGTAAGAGTGAGATGAGGCCATTTTATATATTCAATTTTTGGGTGCTTTCTATATAGATCAGCACTTCTCCAGCATAAGGGATTCCAAGTATTAAGACCCTCTACTCTAAGAGGGTTTCCAGGTCAGTAGATGAGACAGCCTTGGAAGCAGTGTCACAATTTAATACACTCTGTTGTGATAGAGAAATAGATCAAGTTCTGTGAATATAATGGGTTGGAAGTGCTAATTCTGGGAGATGAGGAGGTGCAGGGATAGTAAGGACAAAGCTTTAAGAACTAAGATTTGAGTGGTGTACTAAATGAAATACGACCCCAGTCTCTGTGCATTCTGTGATCTCTAATTTCCCTATATGCCAAGCCTTCTTATAACCCTGTCCATCATATCAGAGTACCATGTCTATTCCTGCATCTGCTGCTTATGATTACCGACATGAATGCCTTAAATACCAATTATAAAAGGAAGAATTATTAATAACATTATATAACCTGGGCCAGATAGAATTAAATTACAAACATTACATATTTAGATTTACCCCATTTCTAAATCCCAGAAGGGAAAGTTAGTATTTTCACCTGTTGCTCAGAGAACCCAAACTTACAATAGCTCTCTAAACTCAATTAATTAATCAATCACACAATTTAGCAAAAATCTGAGTTGATAATTTTGAACCTCAAGTTCATCAATTTGGCTCTCAAGTTCATCAATTTGAGATTTTGTTCAATGTCAGATGGGACATTAAAAGCCATGTTATGATTTATCCCATGAAATTTGAATGTTTGGAAAAACAGAAATCTACAGTGAAAACTTAAGCTAAATCCAATATGAAAAACTTAGAATAGCTTTGTTATCATACAAGCTACCATATCCAATTTAGCAAGAGCACCCACTGGCCAGCTCTCCAATCCCCAGGCACAAGCAGCCACCATGTATGGTGGCACACAGCAACCCTTCTTACCAGAAACCCTGTCTAGTGTATCCATATTTTTAAGTTTTATATTTGTGTTCAGTCTGTGTTCATCTACATTACAAAGTGCACTTTTATTATGTTAGCTGTTTTAAATTTAGCTGCTATACCAAAATCTACTGCAAGAGCAAGTATACACTAAAGAATAGATACCATGGGTTTTCTTTTTTCTTTTTTTTTTTTTTTAAGAATTAGCTTTAGATTTTTTTCCATGCATACATTTCTTTATTTTTATTATTATTTTTTTTAAGGTGACATTGGTTAACAAAATCCAGTAAGTTTCAGGTGTACAATTTAACAATAAGGCATATATATATTGCACTGAGTGTTCACCTCCCGTAAGTAGACTTCTTTCTGTCACCACACACTTGACCCTTTTATACCATGGATTTTCTTATAACACAATAAAAAAATCTCAGCAGTTATCAAATTTCTGACTAGGTTGGGAAAGTTAAGTCATTATTTTCAATATATAGTGACACTTCCTTGCTTTCATAAAGTGTCTCTCATCAACTGCACATTTAAATAGGCAGGACTATAAATGAGATGAATATAAAATAATGTTCCTTTGGATAAATAAAATCCCCTAAGCTCCTCCTTTACCATGGTCTATTATGAAAAAAAAATTTCCACATATTCATGTGCCCCATTAAAGGCTACTTCAAGTGATGCTAAAAAGTTTCCTAAAAATAGACTTGTAACACTTCATTCCAGTTCGCTGCATATAGTCTGTGTCATTCTCATACTAAAGATATTCTCAGTGACTGAGGGGAACTTTAGCAGCTCTTGGCCAGTTAGTAAATTGTGGAACTAAGGTTTGAACCCAGCCAGTCCAGTTCCAGTCTTTGCTCTTAACTACCACTTTCTATGTTTCACTATCGACGCTAAGGTTGATATCCCAAGAAAACATAGAAAATACTTCATACATGTTAGCTATTATTATTGTTGTTTGACTGGAGATAAATATATACATACACACATATATATATAATATATAATATAAATGTGATAATTTCAGAAAATCAATATAATGAAAAAAACTAAACTAAACAAAGGAGTAAGAAAAAATTAAAATATTACTAGTAAATTAGGAAATGAAAAGAAAATAAAAGGTATAATATGTATTTATGCTATGTGTTTTCTTTGGTCTACTATGACCATTTATTTTGTTTTGGCGAATAGCTCTGACCCATGATGACTGCAAAAATAATACAAAAGAGATAGTGCTGAATCAGATCTTCCACAAAGATATAAAAGAAGAATATCATATTGAATGCTAAGATGAAATTTTGTGGAGGCTCAAGTAACCTTTTAGGAAATCTAGGAAACAAAATAATAACAACAACAACTACTACTAAGCAATGGTGAGACTACTTATTTCTTAGAAGGCATACCCAGCACTACACATTTCACAATCATATCCTCGTGTCGGTTTGATACACCCATGTGCAAATGTAAATGATAATATGAAGATTCACCTTTTAAATTTTATAGGAAAGGTTCTGTGTAAAATAGAAGATTCTTACCTAGTATTTGAATTAATTTGCTGAAAAAAATATTTTCCAGTGCATTAGTACTTTAATGTGAATATAAATATTAAAAGTTAATTCTTAGATAAAAATACAAAGAAGGCAATTATTTGGTTATAGCTATATATTCCATCATAGTTAGTGAAAGTTTATTTATATTCAAGTAGCAATTGATATGAAATTCTTTAAAGGTGAATTAATTTTTTCTAATAAATTAAAATATTCATAACATGAAATAAGAGTAGCATACTGATATATGAATTTGCCCAACATCTCAATACAATGAAAACAAGTTTATTTGACTCCTCATTGAAATCTTTTTATATTCTTAGAGCAGAACCTTACTTTCCAATATTCCTAACTAGTATGTTTTTTCCAGATATTCACAAAAAACACAATGTGAATCCAAGTTACAAAGAAGTAACATCTCAAGAGTAATAGAGGGCCTCAGAGGACTGTATTTGGAAACCAAGCGAGAAAGAAGAAGGTATGCTGTTACGTTTTAAAGAGTTTTTGATATGATTCTATAGCCAGTTTCAGTTTCACCTTGGCGTAACTTCATGAATCTATGACAGTACCTTATAAGGAGATTTCAGCATAGTGACAACACAGAAATGAACTTTCTCACAGAACTTGGGGTCATTAGTAGGGCCTCACTTGTCTGTCATGTCTTGTGGAGTTCTGGAATTAGTTTTCATGTGGCACTTGTAACTCAAAGGACATTTTTTAAAGCATCTTAGGAACTTTTGCAAAGTACTGTAGAAATTTGGGCTGGGGTACAGAAAAGATGTGTCTCATCTCTACACTCCAGAGACCCTCCTGAGAATAATGGGACATGCACGGAGCTTCTGTCACCAGGGTGGAGCCCTGGGAACGCTGCAAAGAGGGAAGTCCAGGAATTGTCCCTTACGAGAGCTACCATCAGGAACAGCAAGGAAGGATGTCAGGCTAAACAAAACTTATCCTAGGATGTATCCATTCCAGCATGATCCATCTTTAAGAAAAAATAATTCAGTCTACAATAGGCATAATATCGAAGACAAATATGATGATTAAGCTTTTAATATTCTCCATGCTGAGGAGAGAGAATACATTTTTCCCACCATATCTTACAGTTTTAGAGGCACAGAAACTCCAAGTGGAGGCCTAAATCTATTATTGAGTCCTCAAAAACACTACATCTACCAGGAGCATATAGCCCACTGGAAGGAGGTTAATCTAGTTTCAAATTTACAGTATATTTGCATTTGTGATCTTGTTGCCAACGGTTACCGTTTTTAATGTTTAACATTTCCCTGGGGTGGTGATCACTTGAAGTCATCTTCATGGGGAACTAACACACCCCATTCTTAGAACACATGATTTCAGTGAAGCTGATCACAGTAGGCTGTCCCTGACCCAGGTCTGGCCAGAATACAGTATTCCCTTGCACAAAGTAATAGGTTCAGGGATCATAAGGCCACCTAAGGCAGGCCACTGAGACTCAGAAGATCAGACCAGGATTTGTGCTTACGGTGTCTGCAGAGACACTTCTGAGCAGGCTAGCTGTCAGGGCAACATAAGTCTGAAGCTGTGAGAAGTCCCCTTTGCCTCCATATGCAAGGAACCTGCCATACAGAGGACAGAAAAATGGGAGAAGCATGGTGTTCTGATGACATTGGGGAGATCCTTGGATCCTGTCAAGTCTGAAGCTACATGTATCCCTGGACATCTCAGATCCCTGAGCCAATAAATTCCTGTCTTGTTCAGTTGGATTTGAGCTGGCTTTTCTAACACTTAAAAGTCAGAGAGTCATGACTTACCTTATCTATATTTCTATTTGCCTCAATACAACAAACATCGACAGGGGACCTACTGAGGGCCAAGCCCTGTGCTAGGTACTAGGACTACAAATATGAGTGAAACATAGTTGCTGACCTCACCAGAGTTCTATGCATGGCAATAAATCTAAGATTTAGAAGTTCCCTATAGGGTAGCAGGCCATGTGCTTTTTGAAAGCTGCATGCAGTTTTGAAAGCACAGATCATGGATGGCTATAGTGACCCCTCACTGGACCAGAACAGTCATTTTGAAGGCCAAGGAAAAGGAATACACCCAATTAGTAAGCATGCTTTTAAAAACATAAAACTGGCAGTATATTTTTACAGACTAATAGTAAAAGAATAAAATTATTGAGAAACTATTCAATGAGAACATTTATCATCTAAAAACAGGATTCTAAAACAAAATAGTAAATTTAAAAAAAAAAAGCAGACTGGACCAAAATAACAATATAGCATCTATGGCCATGCCATCCTGAATGTGCCCAATCTCATCTGATCTCAGAAGTTAAGCAGGGTTGGGCCTGGTTAGTACTTGGATGAGAGACTATGACCACCTAGGAATACCAGGTGCTGTAGGCATTTAAAAAAACATAGAAAAATAAACTCATACTAAATTTAGTTGAGTGTTATGACGGAGATAAACCCAGAGAGAGCATGAAAAATGGTCACATAATAATTTAGTTCATTTAGTTTTGTATTTCAAATAATTTACTTTGACAGCATTAATCAATACTCATTTTCAATCCAAAAATGCATGAGGAAAGGGATTATCTTTCCAAATTGACATTTACTTAGTTCATATAATGCATCAGGTACTCTGGAAGACACAGTATCGAGACAATTCAAGATATCTGCTTTTAATAAATGAAGAGTAGCATTTCCTCCTAAGGACATAGCAACGCCCTTCAGAAAAGTAGATGAGACCATCAAGCTGAGTCAAGAAGGAGATCTTTTCCAAAGATCTCATATTAATATCATTTATCATATATAAATAGTAACACTTTATTACAAAAGTTTTTGAAGAAAGTCATAATAAAAAAATAAGAATTAGCATGTCAATTTTACAGAAATAAATCTAGTAGGAATACAAAGGTTGTCGTGTACAGCAAACCTTAAGTAAAACTAAGAAATAAGGTTTGCCTGTAGCCATAACTTTTCTGAGCTCTCAGTTTTGCTATAATATTCTTCAGGTGGCATATGCCCTTCACAGCCATTAATCTGGCAAGTTCTCTAAATTCTAAAGGTATTTCTCTCCTTTTGTCCAAGTATTGACCATTCATTCAAAATTCTTAAGCAGAAAAGTATGATATGCTATTAGGTATCCTGAAAAGCCAATTTCTTCAGGTAAGATAAGGCTAGGAAAACTTCAGTTTTTCAGTCTATTTAGTCTCACTATTTGGAGGCAATATGAATGGTTATACCATAAGGGAATTCTGGGGTTCACTTTCCAATAACATGGTTAAGTCAAGGTAAAAGAATTAGCCAAACCAATCTGAGTGTACACCACAGTTAAGATAAGACATGTGTGCTCTGCATTCTTCTTTATTTCCATACACTGAGGTTTATTTTCCTTTCTCCAGTCTCCTAGTAACAATTTCTTTAAAGACTAAGCCTTACCTGAGCTGCCCTAAGGAAAGAGAATTTTTTACTATCTCCTCAAGTGCTCTTCATTCCAGGTACAATTATAGGAGTGGCAAGCCTGACTCTGGACCCCACGAGGAGGACCAGATGATCTGAGAACCTTTGCTAAAACTCAAGGAAGCTCTCTCCTGCCAGGTCCCAGGCTTTGAAACACCTTATTAACTGGCACAAAGCAACCTCATAAAATAATTCACAGCATGGTGTTAATGATTAATAGCTAGTTGAATGTGTTATGGCTCAAACACAAGCCAGCAATATATTTTAAAAGAGCAAAGCAAAGGGGATGGAATATTACATTGGAATCTCAAAGACCTCAGCAGCTTGTAAAGTTTGTAGACCAATAAGGCATTCCAGCAGCCTTCAAATCAAATCAATTTCATAACAGTAATTCCACCAATCATAAATGAAAGTTGGCCTTGATAACAATTGGCAAATCACCTATATTCAGATATCTTTCACTTTTGCATCATCTGATACTGTTTCTTATGTGTTATAATACCCACCAATACAGGCAATAAGGTCCTTCACACCTAGCGAATGCTAATAAATATTTGTGAAGGAGTCTTAGCATGGGCTGAAAGAAATCCAAAATAATCAACACAGCCTTGAAAGGATGAAAATTCACAAAAATAGTTATAGGTGGAAACAATAAGTAGCTACCTATTGTCTGGTATCTACTATAAGACGGATGATACTTTAAAAAATTAAAATATGGCATTTAAAAGAATTACAAAAGAATTCAACAGAAGTAAAATTGTTTTCATTGTAAAACCAGTCGATGCCTGGCATATGAGGATTACCTGACAAGGACATGTTCAGTCTATTTACAAGTTTGGCAACAGTATGAACTAATTAACATACAACCTGAGGTCAATGGCATTTTTCCTTCAGGAAGCTCAGTTGCCTTCATAGATGACCCAGAATTCAGGGATGTACATTCAACACATTCAGTCTCGACCACTTAGGTTTCCCCTAACACAAAAAAACAAACAAACACAGCTATTTCCCAGTATAAGAGGAGGCACTCTTTAGGCAAAGCAAGAAAGCAAGGCAGAGTATCGATGGAAAATTAAGACTGATACAAGGTAGAGCCAATTCACAATGCTAAGTGGCCCAATAAAATTCTAAAAGCCCCCAAAGTGTCTGATAATTATAAAATCATTACTAGATTCACTTATATTTTAAATATCTTTTTCTCTGAACACAAATTCTCAGAAGATGAGGATCTTTTTTGCTCACCAGATGAAATGCTTTATATGTTAGTCATATTCTCTTTACTCTTAATTCTTCCTTCAGGCTATTCCTGATATAATGAACACTTTATAATATGACTTCTGTCCCTTTAAATTTCAGAGTCTTCAAATTACAGATTGAAAAAAATTTTTAGTACAGAAAGTAAGAGCTGGATCATCAGCTTCAAATCTAATTTTACAATTGAAGATGGCAAGAATTTGCCTACAGTCATAAAATACTAGAGGCAGAAAATAATATCAGAAGACAAATCTACTGACCTGAATGAGGGAGTTATTTCTTACACATTCACCTTATGTCTCTGAGCCCAAAAGTGCTTAGTCATTTTGTTCTGCTGTAGGTAAATACCTTTGTCAGAAGACAATTTCCTTATATCAATACATTGTCAACTCAAATGTTTGCAGACAAGCAAAACAAGTCATAGGTACTTTTGCATAAATTCCCATTTCCTTTTAGAAGAAATATGCAAAATTTAAAAAAAAACAGTAGGTAGCTTTACTGGGTTCACAGAATCATCCAACAGAACCATTCATAGATACGCCTATAATAAGTACATCACTAACTTGTGTGTTGTAGACCAATGAGTGTTTATTACCATGATATCCTAGTTATCTCTCTCAAGGAATTCTTACAAACACTCAGCTAGTGGGCATGAAATTTTTTCTCCAAAGAAACAGTTTTTCAAAACAAATTGCCCCTTAGCTTTTCACAATATCTTTTCTAATCTGGTGTGATCAACTTTCACTGTGCAGAGACAACTTACTCTCTAACAAAATTTGTGGAATCCCTGCCATAATATTGATTCTGTGACTCAGCGAAATTACCCATTCTCACCTTGTTCTTTGTGTGTTTGACTGGAAAGCAGCTGCCCAGCCAGTTATATTTTCCAACAATCCTTGAACCTAGATGGGGTCATATGTTACCAATGGCATGTAAGTGCAAAGAGATGTGTGTCACTAACAAAAGTGAATAAAAGAAGACTGTGTCTTTTCTCTAACCCTTATCTTTCTCTTTCTGCCTGAACACAGAGCACTCTAAGACCCCCAGCAAATAGCACAGTCTAAATTTAGAAGCAACCTGGATTCTAGGAAAACTCAGAAACACACACATGTGAGATATTATGTAAGTGAGAAATAATCTATTGTGTTAAGCCACTGAAAGTTTTGAGTCTATTTTTTTATAGCTACTAGCAGATCCATAAGTGACACACTGACTTTACTAGATACATT
Source organism: Eidolon dupreanum (assembly GCA_028627145.1). Lineage (NCBI taxonomy): Eukaryota > Metazoa > Chordata > Mammalia > Chiroptera > Pteropodidae > Eidolon > Eidolon dupreanum. Next base: position 49,783,613 of record CM053501.1, on the reverse strand, counting down.
CATGGGCAAAGCAGCCATCTAAATGCTAGTAGATGCTGATAAATATGATTTAGAATATATTAATTTTATTATTAAATGTCTCCTCTGTAGAGTTTGCTCCCAAGATCACAGTTACTAAGCTAAACTAAGTTCAGCCAAAATTCAGAAGTTCTTATGGTCAAGCTGAACATTTTTTATTCTATAAGTTTTTATTATATCACTATGGTGGGTGATAAGATTTGCTGTGATGGCATTTGATCTCAGGTATCTGCTGTCAAAATGTCTCTTTAAGTTTTTTGGGAATTTTCCTTGGGAATCTTTATCTTGAGATCTCAGTGAAACAACTCATCTTCTCCAGCAGTAGGCTTCATAGGAGAGGGCATATTATTGTTTAAGGGGGTGGAGGTAGGTGGGAAGCATTAATTTCTGGTGCTAATGTGCAAGATTCTTTTGGAGACACTTCACAATTTGAAATAAAAAAGGTCCTAAAACACATCCAGATATCAAGATTCTGACTAAAATTAAAGTTGTGCCTCCTTTTTCACTATATATATATATCTATATCTATATATATATAGATATATAGATATAGATATATATATATATATATATATATATATTTATACCATATATATATATATGGTATAAATCTCCTATGGCCAACAAATCTTTGTTTGATGATGACTTAAATTTTAGTGGAAATATTTATTGTCTATTTTGCATCTGTTTTTATAGCAATTAGAGATGGTGAAGACTTCTTAAAAAAAAAAAAAAAAAAAAAAAAAAAACAGAGAAGAATAGAGGAGCTAGTTGTTGATTCCTGACTAAACTGGGAAATGTGACCGTGAAGGTGTATCCTCTTCAGTGGCATGCTCAAGGACAAAGACTTGAAATAAATGGGAAGTACAGAGTCCCATAAAGTTTCTCTCAGAGCTGTGGCAGATGGGATGACCAAGTTTGAGATTCTTTGCTTTACTTCAAACCAAAAATCTATTTTCAGCTTAGTTTATAGTTCGTAATCTCAGATGTTGCTCACATAGCTCTCTCTCTCAAACTGTTAAGCAATTTCACCCCTTTCAACTTTATGTCATATCCATCAAAGAACGAGGTGAGATTATCCAGAAAGTTTTTTGATGTAGACATAACTTTTTACTTAAAACTATACATACAAAAAATATCATTATCTTGGAAAAGGGTTTATTTCAACTAAGTTGAACATGAAAAGTCAGTGAAGTAGTTTTTCCAGTAATTGAAACCAAATAACTAATTTCCTATGTTAGTTTTTATAGGAATACTTTCTTCATGAAGCTCTCCTTATCTTTCTCTGATGAATGTCATGTTTTTCTCTTTATTGATGGACCTTTTAGGGCACTACTTACCCCTTTAATTTGCTTTTCTAGATATTTGCACGCTGATTATCTATACTAATAGATCTAAGCTCTGAGAAAGCATAACATCTGATTTATCTTGGTCTTTCTTGTACTTCAGTACCTCATGTAGTGCTAGGCCAAATGTTTTAAAATCAAATGTTTTAAAAGAAGTACACACACCATAGAACACTATCAACTGGACTTCCATCTGTAATGTCTTATGGAAAAAAAAATCTCCTATCCACATATTAATACAGGTGAGGATATCATTTCTGTATGTTGCATAACAAGGTAGCTACAGTGCGGGTGCTTCTAGGCATTTCCCTAGTAACTAAACTCCTCTGAATAATGCCAGAGAGTAGTTCTCAAGATGATGTCAGTGAAACTATAACTAGAATAAATGCCCAAACATTACCATTTTAAAAATACATAGATTTAATTGCCTCATTAAACATTGTGCTAAAACTATTCCACAGATTTTCTTCATCTACATCATTAGGTGACATTTGAAAATCAGGATATTATATTTTTAAAATATTAATTATATACATTATACTGTAGCCTAATGTCTAAAAATAATTAATGTTGGGAGTAAACTTTAAAATATTTTAAATTTTTATTTGGAGGTCTAAATAGAGAACCAGCAACTCCCCTCTCATTTATTTTATCTACTTTGTCATTTTTTTCCAAGAAATAATGAAAGGTCAAAATATATTTCATCTAATCTAAGACATAGTTATTTATTTATTGTGACATTAAGAAATAAAAACACTGCCAACTAATTGTACAATTATAAAAATATTATAAGAAACATTTTAATTTCTAAAATGTTAAAATGTGAAATAAAAAGTTCATCTTAGAATCAGTGAAATGATATACTTAGCAGAGAACATGTAAGGTGCAATAAACATATTATGGTGATATAAGAAGAATGAAAGCAATACCTATTAAGAGCTAAATTTTTTTATGTCTACTTATTGTCTTCAATTAGTATCATTACTTATATAATTATAGTATATATACTTTTAAAAGTATAAAGTATATTCAAATTTTTAGTGATTTACACTGACTTTTTTAGTGAAACCTTAAGGGTCAAGAGTACAGTATTGTAAATCCCCAGAAACTGGTAACCCTGGTTCCTCCCAAGAAAACTCGGTAATAAAATACAGTATAAAAAAGAGAATTTTTACTGTGTCATTTAATGTCTTTTGAGAGAAGTGCCAGGTATTAACTATGCAAATTAAAATATTAAACTAAAATAGCCTCTCTTATTTAAAAAATTGAGGGAATAATATATAATATGTAAAAAGTTTAATTTTCCTAATCCACTGGTTAAGGGGGAAAAAACTATAAACAAGATTCATGAGCTTAGACTCATTGCAAGCTTTACCCAAAGTTTAGATGTCACTGAAGATCCATTAAGTGCAATTCATAAGAGAAAATACTTTTCCTTTAAGAGATGACATCTATTCTGAAATTTGCACCAAAAACACCCACCTCTTTGCATGTGAAATGTTTGTTGCCCCTTTTCAGTGAAGTCATCATTGGCCTTCTGCAGGAGAGGCAGAGTTTGCCAGTCAGAACAAAATTATACTTTTGCCCTGGCTTTTATCCATCCAGCAGTTATCTACTGTGGTGCAGTTCAGGATTCCAGATAAATAAAGGTCTAAGATAAATTTTTACTTTTGAGTTTTCACAGAACTTTCTCTAGCTGACTAGCATTCTCTGCTTCAGAAAGTTTTCAAATTTGAACCCTAGGTGGGGGTGGTGGATAAAGATGAGTGAACTGACAGATTTGTGTGGGAAAGCACATACTTTCTGTCATATTATCTTTATAAAATGGGAAAAGGCACTTTATAAAATGGGAAAATCTGATGCAAAATGTATGGATTAAACAAAAGACTCAAAAATAATGCTTTAAAACATTCCTGCCACCTTAATAGCTATTGTCAGCTTTTGATTTCTAATCCCCTCCTAACGTTTTGCTGTTTTGCTGTGGCCAAGTATATATTTTCAAAGTATGCTGCAGCATGTAGCTGGCTGAAATACGTCCAACAGAAAAACAGTTCCTGTGTTATGTCTACTAACTCTTAACAGAATACTTCCATAGGCTTTCAGCACCTATCCAAAAGAATAAGAAGACCATAAGAATCCAAAATCTCCAAAGAGAATATGGTTCAACTTTCATTATATATAGTTATGCATTTTCCATGGCTTTTTAGTCATTGAGACTTGAAAGACTTGTAGGATTTTTGCAGGAGTGTGTTAGAGGGAGGAATCGATACTTTTGTCTTGGCCAATGCTAAGTTTGAGATGCCTAATAGAAATTAAAGTAGAGAAGCTGGGTAGGCCATTGACTCCGTGAGTCTGGAGGTCATGGGAGAAGATCAGCCTAGAGATGTGTATTTGAGAGTAAGCAGGGTAGAGTTGGTATCCTGAGCTATGAGTCCAGGATACAAGTAAAGAAGAGGGCTGAGGACAGAGCTCTACAGAACTACAACCTTTGAAAAGCTGATGGAGGAGGAGGAGCCAGCAAATGAGACACAACGAGAATAGGCAAGAAACCAAGAAATTAAAATTAATTAGTTAATTAAAATAAAATTTAAAACTCTGTATGCTTCACAGGGCCTAGATAAAGTTCATGCAGGATACTGTCAAACATGTTAAGTGCTTCTGAGATGCAAAGTAGGGTATTATAAAGAATAGTGTCATGGTTCAGAGAAGAAATCCTGAACCAGATTGTATTAGGTTCAAATTCTGGCTCTACCATTTATCCACAGTAAGACTTTTGTCAAGTTATTTAACCTTCTAGTGTCCTCATTTATAAAATGAGTGTTATAATGGTATCTATCTTATATAGGTGGTTGTAAGAATTAAATGAGTTAATATAGATTAAGCAATTAGAATAGTGCCTGACACATAAGTAAGCATTATAGAGGTAGTGGTGCTGTTGTTGTTGTTGTTGTTACCTTTGGCTTTGGTAAGATGTTGACCTTGGTAGAAGCCATTTTAGTGGAGTAGTAAGAATAAAAACCTACTTTACTGGATTGAGATGATGCGAGGTGAAGAGAAGCGTAAAACATGAAGAAACACTTTAAGGTGTGAAGGGAATGGAGGAGTAGCTGGCGAATGACATGGGTTGAAAAAAAAAGAATTTTTGCTCATTTAATTGTAAATGGGTGGCATTAATACATGTTTAAATGCCAACTGGGAACTATCCAGCAAAAAGGGGAAAAAAAAACAGAAACAGGGGAGAAAAGGGATCATTGCAAGAGTCAATCAAGTCTTTGAGCAGTGGTTGAAACCCAGGGCCTAAATGGCAGCAGGAATATACCTGCCATCATGAGAGGAAAGTCAGCCAAGGGTGTAGGTCAATAGATTTTCGTAATGGGAAGAAGAAATACAGTTTGTGTAAGAATATTTATTTTCTTTGTAAGTATTTAGAGAAATGATCAACTGGTAGAGGTTTATGGAGATTTGAGGAGAAAGAATGAAAACACTAAGAGGAGGTTACTTTATCAGAGAAGAGGAATAGGATTGTCTGGCAGTGTTGGGTGTCTGTTTCAAATTTGTGGTCATAAATTTGTAGCAAGTACAGTCAGCATTATTCCAAAACATCCTTTCAAAAGCACTTCCTGTGCTTTATATAAAGAATATATATAAATTATTTTTTTCTGTATTCTCTATACTAGTTCCATTTTAATATAATTTGTTTAAAAACTACTATTTAAGCTATATGTTTACTTGATAATCTATTTCTTTACTACATAGGAAGCTATACAATGCATATAAACATTTTATTATTTAATTAGAACATCTATTTTCATACTGGTAACAAAATTTTCAAAGATGATGATTATTTTTGAAATAAATTAACATTAGAGCCATATTCATTCTGAGAATATATTTCAGTACAACAGTGACTGGATGCCTGTTAGACATGAGGTTCTGAAATGCAGTACTTGCTTGTTTGAATCTGAGAAAGATTCCAGACGGCATTCTGATATGTTTTCCCTTTAAAATATTTGCAATCCTTGTTCCTTTCAACACTATCATTTGTGATACATACACTGAAAGTAGAGTATCATCCTGGTCCCTACAGAAAAGCAACAGCATAATTCCTATGTTTGTTCAACTCATACACTATGTTATTTTCCACAAATATATTGATCCTGCTCTCCTGGGTTTTATGATGACTAAACTACTCAGTCAAATTATTCAGTATATCTAAATATCTTTAAGAAATCTCAAAGGTACTTTTCCTCAAAGATATTTATCCTAAAAGATATTTACCCCAATCTTTTCCTTCTCTTCTAACATTACCTCATGACTTTCATCTTCTGCACATCTTTTTATTTTGTTTTGTTAGAACTTAAAAGTGCTTTTTTATCTGTATGTAAAGAATATCACTTCAAATAAAACAGGTTATAGTTAAACCATATTTCTTTGAATATCCTTCAGTAGTGGTCAGCAATCAAGAATTAGAGTGCATTCCATACATAAAAATTAACTCAAAATGGATCAAAGATCTAAATATGAGACCTAAAACTATAAAATACATAGAAGAAAAAATAGGTACTAAACTTACGAACTTTGGTCTAAGAGAGGATTATATGAATTTGACCTCAAAGGCAAAGGAAGTAAAAGCAAAAATAAATGAATGGGACTACATCAAACTAAAAAGTTTATGTACGGAAAAAGAAACCATCAACAAAACAAAAAAACAACCAAGTGAACAAGAAGATATTTACAAACAATACCTCTGATAAGGGGCTAATATTGAAAATATATAAAGAACTCATACATACGTCTCAACAACAAAGCAAACAATCAAATTAAAAAGTGGACAGAGGACCTGAACAGACACTTCTCCCAAGAGGACATACAAATGGCCAACAGATATATGAAAAGATCCTCAACTTCATTAGCTATAAGAGAAATGCAAATCAAAACCACAATGAGATACCACCTTGTACCTGTTAGAATGACTAACATCTATAAGACAAAAAATAACAACTGTTGAAGAGGATATGGAGAAAAGGGAACCCTAATATCCTGCTGGTGGAAATGTAAGTCAGGACAGCCACTATGGAAAACAGTATGGAGGTTCCTCAGGAAGTTAGAAATAAAATTACCAGATGACCCAGCAATCCCTCTTCTGGACATTTACCCCAAAAAGTTGAAAACATTTATTTGTAAAGATATATGTATACCTATGTTCATTGCTGCATTATTTGCAGTTGCCATGAGATGGAAACAACCTAAGTGTCCTTTGATGAATGACTGGAGAAAGAAGATGTAGTATGTATATACAATGGAATACTACTCAGCCATGAGAAAATACGAAACATTGCCCTTTGTGACAACATGGATAAATTGTGAGAGCATCATGCTAAGCAAAATAAGTCAGATAAAAAAGGACAAAAATCATACGATTTCACTCATATGTTGGATATGAAAAATAATGCAACAAACAGACAAAAAAAAACCCTCATAGACACCTTCCTCCTTCCCTCCTTCCCTTCCTCCCTCCTTCTCTCCCTCTCTCTCTCTCTCTACATTCACAGAGGAAAGATCACGTGAGAATACAACAAGAAGGCAAGAAGGCAACTACTTGCAAGCCAGGAAGAGGGCTCTCACCAGAAACTGAATATCCTGGCATCCTGACCTTGGACTTTGGGTCTCCTGAACTGTGAGAAAATAAATTTCTGTTGTTTAAGCCTCTCAGTCTATGGCATTCCGTTATGGCAGCCCAAGCAGATTAATACAAGTATATTTATTTAACTCTAGGTAGGTAAATTGTCTGGTTTGAGTTTTGATAGAACAATTTAAAATATATAACCTGTTATATTGAGGACAGAACAATAAATATGATCACAACCTAAACCCCTGCTATTAGGTAACAAACCTCAGGTGCCACCTGAGTCCCAATGCCTTCGCCCTGATGACCCCTCCATCTGGAATTTGATAGTCCCAGATTTTTTTACCTGGCTGTCTCCTATCTTTTAGGTTGTAGGTAGCAGTTCAAACATTGTCAATTCAACAAGGCTTTCTCTAGCCATCTAAGTTTCCCCACCACCACACAAAAATACTATGAAATCAGATTGTCTCATTTTATTCCTAACACTCATCACTATCTGAATGTTTTTCATTTATTTTCTTATTGTGTTTTTCTCAATAAAATGTAAACTCCCTACAGACAGGAATTCTGTGTTATTGGCTAGCATATCATCAGGGTTTGAAATAGTACTTGAGCATAAAGGTGCTCAATCAATACTCAATGAATAAATAAACAAATGAAACAATATGCATAAACTATACTTGCCTTGGAATCAGTGTTCACAACTTATCAGGTCTAGAAAATCTGATTCAATTCAACCATTTTACACTCATCTAACCCATGCATACCAAATATCTAATTACCTAACAAAATATTCAATTACTCTCCAGATTATTCCCAAATTGCAAATATTCTTCCATTCTTTATCTTTAAAGTCAAACCAAATGTCTTAAACCACAGGATAGAAATAACCCAGACTGGGCCTAGAACCAGTTGGACATGTAAGATTTAAGTCCAAAGGTGAAAGCATGATGTTTGAGCAGAACCAGAGCAACAGGGTGCTGCTGAAACCTAAAATGGGAGGCAGGGGATGAAGCAAGACAAGGCTGGAGAGATGTGCAGTGGGCACAAAGAAATATTGTGGTCTCCAATATTTCTGTAAGGAAAAGTCTTTTTTTTCCAGAAACTTTCAGGTAACTGGGGGAATGGGCTGCTGACAGTATATCCATAAGGAAAGCATGGGTGCTTCGCTTCCACTGTGAAGGGACTTTGACTTGGTATAAGGAAAAGAAATTAAAGGGTAAGAATAAATCTCTCAATAAATCATTATCTTTAAGTTTGTCTAAGGAAAATTCCAGGGGTTTCTTATTATGTTTTCTTTTAATTGAAATTATTCTTCCAACATTCAGAAACTGGGGGGTTCACTCTATATTCAACCTGGTCTGGTGGACTGCTCATGGCCAAAGTTGGTGTCAGTTATGTCTCTTTGCCATACTGAAATGCTCTTGTGCTTTTGAGTGGTAACAAACGAGTTGCTTTTCCAGATTTTGATGTTGTCAAAGGGTTGCCTCTGGAAACAGGAAGGAAACCCTCCTTTTTTCACACTACTTCAGATCTCACACGTTAACTCTCAGATCTAAGACACTGCAGACAGGATCAAGAAAGATTGGGCAAGGCCAACCATGTGAGAGACAGAATTATTAATAAAGCCAGGCTGAGCTCCAGAAAACATGAGTTAAGGGGCTGGGTTTGATTCAATAGACCTATTGGTGTGGCTAGGTTTCAATGACAAGCACTTTTCCCTTATTCTCTTGGTCATAAAATTTTGAGAGTTACTAGTATAACCCCAGAGTTAAGACTAATTAGTGGCCAAGGTTGTGATCATAAAATGGAACAAGGCAAACAGGGTCAGGCTTTTTAATGATAAAGAGAAATTTTTTAAGTAAACTCATTATTTATCATGATTTATGTCTCATTTTTGGTTTTATAGCATTAGGTGCATAGGTCTGGGTACATTCCTAAACCCCCTACACTCTGCTCTACTTTTTTAGTAGTTACCACTTCTAACATACAATACAATTTACTCATTTAATTTCACTTACTTTTTTATCTGTCTACACTACACTAAAATGAAAATTCCCCCAGAGCAAGGATCTCTGACTGTTTTATTCTTTGTTGTACTCCGAGCACATAGAAAAAAGCTGGTCCTATAGTACACATTTAATAAAGATTCACTGAGGGAATGAATGAGTCAAGTATATGAGTTTCATTAAATGAAGTAAATTGATTTTTTAAACATGCATTCCAGAATTCATAATTACATAAGTGTGTTGTCTCTTGAAATAGTCACATTATGGGGCTCTATCCTTATTCTAGTTCTGCTATTACTCAAAAATTATTTAGAGTTTCTTGATCTTTGGATTAATAGCTACATAAGAAATCAGTCTTGTTACTTTATAGTTATATTTTATTTTTCAATAATTTTTCAATGTAATCATCTATTTTCTTTTTCAAACTTTGTTCCAAATAACTTTTAGTTCTTTCCCCAAGTCAAATTCAACCTGAAAGAGCGAAGATTTGTGATGGTTCCATAGAGAATTAACAGCAACAGAAATCTTTCATTGCACAATCACCAGAATTGAAGAAAGAGAGTCCCAGGAACAAACACTGTACAATGTCATTAATATCAGTACAGACTGCAATATAACATCTTGGGCAGGACACTTAACTCTTGCTTTTCAGAAGCATTTGGATAATCACATTTGACAGTGTGTTTGTTCTTTTATACCTGTGTTTTTCTACCTCTTGCTGACTTAATTAAATTTTTAAAATAAGTACTTATCTGGGGAGGACACTAAGTACAATAAGAAGCCAGCCAAGGCATGAAAAATTAGCAAAGTGACACATCTTTATAAGGTATTTCATTGGGCTATGTTTTGCAAACAACTTTTTTCCAATCCAAAAATATTACATGCTCAATGAAGAATACTTGGAAGACACATAGAACAGAAAAGTGTTTTGATGGAATTTCCCCATGTGCAGGAAATGAATATGAGGAAGGCATGGTGGGCACAGCTTCATCTATCTCAACCTGCACTCTCTCTACTCACCAGGCACACTCTCCTGTCTACAGATCTCTGACTGCTCCCTCTGTGGCTCTGGGGCCTCAGTACTTTTGTTAATGGCTCTTTTCTCTGCCAGATATGCTGTTCCCACCCATCCCTACCCATCTGATGGCACTGCCTCACCAAGCAGATCCCAGCTCTCACATTGCTTCCTCAAGGGAGCCTTCTGTCACTTCCAGGTATGTAAAGTTCCTTCTATTTTGGCTTTGTAGCATTGATCACAGTGATGGTAATATATTGGGTGACTATTTGATTCAAAGCTGTCTCCACAGTTATTTAAGTAATGCGAGGGTAAGACCATGGCTGTTTCACTCACCACAGTCCTTCCAATGCTTCCTGCAAGGCCTAACATAAATAGGTGCTTGATAAATACATTCGTCCATTCTGCACATACTTTTTGAGCAATGAATGCCTAATAGAAACCAGGTGAGATGCTGGGAAAACTAGAGATGAATATTTCTCAATTCTGACCAAGCTCTTTGACTTATATGGAAATCATCATTCCTGGTTGCCTGGTCTCTCTAAGGAGGTCCTGAGCTGATATAAGATTTGATCATATGTATTAAGCATCTTTCAAAAGATAATATAAGGAATGAACATTAGAATAATATTTTTGTAACTTTTGCAAAATAACAGTAAAAATCTATTATCTATGATTAATGTCCATGTCATTAATTTCTCCCATGGAAGAAAAATGGCTTGTTCTTCAAATAAATTTGTGTACTTCCTATTACCCTGGGTCTGTATGCTTTAAACTATAAAATGCTTCAAATCTATTCTGTAAATAGGTAATACTGTAAATAATAAGTAAATATTAGACATTATTTTTCCAATGTCAAGGTTTTAATTATTTTAGTAAGTTTATCCTTTTTGAAGATCTAGTTTCCACAATATCTTACTTAAAAGCATTTGAACATTTAATCTAGCCTCAATTCTGATAAAAGCATATATGTGTATGTGTTACAGGTGAGATAGTACATAAAAGAATGGCATACAGAATAACAGTTTTGTGTAATGAGCCTCTATAACTTAGTGGTTTAAAACAACAGTCACCTTACTAGCTCAAAATTCAGTGGGTTGGCAATTTGGACTGGGTTTAGCTAGGCAATTCTTTGGTTGGAATCACTCATGCAGCTGCAATCAAATAGATTTTCATTTGGGACTGGATGGTCCAAAATGACCTCACTCGGGTATGTTGATGCTGGCTGTTAGCTGGGCTACAGGTCTCTAGCAGGCTTGCCAGGGCTTCTTAAGACACACAGCACCCGGGTTCCAAAAGGTGGGGAACATCGAAGGCATCTTAAAGTCTGTCTACCCACATTGGCTTTCTATAAAACTGTGGGCAGATACACTATGTTTGTGAGTAACATATCTATGATGAAAGAGTAGGCCAAAATCTTACATTTATATCAGTACATAATTGGTGCTTAGTATATAGTAAATGCTCAATATGTGTTTGCTTGTTCAATTTTTTATTCACTTAAATTTTTATCTTGTGCTAACTAGGTGTTAGGTACCTTTTTAGGTGTCAGGATCACACATACACATTTTAATAATGATGATTTCTATACTTTGATATCTCTTCCCTCTCTTTTCAATTTCACCCATTCTTTTTCCTTCTGAAGACCCAAAGAAATGTCACCTCCATGAGAATCCCCTAAGTCTTGCTATGTGACATGTAAAGTTTATTGAATTCTGTAAGCCTTGGTTTTGTCATCAATAGCATGACAGTCCCTAGCTCATAGAGTTGTTGTAAAGATTATGTAAGACAAAGCTTGTAAAACATTTAGAACCATGTCTAGCACACAGAAATTGCTCAATAAATATCATCATCAAGTAGTATCTACCAATATGAAAGTTCCATACAATTTCTATAAGATGTGCATCTTAGGAAAGGCTTTGTCTCTCCTGAAGTATTGACATACTTTTCTTGTTATGGACACTGAGCTTCTTTTTTTAACTTTGTCACTACTAAGATCAGAACCAAAATTTCGCCTCAGCCTTAGCAGTTTTGTGGAATCCTGCTGTTTGTTGATCTGTCATCTAACATTGCTTTCCATTCCATCTATGTTTTCGTTCATCCTGACCATTTAGTCATATTGCCATATACATTATTGTAAGCTGCTTCAAATTTGTGGGATAAAGTAGAAACAATAACCAAATGAATAATTTTGCTTGTTTACATGTATCCAGCCAATGGGAAATACCATTCCCCTAAAGTGGGAATGTGTTGGTTCCTCCAAAATTGACTTAATGATCTGTATCCAACATGTTCTTTAAAAATGTTCACTGAATTAATATATGAATATTGAATTATAGGGAATACAATACTTAATGAAGGTCCTACCGAAAACATTATAATTCCAGTTCTAGAGAATAATGCAAGTTTAAATATTTTCAAATTACTTCAAATTTATTTTTCAATGAAGAGTGTTTCTTCCCCAGTTTTTGGTTATATTTCACAATAATTTTAATACCCTTTCTCATTCTCCCAGGAGAACTGCTATGCTGTATCAGTTAGTGATTTACCATGATTATATATCAAGATGCATTCATAGACTATCCTATCATGCTCCTTCAGAATGATAAGTTTTTGGAGCTGGATAGAAATGTAGAGAGTCAGGTGTGTCACTTTATAGATAAGAAAACAAGGGTCAGAAAATTAATATATGAAGATAGCGGCAGCAGAGCTGAATAAAAACATGGGCTCCCCGATCCCCATCCACGTTCTTCTCACAATACTTACCTATAATTTTCTAAAAGAGCAAGAATCATGACAGAACATGAAATTACTTACACATATCAAGAAAGAATCATACATTCTTTCAGTTCAAGTTTCCTTTCTAAATCTATATTATATAAACAACAAACTATCTAAATGGAAATTCTGTGGGATTGGTGTGTTAGTCTGGCAGAGCCTTAAGAAAGGTCTCATAACAACAGGAATAGTCAGCCTTCTCACCTCTCAGCTCACGAAACAAATATCACCTCCTCATAGAAGCCTGCTCTGACAATCCTGATATTGCACTCACCCAACCAGCCATTCCCTATCATATCACCCTTTAGAGTCCTTATCACAATGTACAATTATTTTCTTTATTTTTCATTTGTTTTTTTTTTGTTGTTGTTGTTATTTTTTATTTTTTGTTTTGTGTTGGTGTTTGGGTTTTTGTTTTTGTTTTTGTTTTGACTGGCATTAACTCTAGAGTGTAAAATGTAGACCTTGCCCATTAGCTGGATGGGCAATTTATAACCAGTATCTGTGATATAATGGACAAAGTAGTATATACTACAGTATGTTGTATATGCAAAATTAATTAATGGATTTTAACTAGTATCTTATATCTGGACAATCCATTATCAGTTATTTTCAATTAGAGATCCTTTTCTGAAGTGTTGAATTTGTTAGCATCTTCATTTAAATTTATTCATGTGTGCATATATATTTAAAGAATTATTTACAGTGCTATCTTAAAACTAGTTAAAATTTTAGAGCTTGTTTAAAATCTTTAAAATATTTTTTCAATATTCATATTATTTTAATATCAATTAAGAAAAATAACCAAGATGGAACACATCTACCATAAAAAATAGATCTTCGTGTCAAAGACCAAAATACAAATGCCCAAAATAGAAGAATTATTGCATGTATGCTAACAGCCAAAAACATGTGTTGCTCAAAACAAACAAAAAATAGAACTAAATTATATTATTCTTAATGTCTTTGTTATCTTGGAAGCTTTATGAGAATATACCGAACATGAAGGAAAAGGGTTAGCAATTTACAGATATTTGCATGGTGCTCTTTCTGGTAAATGCAAATTTCTTAAGGAAATAAAAAGATCTAAAAATTGCAGCATGTCAAATGAAAATGAGTACAGGTGAGAGCAAGATTTGCCTATTGCAGTGTCTTTGCCTCTCACTCTGGGAACAAGAGAGCTTCTTTTTACATTTTTCTTTTTTTTTTTTTCCAGAACTATTTTAGTCAACAGGATTTTAAAGAAGTCTCAAAATTGACCTTATTAAAATATAAAAAAAGTTAATAAAAAAGATATTTTGAGCCTGATACTAGATAAGAAGAATTCTTGTTACTCAGAGAAAAACAACAGTTTCTAGACCAAATGTTTCTATTTGTAGCTACTTATCCGGGAACAGGGGCCTAAAGCTAAAAAACTACAAATTCACAAAAGCTGTCTCCTTATGAGCAACACCAAGTGGCATGAGCCTCATTCCCCACTAAACTGAGAGCTCCCTAAGAGTGAAAATGGTCATTAATTTTTGTCTTATTAATGGGCACACAACCTGACACACAGCGGGGCTTAATGAATGGTTGAATAATAACTGAATGAGAGAATGGTAGCCAACATTTACATCTATAAGCTTTGCTTTAAAAAAAAATAAAAAGATGATCCAGAGAAGAATGAACAAAATTTTTTTAATGGTAAAAGTTAATGTTTAAAGGCACCTTTACTGTCATCTTGTCCCAGCCCCTCTTCAATGCAACGCCCTCATCAAGAGCTAAATGAGCTTTCACTTCAGCCTGATTGTCTGCCTTCCTCCTACCCTCACGCTCCCAGATGCAGCTATAACTTGGAATTTGAGAAAAGAATCTCATTTTTCGAGAGAACAGAAAGGCTTTTGCTTTCAGGACAATAATCATACTCCCCATAAAAATGATATTTGCCACACAAATGTGTTTTGGTGATCTGTTCAGTTGACTCCAGTCCTATTTTCCAAAGTGCCAGCTACCGTTCATGTCCTTGTTCTCTACACTACAAAATAAACTTGAGGAGACAAAAGGAATCATTTATCAAATTATTTTATGTAGAAACTTTGAAGGCAGACTACTATTTTGAAGATTTGAAATGTTCAGTGGGTAAAATCATTTTCTTTTTTGTCGCACTCTTAAAAACAGTTGTCACAATAAACCTTTGCTATTATTTTACTTTAAGAACAATGAGAATGTTCTAGAACAGACTATGCATCCCTTCCATTCCTTCCAACAGTTTCAGAATGGAGGTGTTTTTCAACAGAGTAGCAAAAGACAAACCCAAGGGGCTCGATTCGTCTACCTTCATCAAGAACATTGTCCACTCCCCTTCATATCAGGGCAGAGTGCTTTATCCAGGCTCTTTCTCTCTCCCTGAAAACCTTAAAGATGGGACCATACCGAGTTGTAACTTTTCTCATTGCAACTTACTCAGGCTTGCTGAGATACTTAAATTTTGGCATTTCAATAAAGTCTCATTAGTTTGGTTCCTACAGATTTGGAATTTATTATTGGAAAGTTAACCTTTGCTTTAATAATGGGCATTTTAAATGGACTTAACCAAGTGTGAAAAGATTCCAATGGGAATATGCTGATTACTCAAAAGAACAGCTTTAAAAAAAAAAATACTTTAAAAACCCACAATTACCTAGAGTCACTATGCAAATTAAATCAAGGAGATCTATTTTCATTGATAACACTCCCTTGATCTGGCACTTATTCACATGGTTGTGGGACTCTCCAGATCCTGGCTCCGTTTAGATCACTGCTAGTAGTGTGCAAGGACCTGAGAGTTTTTTGGTTTTTTTTGTTTTTTAAAGGAAAGTTCCAGATGCCTGGATTGTGTTTTACTCCTTTTTACCATCTGATACCTAATTGTCAAAAAAAGAGTGTCTTCATGTGCCGGGTAACCATTGTTTCTGCTCACCCTCATTGTCTTGATTTCTTTTCTCTCTCTTCTCCTCTCCTCTCCTCTCTCCCCTCCCCTCCTTTCCTCTTCCCTCCCCTCCTCTCTCTTCTCTTCTGTCTCTCATACCAGTGCTGGTTTTCATATAGGAATATACCTTTTATTTAGACAATAATTTTGAGTAGAGCATGTTAAAAACTTTGTAAGATGTCTGCTAAAATTTTTTTTCTTTAGAAAAAGACTTTGAAAAACTATCTGAATAAGCACCAATGAACTTTAATTATTGTTAGTACCCATTTTCAATAATAATGACCATGGTCATCTATTGCATGCTTTAAAAAATAGTTTTATAGAAGAGCTACTATGAATTAAAAAAATAAAACTTCATTTCTTTTCAAATATATTCAAATTTTCCATCTTTACCATTGACTCAGATTGATTTCCCATTAGAATTTTCCCTACTTTTTTTTATTAGATAATAGTCTAAAGCCTCTACCTCAGGTCTCATGAAGGCTGTACACAGAGTTAATGTCAGCCATTAGAAATTTTAAAACACAGACTTCAGTTTGGTCATTGTCTCCAGAAAGACACCGTGTGATTCTCATAGTTGCCAAGTCTCCAGTTAATAAGAATCCTGGCTTATCACATGTCTCTATTGTTAGTACTAATTTGAACTGCCTGCCAAGAAATAAAGCTAACGGGAAGAATAATAACTTTTTACAAATAGAACTTGTGCTTATCATTTGGGATCAAACATGGGATTCTACACAAGGAGTAAACCTCCAATATGCTTGGAAATTTCATCCAGTTTAGGCCCTATGTCATATTTCCTTGCAGGCATATGCGATCAAAGTCTTTAGTTCCCAGAAAATCAAAAAATGTCACTCTTTTTTTTTTCCATTATTAGTCACCATGGGTAAAAAAAGAAAATAAATATATAATATAAACAGGGACTGTGGGCAAGAACATAGTTATGAAAAGTTGTTAATTTTATCTCTGTTTAATGAAAAAACTTAACAAAAGCCTGTTTCTGAGTCACAATTCAGAGCCTATTTGCATAGAACCAATAGCAATGAGAAGAGCTTATTGGGCCCTGGCCAGTGATTGCTCTGACCTTTCACCTTTAGTTCAGTGTGTTTAACAAGAAACCTAACATAAAATAATATTTAAAAGGATAAGAAGAGCAATGGTATGGTAAGAGTAATCACACAGATTAAAGTCATGGAATAACTCAAACCAGTGAAGAAGCTACTGCTTTAAGTAGTAGACAGATGTGGAAAAAAATATATAAACTATAAATATTACTGTGAGAATATAAGGTATTATATTTCCTAATGACAAGAAAACTGAAATTTTAATAGGAGCGAGAGAGGGCCAATGCCAAAAAATTCCAAAACTGTGGGTTACTAAGAAGCATTGTCCTTATCCTGCTATAGATGATTGTCATAGGCAGTCTCTGCTTTCATACACCCATCTACCTGGATACTCTGTTTCAGCTCTGGCAGAAGGACACAGAGAACTGGGATGTAGCTCAGCAGCTCTTTATTGAATCATTCATGTGAACCTTATTGGTTCCATCCTCACCTATAGGCTCATAGGTTTTAACAAAAACTTTTCCCTATTTTATAGGCCTCAAATATGCCAAATTCTCTACAGACAACACATTCTACTATAAAGTTGTCCAATAAACTGTTCTAAATAAATAAAAATTCGAGGAAAAAAACCTCAACACCTCAGATAACAAAAGGAATACTTTTATTTTTAACCACTTTTGATGAAAGCTTTCTAAAATGTATCCCTTCTCCATATTTGTTTTCAGTATATAACCTAATGATGATAATTCAAGTTTTTATTGATGACTATAATGCTATCAGCACCTTTATTTTCTTAGTTAATATATCAATGTCTCTGCCTTCTAATTTCTTTCTCTTTTCTCTTGACATGGAACTATAACTTTTGCTCTCATGGAGCCAGCCTCTAGCAGAACAATTCTCCTTAAAAACAGCTGGTTCTGATGAGTTTTGGAAAAAGAGATAATTACATTTTATAATGTACATTCTAAGTAATAATCAATGGGTTATATGTGAGGCCTAGAAGTAAAAACTTTGACTTTAGCTGACGGGTCTTCTTATTAACAGTCTTATCCAACTATTTTTGGACTAAAACAAAGACTTAAAGTTAACAAAAATAACATAATCCAGTTTATGAATAAATTGAATATCTTTCTGCTAGGAAATATGGTTCTAATATAATTTTCTAATACCACAAAAGTATCAGATTTCAAATTATTTAGCATTTCTTCTAAGAAAGTAAAAAGAACACTCAAATTCAACTGAATTTCTCCTCTAAAAATAATGCCATGGGAAGAATATACTTTTAAATATAATATTATTGGATTAAGCTTATTATTATGTGATAGCTTCTGAAAGGAGCATTATTTTACAGCTCCACCAAAGAGACAGATTTAATCATTGCATACAGCCCACTACTGACACCATCTTGGACTCTCTGCAATGCTGTTTCTCCACCTCGACCAGTTTCCCCACTTACCTGCTTTATCCTCTGACTTGACTATTGGGATTAGAAGATCCTACCATTTGCCACTTGTTTTAACTTTCAAGCAAAATCCTTCTCTACACACATAAGAAATGGTCTCTTATCTGGCACTTCCTCTCTGTTCTATCCTTTGTCTCAATGCCTCCAACCAGAGGGCAGCACCCCCAGGTTAGACCTTGACCACTTTCTCTCTCTCTCTCTCTCTCTCTCTCCCTCACACACACACACACACGCACGCACGCACGCACGCGCATGCGCAACATCCCAAAGGTTCCCTCCAAAAGCAACCAGCAGTTTCAAATGCCAACATTTGTTTAGGTCTTTACTGATGAATATCCTAGGTTATAGCCAAAGATAATACATTGCCATTTATCTGTCCTTTAAACTAATTAAACATGAAAAAAAAAAAGCTTTGAGTATAAATTCACTTAACACGTTTTTAAAATCTAAAATCACTTAATATAGTAAAAACAATAAACTAAAGAAAATCTGAACTAAAGCCTAAAAACACTGTCACTTGCTCTCCACCACCTTAGTAAGACTCAATGAGGATTCAGAAATGAGTAATGATTTAGATTTATTCCTAATTTAAATCTGATCCAAACACCAGGATCATTTCAAATTCTATTCCACTATTTTTGCATCTTCAAATTAGGCATGTAATGGAAATAAGCTTGGGCAGGAAGCCCAAGGATCAGGAGACTGAAAACCAAAACCCAGAGAAATGCATTCAATGTGTAGAGTATAAGAGCTCTCTCTTATATTCTGGGCCTTAATTCTAAAGCTAATTTTTGTTGGAGGTTCATTACAGGATATGTGGACAAAATTTAGGATAGTTCTCCATTTAGAAACTAGAGAATGTTATCAGATACGGGGAAAAATATTAACTCTATAAGTGATTAATTTGGATCCAGAATGTGAATCTAGATCTATTTAGCTAAATTAATGAGAGTTATAGTTACATTCTATTCCTTTGTTTTGTTCTTTTGGCATGTACTCCTGCAGGGCAGGATAGCAGGGGAAAGATATCTTTTGTCTTCATTCTTTATTTATATTCCTGTGTTTGCATGGAGTTTGAAAAGGGGGAAAAATCCTACGTTAATTAATCAGATACAGGAAAAATGTCCACATATTCTTTGTGGCTGGACGGCGCAGCTGCCTAATACACCTGCTAAGGATACTAAAGACATTAACTAGGTCTCAAACAGCCTTTCCTTCCAGACAGAATATACTCTTCTCTATTCCTGACCAGTCATCTCATAAAAGGAAGATGGACACACATCCTTATGGATATGGTCTTGTAACTCTGTCAAGATCATTCCTTAACCAAAAATATGCAATGATAGTAATCATCGTATTCATACAAGATGATCAATTAACCTAAACTGAATCCTGCCAGTTCAACTAACCTGCTCAGCAAGCCAAACACACAGTAATCTGTGCCCAGGACAGTAGGTACTGACATCGGGTGTGACAAAGGAGGAGAATGAAATGAGAGAAAATGCATCCCAAACATGAATGTTTGCACAGAAGTTTGAAAAGCTCAGTGTAACAGCAATGGATAAAGTTTCAAAGTCATGAAAAATATGTCCCTAAATCTGCTTTGTTGTTCTCTGAAGAGTGATAAAGAGGTAGTGAGCCAAAATGCTTTCCCATGAAGAGAAAATGGAGCTCTCAGTTGCCAGGAAAGCCTGCAGGATTCTGAAGCCTCATTAGGAGCACTTTTTTTATTTTTAAAAGGATGTTTTTCTCCAAGAAAAGAGAATGAGTAATTGGAAGCTTTTGAATTATCAGTGTTCATTTTTCTACATCAAAGATTTTTATAGTACTCCTAAAATTTTAAGAAACTATATTTTTATCTCTCTTCTCTGAAAATTATGCCCGAAAAAAAATGCTAATTAATTTTTAATGATGAAAGAAATATTCCTTTTTGATAAAAGACATTTGCCATTTTATCCACTTAGAATCTGGCATCATAACAATGATGTTGCCAACAGAAACCTTCGAGTTGTTGGTGTTTGTGGTATTGCTGTTTTGGCTGTGTTGAAGTATTTGTGCTCTTCTAGTCACACTGTGTCACTCAGCTACCAACAGAACATGGTGTCAACCCTCAAAGGTGAACAAGGTGCATTTGCAGAGCTTAGTTATTTCCTACTAACAGCTATTACACAAGCTTCTTTCTATGAAACCAAAGAATTAGAACTCCTAATGAAAATTAGAGTACCTCAAATATTGGAAAATTAACTTTAACTATGATGTACTTCATGATAGAAAGAAGCTCAGAGGGCTTAGGGTAGTACATTCGACAGGGGAGCACGCTCATGTAGCGAAATGAAATTTTTATGCCAACAGAAATCTGAGGCCAGGAAACCATCCTCAATATTTGACCACATTTCTACTAGATGTTAACTCCCTTGGTATTTGTTTCCTCAATTGTGAAATAATGAAATAGAATTAAATGAACTGTAAGTCCCATTTCACCTATAAAATTTTAACATCCAACATAATGAACAAGACAGCTGCCACCACATTTACATATTAAGAATTTTTTTGCTTACATAAATTAACTTTTTCAAAATGAATTTATACAGGGTCCTAACTAAAAAGCAAAAGACTGGGAATCTGTGTAATTATGGCAAACAACTTATTCGATCCTATAACTAAAATTTTGTGGATATTGCCCAAAATTCCTACATTGAGTGATTTATAAAGCAAATGAAATAACAAGGAATGCTATTGAAAATTAGAGGACCTAGAATATCAAAGAAATTAACTTTATGATGTATCTTTCATAACATTGTTTTTTTAAAGAAATGTGTGACTATGGTGGATAAATTTTGTAATAATTTTATCTTTCCCATGACTTATTAGGGTGAAACCTTGAAGGATATTCTAATTAGAGAAGTTTTTATATCAACTGAAAAAGTTGATATAAAAAAAGTTGGTTTTTTTTTCAGTTGATATAAAAAAGTTGGTTAAAGTACCAATATAATGAGTCATATGGCTTTAGAAAAGAAGGGGGTAGGTCTTCATAATTTAGGTACTAGGCTGGTAGCTTTGTTTTGTAAATACAAAGTATAAGCTTGCATAATTTTATAGTTAATATACCCAATGAATATGAATAGAAACAAAATAGATGGCATTAGGAATACAAACACAACAATGATTATTAATAAAATCAAATTTTCCTTTTAAGCCTTTGCTTTAGAGAAAAATATTCACTAGAGTTCAATTCATATCATGCAGTGTATATAGAAGAATGATTAGGAAAATGAGAAAATATTGCATGATTAGAATATAAAGACACATGCAAGGAGCTGTCAATCTGAAATTAAAAGGATATCGAAGAGGTACACATTATAAGGAGGGAAAAGCCAGAAATAGTGAGCATATAATTTGTGGAAAAGTAGTCTTAACACATTTTACATTCTAAGGAAGGATTCTGACAAGATTGTTGAACTCTTGTTTACTCAATCTCTTAGTATATAAAATTCCCTCAAGTGTACAGTAAACATTTGAAATCATTATGTGTATGATTGTTTTGCACTTTGGTGGTTAATAAGAGGAAAACCTAGGGTGGAAATAATAATTTGGTTTCTGCAAACTGACCCCTTAATCCTTAAATATTTTTAACTTTTAGCCCTAATATAGAGCCTGTAACAAAGACAAAAGTAAAAACTATCAATCAAATTTAGGATTGTAATCATATTCTAAGACAAAAACCTATAAACAAAATGGCTAAAACCCATTAAACTGCACAGACCTCAAAGCCATAGAAGGAGGTGCTAACTGCACATTTAACTGTGGTGGGCACATTTTAAGACAGCCCCCAGGACTCCTGCCTGCAGTGTTCACACCGATAAAATCCCTGAGAGTGTGCGGGACCTGTGAATGTTACAGAATAGGCTATCTCTTGCTTAGATTCTACTATCTGAAAGAAGTGATGGGATAGTCACTCCCTTGCTTACATTACAATACACAGGCCTTCCTAGTAGCAGACTGGAGGGAGTTTTCTCCAGCTGGCTTTGAAGACCTAAGTTGCCATATTGTGAGATCACCACATGTCTGGGCTCTAAAGTGGCCCCTAGGAGGTGAGAGCAACCCCTGGCCAATAGCAGTCAAGAGAATGGGAACCTCAGTTCTACAGCCACAAGGAACTGAATTTTGCCAGTAACCTCATTGGACCTAGAAAAGTACTCGCAGCTCCAAATGAGAACAGTGTGGCCAACACCTTGATACAGCCTCAGGTGAGACTCTGAACGAGGACCTTGAGAAGAGGTGGCCTTATGCTAGATCCATAGAAACTGAGATAATAAATTCGTGTGGTTTTAAGTTGTTAAGTTGATGATAATTTATTACATAGCAAAAGAAAACTAATGACCAACACTTGACTATCTGTGCTACATTTCAGAGCCAACAAATACCTCATACGTGCATGATCTGACCAGTGAAGTGAATTAGAGATATTCTGAATTAAATGCCCAAATCACATTGGAAAGTGGATTTAATTTTTGTGGGTTTTAATTACACTACATATGCATTACACACTAGTGTAAATACATCTCAGTTTAAGCAACGATCACCATTCTCTACCTACCTTAACTCAAAACCAGTCTTGATCAAAAACACCAATTCTCTAGCACATTATGTTCTATAGTATTTTTTTTAAACTCTCAAATATTTTTACACAGCCACCTTAATAATGGTTCTGAAAATAAAGAATAAAGAGAAGTAGAATAAATGACTAATGTAAAGTAGAATACTTTCCTAATGAGATTTACAACTTGAGAAATTTGAGTTTCAGTCAAATTTTGTATGTCATAAATGGTTTTACATCTTACTATAATTAATTAAAATAGCTCTACAAAAATATAGAGGTTTTTACATCCATGTCACTGATCAACTAAAGCCACAAACCAATTTTGAAACTAAATATTTCAGCGTACTGATTTGACAATAAAATGAAATTTTCCCAATATCTGATCTACTGGTGAAATTTTATTAATGCATATTTTCTCTTGCGTTCATAGCGGGTTCTTTATTAATTCATATTTACTTATGCTGTCTGGCTTCCCAGAGTAGCCATGCTCACTGAGAAGTATGATTTGAAGAGTAACTAAAAACTTAACCCCAAATCTCTCACATCACCTTAATAAGGTACCCGGTATTGCTAGCATTAAGATTTACTCTGTGCCCATAGAATTTTTTGAAGTATGTATGTGAGAATCTAAATAAGCAAGAATAAATACAAATATAAATAAATGAGAGTTTTACTTTCTAGGGTTAGAATTGTCTTAAGAAAGCCTATGGAATCCAAATACATTATAAAGTAGGTGTTAGGTGTTAGAATACATTAACCATCTAGCTACTTTCTCTCTTTTGATAGAAGATATTGCCATAAAGGCCCTGGAGAACTAAGGGACAGGATAAAGGCACTAAACCCTAGGATGCCTACAGATAAAGGGAATAATTTACTTCATGGATTTATTTGTACTGACTCTAGGTAAAGATATGATATTAAAAGTTAGTTTTCTAGTTTATATTATTCTATCAAAGGAGTTCATTTGTCCACATAGAAAACTGAGGAGCAGAAACCTTTAGCAATTTGCCTATGGTCAATGGTATGAAGCTAGAGGAGGCAAGAGATTTTCATTTAATTTATTTTTCAGATCAAAAAGTTGATCTGAAATTTTGAATTTAAATTTTGAATTGATCTGAAATTGATTAAGGGATTTTTCCTAGTGTTTTTAGTGATATATTTAGTTGTTCAGTTTGGTTGTTACTAAATGTATCATTTAAAATACCAAAAAAGAAGTTTGAGATTTCTAGTTATAAATAAGTAGACAATGCACAAAGCTATACACAATCACATCCTGTGTTAGTGTTTCATTTTTGGATTCAAAAATATGACTATGTAGAACAGGGATCAGTAAACTGTGGTTCATGTCTGATTCAGCCAGCTGTGTATTTTTGTGAATAAAATTTTACGGAAACACAGTCACATCCCTTTTTTTATGTATTGTTTATGGCTATAATGACAACATTGAGTAGTCATGACAGAGACTACATGGTCTACAAAGCCTAAGATACTTACTATCTGACTTTTACAGAAAACATTTGCCAATCCCTATTCTAGTTCATCAAAAATCAGTATTTAGTCTAAGCTAATATCTACTATATGTGCAACATCTAGAAGAAATTAAACATGACCCGAATTAAAGACACTGGTTAAGAAAATAAATGGAATTGACATTAAGTGAACACAATCAAAATTTTATATATTGACTATGTGTTGATTCCACAAACACAGACACACATATAAATTGTGACATCTTGCTCTTTTTTGTTAGCATTCCTAAAATAGTCAACATGTTCATTGATATTTCTGGTCATTATATATCTTTTATTTGTTGCAAGCCTCATCTTGAGATTTTAGTCACAAACATTTTTTGATGGATTTCACTTCTCCATAGAACTTTGTGTAGTATAACTCTATATAAAAGTTTGCAACCCTCTGTGTACAAATTAATTTTAGAACCTGCTGAAGATGGAAAACAAAGTGAAAATGTAAATGAAAAAGGCTGTGATAGCTTTTGAAATTATAGCATGTTTTGTAATAAATATGAAATCTAGTATGTTCTAAGGACATTATTGTTAAAAATCTGGAAAAAATAACCTCAAGGAATAGCAAACCTATTCCCAGAATTTTCCAAAAGGCATATAATTTAAACAGCCTATAAAAGCAAGTGGTTAAAACTTAAATATACCTTATTTCTTCCTTCATGATACAGAATTTTTGAGTGTTTGATGATACTTATTCATATCCTTGAGAAAATTATTTTTTGAAAAAATGTTTGATGTTGTCTATAAACAGCCATTTCAGTTTACTACCATGTGGAAGTAGAATGAAACCATGTCTAGAGAGGAATTCAAGTCTGAATACCTGATTTCTATTACAGGTTGTCAACTTTATATAATAATGTCTGTCCATCTAGTAAAAACAATCCCAATTATACCATCATGTCTCAAGTTGACTTCAAATCTCAGTTACTGAAATTTTAAGTAACATATCTGACATTTGCAATATTTGAGAGATTCGAGGGACTATGTTAAGTTTCTCTAGCTTTTCTGAGCTCTTATCATTCATTCATTTATTCATTCATATATCCAAACATCACGCACTTTCTGATGACCAACTATGTGTCAGGTACATTAGCTATTCTATCACTATGTATGCCAGCTCGCCAGAAACAAAATGCTATATTGTATTTCCAACAAGCATTTGTTAAATACCTATATATACTTTATGTACTTTGCTAGGTTCCAAGGATAATGAGATGACTAAGGGTTCTCAAATGTGGTTATACACCAGATATACAAAAGCTCAGTTTTCATCCTGATCCAGTGGATCAGAATTTCTGATGGTAAAACCTATTACTTTGAATTTTTACAAGTTGCACTAAAGATTCTTTGGGACATTGAATTTTGAGAGTCATTTGCCTCAAGGATGCACCATATAGTATGGAAATAAAGCACTGTGAATAAAATGGAAATACAAGGGAGGAAGCATCAAACTCTGCCCACAGAGATCAGAGAGAGCTTTTCTGAAGAGAAAGCCTTGAAGCTGAGTCAACATATGAGAAATTCACCAAGCAGATAAACAGGCAGAGGTAACCCATTATGTAAAAGAGGTAATCTATGTGGAAATAAATGAAGGCATGAGAATGGCATGTTATGTTTGGGGAATTGCAAATAACTAGGTATTGGTGGGAAACATGCATGGGAAAGCCCAGGAGAAGCTGGAAAGGTAAGCATAAGAAGCTAGACCATGAAGGGCCTTAAAATGCACTGCTAGAAATTTTTATTCTATCTTATGGGCCATAGGGAGCTACCGAAGTTTTGTAATCAATAAAGTGACATAATTACACAAACTGCAAATAGTAAGGGAGAACCAGATGGAAGCAGGGAGATACATTATGCTGGGTAAGGAAATAATGAGAACTGTAACTAAAATAGTGGTGTTAGGGAGAAAAAGGAAGGACATATAAACCGATTTCTGAGGAGTAGTTACGACACGTACAGGTAATAAAATAGGTTGTAAAGAGGTGTACGTAGATTTACATCTACTTATCTATATCTATTCCAATATAAACAGAATTTAATTTCTTCCAAAGACCCTTTTTATCAGAATTAAAATTATATTTTTTAAAAGGAAATTTAACATTACTTGACAGAATTTTTCAACACTTCTTTGTTAGCCTAAAATGATAGGAAAAGAAAGCCACAGAGAAGGAAAGACTGTTAAATGAAAACAAAGCAATATGACTTCCTCTTTCAGATGATTTATGGGATAAGAGGGAAACGGTCAAGCTACAACACATATGGCTAAATCTATAGACTATATTATGTCAGCAAGATTTTATTAATCTATTTTTAAATATCATTCCAAAAAGACTCGTTACAATGCTATGAGACATTTCAGCCAAAATATTAATGGAATGCCATCATCCAATGTGCAACTGAAAGCTGCACAAACATCCTTTTGGTCGCAAAGAAAATTTTGGATTACTTTCATTTCTCCCAGCTTCAATAATAGCCAACTTCATTCTGTAGCAACAAGATTCCATGTTACTATTGCCATTAATCTGTCAAGTACAAACATTACTTAACTTTGTGCTTTTCCCTGAGGCTTTACATATAAACTTGACAGCATCATTTGGCACCAATTTTCTGGCTCTAATCACCAAAGGCACAATATTGGCAGGAAAAAGATGTGTATTTTCGTGAATAAAGACTAAGTCACATCTAAAAAATGACCTAAATTGGAAAGCAATATTAGAAATATCAGTCTTACTCTCTGAACAAGTCCATGTGGTCCAGACCTTCAGAATTTTAACTTTATTGACTGTCAAAATATATTTTAGAGTTTTAAAAAATTACACATCAAAATTTCTTTTTTGTATATGAATCTATTGAAAGTACATTCTTCTAATTACTATTTAACTGAAAATATCATAACTTCAAATTTATATTTAAGGATTTAAACATTTAATATAGAGAAGCAGAAAGTCAGAAAAGCCCAAGTTTATGACCCAAAGATCAATAACAATTGAATGAACATGGTTCAGCTGCCAAGGTGATAGATATACAGAGACCTTTAGGGTTAGACAATGCTTAAGTGTTCTGTAGTCCCAATATACATACCATGTACTGATATTTCTTGGTTGGCATTAGCTAAACATTAAAAACCCATCCCTTGTTATGAAAGTATTCTAAATGTTCTTTTGGTTCATTCTGGCTGAGAAAATCCCTTCACTGTTTCAAATGAAAGGGAAAAAAACATATTGACCTATAAGACATTAACATTACATAGAGAATAGTAGTACTGTTTTAAAAAATGTTGGGTAATAGAGAATCTTCAATTGTGTATAAACTATGTAAATGTATTGAAACTTTTATGATTTGATACTCTTATTGGAGAAATATTTTATATACTGGGAAGTTCTACTTTTGTTTTCAAGGCAATTAAATGGAAGTATTGCTCTCTTAATAAGGAAACAGAATTTGGTCTTTTTCTCAGTTTGCATCCTCTATAGAAATTTCCCTGTAGAAGAAAGAGATAAACATAAGAAAAAGCACATGACTAGGATTTGTAGCACTAATTATCTGTGCAGTCTTGGGGCACAGTCATAACTTTGCTGGACCTCAGTTCTATCTGCAAAAAGGGTTAATTAAATAATAGTAAAAAAATATCACCAATTTTCTCTTAATTTGAATCGGTCACATTAATTATCTCATGGTTTTATTTTGTAAAGGTATTTTTCTTATACCTCTAGTTTATGTTAAAGGGTTTTAATTAAAATATTGAAATTTTAATCAACTTCTATTTTCTCTAATTAGTCATTTTGAAATTATTTGTATTTATAATTTATTACTTCTGCATCATCTGAGTTTATATATTCTATTTTCCATGACTTCAGAGCCAGGCAGAAAAGAAACAAGTCCTGGTAGATAGTGATGGTGTACCTAAGCTCTGAATAATTTTCTTCAAAAATATATGAGGGTTTTTTTTTACTTTTTTGCCATCAAAAGAGTGTGAAATTAAAGTGGCAGAATTATGTCTCCATTAAAAATTATCCACTTGTGTAAAATATTTAACCCAGTTTTAATTTCTTTTTTTTTTTTTATCATGTCCTTTCTTATCCATTTTCAGGACAAGTTTACAAGCAGTCCCTTAGCAAATTCTCATTTTAGATTATCTGCCACAATAAATGTCTTGGAGTTTTAAACTCTGCAATTCACCATAAAGGGCAGAATTAAAGAAAATCTCTGATCAGAAACAAATCTCTTCTAAAATAAAATGCTTCATACAATGAATTAATTATGTAAAGACAATTAGGTCATCAACTCTTTAATATGCTAACTCATAATTTTAGGGTTATCAGATAAAATACAGGATGCCCAGTTAAATTTAGATTTCAGATGAACAATGAGTAAGTTTTAGTATAATTATGCATGAGATATTTGGAACATACTTATACTAAAATTTATTCTTATAATAAAGATTAATATATTAGAATTTATTTGCTGTTTATCTAAAATTCAAATTTAACTGTATTTTTACTTGCTAAATCTGGCATCTCTTTTTAATTTCTTTCTGTCAAAGGAATTAATCAGGGTATTGATACCTGCTGAACATAAACTGCTAAAATCCTAATTCAACGGATGTCTGTTTCTCACTTTCTAATGTGAATGATCCCAGTTGGTAGATGGCTTTTCTCTATGGTCATTCAAGGACCAACCTCCTCCCATTTTGTGACTCTGCCATCTCAACGATATTAAAGGGAGTCCCCTGCACCCAGTTGACAGAAGGAGGAAAAAGGATGGATAAGGAACACCCACTTAACTGCCTTGACCTAAAAGGGGCAGAGTTTCCAATCACAAGTTATTGGTCAAAGTACTCATATGGCCCCATCTAAATTAAACAGAGGCTGAGAAATTTAATCCCATACTGGGCAGAGATTTTCCAGAGACTCTGCTTAATGAAAAAGAGAGATGACATTTGGTAAAAAGTTAGTTATCAATGCTTCAGCTTGGAACCAAAAGAAATAAACACAATAATCACCTTTTACCATTTCACTTTATACTTTGGAGAGATAAAACACTGAACATATTTGGGACTATCCCTCTTTGCATTTGTGATATGCAATAGGTGATATTTAATGAGCAGTAGAAACAAAGTTGACCTAGTTGATGGTTTTGTGGGGAGTTGTTTTTCCTGACATCGTTTTATGTGAGATTGTCTTCTCTGATACTGAAAAACTGATTATGTATCTATATTGATCTATGTCATAGATCATGAGAATCAAGATAATAGATGTGATTTGCTCTGACGAATTCAAATGCCATTCACATATAAAATCAAATCACATGCTACAACACAGAGGATCTACTGTCTGCTGCAAAGACCACCAGCAGCCAAATTTTTCCATTACTCTGGCATGTAATACTTAACTGTCAGCCTTGAAGACTGCTTGAAACTCAATCACAAGGATCCACCACAACCTATGTATCTTGACCTGTGAGTCTCCATGTTTCCAACTCTGAGAGTGACTCAGCTCCTTATCTGCTTGCTCATGCCTGATCTGAACTGGTTTTGTACTTTCTAATTCTGTCTGGCTGCTTCCTGTTTCTTTGTCCATCTTGGATCTCTACCCACTGCCTCTGACCTTCCAGATTAGTCCAGAATTTTGCATTTGACCCACTTTCAGGACTTATAATGACCCTAGTAACACCCCTTTCCTTATAATTGGGCTCCTGGTCAAAGTTTCTATAACCCCAGTTACCATTTCACTTGCGAGCTTCCATCCCTACGGGCATTGATACTAAATCTATGGTCACTACTGGACAGCTGCACTCCCCAAATTAGCTCTTTATGAAAGCATTCTCCTGACATATTTGAAATAATAGAAAGTCACTTCTTGCTCTCTAGATCACTAAAAATGAGTTGTGGCCCTGCATGGAAACGAAAATTGCTCAGACTGCTCGGGACCTGGCTTTCCACGTGTTTTCCCCCAAAGAGAACATGGAATCAGTGTGTTTACTTTTCTCTGTATCACTCAAAGGAATTTTTCATTTTTCTTCTTTCCTAAGAGCTTTAAATGCATCAAACAGGTGGCCTGCTCTACATTTAACTCTTTATATCAAAACATTACTCCCAAACACTGAACCCATTCAACTTGAAATAATCATCTCAAAAGTTCTCTTTGAAAAAAGTCCTACCCGATAGCAATGTAATCAAAATGTAGGTAAGTGGGTTTTTCATGAAAACACTTAAGAGCTAGATTCTTGTAGCATTCCACTGTTCTTTAACTAGATTCTTACCTCTCTTGTAAAAAGCAGCTCATAATTCATGTTGCTTTTAAGACTCCTTCCTGCACTGGTAGCTTTACCAAGGATTCCACTCTACTTAACCATTAGAGTGCTAAAAAGCATGCATTAATTACCACATTCTTCATCATTAAACATTTATTTGGTTACTTATATGACATCTGGCACTACACAAAGCACTGCAGAGATTTACCAAGACATGAATTTTTCCTTTTGTTAGTAGTGCCTGGTCTATAATATACACACAAAACATGTTTGCTGAATTAATAAGAAAGTGAATAAAGAGAAATATGGGATCTCTATGCTTCTATATGCCACTACCTGGCTTTAAGGCCAATGACACCATTGCTTATGAGTAGGGGTAGTGTTATCACAGAGGAAATCATAAGATCAAATGGCTCTGAGAGACCACAATAAACACCCTCAGAACTTAATCTTGG
Organism: Eidolon dupreanum; assembly: GCA_028627145.1. NCBI lineage: Eukaryota > Metazoa > Chordata > Mammalia > Chiroptera > Pteropodidae > Eidolon > Eidolon dupreanum. The sequence goes on along the minus strand of CM053501.1, from coordinate 49,752,518 downwards.
AAACCAGGGCAGACTACCCATGATATCCCACAATGGCATATAGATTATTTTGAATTAAAATTACTTAAGAAAATGTGCATGCAAGAAAAAAACCTGATCTCTTTATTCCCCTAAAAGCAGGAAATAAATCTTCCATGTGATAGGTGCCCTCCATGCTCCTGAGGGCTGAGAGAGAAACTTATCACAAGAGTGGAAAAAAAAAAGTCCAGAATCAAAAAAGTGTATATAAGCAAACTCTGTAACTCTGTTCACTAATTTATTACCCCAACCCAAACTTGCTTAGATTCCTTTCTAATGAGCACTTTCTTTGCCCAGTCAATTTTTTCACAATTTATTGTTTCTTTGCTAAAAAGTATAAAAGGTTACTGATTTGGTCATTTTTTTGAGCCTATTTTATGACCTGGGGGGATTGATTCCAGGGCTGTCAAAGACACAAAAATCTGCAGATGTTGAAGTACCTTACATAAAATAACGTAGTATTTGCATATGACCTATATTTGCAGAGAGGCTACAGCATGGCATGCCTACACATCACTTCATTTGCATGAATTCATTGTAGTGCTTGACTGGTAGCAAATTCAAGTCTTGCTTTTGGAAAATTTCTGGAATTTTCTCCCAAATATCTTGGATCTACAGTTGGTTAAATCTTCAGATGAAGAACCCATGTATATGGAAGGCTGACTGTATATAATCATTAAACAGGAACATGTCCCCACTTCATTCATACACAGTAATTTGCACAAATTGTAATACTGTATAATAAATTTTTTTTCACCTTTTTTAGGAAAAGAAATTGTGTTTGAGGTATTTTGTTTATATAATTTGTTGACCTTAATTTACTTAGAATAAAAGTTGTTACATACTTAAAAGTTATTATGTACTATGCAAAACAAAAAATGACAATGAGGCCATAAGTGATTTCAACCAATTAGAACTCAGCAATTCCCTGAACAACAAGAGAATAACTAGGTAGAGTTGTCACCTAAAAGAATTAAATTGCATTGCAATGGCCATCAATTACAATTGGAAGCAAAAGATTAATATTTATTCATTAAGATTAAAATATTATCAAATGTCCTTACTATCTAAAGCAATACACAGATTCAGCACAATTCCTATTAAAATACCAATGGCATTCTTTTCAGTATTAGAACAGCTAATTCTAAAATATACATGGAATCACAAAAGACTCCAAGTAACCAAAGAAATCTTGAGAAAAAATAAAGTAGGAAATATCATGTTCTCTGATATCAAACTATACTACAAAGCTACAATAATCAAAACAATATGGTATTGGCATGAAACTAGATATATAGATCAGTGGAATAGAATAGAGATCTCAGATATGAATTATGGTCAATTAATCTATGACAAAGGAGGCAAGGATATGCAATGGGGGTAAAGACAGTCTCTTCAATAAGCAGTGCTGGCAAAAGTGGACAGATGCATACCAAAAAAATGAAATTGCACCACTTTCTTACACCATATTAAAAATGAATTAAACTCAAAATGGATTAAAGAGTTAAATTTCAGGCCTGAAAACATAAAAATTCTAGAAGAAAACACAGGCAGTAAACTCTTTGGCATTGCTCTTAGCAATATCTTTCGGGATATGTCTCCTTGGGCAAAGGAAACAAAAGAAGAAATAAAAAAAAATGAACTACATCAAACTAAAAAGTTTTTGCACAGCAAAAGGAATTATCAGCAAAATGAAAAGGCAGCCTACTGAATGGAAGGAGATATTTACAAATGATACATCTACTAAGGGGTTAATATCTAAAATATATAAGGAACTCATACAATACCAAAAAAGCTCCAAATGAACCAACTAAAAAATGCACAGAGGACTAAACAGACATTTCTCCACAGAAGACATACAGATGGCTAACAGACATGTGTAAAGATACTCAACATCTTAATCACCAGGTAAATGCTAAACTACAATGAAACATCACCTTGCGCTTGTAAGAATGGCTAAGTGTTGGTGAGGATGTGGAGAAAAGGGAACCCTTGTACAGTATTAGTGGGATTGCAAATTAGTGTAGCCCCTAAGAAAAATAGTATGGAAATTCCTCAAAAAATTAAAAACAGAGATGCCATATTATCCAGCAATTCCACTTCTGGATATTTATCTGAAGAAAACAAAAACTCTAATTTGTAAAGGTATATGTCCCCCTATGTTCAGTGCAGCATTACTAGTGATAGCCAAGATATGAAAATAATCTAGATGTCCATCAACAGATGAATGGATAAAGAAGATGCAGTATATAAATACAATGGAATATATTATTCAACTATAGAAAGAATGAAATCTTGCCATTGCAACAATAAGGATGGATCTAGAGGTATCATACTCAGTGAAATAAGTCAGACAGAGAAAAATAAATACCATGTGATTTCACTTATAGTGGAATCAAAAAGAAAACAAGATATATGAATAAACAAAACAAAACAGAAGCAGAGTCATAGATGTAGAGAATAAGCAGATAATTACCTTTGGTAACAAAGGGGAGGAGGAAAGGAGTGTGTGAATAAAAAAATTTCAGGATAATTTGTATAGTATGTTCTCATTTGTGCAAAAAAGAAAATTATATTAAAAATAATAATAAAATAAAAGATTATCATAGCTAGGAAAAAAAATATTTATGAGAGAGTAGAACAAAGACAGAAAATTTGCATCCTAGGACTAATGGGACTAACTTGCAAAAGACTTGCCTCAAGTATAACCATCACCTAGAGCTTCGATATTTACAGAATAAAGCTTAAATTGCTTACTTACCTGTACAAGGCATGCTACAGTCTGATTATAAGAATTATGTTCAACCTCAGTTTTACTTTCTGCCCTCTTTTGCTTCCTGGACACATGACTGACAGAGCAATTTACCAAACTATGAACTCATATACACAGGCAAAATATCTAACTAGCATTTTAGTATTTAACTACTAAATACTAACAGAGACAAGGTCAACAGACATTCAGGGAAAGCCACCAACATGAAAGAAACACAAATAAACAAACTGCAAAAGAAATTCAGAGTAAATAGAGACCATGCAGAGAATAGAAGAATACTTTTTTAAAAATCAATTTCCTTAGAGAAAGCTAAAAACAAGACAGTATACTAAAGTAAGGAAACTCTCAGAGAATAAAAAGGAACAACTGAGAATTAAAAATTTAAAAACTGAAACTAAAAATAAATCAGTAAAAGATTTAGAAGGTAAAATCACGGAAATCTTTCAGAAAATAGAAGTAGATGAATAGATGGAGTGCAGGAAAAGTAAATTAAGAAAATTAAAGGGTCAGTTGAGAAGGCTCAATATCAGACTAGTTGGCTGCATGAGAACAGTGTTTCTTTCACTGCTGTAACCTCTAGCATAGAATCATAATGCCTGGCATAGAGAAGGTACTAATTATAGTTATTCAACAAATAACTGTATTTGTTGAATGAATAAATGAATGTCCCAAAGGGAACAGAGAAATAGTGATGGGCACAAAAGAAGAAGAAAACAAAACATTTTCCAATAATGAAGACCATGCATCATATGAAATGGTCCACTGAATATCCAGGACTATTAAAAAAACAAAAAACTCACTATACTCACTACAGTGCTCATTATCATGATATTCCAGAATCAAGGATAAAGTAAAGATCCTAAACCCAAAGGCAAAATCAGATCAATTACAAAAAAAAATTAGAAATCAAAATGGGTTAACCTTCTCAAAGAGATATTAGAAGCTAGAAGTCAAAAGAATAATACCTTCAAATTTTAAGAGACAATTATTTCTTAGCCCAGAAAGATTAACCAAATGGTAGGGTAAAAACGTTTTTAGTATGTGAAAGTAACAGATGAGTTCTGTTTCAAATATTTTTCTCAGAAAACTTCTGGAAGATATGTTCTACCAAAACAAACAGGTAAAGCATGAAGAAGATTCACATAGACTCCATGAAACAGGATCCAACCAACATAAGAAATGCAACAGGAATTCCAGGATGAAAGCAAGAAGAGTCTTTGGATGACAATGGTTCAGCAAGCTTAAAGAGCAAGTAGTCCAGATGGAAGTACAGAGCGTTCAGTAGGAATGTCTCCAAAAATATTGGGAGAACCAGATTTGACAAATTTGACAATGGAAAATTATAGTCATCAGAGAGTGTGGAAAGAACTAGTATTGATTCAGGAAAACAAGTATTACATGAAAGGAAATTAATTATGGTTCACCCATGAAATGTATTTACATAGTCATAAAATGAAAAATATTGTGATGTATTTAATGAAAATTCAATCAGAGTATATTGGGAGAATGTCTGGAGGGGATAAGAGCTAAAATCTTCAGTTTAGCACTAGAGGAAGGAGGGAAGCCATGGTATATGCTAAGATAGGGAAAGGTCTATAGCTGTTAATTCTTAGCCATGATCATGGTTTGACCTTCAAACCTATGTAAATGGATTACTTTGATTATAATGTTTAAAGCTAAGAAATATATAAATCATAAAGTACTATAATGCAATTAACAAACTGGCAACTAATTTTTTAAAATCGTATTTAATCATTGAATCTGGTATCCATTGGATTTAGAAATTAGAAGCTTCACTTGATTTAGTCAGAAATGGCTTAGCACAGCAATTTCAAAGTAGTTGTCTGTTTCCGAAGACAGCCATCTAAAAAAGTACCAATGTAATAAGCAACAACACAAACGATGCCAAAATTTGGCGCGGTACAGTGACTAACATTGTTCAATCTGGAGCCATGCTGCCTGCATTTGAACCTTGGTTCCATCATTTACTAACAATGTGGCCTCAGGTGAGTGGCTTCAGAATATTTACTAAGTTTATGTACACATTTTATTTGGTCATTATAAAGCCATTTGTATTTTTCTCCGCCCCCCCTCCAGTATTAGTCATTCCATGCAATCGCCTTCGTCTTTTCCATTCTGTTTCCTTGTCTCTCTTACTTCATTATTTATTATATTATTAGCACAAATGTTAAGTTTTTGGTAAATGAGGAGAAAATGGCCATGTTTAAGTTGAGATCCATGCTTAAGTAAATAAACGTAAGAAAATATACTTCAATAAGTACTAAATAAGTTAATATCATTCAAGAAAAGAATACTAGAAAACACTTGTTCTTCAGACACAAGGGGAAAACACAGAATTAAATTCATGCTATTCTTTAAACTAATTTATTAAAGTTAAAAATTTTAAGCGAAAATTATCCTGTGAGATTGCAATTCAGTGATCAATGTTGAACACAAGCACTTGGTACCTCTCCGCTCCTAATGTCATCCTGAACTGACTAGCTTCATTAGTGTCAGGCAAGTTTTAAACTAAGAGGAATAGCTGTGAACACTTGCTGCCCTTGAGCAGAGGAGACAAGCAGGAAACAGCACAACAAGATCTCAACTCTATTTCTTCATGAAGCTATATTTTCAGTTGTAGAGAAAACAGAAGAATATTTTGAATTAGGAGTATGTGGAAAAAACTAGAATGATCTCCAAGCAAAATTTTCCTCCTGCCGTGCACCCTCCCCCTGCAAAAAAAGACTCCAGTATCATAGAAAAATCCATTTTCAAACAAATATTAAAGCATTCTACACAGATTAATGGAACAGAATTGAGAGTCCAGAAATAAACCCCTGTACATATGGGCAGATAAGTTTTGACAAAGGAGCCAGAGACATACAATGGAAAAAGGAAAGCCCTTTCAATAAATGGTGCTGGAGAAATTGGAAAGCCACACACAAAAAAACGAAACTAGACTGCTCTCTGTCACCATACACCAAAATTAACTCAAAATAATTCAAGGACTTAAATATAAAATCTGAAACAATAAATTGCATAGAAGAAAACATAGGTACTAAACTCTTGGAACTTAAAATTAAAGAGGATTTTATAAATTTGACCTCAAAAGCAAGGGAAGTAAAAGCAAAAATAAATGAATGGCGCTATATCAAACTAAAAAGCTTCTACACAGCAAATGGGAGAAGATATTTGTAAACAAAGCCTCCAATAAGGGCCTAATATCCAAAATATACAATGAACTCATACAACTCAACAATAAAAAAAACAAACAAACCAATTAAAAAATGGGCAAAGGACCTGAATAGACACTTCTCCCAAGAAGACATACAAATGGCCAACAGATATATGAAAAGATTCTTGACTTTATTAGCTATTAGAGAAATGCAAATAAAAACCATAATGAGATACCACCTCACATCTGTTAGAATGGCTATCATCAACAGGACAAGTAATAACAAGTGTCGGAGAGGTTGTGGAGAAAAAGGAACCCTCATAGACTGCTAGTGGGAATGTAAATTGGTACAGCCACTATGGAAAACAGTACGGAGTTTCCTCAAAAAACTAAGAATAGAATTATCATACGACCCAGGCAATCTCTCTTCTGGGTATTTACTCTAAAATACTTGAAAATATTTATCTGCAAAGATACATGCACTCCAACGTTTATTGCAGCTTTATTCATGGTGGCCAAAACATGGAAACAATAAAAAAGATGTGGTACATATATACAATGAAATACTACTCTACCTTAAGACAAGATGAAATACTGCCATTTGCAACAACATGGATGGATCTTGAAATTATCATGCTAAGTGATATAAGTTAGACAGTAAAAGTTGAGAACCATATGATTTCACTCATATGTGAGCTATAAAACTGAAAGCAATAAACAAATATGACAAACAAACAGAGACTCATGGACACATACAGTGGACTAGTGGTTACCAGAGGGGAGGGGGGAGATAGATAGGGGTAAAAGGGGTCAAATATTTGATGACAGAAGGAAATTTAACTTTGGGTGATGAACACCACAATGCAAAATACATATGACGTATTTTTGAATTGTACACTTGAAACCCATTTGATTTTATTAACCAATGTCATCTCAGTAATTTTAATAAAAAATCTGGAAATGGATTAATATCAAAAATAAAAATAAATGAAGCATTCTAAAGGATGACTTTTGGTAAAGACTGCTAGAAACTGCTTCTGCATAGGTCTAGGTTTGTAGTACAATTGCATGTTAAGTGTAAGGGGAAATGTCTTCCTGCAGTCACAGTTCCTCTGCATAAACAAGGTGTCAGGACAGCCGTCAGAGATCCGCCTACTCCTCCTTGCCGGGTTTTGCTGGCCTCCACCAGAAACAATCCTATCCACTACACAGTACGCCCAGTGAATTTAGTTCAGCCCAAAAGAAACAAACAAAAAAAAGTTCTTCTCAAAAATAAAACAAAGCAAAAACAGGAAAAAGTGTCATCGATATTGTTGTCCTTTCATCTCCCAAGAATGCTACCAAGGCATCAGGACACAATGGGCAAACACAGGCTAATAGTCAAGAATCATAGTTCTAACAAACAGTGTATGATCTCACTTATATGTGGCATCTATAAACATCAAACTCATAGAAAGTAGAATGGTAGTTGCCAGGGGCTGAAGGGTAGGGGAAATAGGGAGATGCTAGTCACAGGGTACAAACTTTCAGTTATAAAATGAATAAGTCCTGGGGATCCAATGTACATTGTGGTAACTATAGTTAACAAAATTGCACCGTATACTTGAAAACTGCCATGAGAGTAGAGCTTTAATCTTCTCACCATAACAAAATAGTAATTATGTGAGGTAAAGGATGTGTTGAATTAACTTATTGTGGTAACATATTACAATATATTTGTGAATCAAATCATGACATTACACCTTAAGTTTACACAACGTTATAAGTCAATTATATCTCAATAAAGCTGAAGGAAAAAAAGAAAGCCAAGAAATCAGTGAGAGATCAAGTCCCTTTTCTGTTGCACTTCTCTGTACCCATTGAGTGTATAAGGGAATGGAAATACTAAAGCCTACACTTCAGCGAAGATACTGTTAATGACTTATAATTTGCACAGGCTATAACTTGCATTTTTCCACATATTTTTAGTGTCATGTTTAATGTGTAAATAAACAAACATGGTTCAGGAAAACCTAACTTATGCCCTCTCGTGACTGTGCACTTCTGATTATTGAGAATTTCAGAGAATCAGAAAATAGATAGGGAGACTGAATGACATGGAAAATATTGATTAGTGATTTCAATATCCATACTTGGCCGGAGAGACATATAGGCAAAGAGATTGAAATATATTCCAGAGAAAAGTCATCTTAGAAGAGTAAGCTATAGCCTTTTATTAATGGCCTTCAACTGTCTCAGTTTTGCTGTGTTTTCAAAGCAACAGCATGTGTTTCTAACACAACACTCCAATAGCACACCACAGCTTGAAAGGAAAATCTGGTAAAGATACAAACAGCTCTCTATCATTTATGTCTTCTGGAAATGCCACTGAATTTTGATGCCCAAATATTTAGAATCTCTAACTAGCCTGTAGATAAGTCAATTCTAAGAAACTGCATTATCATCTTAATTTTTTTAAATAAAGAAATTAAGACATGAGAAAAATTTGTCTCGCATGCTGAATATAGAGACAGTATTCAATTATTCTGGAGTCAGTTACCTAATTTAGAGAATCAATTCTTCACTATCAAAACAAATATACCAATCTCTTTATGTATTTTTTTTTCTGCTAAACCTCTTCTTTTTAGACAGTTATTCTCTACAGATAATGACTTTAATCTCCTCCCATGCAAAATTGGGAGCAAACATACTGTTACTTCCAATATAGCACCAGGACAGAGTCCAGCTATTAAAACATAAAATATATGCTACTTTACTAGTGTCTGCTTCCTTGCTGCAAAAACAAGGATAATAATAATTCCTTCCCTATTTTCCTGACAAGACTGTTTGGAGGATCGAATTTATAAATGCACCTAAAATGCAAACCATGTTTCATGTATTATTATACCAAAGTTATTTGATGTATATTTGAGAAGAAACTGTAAAGGAAAGATAGATTAATTTATGGATATAATAAAGTTTGAGAATTAACTTTGTTTTAACAGCAGAAGAAACCAAAAATAAATATGACTCCATGGGATTAAAATTCTGAAGTCTTCAAAATTTCAATAGAGTTGAAAATTACCTCATATATTTGGTTATGGAGTATGATAATTGTGTGAAACCAGTGTCAAACACAAAGAGGAGTCTTGTACAGTTAAATAACTCACAGCTAGTTCATGAATCTTGCAATTTTATTACAAGTTGATTGGAAGATCAAAGTGTACCAAATAGAAATAAATACAAATTGTTAATTAAATGTTCTCTATTCTTTCCATTTTACCTTTCATAATAGAAACATAAAATCTACTCATCATGATATATTAAAATGTACCAGGAAATAATATTTAAATATCTGCACAAAGAGTTTACATTAAAAAAAATCTGTGTTTAGACTAAAACGTAATTAAAGCTGAATATAATTTTTTAAAAAGATTTCTAAATGTACCTAGGTTTCAAATGGAAAATTTAATAATTCTAATGAAAATACAACACTATACATCAATCTATATTTACAGTACTTTCTATCACATGTGAAACTGAAAAAAAGGCTATTAACCTAAGAAGCCATCTGCCAGTCTTCATCATTTCACCTGAAGAAGAAATTTGTTTTTATTTTCTACCACTACATCCTTTTCTTTGTTTCATTTTTTTTCAAGCACTTCTACAAAGGTAAAAATGAGTATATTGGTTTCCTTGAAAATATTTTCTCTACTACCCTTTTCCAAGTGGTCAATAGTATGTCAGTAATAATTGCATTTCAACAAAGAAGTATGTTTCCTGAATTAATTCTCAACACTGTTACAAGTGCATTACTATAGTTGAGCCATCAATTTACCTTCCCCATATACTGTGCAAAAAAAATTTTTCTGGGCTAAGATTGTAAAGGGACTTGTGCTTTGGAAATCAAACTCCATGTAGCTATAGTGAAGATACAGATCTTCATTCTTTAGACAGGTTCCAAACTTTAGAATTTTGTTCAACCTTATTTTCCAATTGTTGAGACAGCTAGTTACTATGCAACAAGTCAGAATCCTAACTATACAGCCAATATTCTAAAAATTATATACACTCAAAACTTTCACTTTTTTCCTATGGTGAAATTTTCTCTATCACCCACAGCCTGCTGCTACCAAAACTGTGGGCACAGGAAGTATATGCACAGAGAATTAAAAAAGCTTTTCACATTAACCTAAAAAAACTAACTAAAAATATAAATTTCATAAAACAAATATATTTTGGGTTGGTAAGTCTTTTCCAATGTGTGATGAATCATGTATTATAACCACATTCATAATAAAGTACATTAAAAATTTGACTTTTTTTTTCCTTTATAATACTGAGAATATATAATTGAACCTATTTCCAATTTTTCCCTGGCTTCTAGGAAGTTGGAAGTCAAATCAGCTTCTCATTTCACAATTATATTAGCTTCTTTTTGAACAAATTTGCTTTTTTTTTTTCTTTCCCAAGTTCTAGAGTACTGTCTAGTAAAAATTCATTACTTTTATTGTGAATGTTATGTATGATAAACTTTCAAATTTCTTTTAAGGAACTAGCAAGATAAATTGAAAGTACATGCATATGTATACATATGATAACATCAAGGGGATGTTTTAATTTTAGTAAAAATTAACGGAAGTTGACAAATACTTTTATATGTCTTAAACAAACATTTAAAACCACATTCCATAAAATAGATTTCCTTTTTGCTTATATATTTGGCATTTTCAGGCCTTCTGGGAAGCCTTTAGTTTAAAGAATATCACAAGATTTAAGAGCATAATGGCTGTTTGTGTCAATATTGAAGCCAAGATTTGTAAAGGCCTATTATGGTTGCAGTGACATTTCCTTTCTATTTTTCCATGTCAGCAGGAACACCTTGAGGGAATGGATTGCTATTTGCTGGTGAGATCTTCTGACAGTGAACATAGGCTAGGTGAGAAACTAGAACTTGAAACTAAAAAATGAAGTATTAAATAAAAAGCATGTAATATTTCACCTGGTGTCTAAGTGGATTTACCTCAAGTTTGCTTTTCCTACAAACTGTACAAAGTTATACCCTAATAAATGTTAGAGGGCAACAAAATAATGCTCCACTAAACTCATATATTTTAAAAATCATGTTAAACATGTTTCAAGTTTACTAAATATCCAAAGATATTTACAATCACATGATCATAGTCATTGGTCAATGAATTAAAGGTAAACATTTCATGCACTTTTTATCATCTTCAAGGCTTTTCTGACTATGTGAATCTAACTGTAGCTGCCTTATTTTTATCTGAAAATAGCTTTTAAAGCTATTTATTATTAATATAGAAATTTTTTTATTTGCATAGAAATTTTCTGTTTACAAAGGAATTTCATTCACAGATGACTTTACTCAAGCCTTACTATTCTTCAAGAATGGACTATATTTACAAAAAAAGTATTGAATGAAGGTAACAAATAGACCAAATGTGCAAACAGAGTTAAATCAGGCTGACTACGACTATGAAATTTAGTTATTTTGAAGGCTTTGCAAACCCAAGACAAGGCACTTTACCATCAAGTACATTGAAAATCTTTAATTAATAATGTATGTATGAAGCACTGTTCTCCAGAATAAACTGTAAACTATTAACATGAACAAACATATAAGGAGCAGACAGGTAGAAAATAAAGACAAGATAAATGTACGTAACTGAAATAAAAAAATTTAGTCTTTTATCAGCTGAAGCCCAAATGCATAGGAGTGATGATAGGGAGATAGAATTTATCACTTATTTGTTTCAAGATAATAATATTTTAACTTAAATAATCCTTATAAGAACCCTGTGAGGTAAGTGCTATTATCATGCCCTTTATGCCTAGGGAAACTACAGAACAGGGATTTAAAAAAGTCACTTGAGATGACACACCTAATACATGGCCAAGGTGAAATTCTAAACAGGCATTTTGGGTCCCTACAACTTGTCCCGAATCCCACTCTACTGCCTTGAAAAGTAATCTGCTACTATGAACAGGAATTTAAAACTGTGCGAAGGAGAGGGCAGAGTTTATCTTAGATTAGATAGTACCCAGAGGCATTATTCGAGGGAAAAACAAAAAAGACACCTTTTTAAAATATTCACCTCACTGACTTTCCAGCATTAGGAGTTTCCTTCTTAGGGTCTGTTTTCAAAAAATCCCCTATTTGGGCCTCTGGAACAACATCGAGCATCCAATATTTGCATCATAGGGGTACCAGAAGGAGAAGAGACAGAGTAAGTTATTGAAAAACTATCTGAAGAAATAATGACAGAAAAATTCCCTAACCTGGTAAAGGAAATAGACATATAAGTCTAGGAAATACAGAGAAACTCAAACAAGATGAATCCAAAGAGGCCCACATCAAGACACATCATAATTAAAATGCCAAAGGTTAATGACAAAGAGAGCATCTTAAAAGCAACAAGAGAAAAGCAGTCACCAGCAAGGGAGCTCCCATAAGACTGTCAGCTGATTTCTCAACAGAGACTTTGCAGGCTAGAAGGGACTGGCACAAAATATTCAAACTGATGAAAAGCAAGGACCTAAAATGAAGATTACTCTATCCAACAAAGCTATCATTTAGAATCAAAGCACAGATAAAGAGCTTCCCAGATAAGAAAAGTTTAAAGGAGTTCATCACCACCAAACCAATATTACAAGAAATGTTAATGAGACTTCTTTAAGAAGAATAAAAGGATAAAAAAAAATTAATAATAAAATGGTACCAACTATATATCTATCAACAATTACTTTAAAGGTAAGTGGATTAAATGCTCCAATCAAAAGACATGGGATGGCTTAATGGATAAGAAAACAAGACTCTTACAAAAGCTACTTCCAAGAGATCCACTTCAGATTGAAAGGCACATACAGACTGAAAGTAAAGTAATAGAAAAAGACATTTTATGAAATTGTAAACAAACCAAAAAAGCTATGGTAGCAATACTTATACCAGATAAAATAGGCTTTAAAACAAAGGCTATAAGAAGAGACAAAGAAGGACTCAGTAATCCCACTTTTGGGTATTTATTGGAAGAAACCCAAAACACTACTTCGAAGGGACATGTCAATTGATATGTTCATCGCAGCATTATTTACAATAGCCAAGATATGAAGGCAACCTTGGTATCTGTCAGTAAATGAATGAATAAAGAGGTAGTACATATATACAGTGGAATATTACCCAGCCATAAAAGGGAATGAAATCTTGCCATCTACAACAACATGGATGGGCCTAGAGAGTATCATGCTGAGTGGAGTAGTCAGACAGAGAAAGACAAATGTCATATGATTTCACTTATATGTGGAATCTAGAGAAAAGGATAAATGAACAAACAAAACAGAAACAAGCTCATAGGCATTTTGATGGTTGCCAGGGGGAAGGGAGGTGAAGCGAAAGGGTAATAAGAGGTTCAAATTGATAGTACAAAATATTCATGGGGATGCAGAGTATACCATAGGGAATATAGTGAGTAGTATTGTAATAACTATGTATGGTGTCAATTTATCAGGGTGATCACTTCATGAGTTATATAAATGTCTAATCACTGTCTTGTACACTTGAAACTAATATATTGTATGTCAACTGTAATTGAAAAATAAAAAATATATCTTTAAAAAATACCTTATTTGATACAGGTATTTAGAGATATACAGTCACTATCCAACACCTTAGTTTTCAACAAATATCATAGGGATAACAATGACTCTGATGGCAACTACATAAAAAAAAAAAACACCCCTACATTCAGGGTTGTATCTAAATCTGAACCCTCTAAGAGGAAAAAGCAACCAAAACAGTTTGTTCCACATTTGGGCTGGGAACTAGAGCAGAAAAGTACATGGATGACAAGGAAAGGAACCTTCCAAACACAGTGCCCACAGACACAGAGACCTGGCCATGGGGGGTCACTGATCAAATGAGGCCATAGGGATGGAAAAGAAAAGGTAAGACTTTAAGGCTTTAATATTAAGGCCAGAGACCTTGGAAACAAAAAATTGCTGGAAGGCTTTCAAAGAAGTTTCAAAACAGAAAGGCGGGTTGGTTAATTTGGCAACAGCAGGAGGAGGAATACGAAGTGGAGTCTAGCCAGGTCTCTGAGATCTTGAATCCCAAGACTGAGAGATGGCAGGCAGCCAAAGTGAAGGGCGTAGCACTGAGCGTGTCTTTATTCACAGCACATCCTAGAATACACTTCAGAGATTCAAAATGACCCACGGCACAGAAGAGGTTCTTGCTTTAGTTGTTTGCAGGAATGATTTGGGGCACAGCAGCTTCACAGAATCTCGAGTTTTGCCCCAGAGGCAGCTTGACTGGAGGTGACAATTTCAATACATATTATCTCCTTTCCTTTTATTACCACCCACAGAAGCTCAGAGAGAATGTGAAAATAAAAATTCACTCTTCAAAAAGAGTGAGATAAAATTTCACATTTATTTCTAAAAGAAGAGAGGGAAAGAGAGAGGGAGAAAGAGAAGAAGAAACTATTCTGATAGAAGACAAGAGAAAATAAAAAGCAGAAGATGCTCAGCAGTGGGGGAGGGCAGCACAGGAAAAGGTGCTCCCTAGGCAATAAAATCACAGAAAGAGGCTCTGTTGGTGACCCGTATTTTTCCAGAAAGAAAGAGTTATAAAAGAATTATATACAGTACAAAAGATATAGGTTTGGATTCAAATGCCAAATCAATAGAACATAGGTATTCTCTGAAATAAACAACACGAATAAGAGTGGGCATAAAACAACTAAGCTGAGAGGTAAAGAATTCCTAGACCCAGATTTCAAATGTAGCAGTATAGCTCCTGATAGGAAGAATAAATATTTTATACATATAGTAGTTAGAGTGATGTATGAGTTAATTCCCAAAGAGGAATTAAAGATCTGGGAAGATGGCAATACTAGCCATGAGATTGCATTCAGAAAATGTTCCTTTATATGTGACTCCTCACCTTTTTGAAATCTCTACACTGGGCAGAATAGGAGACCACTGAACTTAGCATGATGGGTCGTTGTTCCTGGATATTTTCATCACTATTATGATTGAGTGCTGGGCCCTTTGCCAAATTTTTAAGCACTTGATTAAACATAAATCCTGGAAACCTGACCATAGTTTATATTGAGCTGCCACAATCTGTGCTGAATAAATGAAAGAGATATACAGCCTATTAGATAAAAACAAAAGTAACATATCTATTCCTTACACTGGAAAATAAGAGAGACTGGGAAATTCAGGTTACATTTTTATAAGTAATAATTTAGCTCTCTTTTGCTTAAGAGTTTTTCTTACTTATTTCTTCTTAAACTATATTTCAATGACAACAGCAACTATCATTTTACTGCCAAGCATGCAGGTATTAAAATTAATCCTTCCCAAACAATCTTTTAAGGTAGTTAGCACCAATTTACAGCCAAAGAAACTGAGGCTTAGGTGGCTTAAGAATATACAAAGCTGGAAAGTAGCAGAATAGAAGTTAGAACAGATCCGTCTGAGACCCACATCTTTAACCACTAGGCTCCTAAGCTCAGTGCTGCCAGTTGGGAATATAACAATGAATAAATCATGGTTCTGTCTTCAAGGAAAGAGAGGACAAAGAATAGATACAGATGCAAGAGTATAAAAGAGTGCTATAAGAATACGTAGGCTTAGCACTAATAGCCTGAGTGTGGAGATTGAGGGCAGGTATATCTGCCCTGGACTGTAGAAGGAGGAGCAAGGTAGGGAAAAGCTGTGGGGAGCTGGAGGTGGAAAGCAGCCAGCCAAGAGGAGAGCCAATTACCATCTGATTGAAGTCATTCTAAACATCACTGGAATAAACCACTGGATGGAATCACCAATGAGGAAGATTCCTGTTTTAATGATCACTTTTCCAAAACAACCTGAGGCCCCCATTATTCTTAAGCTATGTTCAGTTTTATTAAGCTTGCTTTTTAGTCCATTAATTTTTTTTAAATTAAGAGTATCAAACCAGAGGAACTTCAATAAAGACCTTGAGATTGAAGCTTTACTTCAAATATATTGCTTTCCTTTCTTCTCTTATCTACAGAGCTATAGTTTATTACTGAGGAAATTAAACTGAGCAGGAACAAGTTGTTTTTAACAAAGCCCACTTTTAAGATTTAATACTTTGTAATATTGATGATTAGATCTACCCAAATTAATTTGGCAATTTTCAGGTATCTAACAAAACATAAAAGGCATATAACCAATGACAGCAATCTGACTACTCAGTGGTTACCCTACAGAAATCCCCACGTGGGGGCACGATGAAGCACATAACAGGAGGTTCAATGCAGTGTTGTTGTAAGAACAAAAGCTGGAAGCAATAAATGATCGTCCATCAGGCAACAGTAAATCAGGATCCTGTGTAACAATGAAAAACAATGAGGTCAATCTAGATAGACTGATACAGTAAGATCTCCAAGACATGTTAATGAAAAAATCAAGTTGCAGAACATGTATAGTAAGACATCTATTATGTAGAAACATCACACACTCATAACCCAGTCACATATGTACTTACTGTAAGGCTCTCTCTCTCTATCCATTACATGCACATACACACACACATATATACATTTTTAATGCACAGAGATTGGGATTGAGGGAACTATTCAAAGGAGACTGTATCTGTCCCCACGTAGTTACTTTATTGCTATTGTATGAATTTCTATACTACTTGTATAATTAAAAATAAGTTTTTAAAATTGTATATAAAGTAAAAAGCAAAACATACTTTCAATTTCTCATAAATTAATCTACTACGTTCCATTTTAAACTACCTATTAAAAGTTAATTAGCCTGTAATTTTCAGAATTTCCCCCCTTTCTAAAGGAATTGTTTTGAATTTTATTTCTAAAGGAGAGAGAGAGTGAGAGAGAGAAAGAGAGAGAAAGAAAGAGAGAGAGAGAAGAAACTACTGTGATAGAAAACAAGAGAAAATAAAAAAGCAGAAGATGCTCAGCAGTGGTGGAGGAAAATACACTTATATCCCCCCTATCCTATGTTATGAGAGCTTCCACGATAATTAACTGGACTAATAATAATAGTATATTAAAAGAATCTGATTATAAATTCTTTTTAAAAAGATTTCATTATCAATCCTACAGTTTTCAAACATGAGTAAGGATGTTTACCATTCAAGAATAAGATGGTTGGAATGTGGCTGCACTAATTTTCTATTGTCATTTAAAAAGATATTGGTAGTGTCTCTCTTTTTTGATGTAATCTCATCCCTTCATTAGGGATATATGTCCATTATTCAGATATATTTCTGTCTTTGTTAGGCATAAATGATAGCAAGAAAGAGAAAATCAAATTTTCTAAGAAAAGAAAATTTACTGGGAGGACACTGTAGATTTTCATGGAAGGAAAGGCAAAGTTGAGCCAAACCTCTGGAAACTGGAAACTTTGATGTCTTTGAAATGATGCCTTCCCGTTTGCTTCTCTCTGCCCTTTTTCTCCATGTGAAAGAACTTCTTCTGCTTATTCTTGGTTTATGGCCTCCCTCCCCCTCATCACTTGCATGTGCTTTTCAGTGGCCCCGTTTCCACATGGCCTAGTTTTGTTCCTGAGAGTTAAATTATTAAGACTCTCTGAAAACTTTAGCTCAAATCTTTAAGAGAAAATATATTTGGCTCAAATCATCTGCTATGAATGAGCTTCCTCTGACGCAGGTGGTCTAGGAAAAAAGATATGTCTGGAGGAACCAACACAGCAGCTTAAACTGACCCTTCAACAGGAGAAATGGGCCACTCCCAAGATTGGTGGTTAGTAGTGGAGCAATTCATTTTAATTTGATCTTGTAAATCTATGCATACTTTTGATGTTCTAGGAAGGTGATAAAAAGTAAATTACCCTAAGAAAATAGAAAATTCAAGGTAGCCTCCAAGGAGATGGGCTATAGAAATGGAGAATGCATATTAAATAGCTACTGATGGAGGTTACATTTAGAGATCAGTTTCTTTCTTTCTGAGATCTCAAGGATTAGAGTTTCCCTTGAACTGTACTTTGGGTTGCTTCATGCTTCACCATAATGCTATACAACAATCAGATCTGAATATGTGATATAGCTCTCTCCATCCATTCTACTTTTAAGAAATAGCTATAAGATTTTCCAAACGTCTCAGCTCAAGCAAGTCTGATCTTCTAATTGTCTCTTTGCCCATAATCATAATCACATTTAGATGTACAATCATCATTTCCATCTTGGAACATGTATCCTTTATTTCCTTCTGCTTATAATTCCTACCCCATTTTCTTCTCCAAATTATAGCTAAATTTCAAAACCCATCCTCAAGTCTCACTTCCTCCACAAGACCTTCTCTGATCAATATAATTAACTGCTTTCTAATTTCTCATTTGTTAAATATGGTATCAATGGGAATACAGAAATATGAATAGATTGAAAATTATGTGAAGTAACAGTAATGATGAACATAAGTGACACACCGATTTCTTACCTTTTCCTTCTTCCTTGCTAAGAGAATGTCAGTTTGGAGAGTGGGAGATAGATATGTTCTCATCTAGAAAGCAATCACCAGCTTCTCTGGCAGAGAAAGGATGCCATTTGATATAATTCTGGCCAATGAGATGTAAGTACATTGGGCAGTTTCTCAAAAAAGAAGTAAAATCATGCTAACTTCACATAAGTCCTTTTACCTTTGGTCCATTTTTTTCCTGCTTGAAATATGGATGTGATGCTGGAGATGGAGCAGCTATCTTTTAAACACAAGAAAAACACAAAGAAAAGGGCAAGAGATTTGCAGGACCTGGACTCAAATCCTTGAGCCAGCAACCACCTACCTCCCAATTTCTAGTTAGGTGATGAAAATAAAACATAAAATATTTACGCCACTGTTTTTTGGGGTGTGGTTTCTCTTATGTAGAGAATATACTTCCTAACTGATTTGTGGCTCCTATTTACACTCCTGCTGGAATAAAGCAGACCAAAGTAAGCACAAACTACCTGGATTTCCTCCTAAATTAGTAGGGCTATTTTGAATGTTCTATTTTCAGAGTTATTTCATTAGGGAGTTGAAAAAGGACAACTTGAATGCTAGTTAGCTTCTCAACCATCTTAACCTCAGATGTTCTCTTAAATAAAGTTTCTATCTTGGAATTCAAAGTCACAGCTCAGGAATTATCATATTTGCCCTTCCAGGATTATCATATATTATAACAAAAAAAATGGAAAGCAAGTCTTCAAGTCCAATGCAATAGAACAGAGTCTTTGGCTAGTAAAAGAATTAAAATTGCTTTAGATTTCACTTATTTCTCACATTCTTATCCTCACAAGTGATGATTTTTCAGGGACAATTGAGGAATATTTTGAAAAACCTAAATGGAGAATGACAGAGCTAACCTGCTGTTGATTTGTGGCCAAGGCCTCTGCTAAAGTCTGACCCCGTAGCAATTTCAGGCATGTTAGCCATCTGTGTTCCATTAACAACTACCATCTCAACACCCTAAATTTAAATTCTTACCTGCTCACAATATATATTTTTAATAAAGAAGAGATAATATACTGAAAAGTCCTCAACACCTTAACTAACATTAGCCTGTGTACAGTTTTATTACCTAAAGAATTAAAAAAATACCACACACAAAAACCTTTATACTACCTGAAGGGATAACAGTTTTAGAACAGTTCAATATTTTCTAAATGTTTATAAACACAAATCAATCTATTTCTTGATTTGATAAACCTAGAGTTTATCTTCTTTGATTTACATAGAAAGAAATCACTAAAAAATTAACTCTTCGATTTTTGACATTTGTTGTAAACATTTTTTAATGGTAGTTTAAGAAAACCTATGATAAATGGAGATTCCTTTTCCAATGAAGAAAAATATAGACTGAACGCTAAATAAACATAGCCATGCCTTTGTGTCGATGTCCTTCCTATTCACAGATGTCTCTCTAAGGGTGTGTGGCACAGCTGGAGACACTGCTCTGTTGCCAGGAACTCTTGCTATGATATGCCTACAGGAAGCCTGGGCTTGGGTCCAAGGAAACAGAGCTGGGAAAGTTGTTCCCTGCCTTTCCAGAGAATTACTAAGAAACTACTCTATCCCGTAAGTCATTTTTCCACAGCTACCCATAAGCAAGAATATTTTCTGGGCATTATTCCTCTAGTACTGTGTTTTATTGGCATTTTTCTAGCTCAGAAAAGAGTAAGGCTCCCAAGCCTGACAGGTACCTGCTGAGATGGCCCCACAGAAACATCTTGATGAGTTTCTCCTAACGCGTTCAGATGAAATGCCACCAGATGTCAAAGCCCCCTCCCCTATCGCTACACTCTCAGAAGCAGCCATTTACAAGAGACGAAGGTCACACACACCAAGAATTGAGATGGTAGAATTATATAAATTCTTATTATGAACACACTGTCATACCAAAAAGATAAATTGCAGAGCTGCATTAAACTGATGGATAATCTGGTAGCAAACAAACATATACTTGTCTTTTCAATCTAAGCTGTGCAACTGTTCCCCACTGTCTCACATGCCACGTTTTTCAAAGATCATCTCCAAATTACTATCATTAGTAATGTACAAGAGTGCAGCCTTGTACAGTATCATCTCTCCTGAAGCTATCTCTGGAAGAAAAAGATGAAATGAAAGCAGAGGAAGTCAACTCTTTTTCAGTTCACATTTTTATTGACTATCCCAGAGATACGTGACTGTAGCAGATACATATGGTTTTACAGCCCAGTGTAATCTACAATCAAAGAGATACACAGTAAAGCCTTCCAAAAGCAACAACACAGATTCACTTTCAAATAAGACCACAGATGTATGATCACTGATGCCAATACGAACATTAAAAAATACTTATTACTCATGCAATCTAGCACATTTGTATTTCCTAGTATTGTTTTCAAATATTACTAGCATATATTGTAAATAGTTTTTCTTTCCTGGAATTTCTCATTGACATTACTTTTTAAATTTCTTTGTGGGTTTGCTTTCACAAGAGTTTTCAAGATTTTTGTTCCCCTACAGGATGTCAAAATTTATCATATCCAAATTTAGAAGGAGAATAGAACAGGTATACCCCTTTCTCAAAGCACTTTATATAATTACACTAAGAATCAGTCAGAACAACTGGAATTGGCAGTTTTACATTCTAACTAGAGACAACTCTTTATATTTGTTTGAATAAAGATGAGGGGTGGCTATTAGCACAGTTGGTCTTCGCCACAACTGCTTTCCCTCTGGCAAATAGAAAATTAGTCCATATATTTGTTATTAACTTCTCGTGATATCAGATAACTTACACTGTGACTATTACTTTGGGAATCATGGAGACTTAACTGGGGAGTTCACTGATATTGACTGTGAAGAAATTCCAAGGCCTGGTAATAACCCTAGAGGCAAGATTTTACATGAAAACCTAGAAAAGCACTAACATACTGGATAATATTAGTAAAATAAACATCTTTTGCATTGACCAGCTTCAGTGAAGTGGTTTTACCAGGCAATGTTTAGATTACTCGCTGTGACCTGATTGTACAGTTGAGGCACCAGAGCACATGTTGAAATTAAAACCCAACTTGCTACCAAATAGTAGCACAAATAGAAAGAATAATGAGGACCCTGGACCTCCTAAAATTAGATGTGCCTCCTGGCTTTCTCACTCCTCTGATCTTTCAGGAATTGCAGAAAATACATAAGAAACTTGAAATATTTAAATTTGCCAGAAGTCTGGAGAACTTTTATCTATGGACAAGATCAAGGTGCATTCGAAGGCTGAGTCTTAGACAAAGGGATTGGAGCTTGATGTCAGAAGAGAACAAGGACCCTAAGGAGTCTCAAGACCCCATAATAAGCTGCACTGGATTGGGGTAGCAAAATCCTAGAGAAAAGTAGGACTGGATGCATGATAGAACATGTTGAAAAGAAAGATCTATGTTTGATGGTTAGTCCATGGAGTAGAGATCTATGTGTTTTGTTCAATACTGCATACCCAGTTTGGGGCACATAATAATTTGAATGTATGAATGAACCAATGAATTGACTAGGCTATTGGATCTATGTTTTTTGTTCCTTTAATGTAATATTCTAAAGGTGTGGTCCAGAATATCATTTTAGGTGGTAATAGCACATTAAAAACTCTAAATCGGGGATTGGCAGAGTTTTCCCTTTTCAATTTTCTAATATCAAGGAGAAAAATCTGTTTGGTGCTAGAGGTCTTTTACATCTCTCCATTCTTATTTTAATGGAAGAAAGGTGTTATTAAGCACTGAGCCTCCCAGTAACACCATTTAGCTAGAACTGTATAATTTGGTTTTCATTGTATTTATTTTTATAGTTACCACCTATTTTAGGAAAAGAAACTGATTTTTCTGATTTATACTGGTAATATCAACTTTCCTTTTAAACTAATTTATTTAAGTCACAAAACTGAATTGATTTAAAAGAAAATCATTAGGTGGATAATAAAGGTCATGTGTGCATATATGGCAAAAATCAGATGATGATACTCAAATGAATTAAACTTGGAGACTCTATTCTAATTGCCTTAGACCTCACATGGGGCCTTAGGTCTCACTGTTGTTTTAACAACAGAGACTTAATGTCAACTTTGGATGGCCCTCACAGAGCCCACTATCAGTGTACTGGATAAGCTATAGGTCTAGAAGCCACTGTCTCCCTCAGTACACACAGCAATCTGAGTCAAATGTCTATCAAACAAATCTACTTGTATTCTTCAGCTTCCTGGTGAGCCACTTAAATACAAATACAAAAACTTCACTTTCCAAAATCTGCCATAAATTTCCTAGTATTATTGAGATAGATGCCTATAGCTGTCCCCTCATATTTATTGATTTAATTCCCACAGTTAAGCTAATTTATAAATAAAAGTCAATTAATTAATGGCCTGAAGAAGTAAGAGAAAACACAATTTAGAAGTCAAGTATCAGCTAGAAACCCTGTTAAGCACCACATGACATTTTGGATGATCATTAATACCATAATAAGCAACTGATAGATCTCAAACTATATTCAGCAACAGCCTGCATTATCTAAATTGGGAGATAAAGTTCTTTAAGTAATTTGCAAAGGTGGTATGAGTTGCTAACAGATGACATTCAATTTCTGACATTCAAAACTAGGGATAAAAAAAAGGGCTAAACCAGGGCTGTTTCCTTATACAGCTGTTAACGGCCTATGCCATTGGATAGTCAATAAAAATCCTGATCAACTACAGAAGAGATTAATCGTTTTCTGTGTTTAACCACGTACAACCTGATTACCACTATATAACACTATTAAAAAATTAAATAATAAAGTGTACCCATTCGGTAACCAAAATGGATTCTCATTTTCCCCATTTTTACAAAGGACTGCTTGGTCTGAAAGTCTCTAGAAGCATGTATAAATGTTGAAACTACCATAATTTAAAAGACAATTTTCATCCTCCTTAATAATTCATTTTACCTGATTCTTTTGTTTCTCCTTCTTCTTCTAACTTTACTAACTTAACTTTTTGCCACTTCACAATAACTAAGACTTTGATGTTGGGGCCAAACAGTAACTGGAAAAAAAAAGGGAAACTCATTCATCAATCTTATCCAATCGCTCTCCCCTCTCATGTCATACAACCACCAGAAGCTACTGTAACAATTTCCTTAATGACTCAGAGCAACAAGAATACCTAATAACAGACATGCTTAAACTCTAGAATCACTTAAATATTTCTTTCTATTTAAAATAAGTCATAGTAATGTTGCAATGCTCTTAACTGTAAAGTTTTTTACCTCACATGGGTGCCATTGTTTAATACAATCATTTTATAAATATATTTTGAGTTTCCTGGAAAAGTGACATGTAAATAAAGCATTATTGCCATAACATCTCCCTTAATGATCTAGAAGAGGCAGTAAATAGCAAGCTGATGGATTCACAGATGGTACTAAATCGAGAAGTGTTGCAAACATCAGTAAAGGCAGGAAAAATTATGCAAAAAAAATCTAAAATGCTTTAAATAAAATCAAAACATTTTTAACTCTATGGAAGAAAGAAAACGATATTTTTTAACCTAAATTATACTGTCCAGCATAGATGCTATGACCAGCATGCAAAAACATGGCAGCCAGAATCATTTTTAACTCATCAAAATCAACTACCATGTTAACATGCTTCAAAGGGGAGCTGACAGTCAAATACATATAAAACTTGTAATAAGTAGGAGGCGAAACTATGATTTCATTAAAAGTACCAATGAGAAGTTCAGATTTGTATTTTATAACTTTGGAAGAATACAAACTTCCATTTAGGAAGCTTATTTCAAGTAAACCTGCCTTATCCAAAGCATTTTTATAAGCCTAAATATGTCTCCCATTTAGGCAGAGCCATCTATCTGGGCAGATTTCGCATATAAAACAAAACAGAAAAAATGTGCCCAGAGAAATGGGCTCGGGGCTGCAGATAGCTTTGAGTTTGTCCTCTCCTTCCCATGGTGACTAATAACGTACATCTGAAACATTTCTGTGGTTGAAATACCATCTGTAATAGTGGTAGCAGAATACAGTAGACACCGACCAACATCACCGCCACCACCACCACCACCACTACACTTCTATCTTCTATACTCTACCCTGTGCCTTTTGGAAAACCTAGACACATTTTTAATAACAAAACATGTTAATATCAAAATATATTTATCCACCCTTGGCTCTCAATACAATTGTTATTTGTTTCTTTTGTTCAGGTGACAGACAACAGTTGCTAAATATAAGGTCTTGATAAACTTGGTATATGTTCTCTTTTTCAGAAGCCAGGCCCATTCATATGTTCTACCCAACTGAGTTTTCTGATCAATAAGGTCTGACACATGAGACCTTAACTTTAAACAGGCTTTCAATGTTGCTGTTGGTGCAAGAACATATCATTAAACTTTATTATCCAAGGAATTTATTAATAAAGAAAATCATTTTTCAAGTGATCAAAAAGAAAATAATTTGATGGACCTGTCAGAGTTAACTTCAGTAACCCTGGACCCTAGAAAGGGTTCTAAATTCAGTAGCTGAAAATAAGTTGATCAAACAAAACAATTTCTTTCCAATAAAGGAGACTGGAGGTCATCAAGCCAGGTCTGGTATGGCATGCCATAATGGCAGGCACCTAAGTTTGGTCTACTTTGTTGCATTGCCATCTTCAGCATGCAGCTTCCACATCACAGTCCAAGATGGCTGCCTGCATTTTAACTGCCATGCCCAAACTGCAGCCCACTGGCCAGGTCTTGGCCACACAGCTGTGTCCAGATATAAGCCAACTGGAAAATAAGGTCTTTATTCCAAGCATATATGTACCAGGTAAAAATTAGGGGTGCTCGTGTGTCTCTTACTGAATTAGAAAGAGAGAATTGATTCTGGAGGACAACTAGTTTCAATTAAAAATCATATTTCAATATTCAAAGCTTAATAATTTTAAAAATTCTTTTAACATTAGTCCTTGGTTAATAAAATAAGCATTGATTCTCACCTCTTTATTCAGCACAGTTTCTCTGAGCTTGGTGTCTAAATAAAATTTCCTGTTTTTTCTCAACTTTAAGAATTCTGCTTTACGGTTTTACAGTTTGTTGTACCTTGGGTATTTATTTATACTATCACGAAATTCAAGGAAAATGAAAAAGTTTAAGAAGTCATAAAAAGGTAAGACTTTAAGCTTTTCCTTTTTCTACTAAAGCCTTTACTTTTTTTAAAAAGTAGAATTTTAGGACCAGTTAAAATAATCATTTTAGTAAGAGCCATTTTAAATATTTTATTCACAAGTTTTATGTATATGTCCTCATATTTTAAAAGTAAATAATATACATTTGTTGTGCTTTTTTATATAGCAATCACATTACATGAACAACTATTCATTTAACCCCCCTTGTAGGGGGATGAACCCGGTACTTTATGTGTAACAAGTGGTTCACTGTTGGTTATAATTGTTAACCAGGGGCATTAGTAAGTGTTATTATTTAATTGTTAATGATGATTCCACCAGTCTTTCTCAATGTATTTCTAAAAATTACTATGATAATAGAAAGTCTAAATTCAGAAAAATTAACTAAATAGGGGACATGAGTGAAAGGAATATCAAATACTGCAACACTCCAAAGTTAACTTGAGCCTAAATCTAAAATTTACTTAAGTCTCTAGACCATGATCTATACTTGGCCTAAAAACCACATACCTGTGTGTTTTTAAAGATCGTAGCAAACAATTACGACCAGCTGGAATTGAAACATTTTCCTGTTTTTCTACACTTTCATAGTAAATAATGAGGCTATTTGAAAACATTTCTAAGAAATATATCTAAATAGCAGAAAATCATGTATAAACTTTGGGAAATAAAGTACAAAAAGAGGAAACTCTGATCTTTATCAACATGGGGAATGCAATGGTTCTGGTGAAGTAAGTGTCAGCTACTATAAAGAGCACATTATGAAATTCTACTCTCCAATCACAGTGGGCTGCAGAAAAACCAAGTAACTTCAGGGCTGAAGAGAGGTGAGCCACTCCTGCCTAGATGTACAGCAGCTCCTCACGCTCCTCAGAGAAGGGAATTAGTTCTCTCAAAATCTTCCTGATAATACCAAAAGAACTTCCAAATTCCATTCTTGCCTTATCTACATCTATAGAATATTTAGACTTAGCAAATAATGCAGAGCACTCTGAAGCATCCAAAGATTCAGCCCGTAGTCCAATTTCTCTGCATTTATACAACTGTAAAAACACATCTGAGAGAGTCGACGACTCTCAATCAGCGCAATTTTAGGTGCACAGATTGGTCTAAGTAAAGGCATGAGCCTTATTCTGTCTCTGAGAAAGGAGAAGAATGAAATAAATGCATTTTTTCCTTAACTTTTTATCCAGAGTTACTATTCCTCATGTCTAAGAGTATGCCCCCTTTACACCACAAAGCAATATCTTTGTATTTATACAACAATTAATCGAAAGGTAAACAAATTCCAAACAATGCAGAACAATACATCATTGTGCTTTTCACTGCTCAGAGGAATAAAATTCATTAACATCCATCAATTATGCTAATAATCTCTCTCTCTCTCTCTCCCCTCCACACACACACACACACACACACACACACACATACACACACACACACACACACACATACATACATACACACACACCCTTACAGGCATGCACAAGAATACATACAAATACTCCTGACTCTTTCACAGTTCAGTAACATTAAAAAGCCTTATGCACATATGGCTCAAAGACAGAAAATTCTGTGTCTTCACATCCCAAACTAAATTCAGGATCTAAAGCATTTCCCTGCTTCCTATGTGATATAAACTAGCAAACACTTCAAGCTTTTACTTCAACTTTAAGAAGGAAAGGTTTGACACTTATATAAGTCTTCAGATCCAACTACAGTTCAAATCCTGATACATATTGTGTGACATCTGGCTCTCATCCTCCAAGAAGGGGGAAATGCTAAGGAAAAGTGAACCAATGTAGTTGTTGCTATAAGTATTAACAGTCTGTCCTTGCCTCACAAAGCTTGTGTTTACTTACAGGATAATATAAATACATATAGATATTTAAAAACCATAAGTGACATAATTACATATTCTATAAGTACTAAAAGCATAATGAGTGACTATTGTAAATGACAATCCTAATCAAAATTGACAACTTAGAAGAAAGGGACAAATTTCTTGAAAGACAAATTACTAAAACTGTTTCAAGAAGAAATAGATAACTGTAATAGCTCTATAGTTAGTAAATTAATTTAATTAGCCAAAAACTTTCACACAGAAAAACTTCAAGTCCCAGATAGCTTCACTGGTTAAATTCTAACAAACATTAAAGAAGAAATAATTTGAATTCTACATAAACTCCTCCAAAAAAGTTGAGGGGGAACTACCCCCCAACTAATTCTACATATTTCCAGTATTTTTCTGATATCAAACCAAAGACATTATAAGAAAATAAAATTACAAACACTATGTCTCATGAGCATAGACACACAAGTTTAAAACAAAAATTTAGCATATCAAATTCAACAATATAAAAAATTCAATATGTAAAGTGATATTTTCCCAGAAATGCAAAGTGATTTAACATTTTTAAAAAGTAACCAATGTAATTAACTATGTTAACAAACTCATGAAGAAAATCCATATAATAACTTCAATAGGTGCAAAACAGGCATCTGACAAAAATTCAACATTTATTCCTATAAAAATTCTCACCAAAGAAATTCTTCAACTTAATAAAAACAATTCTTAAAAACTTACAGCTAACATCACAAACTAAAATGCTTTCCCCCTAAGATCAAGAATAAGACAAAAATGTTCATTTTCTTTACTTGTATTTAATATATTGCTGGAAGTTCAAGCCAGTACAACAAGGAAAGAAAAATTGTCTTTATTCACAGATGACACAATTGTCTATGTAGAAAATCCAATGAATCTACAAAAAAGCTACTAGATCTACTTTACAAGTTTATTAAGGTCAGGGTACAACATCAATACACAAAATCTAGTGTAATCCTCACATACTAGCAACAAACAATAGAAAATTAAAATTTAAAAATAAGACTATAAACAATAGCTTTAAAAAACATAAAATATTTAGGTGTAGATCCAACAAAAGATGAGCAAGATCTAAATACAAAAAGCTGTAAAACACTACCGAGAAAAATTAAAAATCTGAATTAAGAGAGACATACTGTGCTCATATGTTGGAAGACAGTGTTGTTAAAAAGTCAGTTCTCCCTAAATGGATTTAGAAATTCAATATAACCCAATCAAAATCCTAGCAGGATTTTTTTGTAGAAACTAACAAAATTAACCTAAAATTCATATCAAAATGCAAAGGACCTAGAATAGCCAAAATGACTTGGAAAAAGAATTAAATAATTAGAACACTAACACTATCTGATTTCAAGACTTACCATAAATCTACAGTACTCAAGACAGCATAGCATTGGTATAAAAATACAGAAATAGATCAATGGAGTAAAATAGAAAGTCCAGAAATAGACCCACATTTAAAAGAAAAACTAATATCCCAGGTGGAAAGATAATTTAGTGAAGAAAGCATAATCTTTCAATAAATAGCACTGCAACAAATGGATATCCATATGAAAAACAATGAATTTGAATCTATGTCTTGTGCAATATATAAAAAGTAATTAGAAATGGGTCATAAGCCTCAATGTAGAAACTAAAACTATAAAACTTCTAGAGGAAAGCACAGAATAAAATCTTTGTAAACTTGGGTCAAGCAGGGACTTCTTAGATACAACCACAAAGCTATAATACATAAAAATTTTTTAATTTATAAATTGGACTTCATCAAAATTAAAACTTCCAATCTTTCAAAGACATTTTTCAAAGAATGAAAAGACAAACTTTGCACTTGAGGAAAATATTTGCAAATCATATATCTAATCAAAGATTTGAATCCAGAACATATCAAGAACCCTCAAAGTTCAATAACTATTTAATCTGATAAAAAAAAAAAGTGGACAAAATTTTTGAACAGACACTTCACCAGAAAAGATATATGGACAGCACATAAGCATACATAAAGATGCTCAACAACCTTAATCTTTAGAGAAATGCAAATTAAAAACACAAGACACCACTACGTACCTATTAGAGTGGCTGAAATTTAAAAGACTGATCATATTAACTGTTGATGAGGATGTGGAGGAACTAGATCTCTCATACACTGCTCAAGGGAATGTAAAATGTTAAAACCACTTTGGAAAACAGTTTGACAGTTTCTTAAAAAGTTAAATATACCCTTACCATATTATCCAGTCATTCTACTTCTAGGTATTTAACCAAGAGAAGTGAAAGCATATTTCTGTACAAAGATGTGTACCCGAATGTTCACAGTAGCTTTATTTATAATAGGTAAATCTGGACACAACCCAAATGTTGACAGTGAGCAAATAAATAAGTTGTTGTATATTCATATACTAGAATATTTGCAATTAAAATAAATAAATGATTGATAATGCAACATGGATGAATCTCAAACAATCATGCTGAGTGAAAGAAGCTAAAACAACATAAGCAGAAAAGAAGGAGGGGAGAGTAGCAGTCAAGAAGAGGGGAAACAACTATTAGGTAAAATTCCAGACTGTTTACTATGAAGTCAAACACTTCTATCATACACTCTGTGTTTATTTGCTGCATATTCTAATAAGAAGATAAATAAGTTGGTCAGTTTTTTAAGAACAACTTTCACCCCTGGGGAAAAAAGGTAAAAACAGAACATGATTCCTCATTGCTGTAAAGCAGTCCAGGGTCTAACCTAGAATTAAAGAAAGAGAGAGTTCTTATTACTTGGCTGACCCACTTTTACAATCTCCAAACCCTGGAAATGCAACTGATTATTTGTCACTTATAATGTAGTAACAATCTGACTAAAAATTGGATGAATGCATTAACTTTGTTTGTACACATTTTTACCTCCCTTTCTAAGATGTCTAATTTCAAGAGGTTTGACTTAATCCATAAGGACAGCTGCACCCATGCTTTGGTGAGAACTCAGTTTGTGAGTTGCATCAGAATCTTATGAAGAGTGTGTTAAACATGTAGATATATAGGTCCCACTCTAGAAATACTGTGGTAGGCAGAATTCTAAGATATTACGCATGATAGCCATCACCTAATATTGCTCCCATATTTATGTCATGTTACAGGGCAAAAGGGATTTTGCACACGTAATTAAGATTACGACTCAGTTAACTTTAAGAAATTATCCAGGTCGGCTTCACTTAATCATGTGAGCCCTTTAAAAGCAGAGTTTCTCTGGCTAGTTGCAGAAGGGGAAGTCAGAGTGATTCAAATATGAGATGAATTTGACATGAGTGAGGTTTTTGCTGCTGTGATGGAGGGAACCATGTGACAAGGACCCAAGAGCAGTCTTTAGGGGCTGAGAGGGATCCTTAGTCAACAGCTACGTAGCAAGACAAAGGGAGCCTCAGTCCTACAACCACAAGGAAGTAAATTCTACCAACAACTGGAGGGAGCTTGGAAGCAAATTGTCACCTAGAGCCTTTAGCTAAGAGCGCAGCCCAGTTGACATCTTCATTTCAATCTTATGAGACCCTAAGTAGAGAACCCAATTAAACCCACTCAAACTACTTCTGACTACAGAACTGCAAATAAATAGGTATTGTTTTATGTTGCTAAGTATAATTTGTTATGTATAATTTGGTAATTTGTTATGCAGCAATAGAAAACAAATACACCTTCTGAATCAATATCTCTCGAAAGTATGCCTAGAATGTGTATGTTTAACAAGCTCCTAATTTTTATACAGTTAAGAATAAGGCCAACTGAACTAGAACATAATCACAGAAATGAAATAGATTATATTTTAGAACTCGTCTCTCAAAGTTTAAGAGGCCATACCTGTTTACAACAATTTGAATGCAGTTCTTATTTAAATCCTTGTTGATGACATTTCTCCTTAGCAACATGACAAAGGAAACTCTGAAGGTCACTTAGTCTATTTCCTAGCCTCCAACCAAGGCTGAATTATGTTGTAGTAAAAATCTATTCATTACATTTTCCAAAAATCTTTAGTGAATAAATATGCCCACCCTCAATAAGATCCAATGTATAATACCATTTTCTTGTCTGCACATTCTTCGTTTAAAGACATTCTAAACTATTTTTAATGTCATTTAAATAAACAACTCTTTTCGGATCTTGAAAAAACCAGTTAAACTAGCCATCTTCCTTTTATGTTACATCCTTTATTTCCTATGAGGTCCCTTGAGTAATAATGTGTCCATTCCTAGGAGATCAATTATGACTATATATAGCTTCTGCTGATAATTGGATAAAAGGTGGGCATGCAAACCATTTCTGACCAAAAGAAATAAAGCCTGCTGGATGATCATGGAAAGGATTTTCCTCCTTGGTGAAAAGGGAGATGCATAAAGACATTCTCCACTTGTTCACTGCTAAAAATCTCTCTCTCTCTCTCTATCTCTCTCTCTCTCTCTCTCTCTCTCTCTCTCTCTCTCTCTCTCACACACACACACACACACACACACACATACAATGTATACAGATGCCAAAACGTGGTGATCACATCAAAATCCTTCGCCCAACCTGTGTTCTGAATCAGCCTCAGAGAGGTTGAACCACGTGTGCATATAATGCATCCAGAAACAGAAGATAATCAGAACTTCTGAAATCATCCTGTGATCATGAAAAAAAGACTTCACTGATGTCCTAATGGATCCAGAAGGAAAATAAGAGGAGCACCTCAGTCTTGGAGACTCTGTTGAGCTGCCAAACTGACCCTGGAACCTCAAAACTCCCCATTAAGTGAGATTTATAATGGGCTTCATACTGAAGCCACTTTTTGTCAGGTGTTCTGATTCTTTTTTGTAACCTCGCAGTCTAAGCCACTTTTGTATCAGCCAACATCCCCAGAAAGTATGTAGGAATGCTGAGTATGTACTAATTATCTCGAGTCCCTCTTTTTTGGCCTGATTCTTGAACCAGTAATCCTCCCAATCCTCTAAGATCAGCAAGGCGGCACTCTGCCAGGTGACATATTCATACACAGTCTAGAAGAGATGGTGGCTGCCACCTCGCCACCCCTTAACCTTTCCACAGAACCAGCAGGCACTATTACTAAGCCCAGACTGAACTTCCCCAAAAACACTTGCTGAAGATAACTTCAAAATAGGCTCTTGGGGACACAGCAAGTTGCAGAAAGCTTGGACTCCACCCAGAAGAAAATCACTGGTAGGATGGAGTGCAAATCCTAGAGTGAAGAAACTGCTTCAATTCTTATAGGCATGATGAAGGTAGGGAGCTCAACAGCTACGCCCCTTGTGGGCTGTTCTTTGCCTACCCAGGGAGCTTCTACAAGAAGGTGTGGCTGCTATCTCATAGCAAGGAAACCAAGCTTTCAAGGAAGAAAGATATTCCACTTTATTTTCTTGGCAAATTGCAGTGAATACAAAAGCAAAAAAATTCAAAATGTTAAGTACATAGTAAATATTCACTTTATTTCATAAATAAAATGTGATGTGAAAAATTTTAATTATACTTGGTATTTCCTTTCGAAAATTAGTGTTTTCCTGGTCTCAGCCTCTTTTCCTGATTTACTCTGAAACATTTAGGAGGATTTGTAGAGATTAAAAGGAAGGTGAACAGCGAAAGGCAGCATTAGGCCCACTGGCAAACTGCAAATAGCCTAAGAAAGTGGCATTGACCTTGGTGACACTGCCATAATCTAGAACCTTGTTCTCAACTCTGCTAGCTCAGAACCTGATTCTTTTGGCACACCACCCTTGCAGATGCTGAACTATTGTCATAAGCCTGATAACTGAATCTGAATACTCATATTGATATGACCAGTATATTCTCTGCAATAGGCAAACATATGAAAGGTCAAATCATAAACCAAATGCAGCTGAATAAAGATGAAAGCAAAACAAGGAGAATTCATTGATGATTCATAATTTTAGAGGTACAAGCATTCTTCACCGTGGTGGGGAAATCACAAGAAATGAAGTTTCCAGCCAGTCTTCTTGAGTAGTTTTGGGCCAGGCCCCTCCAAAGTTTATTTCTCAGATTCTCTTCTCTATGTAGGATTCGGTCTGAGTAATTGACTCTCTTCTAATTGGCATATTATTTATCTTTAAATGTGTTAGTTCTCTAATTAATTTATAGTTAAGTTTTACCGAATATGGGAGGGCTGTTCTGATATTTCCACCTCTTAGCTTTATGTTGACTTTATACTTTTACTTGGGGGCCAACACTGTCTCCAAGTTGTTGCATAATACCTTACTGTTACCCCCTGGATGCCTGCTAAATATCACAAAAAATTATGCACATGCCAAACTGATGTGGCACTCATGTCATAATTCTTTCACTTAATTCATGCTGCAGCATCAGTCTCAGAGAAGTTACACCACACGTGCATATAACACACACAGGAAAAGAACCGCAATCACAGTCTTTATAAGAGAGCATGCAACAAGGAATCCTGGAACCGTCCATGACCACTATTTCCCTGACACTCACTCCTGTATCCTTTCCAATTAGTTCTTAAAAACAGTCCCATTGCCACCCCAACTATGTTAGTCATATAATTCCTGGACTATTGGACTATTGCTGACCTCTCAGCCCTCCCTACTCCACCTCTCCTCCATACTGTCATCAGCATATACAGGCAAGCACACCGCAAATGCACATGCACAAGCTGAAAGTCTTGCTCAGTATAATCTGTTCCCTTGTATTCTCTGGGAGAGAGATTAGTGCAGCCTATTTTATTTCAGTCTACATGCAGCAATGACAAGACTTTTCATTGTTGAGGGCATTTACAAAAGCTTTTGGGCTGTGATAACACACACACTTGGACATCTAAATGTACATTCCTGCCACCAACAAAACCAAACAAAAAAAACAGGTTTACTCAAAAGAGAAAAAAATTTTGTCTCAAAGTCTCACTGTTATACAAACATAAAATTTGGGTTTCTAAAAGGAACTTTAAAAAGGCCATTGAGCCCTCCAGTGGCAAAATTATGAAAATGTTATGATGTACATCCAAGCACATTCCATTTTCAGGAAATATCTCTTTCGAGTCATGCCCATAATAGAAAAGTCCTCCGAAATTTATTTACTGTGTTTTGAGGTTTACTTATTTTCACAGCTGTAGGTTTCAATAAAGAGTTTAATTAAAGGTGTTATCACAAGACATATCTGGTGAGTCTAATTCTAGGATTGAATTATAAAACCTGCGAAAATCAAACATAAGATGCAAACAGTAATCACTCCTAGAGATCTGTAATCAAAGACTGAATGTCTTCATACAGAGACTATCTGGCTTGGGTTAAAGATGTTCAATGAATTTGCTATTTTCTCTTGCCATAGGCATTTTCTTGTACTTAGTTACATAGACTCTTGGATACATATTTACAATTCCCTTCTTTGCCCTTTTAATTTTAAAGGACTGAGGAGATAAAGGCAAAGAGTACTTACTCTCAGTGGTTGGTCAAGAGAGATGACCTCTCCTCCTATGAGGTTCCTGACATTTGAATATACCACCCTATCTCTCTCACTGCAGTCACCAAGAATATTTTATTGAATATTTTGGTCACAAGTTTAGAGTCTTCTTTCCACTTCATTATTTCATCCATTCAATCACACATTTACTCATTCACAAGTCATCCAGCAAGTATTTATTGGATGCCATAAGTTTCTGTCCTCATGAAGTATAGACTCTTCATGGAGTGAAGACTCCAACGGGTGTTGACTCATTTAATCATATATTTGCAAACAGGCTACAAGAAGGAAAATCGCTAGGAGCCTTGAGAATATGTAACAGTGGGAACCTATTGTAGTCTGAGAGATGGTCTTTTTTGAGAAAGCGGTGTTTAAAAGAGATCTGAAAGACAGGAGAAGTTATTTAGGGAAGGGGAAAGGCATTTCATAAGATCTGCATGTGTAAAGGTCCTGAGGTGGGATAGGGGTACATATGCCATGAGTCCAGGTTCCAAAAGGAGATAAAGCCAGAATCTCTCCAGGGATTCCATACCATCAGCCTCCTTCGGTCTTTGCTTACACTGTTGTCTCTAACCTAGTCTATTCCCAAGCTAATAGCTGTAGCGATTCCTTTAATCCAAGTCACATCCTGTCATTCATTACTTTGTTAAAAACCTTCCAACACTTCACGTTTCATACAGAGGAAAAGTTAAAAGTGTTCACAAAATCTATAAAGCCCTCCCTAATCTGGCCCCGTGTTAGCTCTACGATCTTCTCCTCTTCCACTCCCCACTTCACTCTCTCATTCCAGCCACTTTGGCCTCCTCCATGCTCCTAGTTCACCCCAGTTATACACCCAAGTCAGAGCCTTTGCTCTGGCTGTTCTCCCTGGCCTGCACATTTAGACAAAGCTGACGTTGAAGTCAATTTCCCCATAACACGATGAATTTATGGACTGTGAGAATAATAAATATGCTAATTTATGTTAGAATAATTACAGTTTCATGTAAAAATTATTTTATATTTTTTATCAACCCTGACAGTCACTAGATTGCTCCTATATTTAATATGCTACAACTGCTTTACTAAACAGATACTATGCTCACTTTCAATAGAGATTGGTTGAGATTTTTGAGGTACATCACTTTTTCTACCCTTTCTTCTTCATACTTTGTATTTTATTTATTATGTCTAACTAAAAAAGATTTCTCATAGATGCTATTATACATTGTGTAATTTTTCCTCCTCAAAAAATTTTGAGTCCTAAAGTTTCTACAAAATTAGAATTCTGTAGATTATGACCTCTGTGGCATAATATATCCTTCTTCCATGCATTGTTATTTACATTTTTATAATATACTTGTAAATGTTATAGTTTTATAAACATTAATTTGTTGAAAATAATGTTCTTCATAAAGTTATCTAGCTAATGCAACATCTCAGTATTTGTGTTATTTGTCCATCTAATCCTGTATTTATTTAATTATTTGGAATTCAAAAACATTTAACATAAAAAGCACATAAGGCTACTATCATTTAAAGTTAGATGTACAATGCTCATTCATGTTTAAAAGTTAACTGTCAGACATTGACCTTAAATTGAATTCCATACCTTGTATATATAAGAGATGTTGTATAGGTTCAACATGATGTTAACAAGTTCAGGGATGATGTGTTCAGGTGGGCATTTGCTCTTGTGCTGTCCAAAGGCTGAGACCTGATAGCAGGTTCAGGCTAGAGACTTTCATTAGCTGCGTATACCGAGGCAGATTCAAACTTGGTCATGCACATTAAGGTCTTAGCAACAGACCATTTGTGGTTTAATTAAAACAACCATCTACTTTAGGAATCACTCTCAATATCATTATCTACATTTCTTTTCATACTTATAGCATATATTCTAACCAATTAAATCCTAGTATTTCCTTCTTTGCTGTCTATTAACATACATACACATTATTTTCTTATAAATTAAAAGCATATATTAGAAAACATCCTAGTAGGATATTTTATACTATAAATATTAGTTATCATATTTTATTCTAAACCAACCATATATTCCAATATTTTTCTCTTTTTTTGACATTTTATTCTTAAATACAGATTCTGGATGAGTTTTCACAAATCCAAGGAGATGCTATTTATAGTGTAATACTACGCATTTTTAAATGGTCAAAAAGTATAACAGTTGTAAAAAATCAAAATGGTTATATGTATTTCAATAAATTGTAAAAGTTTAAAGCACATTTTCACAATCACACATCAAGGGAGAATTTAAATTTTTTCACACCATCTTTCAGTTTTTAATTTATCTACTTTTACTAAACTTTATTTAAAGTACATACTATATATAAGGTGCTGCTCAAGGCATTGCCATAAATTAAGGAAAAAAATTTAATTAGCCAAATATCTACTACATATTACTATCCATATTTAGTGAGCTCTATTCCATGTGGCAATTGTGCCTAAAAATAGTCACATCAGCCTTTCTATACAAGTAAAACTCATTCTTATGTCTCAATATGGCAACTGCTTTGCAGGACCATGTGGTATTTGCAACTCATCTTCTCAGTCTCAAAAATAAGGACAATGCTATTATTTTTAGAATATCAAGGAGTCTGCAAAGGAAGATGACTTTACAACCCACTTCCTCATTTC
Organism: Eidolon dupreanum; assembly: GCA_028627145.1. Taxonomy (NCBI): domain Eukaryota; kingdom Metazoa; phylum Chordata; class Mammalia; order Chiroptera; family Pteropodidae; genus Eidolon; species Eidolon dupreanum. Next base: position 49,714,899 of record CM053501.1, on the reverse strand, counting down.
TTTATGCCATAGCAGTCTGAAAAACACATAGAATGAGAGATTTCTGTGAATCTATAACAGTCAGAAATCTTAAAAATAGATTTGGGTGATCTGACATATGAGGCCTACACTACCCCTGGGGCATCACTCTACTCAAGCTTGCACAATCCCAGTCACTATTTTAAAGGGAAAAAAGTATCTCAAAGAATATACCATTCTTGCATTAGACCATCAGCAATTTCATAACATTGATACTTCTTTTTAATTTGCCCAAAGTTCTTCATAACACAGAGCCCTTACCAACTTCTGAAGTTACTGTCCCCCAATTTAAATTCCTTAGAAAATTAAAATCCTTCAGATTTTAGCAGCTGTAAAACTCCATTTGCTGCAGCATTATAGTCTATTTCTACCTAGCAGCAACATTCATGGAACACCTACATGCTATTGTATAGAAATGAGTCATTTCCTCTTCTGGAGGAGATTTAAAGCTCAACTCTGCAAAGCAAAATAGTCTGAAGAGTGAAAAAGTTATATACTTGCCAAAAAAGGAAACACTGAACCATAGTCTCTCACTGGGTAAAAATAGATAGAAAAAATAAAAACATATATTGAGTACAGAGTTTAATGAACATCAATAACGTTATGAATCAAAATGCCTATTGGAAGGTTTAGTGAGAAAAGAAGTTCTCAGAAAAATGTGTAATATTTCATTCAGTTGAAAACAGTCTTTATTCATTTAAAACACAACTCTAGCAATTTTTAACTAAGAAATGAATATTCATTTCTAACCAACAAAAACTAGATTTTTCTAATTTGAATATCACTCTTCACTTTTTTTACCTTTTATGTTTTTTTATTTCTGGTGAGGCATTAATGAAAAAACAAAGGAAAATCAAAAAGGAAAAGTACTATGAAAACTCAAGTCATTTGGAGATTTAATTGGGATCCTGAAAATTTTCTAATGGCTGGCATCATTTGAAAGCCAGATTTTTTTTATGAGTCCATAAATTACTGAATTGAGAGAAGCAGTGAAAGAAAATTCTACTGGAAGCAATAATAAATTTTATAATTCCAGCCTTATTTGTAATTGCACAAAAGTGGAAATAACCCAAATGTCTATTAGCAGGTGAATGGGAGAACAAATTAAAGTATATCCGTACAATGGAGATACTCAGCAATAAAGAGGAATAAACTATTAATACCTTAAACAACATAAATAAATATCAAAATCATTATGCTAAGAAAATCTAAGCTCCCTAAAATATATATATATATTATATAATCTCACACAAAATTCTAGAAAATGCCAGCTAAATCCACAATGACATAAATTAAATCAATACTGGCCTAGGGAAGGGAATGGAGAGAGGGAGAGATTAAAAAGTGTCACAAAGAAACTTTCTGGGTCCATGGAAATGTTTTTTCATCTAGATTGCAATGAAAATATTGCAGGTGTATACATACACACACACACACACACACACACACACACACACACACACACACATTTCTAATCCTCACTTTTTTTCTGCCTTTAGTTGACAAAAAATAGATGTGAGGATGGAGCTAAAAATCATAACTACTGGACTCCACACTATCAATAGGACTGATTTAATTCCCAAAGATAAAACAATGTAGCAGAAACAGCTAATACTATCAATAAATTGGCAACCTGCCCATCTAATGATACATTAATCTGGTAGAACAGACGAATAAGGTCATTTATGTACATTCCAGTACAATGTACTGCAAACACAGATGTTGTATGAAGTATCCCCTTATATTAACCTTCCATAATAAACCTCTGTCTTTGCTTTCTCCCAGTGAGAATACATAAGAAAAGTTACTAAAGAAAGGACCAAACTGAAACATCCTTTTATAACCACAGGGCACATCATTCGAATAAAATAAAGGTATAAGTAATTACTAAGAAAAGAATAAACTTGTAAATCTAAACTAACATACTAAGACAAGACTATTAAAGGTTCTGAAAGAAAACATTTCATTTCATTGTATATGGAACATTGTGGTGGGGACAAAGTGAGAAGGGTTGAGGGATTGTAAAGTTGCATAATCCAATATCCTAAGGGCAGACAGTCAATTGTTCAGTTTTCAATTTCCATGACTGCTCAATATACTTGCAGTTTGGGCTACAAAATACCTATTATCATATTAACTTCTTATTGAACCAGCAAAATAATCTGAGGTTTTTTAATTCAAGTCAGATAATTTAACTGCTCCTGCTAAAAATTCAGTCAATAAAAATGTCAGTAATAGTCTTCCAAACCATACACTACTGAAGTATTTCATTCATAATAGACCAAGACAGCTTCAAATAATTCCCTTTCCTGTTGAATTCCTAAAAATCAACTTCATATTCAAGATCCTAAATTTTCCACTGGTAATATTCCTTTATAAGCTACCTATAAAGTCAATCAGAGATGATGATGATATTGGTAATGATAATTATATCAGCTAACATTTGTTGAGGGCTTGGTATGTGCCAAGCACTATTGTAAGTGCTTTACATGCACTTCGAAATTACATTGATATCAACTTTTTTCAAATTTTGGATTTCAACTCATTAGTAATAAAATCAATAAAATGAGTCAAAACCAGCAACTTTATTTTTTTAAAAAAGGAATGGAATAGAATAGAATAGAAAATATCAGAAATTATCCTAATAAATTTCTTGAATTTTAAAGTATATTTGTATTCATGGGTATGTGTACAGAAAGTTATATAAAATGTACTTCATTATATGGGCATAGTCATGAAAGTTTGAAAGCCATTGTTATATTTCAAATTGATAGGGATTGCTGGACACTACATGACTTAGAAGTTCTCATTCCTACACAGATCTTTCCAAATAGGAACAAATAGCTTTCTCGACCTGTTAACTCAAGAGAGGCAACAATGTCTTACTAATAGTATTTTCACTTCCAGTGCTTGCAGTGTCTGCCATAGAACTAGCCTTCGATAAGTGATGGAGAGTGGAATGGATAAATGGAAACAGAAAAATTTTAGGTAATTAGAATTTACCTCAATTCTCAGGAATTAATAGAATTTGGAAAATTTAAAGAAAAGAGTAATGTACATTTTTAGAACCCATTCTTTCATTTCTTGGCCATATTCTAGGGCTGAGAAGGAAAGAACAAAAAGTTTTCTGCTCAGAGGAGGAAGAGAGTAAACTGAATGACACTGCAAAGCCAAGATGGTCCCCCCAGTACACTGATCCCATCCTAGCTCTGTGAATTAAGAGAAGGTTACAGGTTCTAGAGCCTGAGGCTGGAAGGATGTGCTGAGGACACTGAAAAGAGCCAATGTTAATCCTTCTCTTAGAAAAGATAGAATTAAAGGTTTGTGATTCATGTTTCCTATTTTAAACAAGAGTACAGAGAACAAAGGTTAGACATTTCCTAAAAAGCAGAGGGTCAGAGAACCATGAATTAAAGACTCAAGTTAATATCCTTAGCATCTAAATTTATCCTGCCTTTAAGGATTAGGGCCCAGAACTTCTCACCCATTCTCCAGAGAAATCAGTGAGTCACTGCCCTCTCTAAGCAATCTGTATATCCCAGTACTGCACAGGCAGAAGTTCAGTCACAAACCAGCACAAAGGAAGGCAGCTCATCTGTAGCTCAGGGACCTGGTGCCTTATCAGAAGCTTCAGATGCTCCTAAAAGGCTAAACATGGTACTTCATGGAGCTCTTGGTCAAAACCCACACTGAGTCTTGCCATGTGGCACTTAAATAGGCAAAATCCTAGTTTAAATCATATTACGTCTTTCTTCCTTTGTTTTATTCCTTAATTTATTTTTTCATATTTCGAAAGAGAAGGAGAGGAGGAAGAGAAGGAGGAGGAGAGAGGAGGGAGGAGGGAGGAAGAAGAAAAAGGAGGAGGAGGAGGAGGAAGAAGAAGGAAAAGGAAGGAGGGGGAGGGGGAGGAGGAGGGGAGGAGGAAGAGGAAAAAAGAAAAAGGAAGGAAAATAAGTGTGGATTTCTTTCCTGGCAGGTATTAGTAAAGTCTACTGGAATGGCCCTGGGAGAAAGCAAAAATTTTATCCTCTCCACCCAGGAGCACAACATGGCACAATATCTGTTCTGGTCCAGGACCTGTCTGTCAACAGAACCACTCCTCTTACTCATCTCAGACTCCTGATGGCTGTCTGTCAGCTGGCATCTGACTGAGTTCAGCCAGTGAGAGGGAAGCTGGAAGGGAGAAGCCAGATTATTTCTCTTCTCACTTTTATGCCTCTGGAGGATGCTCTGGCCAGGGTTGTGTGTCTCCCATAGCTCCATTCCTCCACCACCTATAAGTCCAATGTGAAATCTTCTTCACTAGTTGACCCCAACCATTGGGCTCCAATCACCTCCAATCTTTGTCCACCCAGCCTAAGGGTAATAATGACTGCCTGCTCTTGCCAAACTGGCTTGCCTCCTAATTCCCCGTTGGGCTTCTCGGCTTCTCCACCATCTGTGTAGCCAATTCTCCCTTTGCTTTGAATACTCAGAATGGTTTGTGCTTTCCTTACAGGGCCCTAACTGATAAAACTCTTTAGAAATAGGGCTAAAAAGAGAGCGAGAAAAAAAAGGAAACCTGTACACCATTAACTATGATTGAAATAAGGTAATTTCTTTAGTAAAATAAATAACTTCTTTAAAAATGGCCTTTTCCACCCTTCTTCCACTAGTTAAATAACAATAATGTGGCCTGCAGCCTGATAAACATACCATTATGGCTATGCAAAATGACCTAGGTGGTACATAATCTTTTTTTTTTTAAATTTAACAGTCATACATATATTTTAATGTGTTAAAGCTATAGCTTTGCTATATTACAGGTATTCTATGTGAAAGTTAGGCCATTGATTTTGGGAAATAGCTGGAATGGCATTAGCTAAGGAGGATTCAGAAGGCCTGAACCTCAAAATCTTTCTCAGGGGTACAAAAAACTAACTTTTTTATTCACTATCCCTCATTATTGCTTAGTCAAATTTAACATGACCTGGGAGAGAAATAAACTGAATAGATAAAAAAAAATGCACTCAAAAGGAATGTTTAGAACTGACTAATTTATAATGTCAAAACCTTGAGGAGTTATGTTTATTTATTCATTTGTTTCAGTATTCAATGAGTTCCTCTTATGAGCCAGGCACTATCTGGCACGCTGTGAATACTACAGTGAGTCCAGATCCATACTCTTGTGGAAGAAAAGTAGGAAAGAGATGAGCAATCAAATAATCTCACTATTACAACATTTGCTATTGGGAAGAATGCAACAAAGCAGAGAATGTAAAAAAGAGAACAAAACTAGGGATCTGACCAAGTCTGGAAGACTGGGAATGGCTTCCCCAAGGATAAGCTGATAGCCAGCAAGTAAGCAGACATTAACTCAATGTTCCTGAGCAAAAACAAAACAAAACAAAACAAAACAAAACAAAACAGCATGGCAGGGAAGGTTATGACCAATAAAAAGCTCTAAATTAAGAACAGTGTGGGTTAGCTGAAGGGGTCAAGAAAAGTCAAGATGACACGATGAAGCAGAGCCCAAAACCATGCAGGATTTTTCAGGCCATATTTACATGTTGACTTTATATCAGGACATCCTTCACTTTATCTTTTAACTTTAATAGCATTGTTTTATTCCACTGTATTTTATTTTATATTTATGCTCTATTCTTGACATGACTTTTTTTACTTAGGGTAATGAATAAGGTTTTTCATAAATGTATCTAAAGTTTTAAAAACGCCATTTAGAAAAAGCTATTAAATAAATATTGTACAAGTGGTAGGTAAATATGGCAGAAAATTTGAATTTGTGAAGTGTAAGAAACCCTGACATAAATAAAACTGTTCTTGAATAATTTCAATAATGTTAAGGACATTTTGTAATTTTGTGGTTGCTCGAAATTTTCCATCATAACTGTCCTCAAATTCTCCTCAAAACAGATGTTGACAACAGCTTCTGGCTCAACTTCTGGTGTATGCAATAAGAATTTGTGGGACATAGGAACATAGTGATTACTAAAAATACATTCTGAGGAGATGAGTAACATTAACAAGATCTACCTCATTTTACTTTTAAAAAAATAATTTTTTATGTTGAAAACACTACTATTTCTTTTTTCCAATTGCAAGGTATATGATTCATGTTCTAGAACTTGGGGAGTGAATTATACACAAAAATCACACAACACTTTGATAAGTGTACTGTTGACATTTAGCATTTTTCATTTTCTCTGAACCTATATCTTTTACATGCACACAATTCATATCACTTTTTAATAAATTTTGTGGTTTTAAAATTTCAGACTATAATAAACATTGTTCTAGGCTATTAAAAATGTTCCCCAATAGTAATAAGTACATCTAGTTCTCAGATCTTAGTTTCTAATATCAGTCTCAAGTAAAAGAAACTAGGGATTCTTAGAGAAATGGCTATTTCTAGGACTAGGACAGAAAACATACAAGATGAGACTAGAGTTTCTTACAGCAAGAAAGTAAGTAAGTGTTCAAGCAAACAAACACACACAATGATGAGAGTGTGTCAAAGGGACACAGGGGCCAAATGACAGAGCCCCCAGTTGCCCAAGCTGGAACAATCGGAGCAAAAAAGTAAATTAGTATTGAGTTATAACCCAAAGTATATAAGTGTCCATGAGTCCATACTGATATAACTAAATGACTGAATAAATGATGTGGGAGAACAGACAAATCTTCCATGATTAATTTCTAATAATTTATGTAAAGAATCCATCCTCAAATAAGTGGAACATAACTTCCCACTCCTTAAGTTTAAGTTGTACATAATGACATCCTTCCGCAGCACACATTGCATGGGGTGGGGGAAGGATAACTTTACAGAGAAGCCTGACAAACAGTACCTCAGCCAAGTGGTCAAGGTGAACATTAAACATGATAAATCATGTTATAGTTTTATATGTATATATATATATATATATATATATATATATACATATAAATAAACTATATGTACCCTTGATATAATGAAAATGGCACTTTATCTCGATGTTCTTTCTCCCCAAAACCCATTACCCTAGTCTAATTCAGAGAAAAACATTAAACAAATCCCAACTGAGAAACATTCTACAAAACATCTAGCCAGTACTCCTCAAACCTACAAAATCATCAAAAATAGGCAAAGTCTGAGAAACTGCCATAGCCAATAGGAGCGTAAAGATATATGACAAAATGTAGTATGATGTCCTGAATGAGATCTCCAGTTCAGAAAACTGACATTAGGTAAAAACTAAATATGAACTAATAAAAAAACTAATAAAGTATGAACTTTAAGTTAATAATGTACCTATGCCAGTTCATCAATTGGAACAAATGGACCATGTTTATGTAAGATGTTAATAACAGAGGAAACTGGGTGCTGAATTCATGAGAACTCCCTGTACTACCTATACAAATTTTCTGTATATCTAAAACTGTTCTAAAAATAAAGTTTATTTAAAAATGCACACCAAAAAATTGTTTGAAACCATTCTCAATTACTACATAATAACCTAGTTTATTATAATTATTTAAGCATTTTCTTATTGTTGAAATTTTGAGCCATTGCAAATTTTTCATTGCAAAATAACGTTGATAAACATGTATGTTTGGTTCATACCTTTGATGATGTTCTAACAACAGATTCCTAGTTCATTCTACCTTTTTAAAAAGTCAAGAGAACACTTACCTACAGCAGTTCTAACTGCAACAATAACCAAAAGCATGGGGAGTCCCATCAGACTGTGCAACTTTTCTGAAGTAAGTTTCATTCCTCTAAACAGTAAGGAAAATATCCAGAATTTATATTCACCTACCAGACTTATTCACTGATTTATGTATCCATTCAATAAACTTCTGAGTAGCTGTTATGCACTAGGCAAATATACTATCAGGAAAATTATTTTTAACCACCTTAAAACCTTATACTCTGATACATGCTACAGGAATACTTTATAGAATTCTTATATCTAACAGTGAAAGACCAAGTCCAGATCCTTGTAATGACATAGTATTTGAATAGTAAGTGTTAGGCAATTTTATACAAATTTTTGGAGCACTTGAATCTCCAGGCCACAGTGTGATTTTTATAGCTAGCAAAGATTCCTGCTACATGAGCACTTGGTGATTTTTAAGAATACTTATTTAAAACATTAAGTTTTTAAATCTACAATTAATGATTTTTTGTAGTGTTTTCAATCTCCTTTTCACTGCCCTCTGGTGCCCCCTACGCCCATCTCCTCTAGCACTTCTGTCCTTCTTCATCCTCCCATGTTATTTTAAGCCTGGGTGTGACCACCAACAAAACTTCCCTTGATTGTCTTCATGTGTCACCAAGCTCTTCAAAACTGTTGACAATGTTTCCATGACATCTAATCGTTTCTTCCTAAAATGCAGAGATTACTTCAAGAAATTCAACAATGATATCCGTCAGAGTTCCTCAGAATTGTTCTCTGCGATAGACAGCTGCATGCAGATGGTTCAGGGGGTGAAGTGGGTGTCTCAGGACACACATCTGTAAGAAAGTGCGGGAGCAAGACTAGACAGAGGGAGAAAGTGACCTACAACTTAATTCCATCAGAGGCGTGCATGATCCTACAGTGAGCCCTGGAGCTGGGACTGTAGAGGTGACCCAAATTGAGCCAAAAGGGCTGGGTTTTAAATCCCTTCATCAGTCAGTCATTGTCTCCTAGCATCGCCTTGGAGTGGGACAGCCTTGTAAAGGAAGTTTTCTGTGTCCAAGGGCAAGTCCCAGTGAGGGACACAATGTGAAACATTATGGTCTATCACCCCAGCAGCTCAAGGATGGCCAAATCACCAGACAGGCGGATCTGGTGAAGCAGCCAAGTTCACACTACAGGTCTGTCCTCCATAAGACTTTGCCTGCTCATTGACTCTCACAGTGGATCTTACATTACGAGGATCAAGCTCTTAAAAATTAAATCTATAATTAATACACTTTTTAATCAAAGAGACTTCTGAGAGCACATAATTCACTTCAGATGTGAAACAGTTAAGGAAAGTATGCACTCCTACAGGCAACTCCAGCATAGTGCCTAGATAGACATTCTGTAAATACCTTTAAAAGACACCTAAAGCATTATTCTTAAGCATTACATGCGTGTTTAGGAAGTAATAGGAAACAACACATAAAAATTGAAACAAATAATGTAAAAGGAACGAAAATAAAACAAAGATGCTGAAATCAGTTCCTAGGACAAAAATTTGAAGGAGGACCCTGTAGATGGCTGTGCTTAGAAAGATTAGAAATCACATTAGAAGATCTATATTTGAGAAACTGATTATTTAACCTTAAAAATAAAATCCCTGTAGATGTAGTCATAACAATGTGGGATAGTCTTGGGAGAATAAAACGTCTCTTAACTCAAAAACTTATGATTTTGTGAACAAAAGTTTGTATTCAACTTTTTTATGTTTGGTTCACATGTTTTTTTTTCCAGACTTTATGTAATTGTCTGGATCTGGCAATTTCAAGCACGTTACCTAAATCCTTTCTTTAAAAACAGAGTTTTGGATTTATAAAATGTTTCATTTGAAAAAGTTCATTATTGTTCAGATATCAAGAAATTAATCAAAAGATGTTAAATATTTTTTAAAATGTATTGCTAATCAGCATCTTAAGATATTTTTTAAATAAAAAATGGCCACACTATTCAATACCAGAAAATTAGAAGATAAAGTTTATTTATGTCATACCATATCATCTGTCCCTAATTATTCTCCTAGTACTTTATTTCTTTATTTATTTGAGGATAATGCTGCGAGGAAGTGGAGCATAGGCGGCCAGTTTGGGAATGGATAATTTTGAGGACAGAAGGCTAGAATGCTTGGGGAGGTTTTCTACGGGAGATGATGCCTGTGCTGACTCTCCAAAAGTGTGGGGGAATTTACCAGAATGCATGCACTCCAGCAGAGGGAATTATGGGAAACTGAGAAACTTGTCTTCAAGGTGGAAGGCAGGAGTGATGCTACTAAACTTTCAGGAGGTTAGAAAAGATGTCTGGGGGCTAACCAAAGAGGACTTGTGAGGACTAGGTGAAAGGAAGGGAGTGTGATCAAATAGCCCCGATGGATATCGAAGTGAAATGTCAATGGATGTGCATGTAAACCAAGCATAACTTCTGGGGGTCTGGGGAGGACAACCTGGGGGGATGACGAGCTGGTGAGGGTCCACCCGGGACTGTTCTGCACATCCTTACTCAGTGGTCCTCAGCCCTCTACACTCATTGCTCCCTGTGCCGAGCTAGAGGCCAAATCTGCTGTACATGTTCTTGGCTGTCAAGTTCGTTGTGTCGAGTCAGGGCCTGGGAGGAGGAAGAACTTCTTCACTCATGACCTCATTTGAGCAGGCACCATCATTAAAAACAGACATATTTTTTAATGTGTACGTATTTCTAGTTATACAAGCAAAATGTTCATTACAGAAAATTGGAACTACAGAAAAACATGCAAAGGAGGGAGTCAAAAACACTGCCGATATCAAAGAGATCTGACCTCGGAGACTGCATAGACACAGTTAACATTTTAGTGTACCTTCTTCTTTTTTTCCAAGCACTTTTGCACATGTGTATGTTTATGTGTGTACATAGAAATGTAAGTATTCATACGTTTAAGTCAATGTAACCTGTTCTGCATCAAGTTGGGATGAAAAAATGGGGTGATATTAGCAGTCATTACTTGTATTTTAATGCTTCTACTGGAAATCCCACTCTCTCCTTGTATCTTACAGTGGTCTCCTGAATTATTTCTGGGAAGTTCTAACAGATTTCTCAGATGAACTCAGTAACTACTCTGTTTTCTTTACTTTCCAAACTGCAGCCTTATAATGACATTCATTCTGGGGGCCTCCACACCTTTACACATGCCTCACTTTCACTGCCAGGACTCACCTTTAAAGTTTTTCTTTTGGTCACTGTTGTGAGTGCTATAGCTGCCATGCACTTTTGTCCCTCCTGGTCCCCAAGAGACTTCCTCCAGGTACAGAAGCACAGCTGTGCTCTTTGGAGCCTGAAGACACCAAAGCCAGGCTGGGCTTCCTATAAAGCTTGGATTCTCTGCCTCCTTTGGCTTATACTTTAAGGTACAAATGGCCCTGCTTTAGGTCCCATGCAGCAACGTTTTCCAGAGCTCTTTATTGTAAACAGTTGTGGTAGACAGGCTTGAAATATGGCTGCCATCAATTCCTCCCTTCCTCACCTGTTGCCCCTCACATCAAGAGGTGAAATCTAATCCTCTACCCATTGAATCTGGACTGGGATTAGTGACTTAGTTTACCAATAGGATGCATCCCAAAGGATGATCTAGGACTTCTGAGACTAGGTTATAAGAAGGTTTGCCATTGCTACTTGGGTATCTTGGAATGCTCATCCTTGGGCCACTTCCCTTCAGAACCCAGCCACCATATAATAAAAATCATTATAGTGTCTATGGCCATGCCACCCTAAACAAGCCCAATCCCGTCTGATCTCAGAAGGTAAGCAGGGTCGGGCTTGGTTAGTATTTGGATAGGAGAGCACCTAGGAAGACCAGGTGCTGTAGGTGTAAAAATAAAAAATAAGGGATTGTAAGCTGACAAGGTCCTTACAATCTGTTATGTCAAACAAAGGTTGCCTTACCTAAAAAAAAAAAAATTAAATTAAAAAAAAATCAAATCATTATAGAGAGTCCCCAGGTAGGGGCTCCAGTTGACAGCCACATCTGAGGGGACAGCAGTACCAACTGCCAGCCATGGATATATAGACAATTGAGCCTTCAGATGACTCCAACCAAACTGCTATTTCACTGCAACCACATAAGAGACCCCAAGTGAGAACTGCCCTGCTGAGCCCAGTTAGCTCACAGAACCATAAATGAAATTGATAAATTTCTTTTTAAAGCTACTAAATTATGAGATAGTTTGTTACACAGTAACAGATCATTTTCACAGTTAAACCTCCTCTCTCTCGGTGCAGATATGTTCTGAACTCCCCACAGACTGAGTGACAGGCATCCCTGCCTTCCTCAGAGTAGCCTCACCCTGCCTGTGTGTGAGGCTTTGTCTGCCTGGCCTCCTTCCTCTTGATGACTTCTTTCCCAAGATAATTCCACCGGATTCATCCTATCATTCTGCCATTTTCAGAAATGTCTCAATTCTAAGGGTAATTGCTTATGCTCCAGCTAGGACCTCCATGTATACAAAATAAGGAGTTTACTGGATATACAATTATGTTTTTATTAAATTCTTTTTTTGCTTATAATTCTTGTCATAATTTTCTTATGTCCTTAAAATTCTATACAATTAATATTTAATCATTTGAATTTATATTCTCATCTCTTATTTTTGGAGAAATGCCCCACACACACCATTTTTTTTGTTCAAATTGTAAAAAAATTGAGATGAATATCTTTCTCCCTAAATCTTTACTCAAGTTCTTATCTTAAGGAAATAATCAAGTACTCAGCAAAGGGTATAATATTTTTTAAAAAGACTCTTGATGTATGTCAAATCACTTTTCAGAAAGATTGTACCAAGTTACTTACCACCAATCTATTTGATAGGCAGAAATGAGAATAATAATGACTGATAATAATAATAATGAGGATAATCTCATGATTTAAATTTGCAGAATTCTCTGATTTTTGGCAATGTCGATTAAAAGATGTTTTTCACATTTTTGCTGCAATTGTTCTCATTCTTTACCCATTATTAATTATCAAGAATTTATAATTTATTTTTAATGTGTCAAGAAACCAACTTGACACCAGGAAGTGAGAAATTTGGTATAAAACCCTGAGAATGGACCACATGGCTTGAGGAACAGTCTCCTAGTACTTTAAAAATTAAGTTTTCCTTCAATCAATAGAAAAGTCATATATTATTCCATTTTATTTTACAATTGTGGGGTCTATACTATGTAAAAGGCACATATCAAGTGAAAGACATAACTAAAATTGACCCTTCTGAGGCCCTCCACTCTAAGATGTGGTAAAAAAGAAATTTGCAAGCAGAGGAAGGCTTATCATTATGAAAATACTATCTGTAAAGTACAGGCAGCCCCTGGCTTCCTGAACTGGTGAGGTTCCAGAAGTTCATTAGAAAGCTGTCTGTCAGATTCATTTGCCCACAGAAGCAATGTCATAAATGAAGGCTGGCTTCCAGATAAGACCACTTAATTTGGTCCTAGCAGTTCTAGCTCAATTTCTGGGAGCAAGAAGTTATGAGGAACAGGAGGAGAACATGGCAGTTTCCCATCCCCTTGCTAGATCCAGAGCCATTCTATGGCAAAGTCCTGGATCAAAGGAAGTCTTTAGTTAGCAATCTCCCTTCCCATGCCCTTCCATTCATAGCGTCACTATGTTCCAGTCTCTTAGCTCATTCCCCTTCACTATACCATCTGCCCAGGTCCAGGTCACTGCCACGAATTCTACAAATTGAGCTAATTCACTTCCATTCCACCCACTCCACCCCCTATTCAAAATTTACAGTTTTCTATCCAGGAATTAGGGTCACTATGTTCCAGTCTCTTAGCTCATTCCCCTTCACTATACCATCTGCCCAGGTCCAGGTCACTGCCACGAATTCTACAAATTGAGCTAATTCACTTCCATCCCACCCACTCCACCCCCTATTCAAAATTTACAGTTTTCTATCCAGGAATTAGGAGGAAAGAATAAAACTGAATTAATTCATAGCAAAGTGTGAATGATTATCCTTTAAGACTCCAAAAGACACTGGTGTAACTTTTAAAGAAAATACTTGTTAAGCCAAATGTAGAAATTAACAGGCTATTCGCAGTGATGGGACATGGAAGGCATGGGAGAATAATGAATATGTATTGAGCACTTATCACAGGCCAGGAACTCACAATGCTTCACTGGACCCTCCGCATATCACCGTAAGGTAGGTATGTTATACCCCTAGTCTTACAGAAGAGAAATGTGAGGTCTGGAGAGGTTACTGAGCTCTGGAAGACAGTTTGCCTAGGCCATTCTTCTTTTGCACTATTTCTTCTCTCCCTTTGTACTGAAACCACAAATCCTCTAAAGCTAATGCTTTTTTTCCAGAGTGCGATGGGACAGTAAGAGAAACTGAGGCAGTGATGTGTGAATACCACTAAAGCATATTTGTATAAATGAAATTGCTTCTAAGTAAGGTATGGATCAAGAGCTGCTTGTATTTTAGGCTCCAAGAAAGAACGGAGAGAATATCTTAACTTATTCAGTGTATGTATCCCTTGAGCATCAGTATTTCCCTAATGTAAAGAATGTTTTATAATTTATTTTCCAACATTTTAGGACTCAGTAAATGAGATAAGCTTTGGATTAACTCAGGTGCTAGCATTTGTACCACAGCTGATTGTAAAACTAGTATTCTGTTCTAGTACTAGTACTAGTACTCAGTACTCTGGCTTTACAAATAATATAACCTATTCAAGAAGAAAGGCATTTAAAAATCTAGTTGACACATTTTTTCATTCTATACTCTATGCTCATTTTATATTAAAAACACGGGAAAAAACCAGTCTCCTTCTGCAGGGCTGGAGTGAGCAGTGTGTCCCAGGCCAGTAGCTCAGTCCAGCAGCTCACAGATAGATTTTCTGAATGGCTAATCATTCATCTTCTCAACTGCTGATTATGGACCAAACCCAAAGTGGACACTGGAGACTTCTGACTGCCAATTGCAATCTGATTTGCTTTTAAGGACCTGCCTCCTTCTCGCCCTCAATCCACATTGTTTAGGCTGGGTGCCCCTCACTGCTGGGATCCAAGGATACACACGTGACCTGGCCAAATACCTCATCCCCCGGCCACAGTGGTAAGAGTGGGGATTCAAATCATTCCAGTGAGATTCACTCCCAGGAACTGCAAGGGGGATGTATGCCAAGAGTTGCTGGGGCCACCATGTAGACAGAACCTACCTGAGAGAAAAGATGCCCAAAGCCAAGCAATTTTGAGGGAAAGAAAGAGAGGAAGGGCAGAAACAGAGAAATGAAGCCATATTCAGGAAAAACTGAGCTCCTGTCACAAGGAAAAAGTCCTGAATAATACATCCCTGATTCCTGAGTTCCACCTGTCTCACTAGACATCTCTATTCCTACCTGCCTCTCCTCAAGATATGATGACAGGCACTACTGTGTGCCTCTTCTCCTCTCAAATCTAGCCCAACTGGTAGGACCCATGGCGTCAACCCTGGAAGCATGTCATCTCCTTGTCCCTGGTACACCAAGCCTCAGTTCTCCAACAAGCACTGACATTCCACTGCCAGCTTCACCCATCTTTCTTCTCAGCCACTACCCCAAGGAGAGAATCAGGCTTCCAGGCAAGGAGTTCTGAGTTAGGCCTGCAGTTTGTTTATTTATTTTAAGGAGAGTTATTGTGTGTCCATTTGTCAAGGCCCAGTGCACGTAGCACAGATCCACATCCCTCTGAATTATCTACCTCTGAGGTTTGAGATCTGCCTTCTCACTTGAGCAGAGCTCTTCCTTCAAAGTAGCTTCAGATTGTGGGCCTCCACATTTCCTACATGTTTATCTCTAAAAGATGGCCATAGAATCATGAAATGAGTACAGAGATCCAAAAGGACAAAAGTCTATTCACACTACTGCTGGTACAAACCAGGCCAAATATCCTAACAGCTGTTACAGTAAGGTAACTAAGCCTATGTATTTCTCTCCTGAGAACAAGAATTCCCTTGGTTTTATTTACTTAACAGTACATCAGTACAGTTCTCTAGTACAGGAATCTTACTCCTTAGTGGGTCAGTCCTAAAGAAGAGTCTATATACAAGAACTTATAAGAAGGGAACAGAAATCAACTTCCAGGAAATAGAGCCCAATATTAACAGAAAACAAATTAGGGTTCCAACTGTATGCTGGTCTCTTCAGTTGCAGGCCATGACTATTTTTAATTTCTGGGCTCATCTGTACTTCTTCCTAGGAGGCCAATCTATAGCTCTTTCCTGACTCAATCATGTACCCTGCAAAGTTCTTAGATAAATAAATACATAAGATCATAGCTGTAAACTCAGAGGCTCAAGTTTTTATTTTTTCTAGTGCTAAGATGAGGCCATCCTATTTCATGAGAACTATCACTGAGTTTTCCTTTTTTCTCAAGGGTACTTTTCAAGGGTTTTGGAGTCCAAGGGTTGGAAGTCATGGACTTACATTATTGAAGGTGAATGCACAATATTGGTTTTGTATACATTTGTGTTCCTTTATGAGGAGAATACTACAACTTTCATTAGTTTCTGAAAGGGGTCTATGATCCCCAAACAAAATGAGAATAAATGTTAAATTTCTTTGCTCTTTGACTAGTATATTATTTACTTGGTTATGACTCCTGCAAAATGCTACATAAATTAAAAAAAAAAAAAAAAGGAGAGAGAGACCACATCGCATTTTTCTACTATAGCAGATAGAGAATATATAAGTTCTTGATACTCAAAGACTTGGGCATGGCTTATTCACTGAGTTTTTATGAGATGCTATTTCTTTTGTTAACAATTATGTTAACAAATAATATAGACTTTTAAATGTACTCTGCCTTACAGAATCCCTTTCCAAAGTTTTTCTTTTTTTTTCCCTAACTTCAAGAAAGAAACTGGAATCTCACAAAAACTACGTTTTCCATAATTTACAGCTGTAACATCTAGATCATTGAGCTTTATCCCATTTCATCTCTACCTAGGCTCTGAAATGTACTATGAGAATCCTTCCCCTGAGTCCTGACAATGGGAGATTAGACTGCCTTTCCTGCCTTCATTTACCTTCCATCAGTGTTCAGTAAAAAAAGCAATAGGAAGAATGAAATGGCATGTTTTGCCAGAGGGAAAGATATTTTTATTCAGTAGATATTTCTAATTCTTACATTTTAAAAATACCATTATCAGAAGAGAATGCTAGCCCCAACATACTTCTCTATCTCTTTACAAAACAACTCAATGAATGAAAAGTGGTTCCACACATAGCAAAGAAAAGCTATTCCCAGAGTTATGAACTTTCCTGAAAATGGTCAAGCATCTGGGCTCTCAAGACTGCTTCACAAGTCTAAAATCTCCCCACAGCCCACAAGGTTGTGTATAATCTGTTCTCTGCCTAACCATTCCAGACCCATTCCCCATCATTTGCCCTCTTATTAAAATTCCAGCTGCCCAGGAAATTCTTCTCTAAGCGCCTTCTGCTGTGATTTCCTCTACTCAGAACTATCCCATCCCTTACTTCCCCTCCTTCCCCCAAATATGGTCCACTCCTATTCCTTATTTTATTTCACTCTAAATTTCACTTCTTTAGGAATGTCTTCTCTGTCCCTCCCCTTTCTTCAAGATTAGGCTGGGATCTCTTACAATTCATTCCTATAGTTCTCTGTACTCCTCTGCAACAGTTATTACACTTGTAACTAACAGTGATTTGTATATTTTTTAAATTTTAATGGAAGTTTCTTCTACCAGATCAGAAATTGGTCTTTTTTATCAAGGTATCAACAAGATACCATGTCTACCACAGGGTAAATATTTAATAAATATGCGAGGAAGGGAGAGAGAAAGGAATCATTGGCATTGTGATATAAGGAGATCTTCCAGATATAGATATATATCTGGGGCTGGTTCATTATATAAAATATTTTAACTAAATCATTTCCTCATCTGTAAAAGAGCTATATGACAGTACTCATGAGCAGACGTAGCAGCTCTTTAGTATAAAGGAAAACCAGGTAACATGGCAGTTAGACTCATGAGTTTTAGAGCCAGCCACTTGGTGCAAAATCTTAGTTCTGCCATTTACTGGCTGTGTGACCCTGAGCAATTTCCTTACCCCTTCCGAGCCTCCATTGATTTATCCATTAAATGAGGCACAGAATTTTTGCTCCTGTAAAGTTGTCTCAAAGATTAAATGAAGTAATGACTATGAAGCACTTAAGACAGTAGCTATCACTAGACTAAGAACTTAGTGCTCTTATTATTATTACCAAGGTACTTTAGAAGTTGTACCAAATTTAGAAGATATTATCTTATGTCTTGCATTTTCCTTGTTAAAGGAATATACCCCAAAGGGGCATATTCGCAAACAACTAAATGCTCAGAAAACAATTTGTTTTCCTGTCCAGAGATCTTAACAGCTAGACTAACTGCAGAATGTATAGCTTTATTTTTCATAGAGATTTAACATGATTGGAAGTTATGATCCATGTACAGAACTGACAAGAAGAATAATCTTAAAAAGTATTCACATGTAAGCTCTCAGAACTGATCCCCCAAATAAACAAATTCACCCACTCCCATTCATTATATCTTTCTGGATACCTTTCTCCAACTAATAATGGCACATTTCTCCAGCTGTCTCTAGAAATACAGTGGTGACACTCAGACCCCTTAGCAAGGCTGATATTAGAGAAATGCCATTCTCAACCACAAACCACTGGTTTGGGTATCAGTCACATACCTGGTACCAGTGCACTGACGTGGTGGCCTCGCTAACTGATGGAGTAGTGGGTACCCTAGAAATTATGGCCCAGGAAGAAAGCAGATTTCTGTTATCCAAGCTCTGCCACTTACTATGAAGGGAACCAGGACTACAGACAAGTTAATTAGTCTTTCTAAGAAGTACCCAGATATAAAATACAACGAACAATACCTCTCTGTCAAAACTGCTATGAAGTTTAAATGAGATAATGTACATAATCTACAATGTTTATGGGAGATGTGTATAAAGAATAGTTAACCAATAGATCTATTTTGTTTCTTTTCCCTAAATCCCATGCCTTTCATGGAACAAGAAAGCATTAATGGCAGAAATGAGACGAGGCTGTAGAATATAGAAAACACATAATTACAGGATCCTGTAACTTATAATATGTTTCTAATAGCAATATCAATAACAGAAATACTGATGATTATCTAGTGGGGTACCTGGTAAGTAAAAATTTTTTAAGTAGGACTGACATTTAAACATTGCTAACTATATTTTTATCTAGCAATCAAAGAGAGCTTAGAGAGCTTACCACTAATAAGAAGTAAGTGGTAGAATCAGGATTATGTCTGACACTATACCTGTTTTTATTAACTTTACTTATGTATGAGATAACCTTCAAAAAAAAGAAAGATGAGAAGGAAATGGCACAGCCAAAGAAGAGCTATAATATCATTACTGAGATGGGGAGGAAGGTAAGCTTTAAAACTTCATTCCAAACTTCCACTTGGAGTTCTGTCTTCCTAAACTGGGCTTCACAGGCACCACCTACTTCAGACAGCCTTCCTTTTTAGTGTGTAAGGGCCAAATGACATGTGACTTTGGACAAGTCACTTAATCTCCTGTATTTCAGTTTGTTCATCTAGAAAATGCAAAAGATAATAAACCTGCTTCAGAAAGTATAGTAAAAAAATGAGTTAATACATACATCAATATACAATAAATGTTCTGTATGTTTAGCTACTATTAATACTAGTTATAAGATGCCATTTCAAAATGGCATCAAGGTAAAGCCTCACATGTTGGTTGGCCTCAAATAGGATATGAGAGGATACAATTGAGCAAAGGGAACACAGCTCTGGGTGGGCTGGAAGGACCACAATTAGTGTGTCCTACCTCATATAAGACAACTTTGGAAGATAGAATGTATATTGTAATTTGACAAAAATCCATTCAAAGGCAGGGTAGTAAAGGTCAAGCCCTACTACAATAGATACCACTATGAAGAAGTTCATGGATACTTATGAAAAACTAGTTCATACAATCAATTTCTGGCATCAGATACAAACAAAATTTGTGTAGCTGCTTGAAACTCACATTAGACTTACATTCCTAGAAAGAAAAAAAAAAAACTAGATTTTAAAATATGTGAGATATAAACCTAAAAGCAACAAATGAACAAGACAAACAGAGACTCATGGACATGGACTATAGACTAGTGGTTACCAGAGGGTGGGAGGTGGGGGGAGGGGGAAGTAGACAGGGTAAAGGGGGTCAAACATGTGGTGACAGAAAGAATCTAACTATGGGAGGTGAACACACAATGTAAATATATATATGCCTTACTGTTAAAGTGTACAGCTGAAACTTATTGGATTTCATTAACCAATGTCACCATAAAAAAATAAATAAATAAAATATGAAATGGACACTTATAAATATACCACTAAGATGCAATCCAGATATAATTAAGAGGATAAATAAAGTAATAAAACGGTGTAAGAAAATTTTTTCAAAAAGAGTCATTAAGAACCATTAGCAACATTAACAGAAAATGGCACATTGTTTAACAGCCAACACAAAGGCTCCATCATCCCAGATCTATTTGTTCGTAATTCGGTTATTTTCCCACTTTCTTTTTGAGCTTCCTGTTATTATGAGAATACATCTTTATTATCCTAAAGGTATCACCTTTTCTCTAATTAAAATGTGAGCTATATCAATAAAGAAGCTTACCAAAATGCCTCCCCATTTTTTATCTGCAAGAATCACTCTGTGATGGTAAAACCAGGCCAGGCTTCAAAATGCTAATGATAGATATTAGTTATTGTGACATTTAGGTTTCAAAAGGTTAAGGGAATAATTCAATGACCTCTCTTCCATGGTGACTGTAAATAAAATGAATACTTACAAAAGAATGGTTATTCTACCAAAGAAAAGGTATGCCTTATACATTAGTCTAAATCTAAAGCAAGATTATTCACTCCCTTTATAGAATACATCTCATAGTAAACCACAAAAGCTGTCTTCTGTTTTTTTTGTTTGTTTTGCTTTCTCTTTGGCTAAGCTGGTTATTGTACAGCTACTCAGACTAGATAGACTTAAACATTTATAAAGACTATGTTATCAATGAAATTTAGTACTATCAGATTAAATTTAGGAGTGGAAAAATATTGGAGTTATTCTGGTTATCTTTGATTCTTGTGGAATATATGATGTGTGTGAAAGAAGAGGTATGTGTATAAACCATTCCTGGAGAAGACCTAATTGTGTGTGTGTACACAGCATATGCCAAGGCAACACAAAATGTCAAAACATCATAGAAGCCAATTATATAAAATTCAATGTGAAAAAAATATTATGAAAGCCTCTAATAAAAAAAATTCCTGACCTTCGTTTTTTATTTTCCCCACCCATGTTCTCAAAAAGAAAAGTGAAATGACTGAAAGGCAGGTAGCAAAAAGGCAGAAAATGAAGAGCCAAGACCCAAATAACATACCACCTGGATAGTCCTGTTACAGAGTTAAATAAACTTTGATTGATCATCCAAGATACAACAAGATCCTCTCATGGCAAGTTCCACGTAGTTCTTCCTCATATTCTGGCATTTCAAAGAGAATGAAAATGTCAGGTAGAGGGAAACAGCTATAAGGACACTTTACAAAGCTCCATCTTCTCTGAAAAGAGGCAGAGGGCATGGGACCTGGGAAACTGCAAAATGCAAGTGTCCCTCCCATCTCTGCCTGTTCCCCTAAGTTTCTCTCAGCTGATCCCCACAAAGCAGGCTAGGAAGTCACAAAAGCACCTGCTTGGGTTAGAGTAAATGGATGCAACCTGGGAGCCCAAAAGGAGAAGAGAGGGACTCAGAGGTGATGACCAAAATGGTTAAGTAAATGTTTTTATTTGTTTGTTTGTTTGTTTGTTTTTTACTTGACACTGTTGAGTCAAATTGGCATATATGTAAGGACAGAAAGAATCAGGTGAGGTCCTAGTCTCAGCTGGACCCCAGCCCTGTCCCTCACTGTCAGCTTTCTTTTAAAAATAGAGGGACATAAAGAAAGAAGGAGAAGGTGCAGCCATGTCTACTCTCAGCCATGAGTCAGGGGGGCCATGCCAATTCAGGGTGTTCTGAGCTCTAAGGAGGATGAGGTTTGCCAACAGCTCTGTAGAGACGTGAAATTTGTCTGTGAAATCTATTCCAAACTCAAAAGATATTTTGGAAAACACTCAGACTTCTAGTATGGTGTGGCGAAATCCTGTTCAAAGGCAACTATACAAAGGCTGAATTTTTCTTTTATCAAAAGCTATTTTACATTTCAATAAAAGAACAGGAGTCAAATATGGCTTAAGGGCATAGATAGAATACAGTTTCTATTTTGAGAGAATATTTGCAGTTTTCAAAAAAAACTGATCATTCCATCAGAAAAAGAATGCATATTTAACACATTTGAAGTAAAATGCCTGAAGAATGAAATCCGTGGACTCTTCCAACAGAGCCCATGGATTTCAAACCCTTTCATTATAACTATTTCTCC
Organism: Eidolon dupreanum; assembly: GCA_028627145.1. Classification (NCBI taxonomy): domain Eukaryota; kingdom Metazoa; phylum Chordata; class Mammalia; order Chiroptera; family Pteropodidae; genus Eidolon; species Eidolon dupreanum. The sequence goes on along the minus strand of CM053501.1, from coordinate 49,692,680 downwards.
AAATACATAGCCACTCTAACATCGGGCACCATGAGAGTCGATGTTATAGAGATATATAAGAGGTTTTCTTGTTTTACCTGATTTTTTTAACTGACAAACATATTTTGCCCTTCCTTTTGCTCCATTAACACTCATTACTTTCAGTGCCTAAAGAGCCCAAAATAACTATAAAGAATATGAGCTTTTACAATAAATAGGTGACAATCTGGTACTCAGGAGCCTGGTGCCCTCAACCATTCTGCATAATGCAAGTTCAAAACTCAACCTTCCCTCTCTCTCTCCAAGAAAAACATTCTTTAATAAAAACATTTCTGACCAGAACGCAGAAAAATCGAGGCATAAGTAAAAGGGGAAATGTGCTTTAATTCCTTCCATTTTCTATTTCTCTAAAGATTCAGCCACATCTTGGTCTTTCAAATATTTCCATCTTTCCAACCCCAAGGTCAGGTCACTGCCAAACTTCAGGCTCTCACTGGGACTGTTGTGGCCATGCATTTGCTGCCAACTTGACCCTTCTAAGGCTCACTTGACCCTTTCTCCCCTGCTCAAATGCCTCCACAGGTTGCTACTGCTATCCTAGATACACCCTTCAGTTTGACACACCTTCATCTGCACCTTTATTTCCCACTATCTCCCCTTCCCACACCCTAGGTCTATCCCACTACTGACTCCCCATTCCCTGAATACACAGAGCACTTATTCACCTCTGTACCTATGTCCATATTCTTTCCCCAACCCCCCGTATCCAAATCCTAAACACACTTTGAAACAAGGCAGAGGCGAAAATACCCTCAGATTGCTGCCACCAAACCTATCACTTTACAATGACATTTGAACACCTGCTCTAAATCCATGCCGTCTAATAAAAATAAAATTGTGAGCCACATACATTATTTAAAATTTTCTAGTAGCTACATTTTTTAATGAAAAGAAACAAGTTAAATTAACTTTAATAATACATTTTATTGAATCCATCATATCTAAAATATTATTTCAACATGCAAATATAAAAAAATAGTCATGAGATATTTTACTTTCCTTTGTGTGTGTCTCTGTATGCATGTGCACTAAGGCTTTGAAATCCAATGTGCATTTTACCCTTATGCCATAATTTTTAGTGCTCAATAGCCACATGTGGCTAGTGGCTGCTTTATGGATCAGCACAGCTCCAGATACTTAATGGTAAGACAGAAAAATTGTCTTGCAAGCAGAGAGAGAGAGAGAAAGAGAGAGAGAGAAAGAGAGAGAGAGAAAGAGAGAGAGAGAGAGAGCGCGCGCGCGCGCGCGCGCGTGTGAGCGAGCGCACTAGGAGACAGAGAGATTAAGGAGGAAAACACAGGCAGGATTAAGGAAAAGGGTGATGATATTAAAAAGCAGGCATGGTGAGAGCTTTAAAAATAGAAGAGAAGAGGGACATAGAGAAAGTGAAAAGGTCAGCCAGCTCCAGTCCAGTGCCCCAGGAGAAAAAACATCCTCTACAGGCAAATGCAGTTGACTGGCAATGTAGATTTTCTGAAGAGAAGCTTTAGTGTTTTATAAGGAGCCTCAGCAGTATAGACAGGTGATTACTATGAAAAGTAACTGGCCAGCTGTCTGAACCAGAGTTCACACCCTCGGCACTCAAGAGACAGCAATGGACCAGGCTAGTGAGAACAGGATTCTTGATCAAGATTGGGATTTTAATCTATTGCAAGGAAATGGGTCTGAGGAAAAGTGGCAGTGAGGCAGGCAAGAAAGTATCTTGAGCTAAGATTCAAGCAGTGTTTAAGACTCAGAGATCATAAGTAAGACTATGACAGTAGGTATCTGGAATCCAGATATGGGGGTACAACGTCAGAGGCCAGACAAGGAGACTTGGGTGCAAAAATGAACACCTAGAGTCAGAGACCAGCCCTAAGAAATGCATCCCTGAGCCAGAGAGCTCTGAAAAAGAAACACTCCTCATCCTCCACAGGAGGGCAACATGGCAGCCATTTGGTAGGCATCACATCCCCCCTTCACGCCCACGGACATGAACCAGCATTAAAGAACAAGCTGAGAAAAGCCAAGTCATCAGCTGGGAGAAGAGGGTAATGTCAAATACATCTGCCAGGCTTAAAAAGACCCAGAAACAAGAAGCATTAACAGCATTACACAACCGTAAAGTGATTTTGAAACTTTGCCAGAAAACTTATCTCTGAACAGCTCTAGCCCATCCATCCATTCCATCATTCATTCAGCAATCTTTTATTGAGTGGTCTTCCCTGAACCATTTTACAATGCCAATTAAATAGGTCGATTGTACTGAGGCTCGCCAAATCCTATGCTAGCAGTGCTGGCGTAGGTAGCTCAGGCTTAAGCAAATATGGTGAGACTGCTAACACTGAAGGGGCCTCTTTGAAGAGGATGCACGGGCTTAGAAGGAGGCATTGATCCTGAAATATCTAGAAGTCCATTTGCCCACCATGTGTTATAATTTTCCAGATTGGCTAGGACCCTAGAGAATGGGCAACAGGCTAGTATAAAATATCTCGAAAGAGACTTCACAGGAAAATTGTTCTCTCAGGAAGGCAGTATGCAGGGCTTTTAGATCTCATTATATTGCAAATACAGTTTGTTGTATTGCTTACATTCAGACTGATGTTAAATACAAATATTTGGAGTCAGGAAAATCATGGCTTGATAGTCTGCTGAAAAAAAAAAAAGATTTCTGATAAGAAATTGGCATACAGGAGAGGAGAAAATATATTTGCATAAAACCTGGAATTGCTGAGGGATAGTAATCACTTTCCACACCTGATTTATAAAAAGCAATGTAAGTTAGAAGAAAAGGTTGACAAAAAAAATGACACATAAAGTTAGTCATGCAGGGGGGAAATAAGTGATACTTTTACTGGTACCCACAAATCAAAATTCACAAATAAAGACTGTAAAGATTATTTGGCAAGTAAAAAAATGACTGGCACCTTTCAATAATTAACTTTATAGCAAAATAAACTTGTCATGAATATGTATGCTTTACAGAGTTATTTTATGAAAGCAAGCAAGTTTATCTAAAGCAAGTTCTAGGATAATATATATTTCATTCACATTAAAGAAAGCCCCAAAAAGCAAGTATTCAAAAAATGAGCCTCAATTATCAAGAAAAGACTTTATTTAGTTAGCATGCTTGGCTTATTGAGGCAGAGAAATACATAATTTTTCTTAAGTTTTCCAGCTAAAAAGTAAAAAATTTCAAATTTCAAAAAATTAATGTCTGCTTATCTAAATCAGATGTCTGCTATGATACTGTAAAGAACTATGAATTAACAACTAAAAAATAGATAACCCTAACTTCCAAATCTTCATATTTTGTCAATTCTTACAATGTTATCTAGACATACTATTTACTATTTGTCAATCTAGAGTTGCAAAACATTTTGATAATTCTTGAGCAAAGAAACCACCTACATGTTTCTTTGAGGTACCAAAGATATATCACAACATCTAATTTTGTGAAATCATCCTTTATTTCTAAACAATGGGGCAAAAAAGGGGAAATATTTGTCCTATTTTCTTTATAAATCCGTTAAGCCCATTTTATCCCTCAGAGCATCCAATCACTTTTCTATGACAATGTGCATGCACTTGCCAAAAGTAATATGTTTTTTCTTTTCAACCTTGATTTAAACGAAAAGGACCAGCAAAGCTCCTGTTACGCTATTTTCCAACTACCCATTTATTTGCAATGGTGGCAGTGGCAAAACCTTATTTTACTGTTCAATAATAATAATACAGCAATTGCTAGTGTTTACTGAACTATGTTTCAAGCCAATCTCATATAACATCTACATTATAACACTTCCATTTATGAAAGAGTCATAGCTCTACTCAAATCTGCCAGATAAACTGGAGAGTAACTAAAGGTTTTAGGGAAATAATTCCACTCCAAAGTAAACCTTTCACTCTCTTTACTTTCTTTCTCTGGAATAAGCTGATGGTCCTGGGATTTTTTAAGAATGTTATCGCACATCAAACTTTACTTCATACTCTGCTCCAAAATGTCCTAAGATCAAATCCTTCACACGCACCACCCCCTTACTTTGAAAGGCTACTAATGTCACTTTTAGGGGCCTCTTTTTGTGATTATATTTTTTTAGTGGTTTTAGTCATTTACATTAGGAATTATATTCTTTTAATTTGTGCCTTCCCCAATATTATGTTCTTTGAAGTAATAGTAAAGACACCTGAAAAATAAATAGCAAAAATACAAAAATTAATCTAAATCACATTTTTAAATAGTTTTTTAAAATACAGGCTTTCTTTAAAAGGTCAGATAATTAACAAAACAGGATGTATTTCCCTTTTAGACTTAATGTTAAAAAATATTTTTCCACTTTTTATCACAGCTCACAGATGTGTTTTAGGAATTTCACCCCAATGAATGAATATTCCTCTTACTGTTTTGAAACATTTCTATCATACCTTAAATAATTTACTCACTTAAAAAAATTTTTTTACTCCTCTAAGAAGACAATTTTAACAAAATGAATTTTGAAAGAACAATAAAAGTTTAACATTCATAAACACTACAAGCTTTTTGTTACAACACTAAAAAATGCAACATATTTGTTCCTCGCTCTTAATCTTAAAATACTAACTTTCTGATTCTAGCAAAGTATAATTTTAGTAACTCATCAAGACAGAATGCATAAAATTGGCATGTTTTTGATATGCACACAAATTGAGAAAGCATCTTTCCCAACTGTGCTGCAGAAAATGAAATGCATCTGGTGTGACAATATGGCCTGACACGTGAATTAGAATCAGTGGAAAGAAAGGGGCTTTTTATTTTTTTTAAGCATAATAACCTAAATAATGCATGTTATTTAATGTGCAAGGCATTTTCAAATGTGTAATAGTATGTTTCAAAGGTAAATTTGGCTGAAGAAAACATAATAGCAAGAGGGTTAGCAGAGGCATGGGAGGGAGTTTAATAATTATACATCAGTGACTTCCAAATCTTTTTCCTCAGCAACTCAAACTGATTTTTGGCTTTCATTTAACGTCACCCAATGTCAGAGTATGTGCACATATGTTGTTGGGGCCTCATGCTGGGCTAGGGGTAAGAGGGGTGGGGAATGTGTTGCAGAATATGACTAATGCCGGGATCAAGCAAAGAACAAGAAAAATTGAACCATTTGCCTTGTTTTTGCAAGGAATTTTCTTTTCTTCCTTGAAAGAAAGTTCTTTTTAATCAGGCAAACTGAAGACAGATTTAATGCTTTTACTGTCTGTTCTTTGATGTGTTCCCATCTGTTCTTGTGAACTGTGAATAAAACTGAAATCTGCATGTGCAACACACTTCCTCCCCAAGCCCAAGCATCTTCAGAAACAAGATGCTGGGAAAACAAGGAAAGCTCTCTGAGATACATAGGAAGCTTAGAAGGGCACAGGAGAGCTGAGCCTACTCCTCAACATCTTAGTGAGTTCTCTTCCAGTTCCAGAGTCCAACCTCATTTCTTCCCCTTCCCCATTCAGAGAGGTGAGTGCGTTCATTTGAGTTGGGCAGGGAAGTCTTCAGAAGACTGAGGAACCCTCTCCTGTCCATTGGTGAGAGGGTGCTGCTGACAGCTGGACTTGTGACTCATAACAGAGAAAACTGTCCCCTCCCCAGGGAAGAAGCCTCCATGAGCAGGAGATGTTAAGAATCACCAATGGTGCTCTTCCTGAGACTGTGTCAGATCCCCGACAAGCCCCTCAGGACCTAATGTTCTGCCTACACCCTACCTTTCACCTATTCTTTGAATGATATTTTCACTTTTTTATTCCTCCTATGTCTTCATTGAAATGCTAACTCTTTATGAAAAGCTTCTTTAGAACTACAGATGGTATGTCATTTGTAAATATGATATAATTGATATGCAACAATGCATCACAGAGAACAAAGAAAAAATTAATGTAACTAATCCATCATAGAACTGATTCTAGGGATCGAAGAAAAAACTCCAGAATGTATGTGAACTTGCAAGTATTAATCAATAGGACTGAAGTCATCTCAGAAACATAACAAGTGCTAAAAGTTGTCAAAGGTAACTGCAGTAATGGAAAAGAATCTGGAGAATGATTTGAGTATAAAATCTCTCTCTGTCCTTTATTAGCCATGTGACCATGGAAAAGTTATTTAATTTGTTTGAGGACTGATTTCATAATCCATAAAGATGGCAACGAGAACTTCTATCATGTAGGACTGCTATGAGGATTAAATCAGGTAAGGCAATAAAGTACCCAGCATAAATAACAATAATGTTATTTAGTATCTTCTCCAAAATAGGTTTAGGTCTTTTGAATATGAAATTTGTATTTACAGAGCAGCATTTTTTAAAAATGGATGATGTCTGAAAACTTTTTGGTAAAAATGAACCTAAAGATCAATTCAGAATTCTCTGCTTTTGCTTCAGTAAACTGCAAATTTAGTAAGTTAACATTTTCAGTAATATTATACCTATATTCCAAAATAATTCAATTATTTGTTGTTGTTTTTTTCTTTTTTATAAAATTTATTAGTATAACATTGGTTAGTAAAATTTTATGGCTTTCAAGTATACAATTCTATAACACATCATCTGTATGTTGCATTGCATGTTCACCACCCAAAGTCAAATCTCCTTCCGTCACGACATATTTAATCCCCTTTACCCTCATCTACCTCCCCCGTTCCCATTCCCTCTGGTAACCACTAAGCTGTTGTCTGTGTCTATGAGTTTGTGTTTCATTTGTCTTGTTCATTTGTTCTTCCTGATCTCAAAAGTTCAAAAAACAAATGTAAACAATATCCCAACTCTAAAATTCTTGTACATTAGGATATGTACACACTCAAAAATAAATACTTTTTAAATACATGGTATTCCTCTATACTGAATTTAAAATATTCTTTTAAAATGATTTTGTACCTTAGTTTTGGAACCAGAAACATCTTTCAAGATGAAAGGAAAGGTAGGTTTATTTAGGCTTTTTGTCAATAGTATCTCTACCTACTCTTCTGAGAATAACTAAAAACTTTTTCTTGAACATCAGTAACATCAGGTCACTGCAAGTAATTGCGTTTATTAAACAACAAAACATTTGTATTCTGGTTTATTTTCTGAAACTATTCTATTAAATTAACTAATAAACAATATTTTCAACTGAAAGCATATCTCTCCCCATATCACACCCTTTGAAACATGACATTATGCTTTTTGTCACTCAACTTTTAATCTAATTTGAGTTTTAATGTATATATAATTAATCTAAAATAATTCAAAGTAATGAGAGTTTAAATAAACTAAGAGTTCCTAAACTAAAAAGAGTTCCTTATGTCCCTGACAGAATGGAACTTTCAAAATATTTGCTAGCATTAACACCATTTGATAAGCATTAACAAAAGGAGAGTCTCGCCTCTACAAAACCCAGGGAGTGAAAGCAGCCATTCAGTGGACAGCTTTATGGATCCTACAGGTACATTTTTATTTGACTCCTGCCTGAACAAACTCGCCTGACCAAAGGATCAACATGATGTATAAAGCAGCATAGTTGAAACAACCGCTTCAGATGACTATTAAATCTTAGAAAAAGCCATAGGAGCACATCTGACTAACTCAGATGAGACACTCAGGCTGCCCACTCGTTGGGCAGCAATCCACCTGCAGCAGGAAGTTTTAAGACAGCAGTGAGGGAAAATAAGCAGACTTCTGCTTTAAGGGTTTCCCCAAGACATGATTTCAGGTTTACCTTTAAGTCATCTCCCCGCATTTCTATTCCTGTAAACCATTTGTTTCAAATGCTGGTCCCTCTACACCATCTGTTATGCATGGCTGAACTCTTTTTTTAAGTTGTTGGTTTTCTTTTTCTTTTGACAAGGTGTGATATAGCTGGAGAGTCTTAGGAGACCTCCAAAAAGTACCCACTTTATGTCTAACTTTATTCCTCTCCTATTTGGCTACCATTATCACTTCCACTTTCATTGGCAACTCATAAAGCTTCCCAAACGGCTTCTGCCAGTAGGTGTTATTTCTGTCAAAAGTAAAGTCAGAGTGCAAGACAGTATGCTGTCTTTACTCAGCAGGAGAGGGATGTTTTCTTCCCACTGTTTGATATACTTAATAGCACTTGCGTACTCCTGCAACTCCGGGATCGTAGTCACCCAAAGCTGGAGGCGTGGTCCCACGCATCTAGTCTCCGGCCGCGCGCACCAGTCACTCACCGGACTGCTGCCCCGCTCCTCGCCCTTCTCAGCGGTCCGTAGCTCCGCAGGACTCCGAGCTGGCTCTGCGGGAGGCGGCGGCGGCTCCAGCAGCTGCTCCAGGCAGGCAGTGCCGGGCAGGGAAGAACTCTTCTGATGGCACAAGTGCGCCGCAGGGCCCCGACGCCGTGCACCCTCATCTTTGGCGCGGTCCCCCCTCGGGGGTGGCTGGGGCGAGGAAGACAGGGAGGATGAGGCAGAGGACGAAGAGGGAGCTGAGTCTGGGGAGCGTCCGCCAGGAGGCGTCACTCCGCCTGCTCCCGGGGCCGCTGCCGGCCCCTTTCCAGCGGGGAGCAGATGCTCGCGGATCCGGCGGCGCAGCGTTGACCCCTGCTCGGCTCTGCCGGGGCCCCCGGGCTCGAGAGGCTCTGGCGAGGAGCAGCACAGGTTAGGCTGGGAGGAGGAGAAGACGCGGTCCAGCACTTGCTTGCGTTTCTTGAAGCCGCTCCACCTGCTGCCCGCGCCACCTACGCCCGCCAGTGCATCCCGCCTGCCCCCAGGGGGTGGCGGGGACGGCGACGGGGTGTCCGCAGTGCGGCGCTCCGGGCCCCCCACGCGCCCGCCACCGCCCTTACTCTTGCCCACCCCCAACTGCAAGTTCTTCCAGAGCCGGGCCTGAAAAGAGGAGGACGGTGCCGCAGGCTCGGGCGAGCCCGCCGAGGCAGCCCGGGGCTCCATCCTCCACCCCCTGCTCCTCCTTTTCCCTCCTCCTCCTTCTCCACCGCCCTCTCTGGCTGCGCCTCCTCCCGGAGCCCCACGGCGGCGGCGGCGGCGGCGGGCGCAGCAGCAGAAGCCGGGAGTCCCCAGCGGCTTCAGGCCAGGGCGGGGGAGAGACGGCGCCGCCGCCGCCGCGGCTCTCGGGCCGCGGGACTCCGGCGCCGCCTCTTCCTCCTTCACCTGCCGGGGTGGGTTGGCGCTGTCACCGAATCCCGGCCGCCGCGCCTGCAAAGTTTCTAGCTCCGCACGCCGCGGCTGCGGTCTTCTGTAGTCCCCCAGGCCGCGCCCTGCCTCCCTCTCCTCGCTGGTTCCGGGCTCGGAAGCCACGCGCACCAGGGCGTGCGCGTCCAGCTGCGCGGGAGACCGCACCCGCGCCCTACAGGCAGCACCTGTCAGCGGCCAGGGGGACTGCCTCCAAACTGGGCGCGCGCGCGCCACTCACACAACAGAGAGGATCGGGCTGAAGACACCCGGGACCAGTAGCCCCGTGGGAGCGCCCCGGGACCAGCCTCCAGCTCCCGGGTGGGAGGGCGGGCAAGCGAGAGCCGGGTGGAGCTGGGTAGGAACCGGAGCCAGTCCGTTCCCTAGGATCCGGCCAGTTTCCCACACAGCTCGCTCTTGGCTGGCGCTGGACGTGTCCGCCAGCGACCGTCTAGGTCCAATGAAGTGAACTAAGAGTGTAGATTATGCGCCTACGCTGGGTTCTGTAGGGCCCAGTGTCCGCACCGAAATGAATCCGATTGAGTTCTGGCGCTGAACACCGCCGCCCCCGCTCCCTTGAGCGCCCAGGGTCCAAGACGAGAGTTTGATTTCTTCTGTCTTGACTTCATCCCGGTACACGCCTCCTCGCTCTTCATTTGTATGTGTACTGGTAGTTTCTCTACGATCAGGGTCTAGAGGTTTCCGGAGTCTGGCAATAAGGCCAGCCCTAAAGTTTCAGGGAGTTTTAAGAACGTCGAAGATGTGGAGGATGCGCATTGCACCGACCCCGCTCCAAACTCAGAGAATCTTTCTTTTCACTCAAGTGCATTTTCCTTTGGTTACTTGATTTGCATCATTGCAAGGCAAATAGAAGAGCTTTTTAGTTCATTCAGACTTCTTTCGAAATCTACAGATCCAAGGTCTTCTGATTCTAATAGAGCTTCTTGGAAAGCAGTGTCCCTTCGCTCCTTCACTGCCTTCTGCACCCCTAAAAATGGAAAACATGCAAGGGTTCCCTGAGCTTTGGCACCACGCTGATTCCAGTCTTGTCTAGTCAGCAGTATGCCCCCTAATTGTTAATAATCTCTCTAATTTGTCTAACCTTTATAACAAATACTTAAATATTTATTGAGCACCTACTATGTACCAAGCACTGTGATAGGTTCTGGGATGCAGCTGTGAACAAGGGAGATAGAGGAGAGACAGACAATAAATACAATTTCTGACATTGAAAAGTCCATTGAGACAATAAAACAAGTTACCATAATAGAGTGGCTACGGAGGTAGGGTTGCCAGATAAATTGCAGGATACCAAATTAAATTTGCATTTCAAATAAACAATGAATATTTTTTTAGTATATGTACATCAAATATTGCATGAGACATACTAAAATACTCTGCTGTCTATCTGAAATTCAAATTTAACTGGGTATTTTCTATTTTTATTTGCTAACTCTGGCAACCCAAAAGGAAAGGTTTGGGGTGTTTGGTATTTTTTGTTGTTGTTTTGGGTTTTTGGTTTTTTGTTTGTTTTTACATGATGTGTACAGGGAGAGTCTCTCTGAGGACTTAGCTCAGTGCCTGAAGCTTTTCCATAGGAGACAAGCTGAAAGTACCATGACCACACACAAAAAATACCTCAATATAGAGCTACTCTGATAGTTACCACCCCCCCCCCAAAAAAAAACTACAATACCAAGAAGTGTTCTTTTAACATAGGAAACATATTTTATTACTAGTTTTTCTAGGACATGGTAAATAGAAGTACAGAGAAGATAAGTAAAGAAATATAGGATTACTGTAGAGAATTAAGAAATGATCATTACTTTTTCTAGAACTCTTCATAAATGTCAGGATTGTCATATTTATATGGTATGGACCCATGGGGATAACTCTACACAATTCAACCTTTATTTGTGTCTCAAAATGATGCACTTCATTGGCTTTTGTACTTTAATATTTTCAGTTTTCTCTTTACCTAATTTTGTCTTGAACACACTAACTCTGAAATTTTAGGTTCTGATATCTATGATCCCAAATAACACCTATCCATCAATATGAATTCATTTGCACAAATTGAAAGAGCATCTGTAACTTTTCCTAAATATCTAAAGTAGATTATAAAATGAGGGTGTCCTACAAGTTGTGCATTATATAAAGTTGTACTAGATATGGTCTTTGCCATCAAATGTCTTATATTTAAGAGAAGATACTTATAAAAAACTCTACAATGCAAGAGGAAAGTGAATGGTACAAATTGATCACTGAGGGAATACAGAATCACTTCTGGCCTGACAATAAAGGACTTCTTGTGGGAGGCATCATCTGAGCTAAGGTCTATTGCAGGTGACAGAGTATACACCAAGAGGGTAGATTACCACCTGCAAAGGAAAGCAAAATTCATAGCACTTAGCAAGGCTTTGATAAATGTTAGCTATTCTTTTTATTACAATTTACTATCCATCTTAAAAATTGACAGAACAACTATAGTTTGAATTATTATGAAATGAATATGTGCATCTCATACTGAAACATAGTAAGTTGGGAAAGTGCTGGATAATGTAATATCTTAGCAGAAACCCAAAGGAAGTGGAGGAAACCAAGTAGTGAATTTAAAGTAAACTTTTTCCAAGAGGAGGGAACATTAAATGCAAAGAGGCCAAAGCAGAAACTTGCTCAGCTTGAGGAAAGGCAAGAAATACAAAGTAACTAGAACAGAGAGAAAGGGAATGGGAAGAGAAGATATTGCAGAGATGGCTAAGGGCCAGATCCCTTAGGACTCTGTAGCCAACAAAGGACTGGACTTGGGTGGGATGGGAAGCCTCTAGGGGGCTTTCAGTTCATAATCCAACTTGTATTTTTAAAGATTCAACACAGAAGCCTCTATGTTGACAATAAAGTAGAAAAAGGGAATGGGTGAGAACAGTTTAGATAGGAGAATATTGCCACAATTTGTGAAGAACAATGGTGGCTTTGACTGAGGTGGTAGGTGAGAAGGGATGAAAGTGGTTAAATTCTAGATACATGATATTTTGAAGACGGAACTGACAGGACTAGCCTTAGTTATGATGTGGGATACTCAGGCATTACGCTAAATGGTTTGCATCATTTAACATGTAATTCTTATTACAACCTCATTGTTTAGATGAAGGAACCAAGTCTGAGGCATATTAAGTGATCTTGCAAGGTCACTCCTTGTGTAATTAGTAGCTCCCAGGTCTACAGGACTCCAAGTGACACAGCTACTTTAATTTTAAAATGTATACATAAATAAACAGAAGAAAATAATTGAAAGAGGTGTCAGAAGATGTACTGATCCGTGACCTTGGCTCAGATGAGCAACAAGACTGTCTTGGACAGAACCATGACTTACATTGCATGAGATCAAGGACGTAACTGCACGCACAAAACAACGTTTCTGGGACTGAGTTAAAGTGCCAGCTAAATGGCACTTAAGGAGCCCTCTTGCCAGTGGAGCCCTGGCTGCTGTCCCAGCTCCCAGCACTGGGCCAGATGCCTTCAAGCCTTCAGCTCCTCTCTCAGTCTCTGAAATGGGGATGATAACATCTATTGGCCTGACCCACCTCACTGGGACCCAATTAAAAGTCAGACATGGGCAGCATTTTTTATGGTTAAGCCCATCAAAAGGAGAGACACTGTCATCACTCTGTAACCAAAAACAAGAAAATCTACCAGACGGAGTTGTTCCAGCTCACGTAGGAAGCCCCTGCCTGTGTGGAGAGAAGCATTTTGGACCTTGCAAAACTAGGAGCCCAGTCATCCTTTCCACATGTTGAGATGGCTCCTGATGTACCATCAACGCCAAGATTAAATTCCTGTTCAGGGATAAACTAGTTTTTGTCTTTTTCTTCCTTGAAATTTTTTTCAACGGTTCTCAAATGCAGTTTAATGTCTAAGTAACTTCAGAGGAGCTATTTCTGTTCTATTTAATTTAAGCCACTTCCTATTTTCTCCTTAACCAGAGTGGTAAAAATGTTCTAGTGTTCCAGACCAAGAAGTGCTCTGGAATTTCTATGCGGCTTGCATTAGAGAAAGGGGAGGGAGGGGCTTGAAGATGTATTCACATTAAAAAATTTTTAAATCAATTGTCCATGTAAAAGAAGAGGAGGCATTGATTAATGATTTGGTGAGAGGAGAAGCTTCTCCCTGCCCAGCCCTCATGCCACTTCTGATCTGCACAAGGTCAGAAAACATGGGTGTTTGCCTGTGTTGTTGCACCTAAGTGCTCTGTAACCACAGGCAGCCCTTGGAGCCTCAGTTTTTCATTAGCAACATGAAGAAACTATTTAGCTTCATGGTGCTCTCTCAGGTCTTTTTTAACTTAAAAATTATGTAAGTTTCTGAAACAGTTCTCCAATGTGGGAACTAATTCATCTACTCATTCCTGGTCTGATTTCCCACTTTCAATGGCAGATACAAAGGCAGGTACTACTAGATGGGCATGTAAATGAGTCCCCTTGAATATATACCATATTGCAGAAGCTGTACCAGCCCTAACTCTGTTTTCAGGTCTCAGCACTTATGTGCAGGTATGTGATCTCTCTATCTGAACCACAAACCCCCACTCCAAGTGCCTGGAACAGTGCTCAACCCATGAGTTCTGCAGTCCGTGGGTAGGTATTTCTAGCTTCCTCATGCCCTGAGAGGGGGTCTGGTGTAATAACTCAGAGGCAGAGATTCAATATTTTTCCCAATTCCAGTGCCCTTAGTGCTAGTTGGTTTGATAACACGTCCTTTCTTAGCTTCCTTTCCTTCCTGTTTCACATGCCCCCTTCTCCTAAGGCTGGTCCCTGCACCTCACAAATAAACTCCTTGCTTTGAATCCTATCACTAAGTAAGCTTCTGAGGGAACCCAAGCTAAAACACATTATAATGGAAATTTCAATTTCTAGTTAATGAAGTTCCCATATTGACTATTCTATGAGAATAAAAGTACTATTCTGCAGCAAGATTCTTTTGGGTCTCACAATTCTTTTGTGGGAGACTATAAAGACAAAATTTATCCCAGGACCTATTATCTATCCCCTGAAAGTGAGACTCCGTGGCAACCAGCCTATTCATCTATGACTTACCTCCTTGATATAGTCCACTGACTCCCCCAGAACAGACAATAGGTGGTCTCTTCAGCATTCAGTATACCCTAAAAAATTAGTCCCAACTAATCATAGTCATTCTATCCCATTCGTCAGACCTATAATCAATTCTGGAACTACAAGGATACATTACTTGGAACTGGATTGAACTGCAATTAACACATAAACCTTGAACATGTTCAAGAATTCTAAAGGTAATCACCCAGACCTAGTAGGACATTTTTTTTTTCTATCTTGTTGCTCCATCACACATGCCTACCATTCCCAAAGTCACCACATGCTCCAAGATCATCAGTGGAGCTTAAGCCGTTACAGCCACCTTCTAGCCAGCCAGGAAACAGGAGGAAAGAGAGCGCGGTATGCTCCCTTCTTTTAAAGTTACTTCCCAACTCTTTTTGTATCCCAGGGATCAGAACCCAGGCACATAGCCATGCCTAGCCATAAGCTCTTTATTCTGGGCAGTCATGTATCCAGCTAAAAATCTGGGTCTTGTTGTTGAGGAAGAAGGGGAAAGTGGATATTGGGAGACAACAAGCAGACTCTGACACGGTAGTCATGTGAAGGATTTCTTCACTCACACAGAAGCAACACAAAAGAAATGATCTCTTTCCTTAATCTGCATGTTTTGGTGTTTGGTACAATGCCTGGAACTGCTACAGCCATCTCTTTATAAGCCTGAGGATGAAGTAAACACCAGGGTTGGCAGAAGAGAGAGATGGAAACAATCTCAGTTCTTGATGTCATTGTGCTACAGAACCAACCAGAGGCCTTCCTTAACTCTTTCCCCACTATCATGTAGTTATCTATCTGTTAACCATTAATTAGAAAATTAACTTAGCTAGGTTTTTAGTCAGTTTTAGCTGGCTTTTATATTGTTGTTGTTTTTAGTGCTGTCATAACAAATTATCATACATTTAACTGCTTACAACAACATGCATTTATTATTTCATATCATCTGGGGGTCAGAAGTCTGGGCATAGCCTGGCCTAACTGGTTCCTTTATTTCAGGTCTCACGAGACAGAAATCAAAACATTGGCAAGGCTGAGATCCTTTCTGGAGGCTCTGGGGCAGAATCTGCTTCTAAGCTCGTTCAGATTGTTAGCCAAATTAAGTTCTGTGCCCTTGTGGAACTGAAATTCCTGCTTCCTTGCTGGTCGTCTACAGGAATGGGAGGTGGGGAGTCACACTTAGCTTCTAGAGCCTGCCTGCATTCCTTGGCTCATGGCCCTCTTCCACATCCTCAAAGGCAACAATGGCAGATCAAGTCCTCACACTTCAAATCTCTCAGACCTCCCCCTCTGCCTCAGCTCTCTTACTGACTCTTCTGTCTTCTACTTTTAATAACTCATATGATCACATGGGGTCTATCTGGATAATTCAAGGTACTGTCCCTATATTAAGGTTAATTAATCAGAAAACATAATTATATTGACAAAGTCCCTCCACACTTGTACCTATACTAGCATTAGATTGAATAATCAGGGAACAGAAATCTTGGGAGGGACATCTTTAGAATTCTGCTTACCACAAGTTTCCTAGAGCTCAGAGCATCTTGCTTGACACGTTCTCATTATGGATCAGAGAAGAAAGGACACATCTCCCCAGACTGTCTCATTCACAGTGTTAGACATAGAGGAACTGGCTCGCTGTTACAAAGTAACAGAATTAAGACAAAGTAATAGTAATTAATGAATACTAAGAGCACAGAGAGACTGGCCAAACAGGGCAGGCCTTTCCTCTTTGCTGTTATTTAGAATCTGGCCATTTTGCTAATTAGAATCATACTGCTCCCCCATTTTTTCCTAACATGATGCTTTCCAGGTTGCAATCAGTTTTTTGGTTTATTTCAAATCCAATCCCCTAGTTTGCACATTTTTCTCTGAAGGAGATAGAATGGTTATTTAAGAAATATACATTATTGATTTCGAACCAATGCCTGAAAATTTAGCTGCTTTTCTGGCAAGCCCTGTTTAAAAATGTCTGCCTAGAAAATACACGAACAACAATTAGTTAGAAATAACTCTTGCAGAGTTTTATTCTAAGATGAACTTCTTTGGGAATCCCATAGGGGAAATAGAAAAATGAAAGGAAAGATGATGTAGCTAAATGTATATAAACATAAAGTACAATGTCTTTTATGAAGAAAACTACCTTCAGTGAAACAATATTGGCTAGAATAGGTTTCTCAGACCCCAATTCATAGCCTATTAGTCTACCTCCCAGATTCTTAATCTGGACTTCTGCCATCATCCATATTTAAACCTCTAAATTTTGGCCATGTAATTATGTATATAGTACAGGTATTGTTTTCTCCCTTTGAGAGAACACCTAAGAAACCAAGATATGAGGGGATATGGCCCAGGTCTCATAAAAAGACAGTGGTGGGACAAGTGAGGTAATTACAGATATCTTTTAGGAGAACTTAGGTTTGAGCCATCCATTCTCTCCACCACACCCAGTCTTTGTAGATTTATTTTGCATTCAATTCTACAATTCAGTAGACTGGATCTAACCACAATTTAACCACTCCAAGATCGAGAATAGTTTATCTCTGTCAGGATACAACAGATAAATACAAAGACATCAGGTCTGGCATTGCACAGCCTTGGCTCAGGCTGGACAGCAGTGCCTCGGAACTCTGGGTTAAGAAACCTAAGTTAAGGCAGAAAACTTGCTGCCATAAATAAAAAAATGGCATTCACCATTTATGGGTGGCTATCATCTTTAAATAGGACCCCTGAACATTAATGAGATTGGATATATGGTAAGAGAAATAGGGACCTGGAGGGACAGTTTCACATTGCAAATAGCAAGCATGCTGGTATCAAAAATGAATTCTGCTAACTTTTGTGCTGATGTGTAGAAAAATATAGCTCCTTTATGTTTTCTGCAACTAATTTGGTTTCCTTGAAAGTAATACCACTCATCCAGAGGTTAGTGGAGAAAAATAATAAAATATCCAACCCAATTTTATCATCAAGATTGAAACATTTAGACAGTCCTTTTAGAAAATGCCTGCAGTCTTCTTGGGACCACATGTTTGTCTCTCAGGTAGCCTCCTCCTCCCTTGTTATTATTCCTAAGTAGGTATCTGGATAAATGGAAATA
Source organism: Eidolon dupreanum (assembly GCA_028627145.1). Lineage (NCBI taxonomy): Eukaryota > Metazoa > Chordata > Mammalia > Chiroptera > Pteropodidae > Eidolon > Eidolon dupreanum. The sequence continues at coordinate 49,675,297 of CM053501.1, read as the reverse complement.
GAATATGACCTTTACATTTTCATGAAAGCAGGAAACAATTGGGCTCTGAAGGCAGTGTCATCTGCATCTTTTACTCTAAGGGAGATGTCCCTTGTGACCTGGTGTGCCTGCCTTCACAAGCAAATCTGTGCTCACATGATCTGGTCTCTCCAGCTCTAATCCGAGCCCAGAGACACTCCAAAATGATTCATCCTCTCCTTGGCTCCCACTTGTGGGGTCCTGGACATCTATGAGCCATGTCCCTTATCCAGCCTGAACCCAACTGTACATGCTAAGCATCTGCTACGAGGCCACATAGGCCCACTGCCTCTCAACTCAGTACTGCAACACCAGGAATGAGATATGCTCAGAAAAGCTGACTGTCCGGGCTTTTTTCTCCCAGCTATACACTGCCAACTAGTTTTTGTTAATGTAACTGCAACCTAAATTGGTTTGCAACAGCTGTGTCTTCGGAGTAGTTGGAGCTCTTGCTCTTTAATCTCAATCTCTCAATCTCTCTCTCTCTCTCTCTCTCTCTCTCTCTTCCCCTCCCCCCATTTCCTCAGCTTTCTTCCCATTCCCTTGGGCTGTCCTTTGATATGTAGACAGACTGTGTTTACCAGCCAGAGTTATAGCAGGAAATAGATGCCACATTCAAATAAGAAAACTTTGATATAAATTTAATTATTTTCAAAGAGATGGCAAAGTTTAGAGCTGTGGCTCTCAGAATGTGGGCCAGAAACTGAGATCCTTTTAAACCAAAGCCATTTTCCCAATAATTCTAAGATGTCATGTGCTTTTTCTACTCTCAGTCTCTCAAAAGTATACAGTGGAGTTTTCCAGAGGCTCCATAACATGTAATATTTACAACAAAGGACATCATAAACAAAGTAAAGGCAGAAAATAAAACAAAATGAAGGGAAATATTTGCAAAATATGTAAGAGGCAGAGATTAAAATGCAGAAATTATAAAGAACCCTTCAAATTGTTAAGAAAAAGACAAACAATAGAAAAATAGGCAACGGACATAAACAGGAAATTCACAGAAGAGAAATATCAACAGGAAAAAGGAAAAATAAAAATTTAAACCTTGCTAAGATGCAGTTTTTAAATTTTTTATTATAGACATGAGTAAAATATAAATTGTTTGAGTGTAAACTTTGGTATGGGTGTGAGAAATGGATATCACAGTCATTACCAATGGCAGGGTGAATTGTCAAGCCACATAAGAGGTCAATTTGGCAATATCTATTTAAATGAATATATGACTCTAGCATTCCACTGTAGGCATCTTCCTACTGCCACCCCCAAACTCTGCACATGGAGATACATACAAGAAGATGTATTGAAGCACTGTTAGAAATAGCAATAATGGTTAGTAATAGCCAAAAAAAAAAATGTGAATGCCTTTCAATACAGGAATGATTATATAAGCTCTGATTTATCCATGATGCTATGAAATTCTGTGCAGCAGACAAAAGGGTAGATCAATAGGTTCACATAAGAAAGATCATCAAAATATTGCTAAGTCAAAAAGAATAAGTTGTAAATTGATATTTATCTTATGATAGCATATTTACATTTATAAACAAATTCACAAATAGAAATCAATAATCCATTTAAAAAATAATAAACCACAACATGTTTAGATTCATCTCCGCAGTGGAATAATAGTTTGATATTAGGGAATTCATTAAAATAGTATGCCCTATTCATCGGTCAAATGAGACCCAATAATACTTAGAAGACATATAACAAAATTCAAAATCCTTTCCTAATTTAAAAATCTTAGTAAAAGAAAAAGAGAAAGATAATTCCTTAATGTGACATAATATATACATAAACCCCAAAGTCAGCAATATCCTTCATGGCAAAGCAATAAAAGGGGCAATCCTGCATCAGTCAAGAACAAGGCAAGAATTCCAAGTAAGGCACAGCTACTCAACAATCCTGCAAAAGTGAGCCAATGCATTTCAAGAAGAAAATGAAATAATATGCAAATATTGGAAAGAATGAGGCAAATTTTTCATTATTTATAAATTACATCTTTGTATACTTGAAAAACTGAAGGGAAAAAAAACAAAAATAATGTAAAAAAAAGTAAGTTGCAAAATTAATCTAAAAAATTAAGTTTTTCTTTTTATAAAAAGAAATTAGAAAATAAAGTAGAAAAAATAATATTGTTGAAAATAATAACCAAAAAATAAAAACCAAGTGAACAAAATAAAGTAACCCCAGGAGCTACATGAGGAAAGCTTTAAAACTCTATTGTGGGACATGAAAAGAAGACTTGAATAAATTTAAAACACCTGGGTCCCAAGGCGATTCACTATTGAATAGCAATCATTTCTACTTAAATGAATCCATAAGGTCAATATGATCCAAATCACAATACCAAGAATTTCATCTGGAAGATTAAACATGTTATAAGAGTCAGAAAAATAAATCTATAAAAGAAGAGTTTCGAGGGGAAAATGAGTCCCTTCAGAAATCAAAATTTATTATAAAGCTACCTTAATTTTAAAATTATAACACTGATTCAGGAACATACACAACCAATCAATGTGCAGAATAAATAGTAAAAATAAACCAAAGTACCTACAGTTACTTCATTTTTTATAAGGATGATACTGGAAAACAAATAATAAAAAATAAAACATTTAGTATAGATAAGCAGTGAATCCTATGAAGAAAAACAGAACAAAGATGGATTCCTACCTCATTTCTTTTGTCAAAGTAGATTTCATCTAGCTCAACTATTCATTGCTAAAGTAATTAATATCATAGCAAATCAAATTGAGTAGATTAACAGAATATCTGAGTGGATCAAACATTCTATAAATGCAGACTTTTGTCTGTTTTGTTCACTAATGTATGATGCCTTATACACAACAGTTGTACAATAAATATTTGATGAGTGGATGAATCATAGACCAAAATAATAATAAAAATAAAAACTACAGGAGAAAATATGAATAATGTTTTAAAAATCTCTGAATTAGGAAGTTCTTTCTCATTATAGTAGGAAATCCAGAAACCACTAGGGTTGGGGGAAGATTGATAAGCCTGATTCGATGAAGATTAAACTTCTCCACTTCACAAAAATGCTCATGTATGAAAAACATACATGAGAGGGAAAAGACAAACCTTTTTAACATTCAAAAAGAATTCACTAATCAATACAAATTTTAAAATACCAGCAACCCAATAAAAAAAATTGGCAAAAACTGGTGAATAGAGAATCAGCTATACACAGATAAATGAGTACAGATGGTCAACAACTTCATCAATAGTACAAATTTTTTTAAACACATTTTCTAACCTATAATATTGGAAAAGATAAATGAAATGAATTATACTCCGTGTCCACACATGTCACTTTTTTAAAAAGGAACTCTAGTGCACTATTAATGGAAATAAAAACTGAAACACATTTGTGAAAGTAATTTGGCAATATCTACCAAAATGCTGAAAATGCTTACCATTTGATTTGGTAATTGTTGATTTGAAACCTCTGGATTTCCCCAATGAAATTCGAGACTGGCCCCCTTCCACAGGCTTAATAAGCAAGGGAATCCACATAGAGGTTTGCAATGGGATATCCACAAGACAAGCAGATCTTCGCAGCTGCCCACTAGAGTCTTGTGAGTTTACAAAGAGGCCTTAACTAGGTTCAGTTACATATTGAGTTCAGCTGGTCTCAACAACGCCTTACTCAAGGCTACCTCTTTGAAGTAGCAGCTAGTTTAGGGATAATAGGCAGAGAACTACATTCCAAGGACAGAAGACTTTTTGGTCAACCAAAAGTCACATTCTCTGGATGACCCTCTCCAATAGGATGTTTTTAAAGAATTTGTCCCACAGATATACTGTCACAAATGTTCAGAGATGTGTATTCCTTACAACACATTTATAATACTAAAATCTGGGGACAACTAAATATCAGTAGGGATCTAAATAGCAATGCATAAAAACAAGGGAATATCACATAGCCATTAAACTGGCAAGATATGAAAAATAACTATAATATATATTTAAACTTAAAAGAAAATCGCAGGACAACACGAGAATGACTTGTCTTTAAAAATGTACAGGTGAGAATACATACACTGCATGTGTGTAATTGGGGCATCTGGAAGGAAACACACCTGGTAGTGGTAACTTCTGGTATGGGGCACAGAGGACTTCTCATATCACACCATTTTGAACTGTCAGATTTTTATAATCATTTGTTAGCTTTATAATAAAAACCTTTACAAACTGGTTCAAATTTTAAGAAAATGTGGGAAAGCCTTAATATTCCTAACAAGAAAGAATGAATTTAATATAGGACACAACCGATATTAATATCAACTATAAATTGATACAGGACATAATGGAGTGGCCATTAGGTGGCTTGTCATTAGAAGATCTGTGTTGGAATTCAGTTTTATCCCTTACTTACTCTCAATAATTTACCAAACCCATATTTACTGAGATACTAGTAGCTCTGTACTACTAGAATTCTAGCAACTAGTAAGACAGGACAGAGCTTTTGTTATGGAGTCAACAATCCCATTTGCTAGTTGCATCACTTAACCCAGGGGTCCCCAATCTCTTGGCCGTGGACCAGTACCGGTCTGTGTCCTGTCAGGAATTGGGCCGCACAGCAGGTGAGTGGCAGGCGAGAAAGTAAAATTTCATCTGTATTGGCAGCTGCTCCCCAGCACTGGCATCACCGCCTCAGCTCCACCTCAGATCATTAGGCATTAGGTTCTCACAGGAGCAATGGTCCCTGGGGATTGCTGTTTTGACTTATCTAGACTGCAGTTTCCCCCTCGTTAAAATAGGAGTGGCAATGCCCAACTCTCAGATTATTGTGAAAAATAATTATTAGATGAGTTAATGCATGTGAAAGTATCTAGCTAGTGCCTGGAACATAATAAGCACTTAGGAAACATTTGGTGAATGTGAAGTATGTACAGTCACAGATGACTTCACTAGCCTGAGTTTTTAGTGAAACTATAAAGGCATCAAAAGTAACTTTGTTTGGAAAATAAATGATAAACACTGTCTCACTCATCTCAGGATGCTATAACAAAATATCATAGACTGGGTGGGTTAAACAACAGACATTTATTTCTCATAGTTCGGAAGGCTGGAAAGTCCAAGATCAAGGTGTCAGCAGATTCTGTTACTGTCAAGAGCTCTCTTCTTGGCTTGCAGATGGCCACCTTCTGGCTACATCCTCACATGGGGGATAGAGAGGGTGGAGTGTGAGTGTGAGCAAGCTCTGATCTCTCTTCCTCTTTTTGTAAGGACACTAATCCCATCATGAAGGTCTCACCCCAAAGACCTCATATTAACCTAATTTCCTTGCAAAGGCCTATCCCCAAATACCATCACAGTGAAGGATGAGGTTTCAACATATGAATTTAGGGAAGGTATCTGTTTAAATACCAATACTTATATATTCATTACATAAGAAGACATTGCTTTCTCCTGAGAATCAGCCAAGATAGGTAAATTATTTTATTTGAGTGGATTTGTCAGTGATCCTGTGAACAAATGATAGTTTTGATATGTCAAATTGGCATATATCATCACAAAAAAAAGCTCTTGGGATGTGTTTGGATTTGCTAGTTACTGACAGGCTCACATCCTGGAATTCTCAGCCTGAATTTATAAATGAAAGATGACAGAATTGGTATTATATAATTTTGGTTCAAATATTGACTAAGCTGACTTTTGTTTTAAAGTATTTATTTTAAATCTATTTTAACAATCTTTGTTTATAATACTGTGCAAATGATTTTGAAGCAACTATTTTTAATGGTATGCTTGACTAAATTAAGTTTATAGTGAAAAGAGATGAAATCAGTTAGAGTTAAATGGGAAGTAAGGATAATATTTATGTTGAACCCACTGATAACAGTAAAAATAATTGCTTTTTTACCAATATAACTTTTATGTGTAATGACTGATAAGGCATTTTGGTTTGGAAATCACTTGGTCAACTTGAATTATAGGTGACTCTGCTTTTTTACTATAGTAGACATGGTAAAGGAGAATTGCATTTCTTTCAGCCAAAGCATATTTTTTTGTGGTTTTGGATTATTCTTGTGATTTATTTTCTCTGGTAGTAAAGTTAACATTACTTTACTACCAGAAGATTGAGTGACATGAGTACCTTTTAAGAAAATAATAGCAAACTTAAAAATGCAATAAAAGAACCCAATAAATCAACCCAGCATACACATTACAAGCACTTCCAAAGTACAGAGACTGTCCTAGGTGCAAAGTAGACACCAAGATGAGTCATGCCTGATCTTTGCCCTTGCTGAGCACATATTCTGGAAAAGGAGCTATGACATGTGCATAATTAAATAATAAAGAATGATTAATGTTCTTTAAGAGAAATAAAAGATGCTTGAGGGACCAATGGAGGAGAGAGAATTTTTGGTTGGCAGATGACATGGGTGATGTGGGTCAAGAAGTTTCTATAATCAACGTGACATTTGAGCTAAGTTTTAAAAAACTGGTAAGATTTTGTTTGACAAGTGGGGATGAGGAGCAGGATTGCGAAATGGAGGGAAAAGCACAAGTAAAAGCGCAGTGGTAGAAAAGTAAAATCATACACAAGAATCAGCAAATGGTCTAGTTTGCCCAGCTTATTTGCCAATATTGGATGTGCAGGAAGCTATATATTACATAGGATCAGGATATCACTATCCATTATTTATACAGTATATTGAACTTTATTCTAAGCAATGGAGAGTCACCAAAGAAAATTTTAGGCATACAAGTGACATGGTTAGAATTGTGCTTTAGAGAGATTGCATTTAATGGACAAGGGTAAAACTAAAAGGTGGGAGAACAGTTATGGATTGCAATAGCAAGAAGATAAATAATAAGGGCTTTACAGCCTTTATCTAAAGCTGTGGCAAAATGGAAGAGATTTTTTGAAACCCAAGGGCAAGTGGCACATAGGAGAAAAACTAATACAGATTGAGATTTTATTTTATTCTAAATACTGTATATGTGAACTTTTGTAATTCTCACAAAAATCTTAGGAGGTAATATTATCCTCCTTAACTGAGGCTAAGAGAGATTAAATAACTTGCTAACTATGTGTCTGATTTGAAAGTGCATATTTTTCTACTATACCTTTCTGCCTTCTTGAGTAAAATTGCTAGTGGATTAATGTGGGAGAACTGGACAGAGAAATAAGTAAAAGATGGCTCTGGCTTTGACTGTGAGTGACTGAAAAGATGAAGGTGCCACCAATAAAAATAAAATATCCTAGAGAAAGAACAAATTTGGGAGGAGTATAGTCTGAGACACTTTGAGTTTAAATCGATTCAAAAGTGTTGTCAATATTCATTGTACCTGATTTCTACCATTCCACTGTTTACTCACTCAGATCAGCCTTTCCTCCCTGCTATTCCACTAAAACTCCTCTTGTGGAGGTCACCAATGACCACTTCGTTGTTAAATCCAATGGCCAGTACCCTACTCTCATCTCAAAGTATCAGTGGCATTTGACCCAACTATCCTCTCTCTCCTCCCTGATAATGTTTTTGGGTTTTTGTTTTTGTTTTTTGCTATTTTGCTCTCTAGGACTTGTGTTCTCTTGCTTTTCCTCCCACGTCACAAATAAACGTCTTAGTCTCCTTTGCTGATTTTTCCTCTTCTCCCCAAACTTGTAATGTTGGAGTGTCCCAGGGTTCAGTCCTCAGTCCTTTTGTCTTTTCCATCCATGCTCATCCTCTTGGTGATCTCATCCAGAGTCTTGGCTTTAAATACCATCTATGTGCCACCAATGGTCAAATTTATATTTCCATCCCAATCTCACTCTTGAATCTCAGACTTCTATAATCTAACAGCTTTTCCAACATCTCCATTTGAACATCAAAAAGATCTCAAATTTAATGTGTCCAAATTTGATCTCCTGATCTTCCCCATCAAACCTGTTCTACCTGCAGCCTTCCCAATCTCATCCAATGGCAACTTCATCCTTCTAGTTACATCAGGAAATTCTAATGGCTCAGTCTTCAAAATATATCCATGATCTGCCCACCTCTCTTCAATTCTACTTCTACCGTTCTGGTTTAAACTACTACTGTCATGTGCTGCCCAGATTACTACAATAGCTTTATAGTTGGTCTCTCAGTGCTGCCCTTACCACCCTATAGCCTGTTCTCAGCACAGTAGCCAGAACAATCCTTTAACCATGTAAAATAAACTATGTTATTCCTCTCTTCAAAACTCTCCAATAGCTCTCCGTTTCACTAAAGATAAAAGCCAAAGTTCTTATAAATGCTGACAGGACCCTACACAATCTGATTTCTAATTTTCTCTCTAGCCTTCCCTCCTACCACTATTCCTTGAATAAACCTAATGTACTTGTGCATAAGATCTTTGGCATGCCTATCTCTCTGCCTAAAATGCATTTCTCCTGGATATTTGAAGGTGAAGGCCCTTATATTCTGTAAGACTTTTACAAGTATTTTCTTCTCAGCAAGGACAACCCTATAGAAAAAGTACAACCATCACTCCCATTGCCACTTCTGCTGTGTTTTTTAGTCCCTTTATCCTGTTCTATCTTTCCTCTTCTTTTTCATAGTGCTTCTCATATATGATTTAATTTTTGTATTTTTTATGTTTATGGTTCCTTGTCTGTCTCCTGCCACTAAAAGTAAGGTACATTCGGGTAACTTTGTTTTATTCACTGATGCATCTCAGGAGGCTAGAACATTCCTTAGTACTTAGTAGGCAGTCAATAAATATCCACTCAATAAATGAGATGTTTAGCAAATAAAAGTTTAATTCAAGAAATATTTAGTGAATATGTAGTATATTCAAGATTCTGAGTAGACCTGGAGCTCAGGAAAAATGTTAGATATATTTGAAAGTCATCAGAATAATGTTAATAGCTGAAATTGTGGAAATGTATGTACTACCAAGGGGAAATTCATGAAGGCAAAGGAAAGCAACTACAGATGATTTTTGAGTGTAGGAGGGAAAAAGAGACACCAGCAAGGATGAAAGCTCAGAATCGTGAGCGTGAGCAACCACTTCACAGAAAGATGTTTTTAGGAAGAAAGGGGGTGTTTAACTGTGTCAAGCACTGCAAAGAGTAAAGGAGAGAAAAAAACACAAACTGGTATCTGGATCTGGTAAGACTATATTTCAAAAATTACTACGACCTTAAAAAGAATGGTTATTAAAGCAATTATTCATAAGAAGTTATATGATGTCCAGTTATTAGATTATGGAATCAAGAAAAGATTTTAGTTGCTACACTAGTGAGAAAGCCAAACCTATATAAGAAACATTTTATGGTATGAGCAATGTTTATTAAATATTAAGCAATCCAAAAATTTAATATATTTATACTTCATTGCAACTCTTCATTTGTTGATTACTTGAGCATAGTAAAAGTAGATAACAAACAGCATTTGAACTTGAAAAACCTGACTTTGTGTCTGGATTTGGCCACTTTCTAGTTTATGACTTTGGCACTTCACTACAACTCTGAGTCTCAGTTTTCTCCTCTGTCAAATATACATTTAATAATATTTACCTTATCTACCTCACAGGGTTATTGCGGAGAATAAATGAGAAAACATAAGAGAATGAGTAAACTATAAATGTCTTCTTTCTAGGACTAATATTATTCACAGGCAGCTTGCTGTGTTAAGAGAACCTGGTTCTTCAGGTCAGCTATAGCTTGAGCAGGACATTAGGAATTTCAGATACCCACTGTCACATTTGTAAAATAAAAATGTCAATACCTACCTTGTTTATGTCATTTATTCTTTTAGGGATCTACTGAGTTGCTGTATAAAAGTGCTTTGCAAACTTTAAAGTACTATGTATTTGTAAGAAAATATCTACAGATTCTCTGTGTTTAAGACTCTGGGAACAGTGGTCTCAACCTTCAGTGTGCATAAGAATCATTTGAGGAGCTCAGTCAAATTGCATGCTCCAGAGTCACCTCCCCAGAAATTCCCAGTGATCTCAGAGGGGACTAGGAATCTACATTTGAAACAAGCCCCAAAGTGATTCTGTTGCACACAGTCTACATGTTACATGGCAGACAGTGGCAATACTGGAATCACTGAAGAGGTTTAAGAAAGATGGATAGAAAGGGGGGTAGAATAAAGGTGGACCCGTCTTCATTTCTGCCGAAAGAGGTATGGGAAAGGGTGGGCTTGCTCCGAGTCCCTGGGATTCCCTCTTGACCAGTACTGGAAAGGGGTAGTTTCTCTACACAGTCAAGAAAGCTCTAGAAGCTCATTTTATAACTGCAAGAGTTTGATTAGAAAATGGACAGTTAATACCACTGATCATTTTATAGTTTCAAAATCAGAGTAGATACTTGAACATTGATGAAAAAATTAATATAATGGGATACAGAATAGTTTTATGTCAAAATGTTAGCCTCTCCCAGTCCTTGATGCCAAAATTACTTTGAAAACGGGTGATCAGTATGGAAACAAGCACATAATTCTTCCCTACTGGGCACAAAGGTCATCTCTCTCCCAGGTGTCCCTCTGGCCGTTAATCAGTCTTTTGCTTCATAGGTGCCTGACGCTTCAGTTCAAAAGGAGCTAGCCATCTTTATCCTTCACTGATTTCACACCTTGACCTGGCAATAATTGCTGCTTTCGCCTACAAAAATTCCCTGTCATTAAGGAATATAATGTTTTTAAGTGTAGGACAATACTTTTCCCACAATTAATCTGGAACCATGTTATAGTTCTACTTAACAACACAAAGACAATGTTAACGGTTGTTAAAATAAAAACAATTACTTAAACCCATATGGAGTTAAAAATTAGGTTCACACTCCCTTGCACTGAAATATTGCTCAACGATAAAAAAAAGAAAGTCCCAATAATTTTTAACTCCTTTGAAAACCATCCTGGTTTATTTACTATAAATTATCAAAATTTTAGCAATTCATTTCAAGGTAGATAAATAAGTGTATATTTCTCTCAAAAGTATATAAATTCCACAAATTTTCATGCTAAGACCTTCAAGTTTTGCAGTTTAATTTCTTAAGTATCTGGTAGTTTTCCCTTGAGAAATAATTTCAAGAGTTTTATTGTATTTTTATTCTTCACTTTTTTTCTGCCATACTATTATGCCACTTCATGTCTGTTATAGTGCGAGTTTCCCAGAGAGCACTGACACAGAAGCCAAATAGCCAAATCAAAAAAAACTTTATTACAGATTCGAATCTGGGCTCAAGCCTCCACTGTCGCAGCAGTGATTAAGGCAAGAGCCCCGAACCTAGTTTTTGTTACCCTTATATACCCCCTTATCCTCCCCGGTTGCCCCCCCTTCTCGATTACTCA